>BTRK01000002.1:19212901-19845647 GCA_036245805.1 Pristionchus mayeri | reverse complement strand
GTATGCTGTGGATGAATCCACGATTCCTCCCACTATATCCAATGACATCTGCAATCAGCCTCCCTCATTGCCTTCCCATTTCGTTTCGTGCTTCGAAAGATCAGATGGAAAATATCTCACCTTTCTGTACTCTTCCTTCTTCTTCTCTCCAATCATCGTTGACTGGGGCGAGAGAATGGGAGTGATCTCATGGATGAAATCGAGAATGAGTGAGAGATCCTTCCCCATTCCATTCTTCTCCTCGATGGCATTCGCCAATCGATCCATCGTCTGCAATTCCTCCTCCTCTCTACAGTAATCTCCATATGATCACCGTACCTTATCTAGTCCAGTGTTCACTTTCAGTTTCTTGGCACTTCTCAGTTCCTCGAGTGCTTCCATTATTTCCTTGGATGCGCATTGAGTGAGGGAAGGGCCTTCCTCTGCCCAACTACCAGAAGAGAGACAACTGCAACCACCTCATTTATCATTGTCCACTATCATCGTTTTTCATATATGAATATACTATATATACTTCGACTTTTTTCTCCCTAATGCGGTAATTGAATTGTGATCATAATTGTATCTGACCTCCAGGTTGAATTTCCAACTGCATCACGGGGACAGCGAGAGAGAGCTCTTCTTCCTCCCTCCGTCTCCCTCCAATCGACACCCTCCCATCTACGGAAAGGACATCTACGGACGATGGGCGCATCTGAATACAATGAGTCATCACTTCATCTCGATCACTCTTCACATCCCAATATGAGAGTGGTACTCACGAGTAGTCGTCTTCTCCTCTCCCTCACTCTCGATGGATACATCCTCTGCCACTACGGTAGTCGTTGCGGGAGTGGTTGAAGTAGTGGCTGTAATGGACACTCATCACTCTCGTCCTTCCGTCCACTGGGAATCCCCTTCACAGCACGACATACGTAGACAGTAGTAGATGACGGAGAGGAAGAAGGCGCCCTCTCTATACACGCACTCTTCCTCCCCGCACGAGGCATCCCGAACATCGACACTGACGCCGACACACTACACCGTGACGACGAATTACATCTGCAATCGACTCAACCACTAGACACACTCGATGCACCAATGGAAATACAGGAAGCCACGCCAATCAATAATTAGGGAGAAGGCGCGCAAGAGGACAATCACAGAATACTACAGCCACTGCACCAATAAATTCACTTGCAATGAGAGTACGGTAGACACGACGGTATTGATTACCTATGGCACAAGTGAATGTGGCAGTGAGATACTTGGAGATTCCCTCGCAGGGATCACCGAAGACACGAGCAGAAACGGAGAGAGAACAGGATTGACGAGAGAAGCAACTGAGATGAGACCAGTGAAGAATCCCTCCTTATAGATCATCCTCATCGTCCTCCTCCTCTCTCCCTCTCTATCCACTGATCTGTTATTGATTCTCCCCCGGATCTCTTTCACTATTACGCCATCCGACTGGATTAACCCCAGTGTATACACAGACCTCCCTTATCCATTCATTCATCACTCATTCAGTCTCAATCCGGGGGGGGGGGGGGGGGGTCAAAGGGCTATCTCTTCCCTTTAGATGGACATCACTCTGCCATCATCAAACGAGTACCGTCTCTCTCTAATCCATCATGGAAAGACGTCTGACCCTTCCCTTCCCTTCTTCCCTCCAGATTTCATCCCTCGAGGGTGGCGGTTTCCCCTTCACAGTTCACGCTTCATCGCCTTTCTACTAATCGGTTCATCTCCCTCTAGCCACCTGTCTATCCTTTCCCCTTCTGATTCCTTCTCCTCCTCCCCTAGTAGACTCAGTCACTTTTCACTCCAGATGTCTCTCTCTCTCTCTCCTCGTTCTCTCCGATAATTGAACGCTTGCCTGCCCGCATTATTCCAAGATGCATGTACTAATAACTGAGTGAGGTTAGAGAGGAGACTTGGGAAGAGAGCAGAAATGAGAGTTTCTCTGATCGAGACATTTCTGTTATAAAGGAGACAAACTAAAAAGATGATGGAAAAGAACATGAGAAATGTATAACTCAATATGAGCAATCAATAAAGAAGCGCAATTAAAACTGAACTCTAATCCTATTAGGTCCAAATTAATCCTTCTCTAAATTCATCTTCTCTTTATTCCTTGTGTGAAATGGGAAAGATGGATATTCATTCCATCTTTCGATTCACTAATCATCCCTTTCTTCTCATTCTTCTTCCCTTCTCTCCTTCGCAGATCCCATAAAATGAGACGAGAAAGGATGTGAGATGAAAGGTGCAAATTACAGGGGGTTAGATCTTACTCTAAGAATGGACACAGCCTACCATATCCATTCTCACTTATCTCGACTACCGCATCCCCCCAACTACCGTAATCCGTACAATCCTTGGAATGAAACGAAGCGTGCCTCGTCACTTCTTATACTGTACGCATCGGCATGGAAAGCACAAGAGCGAGAAAAAGATGAGATGAGGGAGGAGAATAAGAAAAGAAGAGTGTTACTCCCTTCCTCCCTTCCTCACTCATCTCCAATTCTTTCCTTCTATCACCAGAATGCAACTGTAGCCCCTGAGGGAAGGAAATGATGAGGAGACTGGCAGGATGGATACTATTTCCTTCCCATTCAATCTACAGTAGAAGAGAGAGAGGGAGAGAGCAGTACACTAATTGTTCCTTCTTTCTTCTATTCATTCAACAGAGAGCGAATATCAATGGGAAATGAGAGGACTCCGATGGTCTTCTCCATTTGATAGAGGGCAGACCACCCATTCACCCCTTCCCTTCCATCTACCGCCCTTCTAAGACAATGCTCCACTCTATTCACTTGTAATACGATCATAAAGGATTGGGAGAGGACCGAAGGGGATTCGTTCTCTCTCTCTCCTCACTTGATGCAGTCCTTCTCCCTCGACTCACAAGTCCCTATGATTACTCCCTCCGTTCCCTCCTCTTTCCATTCCCTCCCAAACCCATTCGACTCCTTCCTCCTCATTCGATACAGGTCATCAAAATGGGAGGGAGCGTTACTTTATGCCTCTTCTCTCTTCCTCTCCATCTTTCATTCGTGCCTGCTCCATCCTCCATCCAGGGGAGAATAACCATCAAAGGAGTGACGAATGGACCCAAGAGTGGGATTGGATACCCGACTG
Source organism: Pristionchus mayeri (assembly GCA_036245805.1). Lineage (NCBI taxonomy): Eukaryota > Metazoa > Nematoda > Chromadorea > Rhabditida > Neodiplogasteridae > Pristionchus > Pristionchus mayeri. Next base: position 19,842,524 of record BTRK01000002.1, on the reverse strand, counting down.
GATCCGAAGAGGACCCCATGAGAGAAGGATATCGGATAGTGCGGGATGAAGGAAGGGGAAGGGGATGGATTACCTCTTCTGAGGTACTCTTCACCTTATCTCCACCCCTTTCATTCTGGCGCCCTCATTTGCATTCTCTAGAGGGGCAAAGGAAGAGGACGATTGGCGCATCCAGGAGAGAGGAGGGGGAAGGGAAGGGATTCAGAGGACCTTTTAGACACTACTAGTCTGATTGAGTGCTTGACTGCCTGAGGCTCACTGAGAATGACACATTCTCACAACTCTTGCAGTACAATTTAATTGAGAGTCGACCGCAGTCCCGAATGAGTGGGAAGGAGAAGGAGAGGGGGGGATACCGTGAGAAAGAGTGAGAATGGAAGTGAACGGATGAGAGATGTGAGACCTCCTATTCATTCCATCATTCCACATTCATCCCCCCTTTCTCTCTCCATTTTCTTCCTACCATCGTATCACTTCTTCTACTGAATTCACTCTTCGATCCCGAAAGAGAAAAGAATGAGGAGAGGAGGTTAAAGGGGAAAGAGAAATGAACAGATGAATGGATGAATTGAAGTGAGAAGAGAGAGGACAAGAAGAGAAGAAGGAAATGATTGGAATGCATCTGAATCACGCTCATTCGAAAGAGGAGGAAAGGAGAGCGCAAGAGGAAAGGGGAAGATCAAAGACCAAGGAGGAGGAAGAGACGAGTCAACTGTACTGCAAACATGTGATGCAATATGCGCGGAGAAGACAAAGAGAGAGATGAATCAGTGTTTTGACTGGAGGAGAAAGGAAGAAGACTGGGGCGACTCACTGTTTCTCGAGGATGGCCTTCGTCTGCTCGAAGTTGAGGCAGTTGGTGGGGTACTCTGCATTGGCTGCATTGCACGAATTGATGCTCATCCTCCCGTAGTTCGCAGTGATGTTAGAGATGGAGAAGGAGGGAGGACACTCCAACACTGCCATCTCCCCGTCGCATGCTTCCACTTCTGAAAGAGAGAGAGATCAACCATCCATCACTATCGATCACCCCTTTGATCTACCCTCGTTCTTTCCGTCTTCTTTCAACAAGCAGTCAGAAATGGCATGGAATGGAATGGGAAGGAGAAGGGAGAAGGGAAGGAGAAGGGAAGAAGAAGGGAACAGAAAGGTCAACGCACCTGCTCATCTCCTATTACTACTCGTACAAAAAGCCGTACGCCCCTTCCTCGAGTCAATACCGAATATGGGAGAGAATGCCCTTCTTTCCTTACTTTCCCACCATATTTTCACCATGATTTAGCAGTCTTTCTTCTACGGCAACACTGACTGACTCATCAATCCTTCGCCCCCCCCCCCCTCCAATACTCTCCATCTCATTTCCCATCTGAGAAGCTCCCGCTCATTTCATGTTGACCTTCCTCTTCCCTTCTGTCTACTGTTTGTTCTGACGCTCCTCACTCAACTGCACCATCTACTCATCTCCCCTCTCTCTCTTCCTCTTCTCCCCTCAACTCTCAGCTACTGTTTCACATCCATCAATAGCTAGCCCTTCTATATCGAATCCTCTTCTCATATTTCTCTTTTCTCACACTTTGCACATTCAATTCCTCTCTCCCTTCCTCCCCATTCTCTTCCATTTGCATAACTGTGTTTGGTAGTCTCTCTATCAGTGCCCTTCCTTCTTCCCTCTCGTTTCATGCCTTCATCAGTCCCTTCTCTACTACACAGCACTCTTCTCCCCCGAGGGGGCTACAATTAGTCAAATGAGTCCCGAGTGTTCCTCCACTCATCACAGTCACCATAACGAATGAGTCAATGACAAGCAATGAGTTGAGTGTCGTCCCGTTGTAGAGGAGCCCCAGGAGGGTAGATCAAGGAGTGAATGGAGGGAGAAAGAGGGGGGGGGGGTCAATGACAAGCAATGAGTTGAGTGTCGTCCCGTTGTAGAGGAGCCCCAGGAGGGTAGATCAAGGAGTGAATGGAGGGAGAAAGAGGGGGGGGGGGTCTCGAACAGGGTACTCCAACGGGCACGACACGATAAGATACACCTCTGAGTGGCCTCTCGATATGGCTAATCTTCCTGTGTGTCCACAGTCGGCGACCTTTCATCTCGAAAGCTCGACCATACTTCATGCCCTTAGGCCGAGCTCGTCACTAATGGAGGGATGAATGGGAGATGTTCCCCAGTCATCCCCTCACTTCCCTTTCTGCGGGAGTCCCTTATCTATCTCGATAGATCAAAAGGGAACCCCGACGGAAGATGACCAGGATCAATCTCGGTCTCTGGCATACGCAACTTGTCACGCACAGCACGATTCCATCCCTCCCCCTCCATTCCCTTCCTCTCTCTCGACAGACGGTGCATCTTCCCTCTCCTTCTAATCACTCCCCCTCTCATTCACAGTGAAAAGACTCCCCTATACAGAGGAGGCTTAGCAAAAAGGAAGCCGTCGAAGACCGATGGGAGAGGAAATGGACAGAGTTTGCAATGGAGAAGAAGCAGCAGAATGACGAAGGCATGATAGAGAATGGAGACGGATGGATAGACATCTATCGAGTTACCCCCCCCCCCTTCTTTCCTTCCCGAGTCCCATCTCAATTCCATTCACTTTTTACGAGGTGCGTACCAATCTGCATAAATTGACTACGAGACTCAACTGAGTACCAAATACAAACAACCCAGAGGTGCTAGTAGGACTGGTAAAGAAGAATGAGAGCAATTCAGAAATGGCCCTGAATTGAAAGAACAAACAGGGATCAGATCAGGGAAATCTTGAGATGAATCGAGCAAACCTTCTCGAATCTATCTCACACATCCTGATTTTGAAAGAGCAGACTAGTCACTCATTTTGATATCATAAGGATAATCATTGAATTGCCTATGCATAAGTAGAATGACTTGAGAGGGAGGAGTAAAGAGAGGAGTGTATGGATAAGTCTCAATTCCGTGTAATCATGGTCACTCGTAAGGGTATCCACAAGGACTCGTTAGGCATCTATTGCATAAGCGCGTCAATTAGAGCAGAAATCCGCGGATAGACCAAAGGAAATAGTGGATAAAAACAGATATGGATCAGCAATAAAATATCAAAATGGAGCGCAATAGAATATTTGAGTGAGGAAACAAATACTCACCGAATTTTCCATCATCGTTCCGAGCGGAGAGGGCAGTGAGCAGAGGGGCAATGAATAGGAGTAAGAAGAGTTTATTGAGTCGCATCGCGAATATCAACCGGATAATCGATAAATCATGCGATTTGTTCTGCAATGAAACGATTGAGATGAAGAAAGCTGAAGGAGAAGAAAGGAGCAGATCAAGTAGTAGGCACAGTGGGGGATAGGGGGGCGGAGCCGCGAGAGAAGGGGAGGGAGACGAGAGAGTGGAAGGGGCGGAGGGAAGACCAACCAATTCATGAGTCAAACTCGGGCCTCGACCATTGTCCAAAGTGAGAACGACGGTGATGCAATATTCACGAGTCACACCACTCTTCATAACGACATCACGCCAAACACGAGAATGGCGGAGCGAAAGGCGTGCAAACAAGTAAATGAGAATAAATCAAATATGTCCATTTACCGTAACCCAAAAGTTGCCTGCTCATACAGTATTATATTTTCAAAACTTGCAGAAAATAGATTTTGCACCGTACTATTTTATGATGTTTTACGACGCTCGTACGCACATTATGACTCGCCACGGAGTATGATAGTCATATGGAGGAGTGATAGAGTGTTAGATACAGGGTGAGACGAGGGGAAAGGGCACGATAAGAGAAAGACGCTATTACTCATACAGATTCCATTGAGAAAGAGTAGAGTTGGCATGAGAAGAAGGGCTCAATCCCAGCACTACTTTAATTGTCTCCAGAATACCCGCGAGGCATACATTTTTCATTGCCGAGACCCGTCATTGAGTGTGCAGAGTGAAATTAATCAAAGAGGAAGACGGGGAAGGCGAGGGAAAAGTGACTGACTTATTCCAAGTAGGGAAGACCAAAACAACGTAATAAGTCGGGATTGTATCAAGGGAGAAGTTGAAGGGTTTAAGCATATCTGGAGAGTGACAATCGGAAGTACTGAGAGGGGAGAGAGACACGGAGGGGAATAATCAAAGTCGACGAGAAGACACAGAGACAATGGGCACGCAATGTGTACTGAATAGAAGCTGAGCTAACTATGACTAGTCTACTACTCAGTACTATTGACAGATGGTATTACTCCATGAGAACAGTAAGAAGGAGTACTGTAGTCGAGAGAATATCGATCAAGTGACAAGAGATCAGTGAGTGGAGAGAGAGCAAATAGAGAGTGAATCATAGTGCATCTGGAGCATTCATTAGAGGGGAGACTAAATGGCCCTCCGTCTCTCCTCACTGTCCCACAGGTGCATCATTACTTCTTCCGAATCAATTCATTCCATACACAGATATGTCCAACGCAAATTGAGCCTTCTCAAGAATCGTAACATTATAAATTAGCAGAGGGCGTGCAAAACTAATTACAGAAAAAAAGGGTGAATAATTTGTGGATATTATATCTAGAGGCGTAAAACGCTAATATGAATATTGTAAAACTAAGCTGTCTATTGTAAAACTAAAGAGGCAAATAAATATTGATATCTACAATGTCGATTAATCCTTCTCGATCGCTTCCAATTGTTCCATATCCGAGGGATCCAACTTGGTGATTTCTTTCTCTGCAATTCATACATTCTTTCCAAGCATCATCCATTGTTTCCATTTGTTCGATGAGGAAAGGGGGGAAAGAGAAAGAATCGAGATGGGGGAGGAAGATAGGGAGATATAACTGATATGACTAACCGAAGTGTGCTTCGATCTTCTTCACTATGTTAAGCGAATCACGAGAATCCACGAAATTGATGGCAATCCCAGCCTTTCCGAATCGACCAGTCCGACCGATTCTGTGATTGGATTGAAATAGAAGCTGAGTATAGATGGATTACTGTACCTGTGTAGATATGTCTCGCAATCGGGTTCGAGTTGATTGTCGAAGTGAATGGGGGGATCGTAATTGATGACGACCGTCACTTGACTCACGTCGATACCTAGAGGGAACAACGATGTTATCACCCCTACTATCACTCTGAGTTATTACTGGCCCCCTGATGGGAAGACGGATAAGGGTCTGACCTCTGGCACACACATTAGTCGTCACCAACACTTTGAAAACTCCATCCTTGAACTGCTGAATCGACCGAGCTCGTTCTTCCACGCTCAACTCCCCATGAAGAACTCCCACCTACAATGGTGATAGGGGTGAATACTCATCTACAGTATGCCAGGGATACTGTATCCATGGACACTCACTTCATGGCCCTTCTCCCTCATTCTCTGTGCCACCCAGGAGGCAGACTGTCTCGTGTGACAGAAGATAATAGCAGAGGCGATAGTGAGTCCCGAGTAGAGATTGACGACAGCCTGAGGGGAGGAGTACTGTAGTGGCATAGAAGGGGGATGAAACTGACCTCATACTTGGCCTCTCGATTGAGACACTCCACGTAGTACTGCTTGATGTTGGGCAGAGTCTGCTCCTTCTTGTTCAACCTGCACTTGCTAACTCTCCTCCTCCTCCTCTTTCTCTCCACTTCCTCCCCTTGATCCTCTTGCTTCTTAGTGCCACCCCCTACTGAGTCCATCTATCCGCACACATAATCGACCTCCCCTCTGAGTGGAGGGAATGGAATCCTCCCCTCTCTCGGCCCCCTTAGATGCTTAATTAAAGAGTAGCCGTGGGTCCGGAGATGGACAAACTTTTTGTAGCCATCTGCTGAGTAAATTGAATAAAGGGGGAGAAAGGGAGGGAGATGAGTATGTTGTAGAGAATGGATCATTGGGAGAAGAAGACACATATGACTGATACTTCCATCCACCCTATCCATCCCTAATGATCTCATCTTTCCCTCTTCCGATGTGAATGAGCACTGAGGAAACGCCGTTCCATAATGATTGCCCCTCTCCCTCTCGAAATTGGAGCATACAATCATCATCATTTACTCGTCTACCCAATGACGCAATCTAACGACGGGCAACGGGGGATTATCACACGTGCTTCTACTCCATTGACCTTCCTAGTTTAGACAGTTGGAAGGAGCAGAGAGAGGACTCATCCTTCCACACCTGGCCACTCCCTCCCCCTCCCCTCACACAGCCCATTAGAGACAGACTACCTGTCCATCCATCCAACCTCAGTCCTATTGCACAATAATCATCCAGAGTGATCAGCCCCTTCCCTCCATCAGGTGGCCAATCCTACTAACCCAGCAGAAGAATTCCCTACTAAGAGCGACCAATACGAGGATTCAATACCATATTGTTGCTGAGTATAGACACTAGCTGAGATGGGAGGTTCGTTCATCGGATATCTCGTCCGTCAGCCTATCCAATTCCATGCCTACCACTCCTCCCTCCATAATCCATCTCCTGATTAAACGATGAGCGTTGAAATGAAATCTGATCTAGCCGACCTTCTGTGGGCGTAAGGGGAGATCGAGGAGAGGAGTCATTATACAATGGGAGGGAAGGGAGCACCACTTATAGAGGTACTAACAATGTTAGATTGAGAGGATCGAGAGAGAGAGGCTGGATGAGGGTGACAACACTGTTATTACACAAGATGGATAAGTGAATGGAGGAGGGAGATCAGCGATGCCATCGGGTTCCTAATACCAGCTCGAGTAACCCCCACTTATACCATATGAAGAATGGGAAGAAAGACTGACGTGACTGAGACTGCACTCTTCACGATCTTGTTCGCGAATTCCATGACAGTCTGATCGTAAGTGGCAGAGAAGAGCATAGTCTGCACTGAGGGAGAAGCCCGCTCGATCTCACTGAACAACTAGATCAGATAGAGTACCAATTCATCTCAACTAGACTCTTTCCTACTGGACTCACGCATAAATTCTGATGGATAGATCCTGATGTCCTTGTTGTGACATCATGACATCTGCTTCGTCCAGCACGAGACAGATCACCTGCAATGGTCTCAGTCCACTCCACTCGAGAGATGGGAATCACCTTGGAGGTGTCGAACATCTTCAGCTTCGTCACATACTCCAGCATTTTCCCCGGAGTTCCGATCACGAATTGATCCGTTATTTGCTGGCCACGAGCCACTCAAAGGTTCTACTCAATGTTTATTAATTCTGTAACGTTGTTTCCGGCAGATCCTCTAATTATGTGTGAATGTGCAGCATAAGTGACCTTCCAAGAGGCATACCTTTGACTCCCTTGACTGCATAGTGCACAGTGATCTCAGGCATGAACTGAGTCAGTTTGGTAACAACTTCGCCTATTTGCATTGCAAGCTCGTACCTAAAACAATGAAATAGTACGTTAATAATTCTATGCAGTTTTTTCAAGAACACTATTTTTCATGTTCAATTTCCCTGAATTCTTTCGTGTTCTTTAACTCGCCACGGGCGATAAATCGATAATTCATAAAATGGTACTCACGTGGGAGCGAGACAAATGCACTGCGGGAATTTGTCCTCGACGACGACTCGACTGAGCATCGAGAGAAGGAATGCAGCAGTCTTGCCCGTTCCACTCTGAGACTGCGCGATCAGATTCGTAGGTCTGCAAGGAACATTCAATCCATTCACAGGGACATTCAACTTGTTCAGTTGGACGATACAACTTACGGCTCCATCAAAAGAAGAGGAAGTGCGAATTCCTGGATCCTCGATGGCTGATGGAACCCCAATGAGGCCAACGCCTTTAGAAGGGGTTCCCTCCTTCAACAGAAGCAGATTTATATTCTGTTTGATGGCAATATACTATGAAATACTTACAGGCGCATATCCTCAAAGCTGTGAAGTGAGTACAACGGAGAATTCGGGTCCAATTGCTTCGCCTGAATTAGTCTTATACATAGCAGAAGGAAATCAGCTGAGGAACTAACCGAAATGTCCACACTGTCGTTCTTCATCAAATTCACTGTTTTGTGAAGAAATTTATTGAGAAGAGCAATCTCTTCAGCGGACATCGCTGAAACGAATAAAATAGCAATTTGAAAATTGCAAATTCTCACGTTTATCCACAACGGGCTCTGCAGTCTTGCGAGCGGAATTTGGTGGGGAAGCGGTCGGCTCCATCTTTGGGCCTCCGTACTATAATACATCGATAAGAATCAGAATTATTTAAAGGGGAAACTCACGGTGATAACTGGAGACTGAGATGTTCTTCCTGCTGCTAAAATTGAACGATCGTCGAAGGAAAACAGATTGGGTTCATACCTCCAAATGCATTGTTGTTAACGAAATGTGTTGGTGACGACAAATTAAGAGTGGTTGTCTGAACGAATGTATTTACGAATACAAAATAGTAGTTCATACCTGTGCAGCTAAACTTTCGACAGGACCGCCTGCCTTACGTTCTTGTTCGATGAACGCCGCTCCCCAGCTATCGCCCATCTTACCAACTGAGTATATAATAATAATTTATCTACGCCCGAGGCGCGACGATACCGTGAATACATTAATTAACGATTGCAGATGGGAGGGGGAACTCTCCTGAGTCATTGAGGGTGAGGGTGGGTATACATTTATAATCATTAAACATACATTGATAAAACGCGTTTAAACACGTTTTATAAACGAACATTCAAACATTGCACAGAATTACAACACGACGTGTCGCGCGCGACAAAAATATGCAAATAACCCGGAAGCCGGGGTTTTAAGCCGGGTTATAGCAGTAAATAATTACAAATATCAGACCCGCTGATACTGTAGTTTTTTTCTGTTTTGCAAATTATTGAATTCTTTAATTTTCCTTCACTTGTTAGTTTTGAACTTTGCTGGCTTGTTGATACATGCCAATAAATTGAGGGGCGTCATGGACCGTCCTAAGATTAAGTTCGCTGTGAGCTGCTCCAGCAACATGAATCGAAGCATGGAGGCACACAGTTTTCTTCAGTGAGTGGCTTTCCATTCGTTTATTTGTATCTTCTCATCAATAGATTATTGAACCATTTTGAGGAAACGTGGGTTCGATATCCAATCTTATGGTTCGGGTAATCAAGTAAAGTTGCCTGGTCCATCTGTCGACAAGCCCAACTGTTATGAGTTTGGAACCTCCTACGACTTCATTTACAATGATCTCAAGAAAAAGGACAATCAATTGTAAATATATATATTACAACCTTTCTCTTATCTCGTTTGCAGCTACACACAGAATGGTCTTCTCAATATGCTTGATCGGAATAGAAGAATAAAAGAGGCACCGCAGCGATTTCAACTAGAGAGGGACGAGTTCGATGTGATTATGGCGCTAGAGGAGCGAGTTTATGATCAGGTCGGACCAAGTTTGTTTCGCATTGTATATAGTACGTGTAAACAAAGATAATTTCTAATCATAGTTTAGATCATCGAGGATCTTCAAACGCGAGAGCAGGAGTCTGGCCACGGAATGCATGTGATCAACATCGATATTCAGGATAATCATGAGGAGGCAACGATAGGTGCATGGCTTGTCTGTGATATGTGCGCTAAGGTATCTATTTTGTATCTCAGTAGACGAATCATGAATAAGGCGTTGCATTTCGGGGGGTTATGTTCAGGTAGCTAGTCAATACTATTTTTTCAGCTTGAAGCAGCAGAAGATTTGGACAATGAAATCGACGAAATTCTTGCTGAATTCGAAACAAAGCATCCGAAACGGAACTTTCTTCATACAATTTGCTTCTATTAATGCTGTACAGGTACTGTATTGATAAATATTTATTGAATCATGGAAAAGCCCAGTGTGACCTGAGAATCAAGTGAATGAGATATGAAAACAGTAGATGATTCATCGAGTGAGCGATCTCACTTGATGTACTTCTTGGTTAGTTCCAATGTCTTCTCATACAAGGCATCCTAGATTATCTTTTCTCATCTTTCTCTCTCTTTCTCAAACCTGCAGTTGTTCGTCATTCGCTAGAGCATTGGCATTATCCTCTGCTTCCCTACAATCCTGGAATCCGAAAATCCAGTAGTGATAACTATTTCGAGTACTGTACCTGCCAATACTTTCCACTGATCTTCTCAACTTCTGGTCTCGCAGCACAGAGTACTGTAGTAGCCGCACCTTGGCTTAGTGTCTTAGCAAATAGACTGGCAATTTTAAAGAACACTCTGCCACCAAAGCCATAAGTACGTCCAATGTCTAAAATATGGAGCCATCATCATAATGATTATTGTTGTAAGAGTAGGGTGCTCACTGGTGGGGATGCACGCTCCTGGATGGACGGCGTATGTGGAGATCCCCTCCTCGCCGTATAATCGATGCAGTTTCCTCACTGTCAGGAAATTGCACATCTTGGAGAGAGAATACAACTTGTATCCAAGTGCTGACGAATCGGGAGAGGGACAAAGACACTCCAATTTGGCCTCCAGAGGAAGAGAAGCATCGATCTGGAAGAGGTCTCTAGACCAATGATATCAGACTACCATACCCCGTGATGAGCATGCGATGAGGATGAGAGGAATACGATCCTGCAGGAACACTTCATTGATTGGTTACTGGTATACGGTATCTGACCTGGCAGGAGCACTGGCCTTGAGAATGTCTATCAAGAGAATGACCAGGAGAGTATGCGCAACATGATTCACCCCAAAGGCCGTCTCCAAATTGTCCAGCGTCGTCTTGGAGAGAATGCATAGTTGAGAGTAGTATGATAGATCAAACCTTTCTATCTGGAGAGAAGACTCCAGCATTAAGAATGAGAATATGCAGAGGACTGAATGTGATATTGCCATGAAAGTGGGATTCGTGAAACTAACAGATTCATAGACTTGAATGTATTGGCGGCAGCAACGACAGAGTCGAGAGAGGAGAGATCCAGATTAATAAAGTCAACTTGTGCATCACTCTGTAGATATAAAATACAATTGTGGATTAGGTGGAAGAGGTCTTGACACCTTCTCTTGCTTGATCTCTCTGATCTGCTCTTGAGATTGCACTATGTTTCTGTTGGCAATGATAACATGAGCACCTAAGGAGGGCATTTATGTCTTCGAGATTCCAAGGTAATTGCTCACCAGCTAGTGCCAAACTCTTAGCAGTGGGAATTCCGATTCCACTCGTGGTTCCAGTGATGAGAATGACTTTCCCTTCCAAACCTATGCCAGATAGGATCTGAACCATACTTGTATAATATGTAAACACAAAAAACGAATAACCTGGGCGCAATCAGATTTAGCGGAGAATTTGGGTTTCTGTTGTGGAGAAGACATGGGAAGGAAGAGACTGGAGTAGTGAAGGTCACAAGAAACGAGACGGAGAGAGGGAGGAATAGAGAAGAGAGAATGTCTAGAGATGCAAACAGACACTCGAGATACGAGGGGTAGACCCCTCCCCACTCCCTAATCTGCCATAGAAATAATCATATATATTTATCATCATTGCTTACACAGATCGATAATGTACAAATCACAATTGAGATTCCAGTTCACGGATGAGGGAATCGAGGGTAGCAATATTACTCGTTTCAGCTTGAACGATTCCTTGCCAGTATTCCAGATCCTCCTTCAGTTCTTCGTCCGTCTCGCTAGTTAAGACATCACGGAAACTACAAAAATTATATATAAACTTAATACATGATAAACATTATGGACCTGAGAGAAAAAAATCAAACATATTCTCACTTATTGATAAGTCGATTGTTTCTTTCAGATTCTTCTTTCTCTGATTTGCCTTCTCTTTCAACTTTGTCAATTACGGCCTCCTACAATAAAATTGAATTTCACTTTTTTTTCATTCGCATAACTAATGCATTGCTCACTTCTGCACTCATTCTGCAGTAGTCATCAACACGTTTGAGGACTGAAGCGTAGATGACAGCAGGATCCTCCACTTCAAGACTACGGTAGAGACCGCATCTCTCAATCGAGATGTCTCGATCAATGTTCTCCCTTCGCATACTGAAACAGTCGCCTTGTCAAGGATTGCAGGAGAACGCCGACAATCGAAGCGTCATATGAAACCCTGCGCCTAAGAATCGAACCAGAGATCGAAAAGCCATGCTCCGCAAATAGTTTAAAATTTTTAAGAATTTTATTTTTGAAGAAAACGTGCCTTTTTTTATGATTCTGATTATTCTCGACATCCTCTATCAAACGGTGTATCACTTTTTACCTTGTGCTCATCGCTGGATAAAATAAACCTACCCGCGAACCATAACGTGAAAATCGGATTTTGAGACTGTGGTAGGTTTTTCTCAGCTGTGGCGCATTTTCCCAGAACGGGACCACGTTTTTATTTATTCATTCAATGGGGACGATAATGTGATGAAGAAAGTTCGACGTGTTTGCTAATGGAGGGTACGGTTTTGACATGTCGATGTCTACATACTTTTCGATCTAAGAATCGAAGAAATCATGGACCAGCAAATTTTTTTTATATATATCATCGCGATGTGGGAAATACGAAGATATTTTCCCTTTTCAATTTAGAAATGCTCATTCTGTAGCGTAGTTAAATGCTGCAATAATTGCTGTATGCACGCAGATCTTTTCTCAAGTATAAATGGATGTCAAAAAAGAAGATAATAATAATAAATCTTGATGATATGATGTTGAAGTTAAGCCCATGTCGTATAGCGTACACGTTGAAGTAATGGGCTTTGTAGTTTGAGATACGGTATTTGCCTCTAAGAAGGTTACTGGCTGTTTTAAAATCTATTGTTTCCCTACGCTTTTCAAGGGAATCTAATCCTGATTGCGTATTTCTCAAGATAGAGTTGGGCATGTTATCCCAAGTGGCATTGAGGCAGCGGATGAAAAGTCTCCTAGTGAAATAATTTTGAACTTTCTCTAAAAAATTTTAATGTCTTGCTTCAGGAAAGGATTAAAAACAGGAGATGCGCTTTCTATAATAAAATTGGTCTAATATAGATCGCATAAGTCTTCAGGAGCACCTCAATATTTTTAGTGCGTAGAGCTCTGAGGATTATATGACATGCAGTTTTACTTTTTTGAGATACCATTTTACAGTGGTTAGAGAAAGTAAGCGATTTCTGGACCATGAATCCTAGGTCCTTTACTAATTCCTTTTGAACAAGTTTAGTGGTGCCAATGGTATATTCTCTCTTAGAATTGGCTCTTCCTAGATGTAGATAAAGAATATATTGCATGGCTTTGCTGATTTCTCTCAAAATTAACTGATAAGCTAAATACTAACAACCTAGAAGCACCTAAAAACGTAGACTCACTCCATTTCCTTCCTTTTCCTGAGGTTTGCAGCTTCCATTTCCTTATCCCATCCTTCCAGTTCTGCTTCAAGAATTGCTTTGTATGCAAGCAGGTCTCTTCTGAAACATCAACGTATGTCAAGAATGTTTAAGTAGATAAATTATTGAGATATATACCTCTTCGACCGTTGATCTTTCATTTCCTCGTTTTGTGTAGATATAACGAGTCCAGGGGAGTTGGTAGTATCAGGGCAAACGACGACTTCAGACCGTCTACCTCGAACTGAGCGACGGCGTTCTTTTTTCGCTGGGACTAAATTTGGCTGAAAAGGGTATTGTAGCTCCATCGTAACGCAAAATGACAATCTACTGTATCAATCAAATATTGATTTGAAGTATTCCAAACAAAATTGCCAAAAAACTCACACTGTCTCGGTTTGCTGATCGAGAAAGCCGTAATACTTCTGAAATATTTTGAGACATGCTGTAAGTAAAGAAGTATATATTAAAATTGGAAACAATATGCAAATATTCAATTATTGAATTCAGAACAACTTGGGGATCGCAATTTCAAATTTAAACGATATTCGCGCCGTTAGGAATTGGTGCATCTGGCCGATTTTTCCAAATTTTTAAGTCATCATTTTCACAGTGTGATTTTGGTCAACTCCGCGAAAATGAACGTTTCGGTGTTCGCTGATTTAATTTGTTCGACTTATTTTGTTTTATTCTTTGCGTTGTTGTCGCTTCGGTGTTGATCAGATCTCTCTCTGTGTCAGATATTATTATGGAGCGCGTTGAGCAGTATCTCAGTCGCAAGAAGAAGGCTGCCAAAGGAGAAGAGGCAGATCTCTATCAAAAACTCGAGCAGTTTTACAGTAAGAAGTATGGTTGCTCATTTCACTTCCCTCTATTCAATGGTCTTTCCCAGACTGTGGTTCGAGCTTGCCAATGAAGTAAAGAAGATTGTTTACGGGCCTCCCCCGGACTTGGACCTGAAAGAATTCTACGACAGCTTCATAAGTGACTTCGAACATCGGTATGAATCGTAGCAAATTCTAAATGAGGCTTGTTGTTCAGCATCAACCTTCTCCAACTGGCCGAAATTATAATTCCGATCGCAAATTACATCTTCACCAAAGGTATTCACTGTTTAGCATTAGATATTTTATTAGACATTTTTTCTAGATCGCGAAGCTGCTTTCGCATTCCTTGATAAGATGGGCCGCACTGTCAAGAAGGACGTTCAGGCCAAGATCAGAGTGGATGTGGGACAGATTAAGTTGAGATTGGATAATAAGGACAAGAACGAGCGATGCATCGATATTGATACTGTCAGAGTAAGTTTTTTTTCGTTTTGCGATATGTTAACGTTCCGTTCAGATTTTATCGATTGTAGATTTATGTTTTCGAATTATATACTCCGACAAGTGCGATTATATTCGTTATTTGGTCAGGGCCTGATCGAGACGACTCGTAAGGAGATCGACGATAAGGTGCACGGAGTACAGTCAGTGCACGTCGCTTTCTACAAAGTCTCTTCTGTTTACTTCAAGGAGGTAATCCATTCAGTCTTGAAGTGGATGCATTCTGATGACTTCAGATAGGAGACTATGCCTCTTACTACCGCGAGGCACTCCGTTATCTGGGAGTGGAGGATCTGACGACGTTGACGACGGAGGAGAAGCACGTCCACGCTGTCCTCCTCGGATTCGCTGCCCTTCTGGGGGAGAACATCTACAATCTGGGAGAACTGCTCGCCCATCCAATCCTCAACGTTCTCGAGAACACTGCGGAGGTGTGGATCAAGCACGTACTCGATGCATTCAATGAGGGAAACATCAACAAGTTCAACACTTACGAGAAGTGAGAAATTAGTTATTGAAAATTTATCCTCATTTGAATGTGGGGAGAGGGTATATATAAATTGCTTCATCGTAAGCGGTTTAACTTATTTGTTGCTACATTATGGATATTCTAATGAATTCATCTATTTTTTCCTACAGAGAATGGAGCGAGTGGGATGATCTCAAGAGGAGAAAGAGCGCCCTTATGAACAAGATGAGACTTCTCGCACTGATGGAGGTATTACCTTTTTTTTAAACTTTTGATTGGGTTTAACTGCTTTATATTTTACGACCGAATTTACGATGCTAAACATCAAACTTGCTGCTTGGAATTGTGGTTATATTTTACATTTTTAATTGTTTTACTTTGGCTGTTTAAGGCTAAACAGTTTTGCGTGAAATGTAGATATCATAAATGGTTGTCTTCAGCTGGCCCTCCAGAGAACGAGCAAGAACCGTCAGCTGTCCTTCTCGGAAGTGGCCAAGGCCTGCCAGGTCGAACCCGATAAGGTATGCACTCTGGCTGTCTGAACTAAAACAGTTAAAAGTTTTATGTATATATATTTAGTTTGAGCATCTACCCGGGATGGTGTTTTACTAAGTATTGTGGATACGTTATTGTCAGAACATGATGATCTGAACATACGTTTAAGAATCTTGATTCATTAGTTTGTATTTCATATTTTCTGCAGTTATGTTTGAACCTGCCGTTTTATAGGTGGAGCACCTGGTGATGCGAGCTCTTTCGAAGAAGCTCATCAGAGGAAGCATCGATCAGGTATTTTTATTATCATACGTCGGCACCATTGAAGACCCCTAAAGGCTTCGAGCAACGACCCTGGCGGGGAATATATTTGCCCCCCCCCCCCCCCTCCCCGACCCCACTAATACTCGGTTCTTTGATTCAACCCATGCCCACAGTGGTCGAAAAGTAGGTCCAAACTGGCATAACGTGCCCGGATTTTGGAGTTCGGACAGTGCAATAATATAAAACGTACCCATTGTTGACAGTAATTTTTGTTAAAACTGTAAAAACGTACCCATTTTCAATGATTTCATATTAAAATTTTAGAAACGTGCCCTCTTTTTACAATTATTGTGACCTACCCTTTCGACCACTGCATGCCCACTTATGATTCTGATTTGACTGCACAGTGAGCGTTATGGTTTGCTGTGCAATTCTCTCCACTCTGCTCCCCTTGCAGGTGAACGGAGAGGTGCTCATTTCGTGGGTGCAGCCACGCGTACTCAATGAGGATCAGGTGGGCACTACTTTCACTTCTTATCTCCGGTCATGGATGATTGGCAATTGATAAGGAGTAGATACCGGTTATCAGTTAGGATTTGGCATGCCTGTTTCAAGTGGTCGACTAATCTTTCGATCACCTCTAACTTTAATCGTTGATCTCTCGCAGCTGCGTGGTGTCGCGAGGCGCATCGAGGAATGGACGAAGGACGTGAGTGGAATGGAGGATCTAGTGGCGGCGAATGCGAGAGATATCCTGACCAAGGCGTGAGGGAGATAGATTATTTATGATGACCCCTCCACTGCAATCTTGTACTGTTGGATGCATAGTTGTTTGTATTCAAACCTCTCCATCCAGCCTATTTATTGTGCGTAATACTTGTATGTGATTGCATCGGAAATAAATTGTGTATCTGTAAAAGACTTTAAATATGTTTTTGGGGCACTACTGCAGAAGCCCAGATCGGGGTGACAATAGTGGTGAATGGTATCGGGAGTAGAGCCCAAGCAGGTAAGTCATACCCGCAGACTGCAGAACCCTCAAACATACTAAGGAAAATTTAAGCCTAAATCCTCAAGAATGTCGATTTATAGGGTATTTTTGAGTCCCTGCTGGAATTATGCCTAGCCTTATAAAGCGTCAGTTCACAGCTTCCCTCCGTGTGTAGGCTAAACAGTAGGACAATACAAACATGTCTAAGGGTTCGGCAGTCTCAAGGTACGACTTACCTGGCTGGGGTCTACTCCTGACACCACTATTGTCACCCCGATCTGGGCTTCTGCAGTAGTGCCGTTTTTGGAAGTACGGGTAGGGGCTTAGTATTTAGTTAATACTATAGGATGATCAATCATGCTCACAATCATAGAATGACGACGAGAAAAGTTCGTTCGCTTATTCGTCCGTTCAGAGGAGTCCAGGTTTTCCTAGCCATGTACTCATCATTTTGTTTTTCTCTACTCGAGTACTTGCTCCCCGATATTCTTTTTTTACCATTCATTCTAGGTCTATTTTCTCTTGGGAATCCGACATGGCCAGTTGCGTGTTGTTGATTCCATCCTATCAGAGGAATTGTGTGGCGACTTTTCTTGGTGGATTTTCTTTATTATTTCGTGTCTTGCACTTCTTGGGAGATGGAAGCATTCTCCATTTAATATCCAGGGGCGGTTCTTGGGGGAGGACAGTGTTCGCATCCTCCACCACTGCCCTTCCCTCCGGGCTGTCCTGCGCTACCAGGAGCTCCCGGGTTACCAGGAGTGCCATCTGCTCCTAGAAATTAATTTTTTTAGTTTAAAAATTTTCAAAACAGTTTATACGCCGAATTTTCAAAGATGGTTACTTGTGGAAAGAACTTGGAAAAATGTCTTTGAGAGCAGAACAGAGAAAAATACGTCTACCTGGATCTCCAGCGGGACCAGCTGGACCGGGAGAACTCGATCCCGCACTCCCAGGATTTCCAGCAGCTCCAGGTGGTCCTGCTGGCCCGGGAGGACCCGCGGGTCCCGGTGCTCCAGGAGCCTCGATGGTTGAACCCGCGGGACCAGATCCTCCAAGAGCTCCTGTAAACACAGGACTGGGTTTATTTGTTTTAACAACACGTAAGGAAAGCAGAG
Source organism: Pristionchus mayeri (assembly GCA_036245805.1). NCBI lineage: Eukaryota > Metazoa > Nematoda > Chromadorea > Rhabditida > Neodiplogasteridae > Pristionchus > Pristionchus mayeri. The sequence goes on along the minus strand of BTRK01000002.1, from coordinate 19,824,644 downwards.
CCGTAAACATGTGCAAGAAACAATTATCTCTATACCAGGTCCTCCGGGGTTGCCAGACGGTCCAGGAGGGCCAGGAGGTCCGGCGGGGCCGGGTCCACCAGCGGGTGCATTGCCTCCGGGAGCTCCTGGATTTCCAGCTGGTCCGGGAGGTCCGGCAGACCCGGCGGGTCCAGCGGGTCCTGGAGGACAATCGAAGCAGAATTCGGGAGCAGCAGCGTATCCTCCTCCCATGGGAGCGGGCGATCCATTCGACCCTGCTGCCCCAGCTTGACCATCGTTTCCAGGACCCCCATCGGGCCCTGGTGGACCTGGAGGACCAGCGGGGCCCATTCCACACGAACAGCACGACCCTCCTCCTCCTCCAGCCACTCCTGAGCCTCCCGAAGGATACGAGGGGGCGGGGGCTGTTTCGTATGTCCCCGCTGCTCGAGCAACCACTCTCTGCAACCACACCCAAGGATACTGTACAGGAGACTACGGTACACTCACCATGGGTTCAGCTCTTCGGGTGTTCTTCTGCAACTGACGACGATCTCCGAACCAGGAATGCTCAGCGGCTCTCTTCGATCGACCGTGGAGACTCTCGTACTGGAAGGAATACTGTAGATGGAGGAATACGGTAAGAGAGGAAACTCACTCTGTGATACTCCTCCCATAGATCGGAACTACGGTGCTTACAGTATTCAACCTCGTCCTGGAGGTTCGACTGGATGTGCTGGAAAGGAATTGGGGGTACGGTAGATGAGTGGGGGAGTACCTGTATGTAGTTGTACAGCATGGGAATGGCAAGGATGGCAGTGAGAGTGGCGATGGTGGAGACTGCGACTCCAAGGAAGGCGAGTCTCCTGAGGGCATCCACCTCACGGAGGGAAGTCTTGTCTGCCATCGGAAGTGATCGACCCCCCCCCCCCTCCCCTCCCTTTTATCCCCGAGGGAAGAACCAGTCCGTAGTTACCTACTCTCTTACTTTCATCCCCTCATCTCTCTTATCAGAGTGATCACTCCGAATGGAGAGAAGATGAGGAGGGCTTCGTGGGTGGGCACCCTCCCCCCACTGGGCATCGAGGGATAGAAGAAAGATCATCGAAGAGACCAATCGGATTCTTCTTCTCTCACAGGGAAGTGATCTTAATGCCGACAACGAATGAGCAGAAATTATTTCTCCTTGACAATTCATGTCATGCCTATGCCCAAGCACTGCTAATGTTCTGTCTAGAACCAACCACGCTGTGGTTGCATTTTTAGCCAGACTGAATGGTCTCTTAAAAGAGTCTGATTGCTTTCTCACTGTCTGGAGTCAAATTGTGTAGAGGCAGTCTGTCTGTCCCCCCCCCCCCCCCACTTTCCCATTGGCAATTCTCGTTCTTGTTGTGCAACCCTCTTTAGTTCTAGTCGTCTTTATTAGTGTAATCGAATGGTTATCAAACGGAAGAGGAGCTGACAGGGGAGGAGGGGTGAGAGGATGGGGGTGCTTCAATCCGTATGGAGGAGGAAGTGCCTTGTCTTGCGTAAAATCGTCGATTCCCTTACGCACTCACTGAACTCCTCTTCTCGATCTGCAATTGATGGGCGGATTAATACAGTATCCCTAAATTATTGATCCCTTCCATTCGCAAGAATGGTCAAGAGGTCCGCTCCCCAAAGCGGTAGTCGCTTCTCAGAAGGTGAAAGGAAGTTGAGAAATACCTTGTTAGGCACGGAGAGTCGAGTTGTTTTGCCCGCGACAGTCAGGAAATTATCTGAAGGAGGGGATCGAGTGATTGGAGGGAGGAGAAAGGAACTCACTCGTCTTTGGCTTCTTCTCGTCCAATGGAAACTTAGCGAACGCTGCCAAACACTGAAATGGACACATTGAGAAATTGAGAAATCGGGCGAGATTGGACCTTTCGAAAGAACGTTTTCGCAACTCGGAACTTTTTCATATTCTCTCTCTCTTTCTCTCTCTCTCTCGAAGTTTGGCCCCTTTGGGAGAATGTTTATCACAAGAGAGACTGACTTGTGCATCAACAATCGTCTTCTCGGAATTCTAATGATACAAAAAGATTGAGATCACGAATCCTTCTTTCAGTTTTTTTTATCAATTTAGAATTCATTCTAATTGTGAATTCATTCTAATTATAAACGGATGAGAGTGAGATGGGGGAGAACCATTGGGTGTGGAGAGCAAGGGGGAGTCTAGGAATACGACATTGGATTGAGACATTGGTTAGATGGGCTTCGATCCATCGTCACTGTTGTATTCTGTGCAATTGGAAGGGTGGTAAAACTGACCTGTTGATTGAGTAATCTGAGATCTCTCTCCTCTGGTTGAGATGGGGAGAGAAGGAGGGAAGCGATTGCAGAGAGATGACTGTCTCCCAATTCATCCTCGATCAGAGAGATTCCCAGGGGATCAGAGGAACCAGAAGCAGTCGACATCTTCGAGGGCAGAAGGACGTCAGGGACTGAGTACAATGGAAACGTCGTCCATTGTTGAGAGGGGCGGAACGCCCTTCCCCTGACTCGACGACACCCAGGGGCGAAAATACAAAGGACGAGGCTAGAAATGGCCTCGCCTTCTCGAGAAGGGATGAGAAGAGAACAACAAGGACGAGGAATTAGTGATGAAGAAGAGGAAGGAGGAGTGACACTTCTTTATTCTCATTCGTTCCCTACCTACTTCTTGGGAAGGAGCACCAGATGAGATTTGGTGTAGAGACGGATGAAGGAAGAGCAGCTTTGAGTTGTGCGGAAGACCTGAGAGGGAAGGGATCGATGGAGGGAGGGGTAGGTCACTCACTTGTCTGCCCATCAAAGATCTGTCCTTTTGGTCTTCGGGGATAGAAGTACCCGGGGGAAGACGAAGATTCTCGAAGACAATCCTATAATTAATAGGAGTACGGTATCTGCAATAGAAGGCGATGAGTAAGTGTGTCTGGATCATTCTCTAGGCTGGAATTATCCCATAACGGCAAAGTGATGGCAAGGTTCGCATAACAATTCCGTCTAACGCTTCAGTGGCTGCTTTTATGGCTGTCTCTTCCTAGAGATCCCTCGGGGGAGGGGGGGGGGGGGGTGAATGGGGGGAGTACTCACTTGTGATGGTTGCCGATGATAGTCTCCTCACTCTTGATCCATTCATTCGAAGGAGGGATCATCACATCGAAGGAAATCGATTCGAACTCCTTTAGAATACCGTATCCGAGATTGAATCGAGGCATGTGACGCTCCTCAAATCAATCAATAAATTATTGATTAGTGGGCGGTGTTAACCTTGGTTCTCACACAGAATGCCACTGGGTACTCATCGAGATTCTCTACTGATATAGTGCTTCGAATAGGTTGAGTGTAGTTGCCAGTGGGTTCGAATACCATCCATCTCAATCCTCCCTCTTCTTCCTTAGTTAATGGGAGTGAAAGTACCGGGGCGAGATCTTGAGTTCGTTCTCGGGAGTTTCTCCCACTATTTCCTTTTCTCTCTTCATCAACTCAGATCTCTTCACCTTTTCCTCCATTGATCTGAGAAGGACATTTCATTCCTCCCCTTTCAACATCTCTGATCGACAACTATATATTGTCCACTCACATAACAGATTAGACCACTCGACGAGAAGGGAAAAGGAAGGAATGAATGGTTAGTCCATCTATTGACCTCTCTCTTCTCTCCCTTCGAGAGAAACGAAGCTCTTGCTCTTCCATTGGCTTCGTTTCTCGTCTTCTCACATCGTAGAATGAAGAGAATGAAGAGGAGGAGAGAGGAATGGAGGAATAATAATAGAGGTCGAAGGAAGTCTCTTCAGTGGTCTTCTCCATTCCGTAATAGCGATGAGATGGCTACTCTTCTTTCTTCCTCTCTCCTTCTCTCTTCCCATCAATGACCATCCTCAACTTCTATTCGTTCAAGCGGTTCGTTCTCTTCCCAATCACTAGTATCTATCTCACTATTCCCAATCGTTTCTTCCTTCTGGAGTCAGTTTCTCTTTCCCTCTCTTTTTTTCAGTTGTGGAGACATGGTCAGAGAGCGGGCAACAAGGGAGATTCACTCCATGACAAAACACTCTTCAAGTACGGAATAGGAGAACTCACGGAGGTACTCATCTCTTGATCTCTGATCTCTGAGTGAGACTCGATGTTGAGGCGGGAATCAACAACACGTACAACGTGGGAAGATGGCTGAGGAGTAGATACGTTGAGAGGGAGAAGTTCCTTTCCCCTGTGATGAATCCTAAGGAGGTTCTCTCTCCTTCCCTCTCCCATCGATAGTATTGGTCCTCCTCAGTTGTACATCCAATCAGTCGATGTCTCTCGATGTCTGATGTCGGCTGAATCGGTAGGTCAAGGGATGTTCAATGCTGATGGGAGATACGCCCCTCTCCCCGTAGCAGTTCACTCACGACCAAGGGACCAAGACTGGGTAGGTCACTCACTCATTACTATCGATTGAACACACGAAAAAAATTGAATGAATGTTAAAGTGGAAGGAGAGAAGAGCATTCGTCCCCATTCACAGTCATATTCAGATGCTCGCCTTCAAATGGAGTAACTGCGATGGACTGGGGAGGGAATTCAGTCGGATCTGCACTGATTACCCACTCATCTCGACTCTCTCCAATGTGAGTCCCCCCCTCCCTCCTCTCTCTCTGCACTTCTTCAGTATCACGACTACGAGTCTCAATCCTTCCGTTGTTCCAATGCCAGTCTCAATTCCTCCTTCTTCAATACTCCAGAGAAGTATCAGTTGGTGGAGCCTCTCATCGCTCTGGTGAGACAAAGATCAAAGATCAAATCTGAGAGTAGAATGCAGGATCTAGCTGGGGCGAAGTTGCCTGACTGGTACACTCCGGAACTTCGATTGGAGGCAAGGGAAATAAGCGACAAAGTGAGTCCATTCAGTGTATTCAGGAAGGTAATTCTCCCATTCAGACACTCCGCTTCCAATTGGGACTCGGCGAATTTCACAACAAACGAATTCTAAGATTCTCGACTGGATTATTGATCGATACTCTCCAGAAAGAGTTAGTGCACAAGTGGAAGTGTTCACAGAGGGATCCAATGGACTTGAATTGCGCAGCCATTCAACCAATCAAGTTCAGAGCATTCTCAACGGTATGAAAAGGGGATGGAGAGGGTAAGAGATGAGTGATTGCAGCAAGACTTCGTACTCAATTCCCTTCTGGAGACCCTTGGGGAGAAAGCGAGACTAGTGGCCCTTTCCCCCCTCGGAGCACCCCAATACAATGCACTCATACTCATTGAACTGTGGAATGTACGAGGATCTCCCCAAATTAAGGTTCTATCTTCACTCCCTTCACCAGTAATCGATATTCTTCCATAGGTACTGTATCGACCCGATGTGTACAAGGAAGAAGCTACAGTAATCACTCCCTTCGTGCAAGGATGCTCGAAGGAGTACTGTAGTCTAGATCTATTCGATTCGTGCTGCCGTGAAATTCGAACGAGTAATCCAAAAGACGAGTGTGAGAATGGATGATAAAGAGATAAAGCTGACTGGTGTATCGATGGCCTCTCGATTGTTTGACTAAGAAGTGATTGTGTGTCGAGAGTGATCCCTCCTTCCCTTCCTCCTTCCCCCTATTTAACCCCCTCTGGCCAGTCTACTCATTACTCCTCATGCTTCTTCTATCAATCCTACTCCTTCTCCCTTCCCTCGTCTACTCCCAATCAATAGCCAATGCAGGCACTACTGGCTGCGTGGTTACGGTAGATTCCCTTTATCGATCGAAGTGAGAAGAGTCCTTTCAGAAGAATAAGCTTTTTTCTCACGGTAATTTCATTCGTCAGTTGAACCGGGCTGAAATGGGTCAATTTGCCAAGTTCAAGAATGATTTGGAAGAATGGCAGAAGAAATTGGACAAGATCTTCGCAGACGCTGATTTGGTAAGAGATGGTTTATGCTGCGATTGATAGTTTGTGCAGTCTTCTAACTCGACGTCCTCCCTGCCTCCCTTCCCCGATCGTCCCCTCTCCCCCTCATTCTGCTCAGGGAGAGACACGATCCTCTACCTCTTCAATGGCTGCTCCATTCAGGTTCCCTCTCTTTTCCCACGGAAGTATGCCTAATTTCCGGTCTATTACAGAATAACAAAGTGTACGTAGGCACTAATCTGGCGAGGGAATTAGACGGAGATGAGAAGAAGAAATTCGCTGATCTCACTGAGAAAATGAAGGCGAGCCATTCAATTACTAATTGTATACACGATAAATTACTATCTCGCACGGAATGGTCGGATCAAATAGGAAAAGTTTCACTGAATTTTTTTTCATTTTATGCTAAACAAATTTTTAAAGATATTTTTAAATGTATAAATAAATTATTTTAGATCGGAGAGTCACACCAGGAAGACTTCAACGATTTCTGTGTGCAGTTGTAAGATGAGAAATGAAGGGCTCAATATTTATTCCGATGTATTAACATGATTGAATTCTCCGAGTATGCGATGATCCATTCCGATAAACATTCATCCCCTTATCTTACATTGCATGAGAAGTCTCCTCTCCAATCGATACTTCCAGCTCCTCCTTTTTAATTTCCTCCCTCATCTTCTCTTCACTCTTCATGGATGAGCTTTCATTCTATGGATGATGGGAGTCTTCTCTCTCCTTTTCCTCCTTCTCTTCTATCCTACAATATCCTCCACGATGATTGAGATGGGCAACAAAATGCTGGAGATTCCTGTGTCATTCGGATACGTCGGACCCATTGGATGCATGGGGAAGAAGAAGAACTGTGATGATGAGGGTAAACGACTTCCCCCTCCCCCCTCTCCTCTCTCCTTCTTCTTCAGGAGCTCAAGCCTCTCTCCTTTCTCTCCAATTATCACAGTCTTCCATCGATTTGGATCCCTCTCTGGAATACTTCTACAACACTTCAATCAAGTGAGTCCCTTTCTTCCTCCCTCCTCTCCCCCTTGCAGATCCATCGATTCTTCCTCCTCGAATGCCCTCCGTGCCACAGTCAAGGGAATGACTGATACTTCTCTCATCGCTCTCATTGGATTCCCCTCTGATTGTTCCACTCAAATGGCCATTCTCTCTGGATATTCGAGGATGGGAGTCGCCGATGTGAACATTCCATTCACTATTCACATTTAGTATTACTTCGAATCACTGAATGCAGATCCTACTGAGGAGATAGATTGATTAGAGGGAGAATGATTGTGAGAGAAGGTCCTATCTATTCTCTGCCCTTCAGAGATGCTCCATCGATCTGTATTCATACGGTAGTTATGGCACCTCGATGATCCTCTTCTCTCCCTCTGGCTCGTGAGTCCAATCAGGGAAGGCCAATGGTTGTCTCGTATTCAGTCTGGTGGCAGAAGTGATTCCCTTTCTTCTCTCTCGATTCGGATGGAATTCCCTCGCTCTTCTCTCTTCTTCTGATTCCTCCTCTCTATTCTACACTAATCTCGCCAGTTCAATCAACAGTCCAAACTCTTCTTCTCCTCTCTTCTATCCCCTCATCATTCAGATAATATCCGTAATCAGTTCTCAGTCCGAGTGGCAACTTCTATTTCCTCCCTCTCCCCTCGATCTCAATTCGTCGATCTCATCACTAAGAATGTTGAGGAAGCGAGAAGTACTCCTTCCCTCCTTCTCCGTTCATTCTCTCCTCTCAGTATTCGTGATCACTGACATGTCTCTTAATGCGGGTGTCTTCTTCCCTCTCTTCCTCGCCATGATCGAGAATGGATTCTTCAACACAGGCGATGATTAGTCGAGAGATCAAAGATCAAGTTCCCTTGCAGGTGAATATGCAGTCGTGGCCTTCCTCTCCTTCGATGCCAATCGGCAATGGATGAGTGTCCACTCTCGCAACTCCATATTCATGGGAAGGAACTCCATCCGTATGCCTCCCCCCTCCCCCTATGCCTCCCCCCTCCCCCTCTACTCCATTCCAGCGGGAGCGTACAATGTCACCGAGGATCAATTGATTCGTGCTTATCGTAATCTGATCGTAGTCTCGGACTCTTTCCCTCCCTCTTCTGCTAATCCTCAATGGAAGAGTTTCATGGAGAGTCTCCAGATGAAAATGGGGAATACGGTATTCATCCCGTGATTAATTAAAGATCAAAGATCGATCACAGACGAATAAATACTGGGACAAGAGTGCACGGGACTACGACCTCCTGAGAGTGTTGAGTGTGGCGGGGATGGACATGCTGAATAAAGGGATTGATATCACCGTTGGAGAAAACTACTGGGAGTACATGCTCCAGAGGCAATTCACCAGTGAGTATCCTCCCCCCCCCTCCCCTCCTACCATTCCTTTCAGGCATCACTGGCTTCCCCGATTACATCGATGGAATGGGAATGTTATCTGGAACAGCTCAGGTATACTGTAGGACTGCGAATTAATCGAAGGAGAACTGCAGATACTGTACTTCTCGGACACTCATGAGTCTGTGGTCAATCTGTGGCCAGAGGAAATCTACCACGTGGAGGAAGGGAATCCAACGAAAAGAGTCTGTTTAGTCATCCAACCAATCAATATCTCCCTTGGTAGGTCACAACAGCGTACAGTGGATGGAGTGTGAACTGGTTGGGAGGGAGCCCTCCCCGAGATACTCCTCCTTGTGGATTCAACGGGGAATTGTGTCTGAAACCGAAGGATCGGGTTTTGATAATCGCCCTCTCAGTGGGATGCACACTCCTCTGTGCACTACTCGTAGTGGCTGCCCTTCTCTACAAGTGAGAGAGGGGAGGGGAGGGGGGAGGGAAGGGGAGAGATTGCAGGAGATATCGATACGAGAGGAGTCTCAATTCCATTCACTTCATCATCGACAGAAAGAGAATCACAATAAGGAGACATGTGAATCTACTCTCGCAGAGAAGTCTACGGAGCATGAAGAGTATGATGAGCATGGCCAGTATTGGAGGGTCGAGAGTCGCCGTGAGTACGGTAGAGTTCGGAGGGGCAGATTGATGATTGCAGAGTCAAGCGGTGATGAACAGCCACTTCATTGTGGAGGGAGAAGGAGAGGAGAAAGAGTCGAGGGTGGAGAGTGTGATGACGATGGAAGAGGAGGATCAGAAGTGGAATGAAGTAGGAGGGAAGGAGAGGGGGAATCGATAAGGAAGACTGCATCAGATCGAGGAATTCGCAGTGGGATTAATGGAGGGACAGATGGTGGGATTGAAGAGGATCTACAAGGATTCCATCGATCTGAGGAGGGAGATCAAGAAGGATATACTGATGGTGAGAGAAAGCGATGGAAGGGAAGGGAGTCTCTTCTTCTCAGCTCAAGGAAGTCAATCACGAGAATGTCCTTCGATTCCGTGGAATGGTCGCTGAGAATCACTTCAACTTCGTCGTCTCTGAAATGGCCAATCGAGGTTCAATCAAGGACATTCTCGAGAATGATCAACTCCCCATCGACATGATCTTCCTCAATCAGATGGCAATCGATATTTGTTCAGTGAGTGACCTACAGTACTCTCATCGTACTGTCTAAATTCAGGGACTAGAGTACCTGCACAAGAGTGAGATTGGATGTCACGGTCGAATGAAGTCTTCGAATTGTCTGGTGGATGCACGGTGGATGGTCAAGTTGTCCTCTTTCGGGTTAAGACACATTAGGAAGGACGAAGTGAGCACTATAGAAGGAGTCCAAGAAGGCAGAGGTAGGTCACACTCCCATCCCTGCCGTACTCAGTGCCTACTCAGATGAACTGTGGAGTGCTCCAGAGATGTTGAGAGTGAATGGATGGTTGGGAGAATCCCCACCCATTCTTATCAGAAAGGCTGATATTTACTCATTCTCAATCCTCCTCTATGAGATATTCGGAAGAGCAGGACCATGGGGAGAAACTGGTCTCGAACCAAAGGGTGAGATTCTCGAAAAGAAGATAGGATACGGTAGATTGCAGAAATAATCATAAGAGTGAGAGATTACGATGAATCGAAGGGAAGGAAGGCATTCCGACCCAATATGGATCTGATCAATGCAATCAGAGGAGATCGAGATGAGAAGGTAGGAAGGCGAGAGGGAGGGAGAGGGGGGGAAGGGGATTGATGAGTTGAGGTTCGATCGGAGATAATCGAGACAATTCCTGCTGGATGGGCTGAGAATCCAATGGAGAGGCCGTCGATCGGAATGATCAGGAAGAAGATTCGAGTGATCACTGCAGGACAGTGAGGGATACGGTAGAATGGAGTTGGGTCGAAGATGTGATTGCAGGAAGAAGACGATAATGGATGCGATGGTGGCAATGGTAGAGAATTACACGAAGAGTCTCGAGACGAAATTGAATGAGCAGAACGAGGAGTTGATGATGGAGAAGAACAAGAGTGAACAACTACTCAAGATGATGCTGCCTGAGTGAGACCCTCCCCCCCCCCCCTCCATCCCCTCTTCCCCTCCCTTCAGACCAGTGGCTGACGCTCTCAAACACGGCAAGAATGTCACAGCCCAGTCTTTCGACAACGTGACGGTATTACCTATCTCCGTATTTATAGCCCTAGCGATTTAATCGTTGTCGTTCTAGGTATTCTTCTCCGATTGTCCTGGATTCACCGACCTTTCCTCCTCCTCCAAACCCATCGAGGTACGGTAGTCGAAGAGTCGAAGTATTGATCCATTCAGATTGTCAACTTTCTCAACGATCTCTACACTCTCTTCGACAAGGTCATCGAGGGATTCGATGTCTACAAGGTGAGTCTACCGTAGTCCAGGCTGATCAATAGACAGTATCTACCGTAATCTCTAAGGTGGAAACGATAGCTGATTCGTACATGTGTGTATCTGGTCTACCTACTCCAAATGGTCTCAACCATGCGGGGGAGATTGCTAGTCTCGGATTGTCGATGCTCACTGCAGTTAATGTACGTCCCTTCCACCTTCTTTCCCTTCCCCTTCTCTCCTCCCCACTTCCTCCTCTTCAGTCCTTCTCGATCCGTCATCGTCCTGGAGAGCGAGTGAAGCTGCGAATCGGGATGAACTCTGGTGCTTGTGTTGCTGGAGTGATTGGATTGAAGATGCCACGATACTGTCTATTCGGAGACACAGTCAACACTGCATCCAGAATGGAAAGCACTGGAACACGTAAGGGGAGAATGAAAGAGTGCCCGTACGATCCGCCGCCATTCATTCTACTTCCAATTTCCCAAATTTAATTCGTTCTCCTTCTCAGCTCTGCACATAAACTGCTCGCAATCAGCTAGAGATCTTCTGGAGGCATTGGGTGGCTACGAGATAGTGGAGAGAGGACTCATCGAGATGAAGGTATCCTCTCTCTATCCAGACTCCCCTCAGACTTCTCCTCGTCAGGGCAAAGGACAACAGATGACGTACTATGTCAGAGGAGAGGATATGGAGATGAGAAGGGAGAGAATTCAGAATGAGAAGATGAAGTTCCCTTCTCTCAGATTCACACTCGGATCGGGAGAGGAGAAGACGATCTAATCAGATCCTATTGATAAACACTTGTTGGCAATACTCATCCATGTCACAATTAGAAAACGCAATTGAAGAAGCATCGCTCGAATTATAATTGAAGTGCGCTATCAATCTCTAATCTCATCCGAACATTTTGTTTTACCTTTGGTGGACTTAGAATCTAAGTACGTATTATTTTGGTAAAGAATGTATCGAATGTATATATTTTTTTATTTATTCGAATATGAAGACTATGTATTGGCGTCATTTTTGAAAAAAGCTTTTCAATTTCGAAAAAATTCGAACAAAGTCAGTTTTCGATGTTTCGAGACGCACAGCTGTAGCTACAGTGATTCAAAGTAGGTCCATCGGCGATGATGATATTGCTTATTTTTTTATTGTTCTATGCGTTTTCGATCGAATTAAATTTATTGCTCTTTGTTCAATTATATTCAACGTGTCAATTCGCGCATTCTCAGACTTTTATCGATTCGGTGACGGCTTAATAACTCTTCTACTCGTATTTGAACTGACCACTAATTTATTGCACTTCACAGTCATGGTAATGGACGGGCAATCACAGGTAACTTTCATACCGCCATACCTTATGATAGATGCTTTAAGGTGCTCGCGGATTCATCGCGTAAACTGGATGAGATAGATGTGATTCTGGGGACGAAAGACGGGCAGATTGAGCGAGGGAGAGACCCTCAGAGGTGTCGTCACAATGCTAGACAGAAGTGTTCGTACTGTCTGCCCCTCGATCCATACGATGAGGAATATCTGAAGGAGAAGGAGATCAAGCACATGTCCTTCCACGCCCATTGCAGGAAGCTGATGAGCACTCACGGCAAGGGTGAGTGAAGAGAGTAGATCACTCACAGTTGCTCACTCTCTTCTTCCTTCAGGAACCTCACTCAAAAAGCCTCTCGAAACCGTGAAGTTGAGTGTGGATCTCAACTGTCCTGCTCACAAGCCGTACCCGAAAGGAGTGTGCACAAAGTGTCGCCCTCCTACAGTAACCCTCAACAGACAGGTACCGTACCCACCGATATTGATTAATCGGAAAAGCGAAATTCTTCAGAAGTTCCGTCACGTGGACAATGTGTGCTTCGAAAACGAAGACGTCGTTAACGAATTCCTCAACTATTGGAGGAAATCGAATGAGCAACGAGCCGGGTATTTGATTGGAAGGTGGGTAAATAAGTATAATCAATTGACGAAACCCTTCGTTCGTTGAGATACGAGGAGTGTCCCGAGGTTCCCCTTGGTATTCGTGCCATCGTCCTCGCTATCTACGAACCTCCCCAGGAGGCAAACAATGTATGACCTTATTCCCATTAAATCTATTGGCTTTTGCCACTTATTATTCTTATGTAAATTCAAATAAAGTGGTAATGAAAACCTTACATTTATGATAGTTTTTCTTAATAATAATTGGTATCCAATGTGATGTTTCGCTTGCAGAAGTGTATCAAGTTGGTGGACGAGGGTGCGGAGGGGGCGGCAGTGGACAAGTTGTGTGCTTGGTTGGACGTGCGAAGAGTGGGATGGATCTTCACTGATCTCTTCACTGCGAATGCCTTCGATGGGAGTGTCCACTGCACGAGACACGCCCAGTCGTACCTCCTGTCGGCAGAGGAGTGCATCACAGCAGGGGCACTCCAGGTCAAGTACCCCAATCCCACCCAGTTCTGCTCCGATGGAGTATATGGAAGCAAGGTGAGCAACTGGGAGAGCGCGTCAAAGGAACAGCACCTTTCAAAAGATTTGGATAGTTTGTAGATATCGCAAAACTTTAATATATATTATATCCCTGGAATAAAATCGAAATAGTTGATTCTTTGCAGTTCGTGACAGTGGTTGCATCGGGGGACGAGAGCGAGAAGGTCTCCTTCCACGGATATCAGGCCAGTACTCAATTGCACTCTTGGGTCGAGTCCCACTCCTCGAGCACTCCCACTCTTTCTGATAGGCCAGTGAAAATGGAGATTGACTTGCAAGGGAAGGGAAGTGAAACTCGCAAGTATAGTTGTGCTTCCCTCGCCTTTCATCATTCTATAGTAGGAATGGCTAAGGAGTGCCGAGTTGCACGTCATAATAGGACTAGCCCACCCTGGGATTGGAAGAACTCATGGTGCATATCCTTCCCCACTCATCTCGACTTGTGCAGGTGTCTAACCAGTGCATGCAACTGGTGGAGGCCAATCTGCTCTGCCCCACGAATCACTACGAATTGGCTTACATCAGGTATCCATTCCTCCCTTTTTTGATTCGCCAAGTTATTATGTTGAGAGAGACTCCTCTCAATGAACAGCACTATATCCCGGATGTACAGTACACGGAGAAGAATGAGTACGGTGCTGAAGTGAGTTCTTTGTTATTTCATTCTCGATTGTTAGTCGTGTAGAAGACATTTATTCTCTGCCTACAGCAATGATGTCTTTCCTCTCAGGTTCGTCGAGTGGGTCGTCCCCTTCCAGTGGAGTTCCTGATGGTGGATGTGCCTGCTGGAATGCCGAAGGAGTACCGATGCACCTTCCACATTCCCACCGACAAGAAATTCCCCATCGAGAATAGAAGCACCGTCAAGGAAACTCAGGTTATCATTAACACTTGAATATATCTTGACAGGTTCTGATTTGATGTAGTAATATTTTATGGTTAACTAAACTAGTATAGTATCCACTAATAATTGATAAGAGCATATGAAGTCTGCAATGCTGATGGAGTGATTGCAGACGGCAGAGAAGGTGGCCCAGTTCTGCGAGCAGTTCTCTCTCGAGAACTTCCTCGATCTGGCCACTAACTTCCACTTCCTCCTCTATCTACTCACTCAGAAGGACGTGCCCTTCACTGACGAGGCACTCCCCCCTTCCCCTCCCTCCATATCCTCCCTCTCAGGAACTACGTGCTCTGTGTGACTGCGTGAAGACGGGAGACAGAGAGGGTGCTCGTGAATGGGCGGCTACAACTGATCACTGGACTGCTCTCGTCGCTCTCTCCCATCACTCTCAGGCTCCACTCAAGGGATGGAATTGCCGCCATTGCACCTTCTCCAATCGAGAGACTGAAAGGGAATGCACCATGTGTGGACTACCCAATGAAGCTGCCCACTGATGAGAAGAGAAGAGATTCAGAGAGTATTGTCAATAAAGGCTAATGTATATCCATCCAAGTGTTGAGACTTCAATGGGATGGAGGACTGTGGGTCAAGTGTGGCTATTGGGAGAGAGAACAGGATAATAGAAAGGGATCTCGGGATGGAATTGACTCATTCGATCGCCACTTTCACCCATGTTTATCCTCCTTTTCCTCTTCCCTTTCGTTATCTCTGATTATTCACTCGAATGTGAGAAAGGACACCGTGTATCTGCCATAAGAAGAGCTCATCTCTCCAAGGGGCAAGCACTTCACATCGTTTTTTTCTCATCCTATCTATGTCTTCTACAGTACTGGACTCGGTTCATTGTCAATTGATTGTGAGAAAATTGCTTCTGAGAAATCGACGGTTTGCACCTCTCAACCATCAATTCCAAGGTAAGAGAAGAATATGTGATAGAGAAAGGGAAGATGACAGATGTGATGGACAATTGGAAGGATGCACTGGATCTCAATGGTTAGGAGGAATCAATATATTCGAAGTGGAGAATTCGACGAAGGCAGTTCTGTGAGTGATGGAGAGAGGGAGGAAGACAATTCTCTCCCTCCAGGATGGATCCCATCTGCTGTTCCTCCTCGGAAGTGAGAGTCATACCTGGTTCATGCATACACGATAATCTGAATGGCCCCACTCTGCCCTTCGACCATTCCCTCGTCGAAGATCTCTTCTACAGGGGATTCCAATGCTGGCATCAGACTCATCATCTCAATCAGACTCTCGGTAGATCTCTTCCCCCTCCACACTCAATATCCTCTCAGTTGATCTAATATGGAAAGTGGAGACTTGTGCCTTCGAATCCGAACTTTTCCCTCCTATCGATAACGAACGTACGCGATATTTCTCTCGTTCCACAAACAGACTTGGTGACATATTTCACCATTTCCACCCACTGAATGGTTGCAGCATTGTGTGAGGAGTGCAGATGTGATTGTGGTCCCTACGTGTGTGAAGGAGGAGAGGCTCCCATCAAGGTATCCCCCCTCCCTCTCCATCCCATCCACTCCCTCTCCTCTGCAGGTCACGCACAAGAAGAAGATGGGCGAGTGTGAATGCGAGTGCTCGTGCAATTACAAGTGCTTGTGATCTATTTTTCAAATGATCAAGAGGAGAAGGAGATTCACGATTCTGCTATTTTTTTCATTTCTTCCATGTCTACTCACTATTTTAAAACATTATTATGATAAATAAATAATTTATATATTCAAATTATGTTCCGTACAATAGAAGTGAGAACCGTCTGAGATAGATCAACAATGCATTGAATTACAGCGAATCACTGGACAATCGAGTAGAATATACAGTATACTTACAGAGATCTGTCTATCGGGACAAGGAACAACTGCTCACGAAAGCTCGAAGCCAGCACCCGCATTGATTGCGTATCTAGAAGAAGAGAGATTAGGGGGGGGGGGGGGGGTAGATCACTCTCCCCTACACTCCCCATTCACTCCTTGTATGCCTTCCATTGGTGGGAACGGCATACGGGAAATTTGAGGGCATTCGATTAGGATCAAGAACATATTATTTTTGGAATTATCGCTCAATGGGCTAAAAGTGACGAATTTAACGAAGGCCAAGTATTGGGGAATTTCAACAACTTCTAAAAATTAGCTAGGGGACACAGCTCATTATTTGTGGATCACTCGCCTCAATTTTTCCTCGAGTACTTTGGCATCTTGATAGAGGGGAAGCTTGAGGAGATTCATACACGTCGCAGACGTAGGAAGACGACCCTCCACGTTGGGAAGGAGTTGGATACCGATCTGAAGGGAGGGATGGAGAGGGGGAGGGGAGGGGAGGAGACTTCGCTCACATTAGGCACGAGGAGGGAGAATCCACCGAGGGGGGGACGAGGACAACCAGTGACGAATTTAACGAAGGCACGTCGATCCTCGGAAGAGAAGGAGGAGAGGATTGACTCCAACTGCACCATGTACCTATAATCAACCCATCTACTCTGAGGCATCAATCTCTACTCTGGAGCACATATACGAGAATCATCGATTACTGAACTAAAACATTTTTTAAAATCATTCATACAGACCGATGAATAACTGATTAACAGTAAACCATTGCCCATGTGCTTAACAGTAATAGGTAGCTTACAGATCGACGTCCTCCTGCTGAACTCCCCTCGGGACGTGGATGTGAGTGTGACGAAGGAGATCTTCCACATCGATGTCCCCTTCTTCACCACAAACGAGAAGAGCCAATTCACGAGAGGAGAAGATGGCCAACCAACGATGGTCTACCACGTCTGAGACACCATCTCGAAGAGACTCAAGCATTGACGAGAGCTGAACAACGAGTAGAGGCAAGGGGGGCGAGGGAGGGACTAGCCCTATCGTGAAGGAAGAAATTCACGAATTTCTGGATGTACTTGTTCCGATTGCTTCCATTGACACGGATGGTCGATCCATTCGGAATGAGATCCACTCGCTGTCAGAGAGAGAGAGAAGGAGAGAGGAATAAGAGGATGGAACTCACTCTCGTCCTTCCCAATTCATCGACAATGACAGAGAAGTCGAGATCGAGTGATTCGATCTTCGACGAGTCCATATCTCTCAATTCGAGCAGATTGTTGTAGATGATGGGATCGACCCCTCTCATCTGCAATATCAGAGTGAAGGAATGGAGAAAAGGGAGGAAGGGGAGGGAAGGGATGGAGAGAGGGGAGGGGATGGGGGTACCTGCACGATATCAACATCTCTGCTTCCATCATTGGCGAATAGGGAGGCGAGGAAGAAGGGGGCTAGACGAACATCTAGTAGCTGACTCTCGTAGAGGGCCTTGCCCAGAAGACGGCCGATGAAGAAGAAGTGCTCCCTGCAGAGAGAAGAATTCAATGAGGAGGAGGAGAAGTCACAAGCACTAATCATCCTTAATCTTTAGCTAGGTTCAGGATTAACTATTACTGGCTGATATCCTCTAGATGTCACCCGTCTCCAATGAGATTTTAATTTCCTCATCGCAAGAAGGTGGAGCGTATCAATATATATTTAAAACGTGGATCACGTGCACCAAGACAAAGTGATTGGCCATCCCCTCACCTGAAGTCAGGGAAGATGAGAGGAGCGAGGGGATTGGGATAGAGCAGATGGTCCTTCGTCTGAGTGAAGAGACCACGGTTGATGTCCAGTGCCTCCTTCACCACCTACAACATCTCTCTCTCTCTCCCCTCTCCCTTCTCCTTACCTCCGTGAGGAACTCTCTGAATATTCCTCCTCCATCGATGCCTGCTTCACTCATTCCCACCCAATTCTTCATGGATACTCGAAGGGGAAGACGGAGGGACGAGGCTGCAATCACTCTCCCCCTCCCTCCCCCCCCCTCTCTCTCTCTACTCACAATTCTGCCTGCTCAGATCATTGAGTGCATCCTCGTAGAGATGGGTTCTCCTCACTGATACATCGATCATCGCTGCAATATTCCCTCCATTACTCTCTCCTCTTCCTCTATCGACCTACCATGCGATGAATGGATGTCCTTGTCTTCGATTATCAGTTCCTTCAGCATCTGTAATCGACCCTTCCATCATTCCATCATCGGGAGGGAGGGGGGAGGGGGCTCACATTGACTCTATCGATGAAAGGGACGACGAATGGGATGGACTTCATAATGGCGAGAGTTCTCTTCTCACTCGCACTCATCCTGGCTACTTTCTTCTCTCTCTCCATTTCCTCTTCAGAATCAGACGAGTCATCACTTCCAAACTCCTGCCAATTCCCCCTTCTCCCTTCTCCCATCACTCCATCCCTCGAACCTCCATCAGATGCTGGAAGAAGGAAGAAGCAGCAGCATTGCTTCCTCCTCCTTGTCTTCGTCCTCGTCTATCCACTCTACTTCTCATTGTATTACGAGTGAGCGAGATCTAAGTCGAGATCAAAGATGGATCACTCATTCATCACTATCTCCTCACCTCTTTCTTGTGTGCACTCCAGAATCCAGGAGGGAGGAGTTCTATCCTCTCGTCAATCGAATGGACATCTCTGAGAGTGTCCACCAACTGCAATGCACCCATCACTCCCTCCCCCCCCCCCTTTTTCTTCTCGCTCTCCCTTCTCAACGTACGACAGTGAAGAGATGCTGGCAGTCATCAGCCTTCGTTCTTCTCTCTTCCATTCCATTGATTCGATCATCCGGGTAGACTATCGAGATGAGAGTGAGTACCATATCCCTATAACAATTCCTTCTCCTTTTCTTCATACTCCCTCCATACCTCAGAGTTGCGAGTACAGTGGTAGTCTGCTCGTAAGAGAAGCACAGATCCCAGCTACTTCTGCTCAGTTTCGTCTCATCCGTATATGTGAGAAGTGAGTGGAAGAGACCGATAAACTCGACCAATTGGTCACGAAGCCAACGGTCGGAGGAGAGTTTGAAGGAAGTGAAGGGGGAGGAAGAAGAGAGATGGGAGAAGAATGAGGGGAGGAAGGGGGGATGGGTGATGAGTTGTGATACACATTCTGAGTGCGATCGAGAGATGGCCGATACCGAGATTAGAGAATCAAGGTATGACGAGGGAGGAAGAGCCTTGTACCAGTGGAGGAAGATGTCTGAGGAGAGAGACTCCTCCAGACACATCTTGAAGCGACCAGAGAAGGCACGATAGGCCGGATAGGGAGAGGAAGGAGAGACGTAGAGGGGAGGAGAGAAGGAAGAGAGGGAGGAGATGAGGGGAGAGATGGTGGAGGAGTCTTGAGAAGAATGGAGGATGAGAGAGACGAGGAGGGAGAAGGTAAGAATGCCTCTCTCCTCATTCTTGATGGAGGGAAGGACAGAGAGGAAGGAGGAGACATCCGAATAGAAGAAGGAGCACAGGGAGGGAATCAAGAGAAGACCCAATCGATTGAGGGCATCCCTGTCGGAGACTCGATTCAGAGAAGAGATCAGATAACGAATCGATCGAGTCCTGAAGGGAAGAACTGAGTATGGTAGGGAGGGGGAGCGAGTACCTCGTGGAAGTACTATTGAATGGGAGGAGGATCATTTGGAAGATGGAGTTGATATGGGGAGGGAGAACCAATTCCTCTCTACTTGCATCCATTGTCGATGATCGAATGAGAAAAACGAGGATGAGAGCATCGAAGTACCCCAACTGAAATGAAGAAAACGGTGTGTGAAGAACTAATTAATGGAACAAATGGCACTCAAATGAATACCTCAGCCATTTTGACCCATTCATCCTCCTTCGTAGTCACTTGGATGAATCTGAGAACTGCCGTGACGTTGATCGATGAATCTATGGAAGTGAGGAAGGGAAAGATTGCCCTGCAATTGGAATATGTCACTTGAGAGGGAATATGGAGGGAGATAGTACCTCTTGGCGAAGAGAGTTCTCAGTGGAAGAGGGATCGAGAGAGAGGCTGCATCCATGCGAAGAGCACTAGAGCACACTGTAGTCTACAATGGATCAACCACTCGCCATCCCATCCATCCATCCTCTCACCAGTCTCTCCGAATCCACCTCATTCTCGTAGAAATAGGCGATTCGTCTAATCTGATTCTGTAAGTGATCATGAGAGTGATGGGATGGTCTTCCTCCTCCTCCAGAGTACCTCCAGTGTGTCTCCACTCGATGCATCGAATACCCCTCTCAACTCATTCTTCGCCTTCTTCCTCGTACTCACTCCTCTCCAGTGGGTCTGTATCACTGAGGCTGCCTTCACTTTCCGAACTCCTTAACATCCTCCACTGACCATCGCCCCCCTCCCCTCCCCTCTCACCTTCGACTCTGGCTCTTCTTTCTGCCTCAATCCTCTCCAGGAATGCCGTCCGACTGTTCTGCAATGTAATTCCCTGTCAGTAGACCCCCCCCTCCTCCCTTCTTCCTCTTTACTAACCAGAGTGGTCATCATCGCTTCCTGCTGTCGGTTTCTTTTGACTGATCCATTGAAGTCGAATAGGTCGAAACCCGACATCTCAAAGATTGAAGGTTAATATTTTACAAAAAAATGAATCGATCGAGGTGATGGAGGTAATCAAAACGGACAATGACCGTCTCGTTGACACGCAAATAACAAATAGAAGAAAGACCTTTACTCCAATACTTCACAAGAAGAGAATTAGGAACCCGTGGTTGTACAATAAACAGTCGTACTACAGAATTGATTAGATGTGATAGTCCGCGATAGTGCCTCTTCATTCTTCCGCATCTTCATCCTCATCACTCTCCTCCAACCACTCGACCACTTTCTTGATGAGTCCCCTGACGGGATCACTCTCCTCCAGATCCTCATGCCATCCCAGGATCGCCTCCTCCGATAGAATATCCCTATCGTACAAGTGATGGATCGTCTTCGCCACCAAAGGAGAGAACGACTCCCGATTGGATGAATAGAACTCCTGAGAGGATGAGATACACCAACCCAATCCCTCCATCTACTTACGTGCAATCCCTCGAGTAGTCCGAATTGGGCCTCTCTCTTCGAGTAGTATTTCACGAAGAGTTGCTCGTATGCAACCATTCGCTAAAGGCCATTCTCTTCCCTGTATACCCCTTCGCACTCTCACCTTCTGTAGATTGGAGAACTTGTCATTCTCTGGCAATCGAAGGAAAGCGACGAAGAGAAGAGCGTGCACCTCAAATGGAGTCATTTCTCAATTGAATTACAGTAGCCACTCACTCGATCCATCGGCATGTTCCACGCAATCTTTGAAGAATTGATCTCTACGATTAGCTTTTGAATCTGGAAAAGTACGTCCAGAAATGATGACTATAATAAAGAGGTAATACCGTATCCTTGGAGATCTTCTCATGATTGAGTGGTCCTTTGAGTGAATCGAGTACTTCTTCAGTGAATTGTTTCTCGACATCGATCTCGCCCTCCTCCACTTCTTCATCATCTTTCTCCTTCTTCTCCTCATCCTCTCCCTTCTCATCTCCATCCTCTTCCTTCCTTCCAATCCATTCTCCTGCCCACCAATCTCTGCCCGTCTTCCCCTTCCACGAGTACACTCCTAAGCAGACAACTGATGGGGATGATACTATTCCATTTGACTGACCCTCTCCCAGCTTCTCGCTCTCCACTGAATCTTCCATCTCCTCATCGGGGGGACAACAAGAGATCAGACTCCTCTCCGTCAATCTAATCGATCCATTCAATTTAACCTCAAAGGAAATGGAGTTCTCTTTGCGCCAATATTCGAATCGACTCACATTGGGTCCAATGATTACATACTGGGGCACTGTCTGTCCCTTGGAAATGGTGACATTTTGTGCTAGGAATACTCGATGGAGAGAGACACTCTCTCCCACCACACTCCCTTCGCCCACCATCGATTCCACTATGCGACTGTTCGACTCTGCAACCATAGAGTAACCATCTCTCAGTCGGAGGGCATTCCCTACTCACCGAGTGTGCACTTCTTCCCTACAGAAGACGATATGACCATGACGTTATTTCCCACTGAGACATCCTCTCCGAGGAAGGCATTCCATCCCTCGATGTGCACTCTGATAGAGAGATAAGACAACAAAGGAGGAGCAGAAGGGTACCGTTGTCGTCCAGTAGTAATCACATTCCCACTATTGATCAGAACTTTCGTATTGCTCTTCAGGGGGAACACGGGGTAGAAAATGCGAGAGATAAGTTGACTGTTTGATCGAATAAGTCCCGAGTAATCACTGCAACGTTATTGGATGCGAGAGGAGCAGTAGAGGAATGGTCATCAGTCGTATGGGAGGGATCACTCACAAGACGGAGACTGCACTCTCGAAGGGAGGAAGCACTTCCACAGTCACGTATTGCAGCATGATTTCCTCATTGACGAGAATGTGTTTGATCACTTCATCGCGAGTTTGGAAGTCGAAGTTGTCCGTGAAGTGAGCGAGAGCCTACGAACACTCTTTTCAAGCCATTATCAGCACCACGATAAAATCCCATGAAAATTTCAAAACCGAGTAGTTGAACTAAAGAAGAGATCCGCTTGATAGCTATTAATGACTCACCTTGAGGGAACAGATTGCGATTCCAGTATCGATGACGTCCTCTCTAATCTTCACCGTTTCCCCGAAATCGTCCTGATAATATTTATATTGGGGAAACTAGATGACGATTTATACTTACGTTATGTGAATCTAGCTTGGAGGGATCTGATTGGGAATGGAATGCAACCATTCTTCCATTCTCATTAATAGCCACGCAAGTTCCATCGGCTCTCGTTTCGCTATAGATCAGGCTCATAACGGCATTGCTGTCTTTCTTGAATCGTTGTCTACAAGAGAAATAAATGACAACCAAGTAGCTTTGCTATTATAACACATGTATCACCAGTCAGTGGACGTAGCCACGAACAATTTTTTTCAAACATATTCAAAATCGACCAAACTAAGGTAGAACACTACTCTAGTGAAGAGTTTTTGAAATATTAATGCCATTTGTCCCAGAGCCGGCATTTAGGAATTCTCCGGTTTTGGAACCGGAAATACAGTATATCAGCTCCCAGATGAGCTACAGAGATGGCACCGTGCTTAAAAAAAGTAGAAAATTATTTCGAGAAACTTTCATGTTGAAAGCATAGCATGAAACTCAAAAATAAATTAATTGTATCTAAAAGTATGCTTTCCAAACAGCATAAAAATTGTTTTTGCCATAATGTAGGAGACTTCCTGGGAATTTTATTACTGATTTTGAAAGAACATCTTCCGTTACATATAACAAAAAAATAAAAATGGCAAAATGATATGGGCTCTAGTTCTCATTTTTTGCATTCGATGTGTAGTAGTCGCAACTTCAGTTCTGAAATACCAAAAATAATCATTCCAGCTTATTATATTTCACTCCCCGATACTTATTAACGATGTTTCCAGACCGTAAACGTTAAATTACTTTGCGAAATTCGAAATTTCGAGCTTTTGAAAAATGCGGTTTTCGCAGCCTCGAATGAACACGATTTTCAGCATTGAAAACTTACAATTTATAAACATGGCACGGGCATTAACAGTCGATTGTTATAGTATATGCCACAGTCAACGAAATTATTGCCAAGTGGAACCACCTAACGTTGTATTCTTTTCAAAATCTTCAGACAAATATAGCTCCAGTGAAGGTTCGCATTGAGATAAAATTATTTTTTGATCATATTATTAAGAATATCGGTGCAATTACATCATGCAAAATACGCTCGAGGGCAGTTGAACCTGAAAAACTCTGAAAATTGCAACAATTTAAATGTTTCTGAAAATCAAAATTTTTAAATTTACATTTTTTTCAGACTTTATAAATTGATAAATATGAAATGTTTTATAGATTTTCAGACTCGCCTACCCCCAAGCGTATTTTGCATGATGTAATTGCATCGATATTCTTAATAATATAATCAAAAAATAATTTTATCTCAATGCGAACCTTCACTGGAGCTATATTTGTCTGAAGATTTTGAAAAGAATACAACGTTAGGTGGTTCCACTTGGCAATAATTTCATTGACTATGGCATATATTATAACAATCGACTGTTAATACCCGTCCCATGTTTTAAAATTGTAAGTTTTCAATGCTCAAAATCGTGTTCATTCGAGGCTGCGAAAACCGCATTTTTCAAAAGTTCGAAATTTCGAATTTCTCAAAGTAATTTAACGTTAACGGTCTGGAAACATAGTAAATAAGTATCGGGGAGTGAAATATAGTAAGCTGGAATGATTATTTTTGGTATTTCAGAACCGAAGTTGCGACTACTGCACATTGAATGCAAAAAATGAGAACTAGAGCCCCTATCATTTTGCCATTTTTATTTTTTTGTTATATGTAACGGAAGATGTTCTTTCAAAATCAGTAATAAAATTCCCAGGAAGTCTCCTACATTATGGCAAAAACAATTTTTATGCTGTTTGGAAAGCATACTTTTAGATACAATTAATTTATTTTTGAGTTTCATGCTACGCTTTCAATATGAAAGTTTCTCAAAATAATTTTCTACGTTTTTTAAGCACAGTGCCATCTCTGTAGCTTATCTGGGAGCTGATATACTGTTTTTCCGGGTCCAAAACCGGAGAATTCCTAAATGCCGGCTCTGGGACAAATGGCATTAATATTTCAAAAACTCTTCACTAGAGTAGTGTTCTACCTTAGTTTGCTCGATTTTGATTAGGTTTGAAAAAAATTGTTCGCGAAGGCCCTGATTTTGCTTCATCGACTCGTGATACATGTGATAAGTAACTAACCTGAACGCCTTGATTTGATTCTCGAGTGTCGATGAGCAAAAGGAAACTGGTGACGGAACGAGGAGAAAATGACTCGTTAGAACATTCCTGCTCTCCACCTAGGTAAATTCGAATAAACCAGATAATTTTGAAAAGGAAACCCACTTCTCTGAGGACATCTCCAATGCTATGAGCATTCTGACAGATGACAATGATTACAGAATCGAAAATTCCTCTCCATGAACTGTGAATATTACGTTGCACCGAATATTAAAGTATTTTGAAACCTTTCAATGTTCTTGTAAGCAGGGGCGTGCTTCTCCGATACAACGATAACCACATTTGTGATATCGCAACGGGCAATCCATCTTAGAGAGTAGTCAATACTTGGAACATCGCAAATATCGAGTTCACCCTGAGGACATCATAAATGAAAAAAAGCGTGATGACCAAACTCACAAAAGACTTGTCTGAAGTTATTAAATTGAATCGCGGCTCGAAACTTTCAGCAATCAATACTGCTGAGAGCTTTTGGACGTCCTGATTCTTAGAGTCGTCCTTAGGTGGCATTTTGAACAGCTTAAAAGCTCAAAATAAGTTAAACAAAATATGTATTCGAACATTACGAAAATGCAAAAAATCGAGAGTATCTATCGAGGCAAAATCATGCTCCGTTTGAACTCTTTTTCATCTACGGTGGAAAGAAACTAGACACACGCGACTAAAAGCAAGAAACGGTGTTGAGAGTGTCGCCAATTCGCGCGCGCGCGAGTTCCTCATGTTTTGTATGTTATTATTGATCGTTTATGTTTGTTTATTCAACATTGATCAACTCGTGTTGTCATCTACTAAATCTATTTTTCTAATATGCATGAATTTACTTTCAGTCATGGCCACGAAGAAGTCGTCGTTTTCTTTGTACGACGATGACGACCTCGACGACGAGCCCGTGGCAAAGAAACCTAAAGAGGTGGGTAAAAGCGAATCGACGGAATCTACAGCTACTGAAGAAGAATCGCCCAAAGAAGTGGAGGTAGTCGAGTTCAAGTGTGAGTCGTCGTGCTGTTGGTTGAGATAAGTGTAATCTAATAGATGAACTCTTCTCCGTAATGGGCTCTCGTCGTGGAGAAAGAGACGAGATGGAAGATGCTCACATTTCCATCCCTTCATTCGTAACTCACGAACCTCGAATGTATCTGGGGATAGCTGGAGCTTTGTCTCAATCTCTCATCTCTCCAGTGCCACAAGATCTTCTCTCTACGGGATTCTAGATGGACATGGTGGATCGCATGCTTCCACTTTCTGTGCTTCTAATCTCCCCACTATCCTCACCAAATTGGCAGTGCAACGTGGGTTCTTCTCTTTCTTCAATCTTTCCAGTTATGACTCGCAGACAAATCCCTCGATTCACTCGAGAAGGGAATGAAGAAGTTGATGACTGATATGTACAAGAGTGCCGATAATGCTTTCCTCAAAGAGGCGAGATCTCAGTATGTGCAGAGCCTTAGATACTTTAGGTAATATCGTGCTTTTTGAGTAAGCCTGCATGGAAGGACGGAACCACAGCAACCATGATGTATCTTCTCAACGACGTCTTCTATGTGGCGAATATTGGTGATAGCAAGGTATTTCTAACTCATGATATGTATAAGAAATCAATTGCAAATTTCGCAGGCTATCGTTTGTCGGCAGAAACCAGATAAAAATGTAATAATCGAATTGACGGAGGATCATAACCCGCAGAAATATGAGGAACGAGAGAGAATCGAGAAGGCAGGAGGTGTTGTGAAGTGAGTCGGATTACGGTATGCGGATGAATCGATGATTGAAGGAACGGTCGAATCGATGGAGTGATTGAAGTATCTCGATCGATTGGAGATGGTCAGTTCAAGACTCGAGGAGTCACTTGTGTCCCATCCATGAGAAGATTCACTCTGACGGAGGAGGACAAGTGAGTCTTGCGTCTCAATTAGATGGAGAGATCTCCATTCCTTCGCAGATTCATCATCGTCGCATGCGATGGTCTATGGAAATCGTTCACGAATGAAGATGCAGTCCAGTTCGTATTGAATTCACTAAAGAAGTCAGAAGAGGTCAGAGATACACTGCATCTCATTCTATCTCAATGTTCTTTCAGAAGGAAGAAGTGATGGAACGAGGAAAGAGAGCTCAATGGGAACTAGTTGCGGATGAAATCGCGGCCGAATCAGTCCGACGTAGATGCGGCGACAATGTTTCCGTTCTTATCATTGTCCTAGATTCAGTCTAGTTTGCCTCTCCATCTTGTTTGACTTGTTATCTCTCAATTTCCAACTGTTATTATCGATCTCGATTGCTCATGTTAATAATCGTAGACATAAATTTCGGAATGATTTATGTGTCGTGCAATGCTTACGAATACTTAAAAAAAAACAAAAAAAAAGATCGTTGGATCTCAAGGACGGATGCTCACCACTTGCGAAGTGGCGCAGCCACACACCCTTCGTTATTTTTTAAACTACCAATCTCGTCGTGGATACCCAGTGCGAGAGAGCGTGAAATGAGCACCTGCCATTCCTACTTCGCCAAAGTGAAAGCAGTCGTTGAAAAAATAAAGAGTTTGTAAAAAAAGAAATTTATTTCATACTGTACTGAAAGTTACTGTATGTAGTCGGTGTGAGAGTTATCTCTGATACGGTACGATAGTATCATTGATAATTTCATTATTTTTTCATCATTTTACTAACTGAAGATGCATTTTCTCCTCTTCCCAGTAATTCATCTTCTAGAACATGTTCTTATTCAATAAACAGATGGGGTGATATTTGTTTCATTTTTGCTCTCCAGAATGTAGACTTAGATGAGCTAAATTTCGCGAGTCTACTTGAGATCATCGTGCGGTTTCATATTTCACTCTCATCTGATCTGGTTGTCATTCAAGTCTCAGATGCAACAAATTCTCTCGTTCTATGCATACCTCTTTTCCCATCCATCATCTTTTCTTTTATTTATGGTTATATCCCAAGCCTCCCAATTCGCTTCGTTCTTTCGTTTTGATGCTTTCAGATTCGCTTAATATTATTTTCTAATTGTTTTACAGTTGTTCTTGCTTTGCTCAGCGATGTGCCCTCATTTGTAAGGGTTCGCGTGATACTTGTCGTGTAATTGAAGACAAAACAGGGGCGGGGTTAGGGATGGGGAGGAGTCTCCTTTTCGTCCCTCTTTGGGATAACAACGTGTGTTCATCCTTCTTTCTGGGCCCTCTTCAGATCTCTCTCAGTTGCATAGAATACTTTAGTATTTGAATCGCTCCATTCCTCCTCTCTTTTATTTATCCTTTCCAGAATTAGAGTTCTATTGTGTTCTGTGAGCGACTCGGAGGGATGATTGAGGGAAGGATGGGTGTCCTTCTCTTCTCTCTCCTCTCTCCCCTCCTCGCCTTCTCCATCGAAGATCCTTGTGCCGGACTGGCTGAGGTTCAGCTATCTCTTTTTCCTTTCGAGAGAGACTCCAAACAAGGCTGGAATGGAGTCGTTCCATGTCACTGCGAGAGAGAGGGGGGAAGTTCTCAAGGGAAATAGAATATACACGATGGGGACTCGATGAAACTACCACTAATTAGTAGATACTTCTCTATTCAGGTTCATGATGTTGCTTCGATACTCAAGAAGAAAGAGATGTCAGTGGATGATCTGTTGATGAGAAATAACTTGCCCCTCAAGGTGAGAGAGACAAGGACAATATAGCACTTTATTCCCTTCTTTCTCAGGTATATCAAAGTGAGGGTCTCGTCTTCGAGTGGTTGTGGCTGAGAAGCCTCCCAGTGATGGGACTCGACTCAAATACGGTAAACTTTTTTCCCCAATAATTGGCTAAAAAATATTAAGTTAAATTTTTGAGATACATGAAAAGGGTAACCAAATGGATGATAACCTATTAAAAATGTTATGATCTTTTGCCTTTTATTCTACAAAATTGTCGCGTGCCTATACTCTAGATGGGTTTCTGGCTATATATAAACTTAAGTTTAAGATAGTCATATGAGGCCGGTCGCGTAAGAATCGAGCAAAGTATGGCACAGCAAAAATGATAAATTTTCAGAAACTCTGCATGTGGGAGTTCTCGAGGGTGCTGATAACGATGGGCACATTCATTTTGTACTAGAAGTCGCCATTAAGGCTAGACGACGTCGCGTCGAAAACACATTTTCGTGAATATTTCAGTTCCAGAGGTAGATAAAAATAAGTGAAATCGTTTTCCAAGGTATTTGTTGATGGCGATCACGCCCATCAATTTTATTTTTGTATTACTTAAAAAATAAATTTATTAGAATTGTTAAAATCGCAACAAATAAAAAAGGTATGTTGTGACTACATCCAATCGAAAGGGAATTCTAAGAGGAATTCAAATATATTTTTCTTTTATTTTTTATCCATTCGACTTTTTCGCAATTGAATTAATTATGCCTCAAAATTGTGAATGTTGGGTGACCCCTTCTTGATCTACCCGAGTCTCTCGTCGCCATCGACCCAATAATCCCTGTCTCTGCCAGAGAGAAAACGAGATAGAAAGTAAAGAAGAGAGGGTGCAGAAAGTCAGAGGCTCAATTTTATGCACAATTAATTCAATTGCGAAAAAGTTGAATGGATAAAAAATAAAAGAAATATAAATTTGAACTCCTCTTAGAATTCCCATTCGAATGAATGTATTAGGTTGGTTCAAAAGTTTCTGACTATTTATTTTTCATAATTTCTCCTAGCCTATTTCGATTGCCTGCAATTCCTCTATAATTTTAGTGACGTCAGTAGTGGTGGAGTACCGGAAAACATTAACATTGGATATATCGGTTGTTGAACGTGAGAACATTATTTTCATATCGAAACTGCCGAAAATGGTGTTTTTCGGAGTTTTTGATTGAGGTCAATTTCTCAGATATTTGAGACCTCCATAATTTGTCCAACATATATGTAGTAGGGCAAGAGTTGCTTGATCGGTTAGACGTGAAAAAATGGATCTCCATTGCGAGTGAGAAAATAGAAACAACAAAACGTGCTGATTTCGATGTTTAAATTTCTAAATCGCGGTTCCGAAATATCCTAATTACTTATTGATTGATTAATCTACTCATAAATATAACTGCGTTCTAAGATAGGAAGGTAGAAAATAATGAACCACTATTGAGCTCTCAAGGTTGATCCGTACGCATACAGTGCCAGAAAATATAAAACAAGAATTCTCCAATTAGCGTAGTTTACTGATTTGGCCAAAGTCTTAAGCGGGAATTCAGGGGACCAGAATTTCTGAAGAGTCAAATTATATGCCTGTCTAATAGGCTTCTCAATAATCCTTCACTTTTGGCTCAGTCTCATTTGTCCTTGGAGTTACAATCAAATGAAGAGTATTAAAAAATCAAGAGCAATTTAGAGTTTGACTGTGAATAGTGTCATCCTTGCTGATCGAATTGGCCCAATATTGTATCGCGTAAAAAGTATTCTCAAGCCTTCATCAACTATGAATAACCATTAGATGATTGGCTGAATAAGATGGACGGGGTACGTCAAAATGCCCGAACATGAAAATAGTCAGAAACGTTTGAACCAACCTAATAGTTACAACACACCTTTTTTTATTTGTTGCGATTTTAATAATTCTAATAAATTTATTTTTGAAGTAATAAAAAAATAAAATTGCTGGGCGTGATCGCCATCAACAAATACCTTGTAAAACGATTTCACTTATTTTTATCTACCTCTGGAACTGAAATATTCACGAAAATGTGTTTTCGACGCAACGTCGTCTGGCCTTAATGGCGACTTCTAGTACAAAATGAATGTGCCCATCGTTATCAGGATCCTCGAGAACCCTCATAGGCAGAGTTTCAGAAAATTGATCATTTTTGCTGTGCCAAACTTAACACTTTTTGCTCGATTCTTAGGCGAACAGTCTCATATTTCCCTTTTTTGTCTACGCTTCAGATCAACGGTTTGTCTAATTTTAGCAAAAAAGAGTGAAAGTCTAGTGGAATTTCAATTTTTATTTTAAATTTTTCAAAATTAGAAATTTTGCCTAAATGGTCAACAAATTTGAGTGCGGGCGAGGTTGCAATGCGTGGTATTTAGGTGGAGGACGTGATGACGATGCTGGACCACACTGAATGCTCCTTCGTTGCATGGCGAGATTCGGTGTGGAAGAGTGTGCGAAGACTGAGACCCACCAGTATCGAGGGAGACGTACTTTGTCCCATCCACGAGGTACCACTTGCCTACCAACTACCGCATTCCTTCTACTTTCAGTCAATAATTGGTTCTCTTTCTAGCTGGAGAAGGCGTGTCTTCATCGACTTGGATGGAATGCGTGTACTCTCGTTCCCTCTCTCAATTCCTCCGAGGGGATCTCCTATCTACAGATCGGGAGACACGAAGACGAAGTGTAGGTTGATTCCATGGATGGGGAAGGGGGGATTGGCACGATGAGTTGGTTGCAGTGAGGAGGGTGCGTATATGGCCGATCCCATCCGAGTGTATGCGAGAGGGAGCAAATGGAAGATCCCCTCGGACAGACTCACTTTCTCTGTTGATTCACTCGGTATCATGGATAATCTCGACGGGAAGATCGTGAGTCCATATCATATCCTCTTCCCATTCGTCTCTCTCTTGAGTATCTTGTGGATGTGAGTGGACGAGGAGTATTGGACGCATGCGAGAGGAATCTCTATGCAGATGTGCACACTAAGCCAGACTCTCCCCAGGATCTTCTCAGGTCTCCTTGTATTTCCATCTTCTTCTTCATTATCATTCTCAGATATTTCGAACTTCGCTCCTTTGATTTCCGACCAGGAGATGAAGAATTGAGAGGATTCATACAGAGGTTAGTAGAGACGAAAGGGCAGAAGTTAGATGGGTCTAGGAGTCTAATTCCTATTCTTTTGCCTAGCGGGAACGTCAAAGCTTAAGTCGTCTATGCCTCTCCGAAAGGAAAAGAGTGAATGTTTGTAAATGGGAGGGATTTGCAGTGAACTTCGTAATGGGAGCATGGCGATAGACGGAGTCGACTGGAGGGAATGGTACTGTGAGAGTGACCTACTGAGAGGAATGAGTGACACGGTGGGAGAGGAGAGGGAACTGTGCTGGATGGAGGTGAGTAGGCAATGAAGCGAGAGAGAAAGAGAATCAAATGGTAGGATCTCGACGGGAAGGAGAAGAAGAGATTGATGACTGCTTCTGAAGCGATGAGAGTGGACACTCGTGAGTGAATATCCACTCATCTCTTTGATCTTTGATCTCTTGAGCATATCTGTGGAAAGAGGTGATCGAACCAGCGATAGAGATTCTCCAATTGGTATCTCTCCCTACGGAGAAGTTCAATGTGAAGAAGTACGGAGAGACGAAGAGGCAACGGATTCTCATGAGTAAGTCACTTCCATCTCTGAGAGATGAAGAAGGATGGGAAGGAGATGGGTGCGAATTGCTTGCAGAAGAAGAGATGAAGATAGAGGTTTCTCCTGGAGTCGGTCAAGGGAACATCCGGATGGAAGAGCCGAGAATGGAGAATCGAGTGATTCCCATTCAGGGACCTCTCCTCGACTACGATACTGATTCCTCCTCCCTCCCTCCACTCATTCTCTCTCTAGTACCACTCGCACTCCTTCGACTATGAGCACTACAGTACCGGTGCCCACATACTCAGATTGTGAATTTTAATTATGCGCTGTAATAATTCAGTTATTTTGTTCTCCATGACTTGCTCTAATTTGTACTCGATCCTTTCTCACTATCTCGTCATTTCTTCCCTACTTTCACGTTATGTTGTTTTATCGCTAGCTAAGCTACACCATTCATAGGCGGTATGTGATACATAAAGAGTATATGTATCTTGGTCATTCTGGTTATATTCTAACGAGTTCATTGGATTCTCGCCGAAATGGCTATTGAGGGGATGAATAGTGCATGGGGTGTACTGTGTAGTGCGGCTAGAGATGGGAAGAGTGGGTAGGAGGCACCTCTCCCTATACTCGGAACGCTAATTAACGCGACAGTTGTTTCAAGCCCTCATTTATGATTCATTTTTTAAAAAATGGGTTTTATAATCAATTTTTTTCAGTTTCATTAGAGATCCACCGTATGTCAACGGAAAATATCATACCCCCAGAATTTTCGAAGGTTCGTGATTTTTAATCTTTATTTTTTTATCTTCTTATCAGTTCCATGTCAATAGATATTTTTGAATTCATTTAGGTATTCTATTACCTGAACGATGAACCCACTCCTTACGTCGAAATTATTCAATCCGGAGCAGATTCAGGTAATTCCACTTCTTATTTGTTCGCGCCTCTATCTTATTTGCACTTTTTGAATTGCATTGAGGGAATAAACTCAATTCTTTTATAAATATATTTACCAAATAAATTAATCGTGAATGAGCACGGCGAAAAGTATTTGTGTTTACAGTGACTCTCGGACATTTCAAACGGGCGTTCACTCGAAAGGGATTCAAATATTACGGGAAACAGCTGGACCCGGACATAGGAAGGTTCGTTCACCCCTCGAATTGAATGGAATGAATAGGGGATGTCATGCCAATCAAGTCTTTTTGTTCTTTTCTCGGGAGAATCATTCACTTCTTCCTCTTATTGAATCAGTGTTCCGTTCTAATGAAATGATCGGAGTTCAGTGCATCCCGCTTAGGGCAGAGAAGAGAAAAGAAAATTTCAAATGTACAAGAGAAAAGAAGAGTGTATTCGAAGAAGTGGATTGTGATCTTTGATCTTTGCAGGGAAGTGAAGGTGGAATTGATTGGGGACGAAACGAAGTTGACTCGGAATGCGGAGAACGGCCTCTTCGAATTGTTCCTCCAGACTAATCAGAATGGAACTTTGCCCCGAAAGGGGAATGGCCCTAACGGAACTTTCCCCAGGAGAATGGGAATGGAGAGGAACGACAGGGACTTATACAATGTACGTCTCTCTTGAGTGACTAGTGATGATGAAGAGTCTCAGATGCATCGAGTGACCTCGGATGAGTACGATTCCTCGAGTAGACAGGATACTCTGATGAGTAGGAGAGCAGGGGAAGTACTGGCTGAGTCCATGACATCCGCCAGTGAACATCTCTACGAATACGACGACTCGCGGTGAGGAAGAACTACCTCTTGTAGTGAATGGGAATTCCTTCTCAGACAGTACAATGCTGCGATGGGAGACGAAGCGAGTCGAGTGGATGGGCCGAGAAGGAGGAAAGCAAGGAAGAATCGAGTGAGGAAGAGCTACGTTCCTTCCACCATCGGAAGTCAGCCGGAGAGCAGGTATGGAGGAATGGCGTGAGTTGAATTCAACTACTTGGAGAAGAGAAGGAGGAGGAGGAGAGAGAGGGGTATGGAACAGACCTTTTCAGTGGCACGTCGCTCTCCCTTCCCCACATCATACAAGTCAACCTACAAATCGGCCCCAAAGATCTCCTTGGAATATCAGGTATCCATGGCATCCTTTGGTCTTCCAACAGTCATTGTTATTGATCAATCTCCATGTTGAAAAGTTCTCCGTGTTCTGAGTAATTCCCCATTTCTACTGACTATTTTTTTTAAAGATAAGTAGGTGCTCACATTATATTTTAGGAATTATGATTGAGACTGCAAATCATAAATAGTGAATCAATGTACCGTACTTGCAGTTGTCTCAGTGGAGGGTTCAATTCTGATCTCGGACGTCTTCCCCGAGGGAGTCGTCGCCAGAGATGGGAGGATCGATGTGGGAGATCAGATTGTCAAGGTACCATCCAGCTAGAGGGGAAGAAGATCACTCTCAACCCACTCCTCCTCCATTCTCACTCCCTGCAGGTGAACACCCGATCCTTCGAGAATCTCTCCGACCAACAAGCCATTATGATACTGAGGAAAGTGGCTGCTGCTAAGAAGTGAGTTACTACTCCACCTTGTCTCACGGAGTTGATTTGTTAAATGAGGGATGAATATATCTGTCGTGGAGAAGATGATTGTGGAGTGAGGGTGGAAGGGGGTGTTGCAGGCCACTGACTCTGTATGTAGCGAAGAGGACGATGTCGAATGGAGAGAATGACCCCCTGTGCACTCTCGTAGAAGAGACTCTCCCTCTCGACATCAGTCTGTGGGTAGAGAATGCCGTCCATTGCACTGAGAGACAACGGTGAGTGAAGAGAAGGAGATGCGATGGAGAGAGGGAGGGGTGGTTATAGATTCGGAGTGGACGAGTCTATTGACGGGACGTCGTTCATGGAAGGAGGAGTGGGCGGAGCCCCCTCGGTGTGCACTGAAGATGAAGAGGAGGAGAGGATGTTGTACGTCCAGAGGAGGAATGGAGTAGGGAGGAGATTGGAACCCCCTCCCATGCATGCAGTGCCCCCTCCAAGAGGGAACTACTCGGGTGAGGATGAAGAGAGGAATGAGGAGAAGAAGAAGGGAAGGAGAAGGAGTGTGAATGAGTATCATTGCAGAAGGGAGTGGATACACGGAGAGACTCTCCACCAGGATGAATCCATTGGTCAGTGAGGGGAGGGAGAGGGGGAATGGTGATGGACAGGGGAGACCGTTACAGATCATCCTTAGTGTGTGTCTTAGTCTTGTTATGAAAAAGGGTGGGTGGGGGACTCGAATATGAGTTGAATTGCAGTCTTTGATCAACGTGATTTCTCATCCGCAGTCGGGACTCTCCATCAAGAATCGGAAGTGGCTCAAGATTCCCGTTCCCATGTCTTTCATCGGTCAGTTTCCATTCCCCTCCGGTATTTGATGGTAGAGAAGGGGAGTAGATGGGATCCCTTGATTGACATTCCACTCCCGTTATCAGAACGTGATATGGGAGAAGCGTCTAATTGGTA
Source organism: Pristionchus mayeri (assembly GCA_036245805.1). NCBI lineage: Eukaryota > Metazoa > Nematoda > Chromadorea > Rhabditida > Neodiplogasteridae > Pristionchus > Pristionchus mayeri. The sequence continues at coordinate 19,789,141 of BTRK01000002.1, read as the reverse complement.
TGGATCTGCTCCCTCTCTCGTGAGAATGGATGGTGATAGGGCGAATCTAATTCCAAACCCTCTCATCCTTTCCCTTTCTTGCACTTCCTCTCACTTTCTCCTCCATTCCGATACTTATCACTCAGCTGAGTCTAATACCTCTCGCACTAATCTAGAGAAAATGACTGGATGATTAATGTTTCGGGGGGAAGTAATGGAGAGGGAATGGGATAACTGCAGGGGAGGAATTGGTGAATTGGTTGGTGGAGCATCTGGAGGACATCCGAGACAAGAAAGATGCGAAGAAGTACGCGACTCATCTACTAGAGAAGGGACTCATCAAACACGTCGTCAGCAAGAGAGACTTCACTGAGAAGTGCTACTACGTATTCAATGGTCAGTCGAGGGATGGGATGGACGGTGAATCAACTGATCTCGTAACGAGAGAAGTGATTCATCACCGGAACTGTAGGAATGTCTCTCGTGGGGTACTGTATCTCTCTCTAATTCAGATGCGATGATCTCTTCGTCGATGCATTCCCGTCGTGGAGATTCCTTGGGAGAGGCCTCAGGAGGGAGGGAGGGGAACACTGAAGTGACGTACGTGGAAGGAGTGGATTCTCCCTCTCGACGAGTTCCTCCCTCTCAAGACAACACTTGGCCATTCTCTCCCATCACAGTCGTCCATCAGAGAGGAGTGGGACACAGAGCAGAGTGCGAGTCAGACTATGCATCCATGGTGGGATCGACGTTCCCCGTCAGACACAATCCCCCTCCCAATACACCCCTCGCACCCTCACAATTCGACAGCATTGCATGATCACAACACGAGTACTATTTCTATTGTACATAAAGTATATTCTCACTATCGTATCACTCGAACATTCGAATGGAATGGGGGAACACTCAGGGGACGGGTCAATTCATCTTAATCCTCTTCTCATTTGTCTCTTCTCTCCTTGTTGTCATGCGATTTACGGTTTAGGGAGAAGTCAGGATAGTGAAAGTGTGAGTGATATCGAGGTCATCTCTTCTCCTTCCACCTACTAGTCCATTCGAGAGTAGTTACTGATAGACTATCTTCTCTCTCTCATCTGTCCGCTCCTGTGTATTCACCCGTGTAAGTGACTGACCCGAAGGTATGATAATTCCCTCCTCTGATCCCTCTGATAACAAGTATCCCGAGGGATCACTTCCATCTCCAACACTATCAATCATCCTCTTTCTTTTCGAATATAATCATTTGTCTTATCCCCTATATCACTTTCTTCCATTTAGTATCCTCCATAATCATCCCTCTTTGACCCCATCGGCTTCTCTTTTTGCCTGTCTTCCCAATTAGAAGCCTAGCTTCAATTTGACAGGAGTAGCCTTGAGTTCTACCGTCCCTCCTCCCTCTCCTCCCCCTTCCTCACCCTCTCTCCTCCCTCCTCCCTCCATCAATCCAATGATTAGACCCCACTCAATTTGGCGCACTCAGATCCATATCAGGGTGATTTATTCCCGAGGAAGCGCGATTTCCTTGCCTAATCTCTCTCGGGGTGAAAGTGAGAGATGGATGAACCATTCCCTCTCATCACCCATCCTCTCATCCCCTCCCCTACTCTGTTTAACAGTTATCACTTCTCCCTTCTATTCTCACTCCTTGCATTCACTTAGATTCCTTCCCTCTTCATGATCATTTCTTCTCACTTCGCAACTCAAACAGATGGTTGGTTATGAGTGGATGGATACCCTCTGGGCACTCCCTCTCTTTACAAGTCTATTGCGCACTCTCAATCCAATCAAACAATGCTCCTTTCAACGGTAGTCTAATGGCAGAGGGGGAACTCCCTCCCTCCTCCATTTCTATCACTCTTGAGTACCTATAAACTGTGCGACTTGTCATATCGATTGTTGTTTCTTCTCTTGTTCTCCTATCAGAGAAGTCTCTCCTTCTCAATTGACACTTCTTTTCTTCTGTCCTTCTTCTCTCAATTCTCGGAAGTATAAACCAGTATCTGCAGTTGGTTCATTCATAACTTCGTCACTCAATTCAACATTCCACCTGATTGGCCCTTCTCTTTTCCCATTCAGTCTCTCTTTTCACTTCGATCATATTGGAAATGGCTGGTGATTCTCCGTCCATTCGATGCTTTCTCTTCAGATGGTTCTCCTCCTGTATACTCTCCTCCTCCCTCCTCTTCTCTTCTCCTTCCCTCATTCCTTCACTCCTCACTTCAAAGTTACTCCTCCTCACTGCATCAAAACTCCTTCGATCGTCGCTCATCCATCCAAAGGTAAGTCTCTTCCTTCTCATCGGAAGGCGAGAAGGGGAAGGGAGTGTTTTCACCATTGTGCAATCACTTCGGATATCCCAGTTGACGAAAGAGCGAGTGAGTGATTTCAAAAGTGAAGATCAAGTTTATCATGGGAGGGTGTCACCAATTGTTCTCGTTTCCTCTTCGATTACTCATCATTCATCCTATCAATTACAGTAGTTCAAACATGGAGATGTGGGAACGGGGTCGGCATTACCTTATAGATCACATTTTTCAATTTATGCATTAGAGTGAATGCGAGAATGAAAAGAAGAACAAATGATTTGATGAACGAGTGTGGATAGTTGTACATGACTTCCATTGGTCATCACTAATGGTATTCATTTGAGGGGAGGGTCCTCTGAAGTCCCTCGAGATGCACTTCTCCATTGGTCTCCACACGACAGTCTGCTTCCGATTGGAAGACACGAAGGAGAACTCGACTGAATCCAGCCAATCACTGCTGCACACTGTCACTCTCGCACGGATTGAACACCACCATCCAGTGAGACCCCCCCCCCTCTCCTCCTTCTAATCCCCCCTCTCAGGTCACTCAGAAGTACAACTTCGGTATTCCCGAGGTGCGTGCAGACTGTTTCTGTGAGTGTGAATCAACAGCGAGATGCTCCTCTTCCACTTACGAATTCTTGAAATGCCCCGAAGCGAAGGAGCAGGTAATCCTTCCCCCCTTCATCCTAATCAATCAATTAATCAATCAATCAATCAGAACCACGGGTGTTACCGTACCTTCTTCCCCAATCAATCGAACAAATCGTGCGAGACTTCTTCTCCCATGGGTTCCAATCTCTGCTGTGATCTCAAGTTCAACCCTTACGAGGTAAGTATCAGAGTATCTGCACTCACTCTTTCCGGTAGGTCAAAAGGGGCAGAGAAACTGCTCGATCACTCCCATTCAATTCAGAACAAGACGTACACTGCCGTTCGATTGGGGGAACCAGCGACATTCGCTATCTTCACCTACGTCTCCTATGATTACTCTGCGAATTCGTGGATCGAGAGAGATAAGAATACGATACGCATCCAAATCGATGGGAGATCGCAGGAAAAGTAAGTAGACTTCCAAGGGGGGGAATGCTTATCCTCACTTCGATCAGTGCGGTAGATGGGGGAAAGAGATAGGGGAAGGACCCACTCCTGAATGATACTCTTCCTCTACTCCATCTCAATTCAATCTTGCAGTACTCTCGATCCCGGAGGACTGCTCAAGTTGGTGGTGTCTGCATGGGGGAGAGTATCCCATCAATTGGAGAGCGGAATGTACTTCACCCAGTCAAATCCTGGAGGGGAAATGGAGGGGATAAGAAAGGAACAGATCAATGACATCACTGATACCAAGTCAGCTTTTATTTTCCTTTACCATTGCATCCATCTCCCTGCACCTTCTCTCCAGTTGGCCAATAGTGTATTTTGAGTGTTCATCAGCTGGGATGGTATCGACAAGACGAGCGAAGTGGGCACTTCTACGTCCAGAATGGAGCAGTGATAGCTAAGAGTGTGCACGGGGCGAAGGTCGTAGACTGCAAGGAACAAATCTACTCCTCCTCCCTCGCTGCCAACTTCTACGTATGCACTCATTCATTACCACTGTCAAATATTAGATTCGAAATTCGAAAAGAAGTGCTTGGATATGTGAAGTGCATTGAATTGATTTTTGAAATAATATAGTTGTATATGTTCAGATGCCAGGTCGATTCAGTCTTCCTCCTTACGTGGAGGAACGCCATCATTGGATCGAGAGGGCTGCTTTCTACGATGGATCCATGAGACAAGTGATCGTCTCCCATTCAGAGGGAACCAATCTATACATCGGACTCCATGTAAGCAATCGAAAGGGAACGGAATTGTCCCCTCCACTCTTGACTCTAATTAGATTAGGGCGATAAGCTCTCGAATATCTTCGCTCCTTTCTCTCATTATCTCACTTGATTGATAGGGAGAGAGGGGGGGAAGTGCATGGCCGTTCCCTTACTCCCTTTCGCTCCATTCAATGGCGAAACACCATGAATCACTCATCCGTAAAGGTTAAGAGACAAGCTCATAAAGAGATAACTCAGTTGATCTGCATACCTTCATGCATTTTCCATACATTCTGATCTTTGATCTTTGGAGGTGGCAAAGGGATCGGAAGGAAACGTCGTCTTCCTCCACAATTCATCTCGGATCGAATCATTCGATGGTTCGATTCTGGTCGATTCTCACTCCCGTCATTACCTCAATCTATCACTCTCTGAAGCAACTGGAAAACTGAATGGAATCATCCATGCCAGCGAATCCGTCGCCTCCCCTCAGGTATCACTCAATACACTTATCATAGTGTCGGTTCTTACGAAAAGGTCGATGAAACAGGAAGGGATAAAGCAATGCGTGGATGGGTTTCTCAAGAAGGAGAAGTTGGTGGCCTTGTGAAATGGGGACAGCGGGCAGTAAAAGGTGTCAATCACCCACTCTTTTTTCTCTCGTTTGTCACTCATTTAACTGCGTTCTCTTTTAATTCAATGAGTGGATGGAAAGGAAAGATGTTCTTCTCTTCAGATCCACTCCTTCTCAGTCTTCGTCCACGAGGTCTTCTCCACCAATCGATCCCTCCTCGTTCCCCTCCCTGCCACTGTAGACAGAGGGGCCAAACTGGTGTGTATGAGGGCAGAGGAGGAGAAGGAGGAAGACTCCTTCTGTGCAGTCCTCCCCTACCACGAAGAGGCTCTCGAGGTACACCCATATCAACACTCGTAGACATTGAGAAAATGCAAAAAAATGCTTTGAAAATTAGAGTTTGTAATTCGCTACTGTAATTTCACACACTTTCGAACGGTCGATTGGTGAGAGAGCACATAAAAAAGAGACCATGGTCTCGTTTCTCGAACTCTACTATCTACATCGCCTATTTTACAATATCTCCTGATCACTCACCTTCTCTCTCTTCAGATCGACGTGGAGAATAATTCGTGGCGTGAATGGAAGGGTCGTTGTCCGGAGTGCAATCACATCAGCTACAACTCATTCATCGACAATCTCAATCCTCTCAAACTCTTCGGGGGATTCCAATCACTCGGTCAGTTTCCCTTCCCCTTCAGATGGTGGTTGAATGGAAGTCTCATCAGGGGATGGATTCACCAAGGCAGCCGACTTCCTCATCTACATCATCGGACTCGTCATCCTCTATCTACTCATCACCAAGTTCATCCTCCCTGTCTGCCAGGTACTCTTCCTATCCCCATCAAGGTGCACTGAAAGGGTAAAAATAAGTGACTGAATTGCAGTGTTGCGTGTGTCCTCTTCTGGTGGCGAGAATAAATGATAGAAGAGCAGAGAGGAGAAGAAATGGTGACGAGGAAGAAAGAAAGGAAATAGAACGGGAAAGAAGAATTAGGGAACAGCTGGAGGCAGAAAAAGAAAGAAGGAGAAATAGAATGAACAGAGAAGAACTTCCAGGAGATCTGGTCTGATCTGCTTTCACTAAATCAACCTCGCCACCTAGTCACACTCGCTCTCGGGTATCCGTCATTGCATCTCAAAGTGTCCATCCAACCTAAGACTTTCCTCGTTTTCCTCCCATTCTACAGTGCCAGTCCACTCTGGTCCATTCCTTCTGTGATATTTATTCCCTCCGTTGCCTTGTTGTTACACTGGATCGGGTCTATGACTTCATGCCACATATTGATTCACAATCGACAAGATTATTAATATTATAAACATTGAAAACTATAATTGTTGTACAATATAAAATATAAGACGAGGCAATGAGAGGTGAATAGAATGAGTACCCGTCCTTTGAGCAATGGTCAAGACTGAGAAGGATGAGAACCGAGATAAGAGGTTACTGTAGACGATGACTAGCAAGGGAGAGATACACGTAGTCAAGGAGAGTCGAGCATCGTATTCATTCTCACACTGTGTAATTGAGATTCCACTTTGTGGAGATCGGCCAGAATCTGTGCATCTCTCTCCCTCATCAGCAGTAATTCCTTCTTGAGATGAAGGAGGAGATCGTCCCATTTATCATCCCCTCCCATCGAGATTCGAGTCGTCGTTATCGACGAGAGAGATTCATCTGGAGATGACGAAGACTCGTCGACCACTCCCGAATCAGCGTACGACGTCTTAAGAAGATTACATATTATTTACACGAAAATAGTACTTCATTGATTCGTGTAACGGAAAAGAGGCATATATTATTTACACGAAAATAGTACTTCATTGATTCGTGTAACGGAAAAGAGGCTAATTATTGATAGATTGGACAACGGATTAACTTGTCTGACCCCTTGTCCGTCGTCTCTCTGGGAGTAGCTGCACGTTGCCAGTTGTGATCGGTAGTCGTCGATTCTGTCGACGTGAGAGGAGGAATGAGTGTCGATCGAGAGAGAGGAAGACTTGTGAGGGAAGATGTACGAGGGATACGAGACATTGTGCACGTTCTCGTACCTAAACATTCATTATTCCCTTTCCATTCAATTTCTCGTTTCCGTATCTACGCCATTTACTCCAAAATAGATGATTATGGGAAAATAATGTAAATCTGACAAGTGATCGTTGCTCTCTTCATTCTTCTTTTCCTTCTTCATCGATCCACTCGATACACTATTTTTCTTGACCGGAAGAGTCGCCGAATTGTACATTTTCTTGAAGAATTGTTTGGCGCCCTGCAAAAGAAGAGTGATTGGGAGATATTGACACCCGTCTGACTCCCCCCTCTGCACCCCCCCCCCTCCCCCCCCCTTGTTGTGATCCATGGTGTTCTCAAGTTCCCCTGAGACACGTGGGTGATTAGTTCCCTCTGGCAGGCAGGAATAGTTCGAGAAGGAGAGGGACGGGATATTACACAACCTCCCTGTGCTCATTCCTCAACACTCTCCACTCTCGTCATAAGAGAAGACAAAAACGAGTGAGTTGAGGAGTTCGAAGAGGTTCTCTGATTGAAGAGGGGAGAGGGAAGAGGGAGGGGGGAGGAGGGTCAGACAGGAAAGAAGACTAGGAGTGATAAAGACTTGCGGAAACCTCTCCAACATGTGGAAAGACGTCAACAACTTTAACAAGTGACAATAATAATAATGAAATTTTCGTAAGAAAAATGCATAGTGAACTGACATTGAACATTCCGCTTTTCTTGGATGGTCTTTGCCTTTCTCTTCTCCCATCCTCTTCTAGTGGCCTCTCTATTAAGTGAATTCCATTCACGCGATACGACGACTCTGCACCTAAAACGAGCGAGTGAGAGGATAACGATGGGTGAGATTATGTTAGAAGGTGCTCTCTATGCACAACTCGTGTTGATCAACCGGCACTTCTTGGATAATTGGCCCATCCCCCCCCCCGCCCTTCCTCCTCTACCCCATTCATTCCTAGGCAAGATTCCCTGATTTTCGGTCGCACAACCCCTTTATGATGGAGTGGGAATGAGAAATGATAGGGTAGAAGAGGGGGGTGGGCCAAATGTTCAAGAAGTGCCGATCAACCACTACCGGACTTAGTACTGGTGATCTCTGGGCGAGTAAAGGGGTATTCGAGTACCTGCAGATGCAGATCTATAGTGTGATCTCTGAAGAGAGGTCGCAGCCCTCGACTGGTGAGTGGAGGGACCCAGCGAGGAATTATCCCCGCTATACTTCAACTTGTCTGCAATTTAGAAACATGCATATCGGTACAAATACGTAAATCTTTATATATTCTGAAAACATTCAGATTCGAAAGAGTAAGAGTGTGAACTAACCAAGTATATTTTCGTGGCTCTTGTATACGACGTATTCATTGCTGGAGTAGCAGTCATCTCTCTCTCGGGGATGGAATCGAGAGGAAGATTCCACTCTGCAACCACACTCTCACTCCACACCCCATCATCCCTTCCATCACTGCAGTGAGGGAGAGGCCAGATCAGGCTACTGCTATGCTCACCCACCCATCTAATGAGTTGCCCCTTCTAGCATGCTCATCGACCTTGCCGCATTGATTACCGTACGGGAAGAGAAAGGAGACTCACGGAGAAAAGAGACTGGAAGTCATGAGTGGAGAGAGATGAACTTCCTCTGGAGGATGAGATCTCCCCATCGAATGGAGACACGGATTGGATTCGCCCATTCGGAGTGACTGAATCGAAGAATAGAGGAAGAGGAGGGGATGGCAGAGGGATAATAGAGAGCGAGAGAGGTAGGAGTCAGGGAGGACCAGTGACAAGCTGATGATCACTCGAGGTGAAAATAGATCAGACAAAACATAGAGAAGATGAGGGAAATAAACGAAGAAGAAAACGAGTAATCAGATGGTATAAGAAAGTTTCTCGACGATGAGATGGAGAAGGGGGGGAAAGCTTTGAGAAGAAGAGAAGAGTGTCAACCCAGTCCAGATCACATTTCATACCCCTTTGCTCCCCTTGGAGAATGGGTTGGGAGTGAAATTGAGAGGGTGGAAAGAAAGGGATGAGACCATGAAGGAAGAGATCACTCACATTGGGTGGAAGGGGCTTGCACGGGAAGAGCGAATCGAGTTGCGGCTGCGAAGAATCGAAGGCCCTGCGATGGATGGTATGGAGAGAGAGGAGATGATGGAGATGAGGGGAATGAGGGGGGGGAGGGAGAGCAGATTTGTGTTATCTAGTGAGGTGCACATGAGGGATTCATCCAACGGGCTATCGAGAGAGGCAGCAGTCGACTATTACTATTTATATGAAGGATGAAGGATGATTATTGATTGGATATGATTGGGAGATGAGAATGGAAGGAGATGGAATGCACCCGAAGGCGATTGAATTGAATGGAGAGAGGGAAGAAAGACACTTGACACACTCAAACAATGAATAACAGGTGTGAGGAGGGACTGGAGGAAACTGGAGAGAGAAGAGAACTGATTCATGAAGAAGAAGATTGAAGAGTCTAGAATCAGAGGGAGATACGAGACGAGATGACTGGATTGAGATAGAGAAATAGGGGCATCGAATCTAGAACTTAATCTATCCGAGGAACAAAAAAAACAGTGGATGGTGCGCAGTAAGCAGATGGCTGAGACCATTAGTGGCCCCCCTTCCATATCGTAGTGCACTCATTGATATCACATGAGCAGGAAAGAACTGATAATGACTGATTGGAGTGATTGAGAAGATTATCTTATAGGGGAGTCCCTTCTAAGAGAGTACTGAATGGGACAAGTTGCATAAATGGATTAGTAGAGTAGTAGAGGGAGCGGGAACTGGATATTCATTTGAATGGTGCAGAGAGGGGCGAGTCTCTAAAGGGAAGACTGATGGCATGGAAAGGGAAGGGAGACGGTTGAGAGAAGTGAACAGAATAGAAGGAAGAAGGGGTAAATCAAACCGGTACTCCTTCTAGAGCCAAGAGGGACAAGAGATACTTCAGATGTCCATAGAGGCAATGGACAGAGGGAGTATGATGGGGGATTGATGGTACTGAATAGATAGGCATCTCCAATAGGGCATGGTGCATAGGGGAGGGGAGAGAGAGGGGGGAGAGACTGGTTGGTCCCAATTGTCGAGATTGAAACGGAAAGAGAATGGAAGAAGAGAGAGAGGGTCTTTGACATGAACACTCCCTGTTTACTTAGATCGCAGCATAAACAAATAGGGTAAGAGAATAATGAGAGCAGAAAGGTTGTAGCAGACGTCTCGAGCACCCACCAAATAGACAACCAGATTGCAACTATTAATAACCGTATCTACAAGAGATTAGCACGTGAAGGAACTGGTATTCGCGCAGACTCGAGAGGGAAGAGAAAGGAAGACTCGGAATGGAAAGACCGTGAGAGACAGCTACCGCATCCATTGCATCATCTTATCTTTCGCATACACTGCTGGGATAACTATGATTATAAAGAATCTTACCTCCGCGTAATTCGATTGACGTCATCAGTCGATCTTGCATTCATCAACGCTCTCGCTCCTCCAACTTTCCATGTACCGTAGGCGACAGATCGATACTGTCGACGGGGATCGATCGATTGATCAAACATCTGCAAGTGACGGAGATAAGTCTAATGGTTGCAAGTATCTAGCGAGTAAAGCAAACGAATACAATGTGGAATGTACAAAAAGCTGTAGAGAGGAAGGGGGGAGCAGTGAGTGTCATAGGAGAACAGAAGGATGGGGATAACGCCCTACCTTGAAGGAACGAGATGGCATTACTCCCACCATTTATGACTACTTCCTACTAACAGCGAAGGTAGACATAGAATGGAGGAAGAACGCATACAGAAGAGGAAGAGGCTACTCATGGCTCCATTTCACTCAAAACAGTGCTGAGACAAGGAAAAGAGTGGAGCAAGCAGAGCAGAAGTGAATGAGAGACGAGACTCCTTCCTGCTTCTAGCAGACTCACTCGCACAGTTGTACAATGAACAAAAAGTGAAGGAGGTAGCGAAAGAGGAGAAGTGCCCGGGAAAGAGATGAGAGCTGAGGGCTCAGCTAATGAACACAAGATGTGGAGAGAGAAAAGAGGAGAATCTTGTGAGTGTGATACGGATGACCAGTGTACACTAGGGTCATACTCAAGTGAGGGAAAAAAAGAGGAGAAGAGGAATGGGACTTCTCGAGAGAAGACATGAAGTCCTCGCGTGGAGGATGATCACTCACCAATAAATCGAGAGAAATGTGTAATGAGGCAGATAGTGGTAGTGCAACAGAGGTTTGCCCCCACACGCCACATGAAAACAACACCTCGAGGAGTCTCCCATTTCAAGGATGGAGAATGGACCAATGTGTTGGAAGCGTCAAATGGCCGCAGAGAGGGGGAATATTACACAGAGACTATTCAAGCGTATACAATCGGTCGGTAGACGAGTCAGTCATAAATGCATAAGCTGAGTGTTGGAAGGATGCAACTCTCCTATCTCAACACACTCTCTAGCAATGAACAAACCTTGCACTGTCCGGATTCATTTACGCCCTTCGACCCTCTTCAACCCTCTGCGTGACTAGTTCTGAAGAACACTCGACACAAAGTAAAGATGATCGGACTAAAAAAGCTCCCGTTGCAGTTCTTCAGACACTCGAAATGAATAGAGAGACGGTGAGAACGCATGACAAAAGAATGTGCATCGATCAGAGACGAATAAATAAGGCAGAAAAAAGCTTTTAAAAAAGGGAATACACAAACATGGATAAAAACTCTCACTCGACGCAGAGATCGATATTGCCAGTTAACCCTGACCTCGCCGCCCTGATTGAAAAAATATTGTAAAAGTACGGTATGGAATGAGGGTATCGATATTTGAGAACATTTTTCTCATGAGATCTCAGATCCTCGAATTTCTGCTCTTTTATTCTTTATTCTGTTCTTTCAGTTTCCCAACGCCTATGAATATTATTTGATCTGACGCGAGTGCCCTAGTCACGGCAAAACAAGAGAGATTGGGTGCAAAAGTGAGAGAACGTGCATGATCATGTTCAGTCTACTTCTAATTTATTAACCATTCCAGTTCGTCTAATCATAATTAAACTTCATTCTATAATAGTCTGAAATGTTATTGAAAGTCATTTCGTGGGTATTGGGTAACTTTCACTTCCAATATTTCTATTTTAGATAGCTCTTCGTTGGCAGATTTCCGTTCTCGACTGCGACCATGGAATGAGCAATGTGAGAAATTGTAAAACTTTACCAGTAGTCTTCTAAGCACTCGCATATTCAATGATGATAATGTACAGTTATACATAGAACGACGTAGTACCCATTTTCCTAGCTCGGGCGATTCGATGGGAGCAAACAGGACAGATATGAAGATAGTCTGAGAAAAAAGAGAGAAAACAAGGAAGTGGAGCGCATGGCCAACAGCCAAAGAGAGCCATCGTTATAATGGAGAGATAGGCGAAGATCCCTGCTCGATACTCAACATGAGTCTCAACTAGGCCCTGCAAGGTACAGTGATGTGTTGGGCTATTTCTCCTGCTCTAACCCTGCATCTAGTGCAGAATAGGATAGAGGGATGGGAGGTAAAGTTGTGGACGGGTCTCCAACGTTCCTTCTCTATTCGAGATGGATCTAGCTTTCGTCTCATCAAATTGTTCCTCCACGCCTCCTGAATATAGATGGTCTTTGGTGGCTGAGCGTGTGAAATCACTTGGAGGCTCAATGTTTGTAGTCCAGCGAACCCTCTTCTGTACACAATCTTGTCTAAGTCATAGGAGGGAGCTCGCTCCACTCTAGGAGTCAATCGTCGCTTCTTCATCACCACAAACCACCGCCTCCCGTATCTCAGCGCCAGTTTACGATTTTGCCTACAATGAAATTCAACGGGAGTGATTGTCTCGTGGTAGCGTACGCAGTTTTCTGTCGATGTCTCCCAAAGGAAACTTCGATCACTGAGAGAATGGCACCGAGTGTTACTGCCAGTGTGAGGAGTACGAAGAGATCTCTCATCGAACTGAGACCCAATCGATCGGGGGCCTTCACTGCATCCGGAATGCACTGCCCATTTGGCTCCCCTATCCATTTGTGATCCAATCCCTCCATAACTCCACCTGTAATAAAGAGAATATCTCATATGAGAGAAATTAGTCTTACTCTCGGCCATATTGAGTATGGCGGTGGTTATATGGGGAGTCCATGGTGATCCCTTCTGTAGTGCAACTCCATAGGCTGATCTTCCAAAGAGAGATCCTCTCGGTCTCAGTTCACACCTTCTAGACGCCTCCCAGTCAATTCGAATCGAATCCCAGATAAACGCATCCATTTTTCTGAATACCAATCAAATGAGCCAGCAGAGAAAGAGAATGGAACCCATTGAGAAGGGAAGTGATCGCATCCTCCACTTTCTCTACATTGTGCGCTTCCATCTTACGGAAGACTGTGGACAACTCGACGTGTCTCTTGAAGTACTGATACACATTCGAGTGAAGAAGTGTTCCGAACGAGAAGTTGGCTGATGGGTTACGCAACTGAGACGTCGTTTATGATGTAGGATTGAAAGAGTGGACGAACTCTGGGATCGGATATTCCAGTGAGTGACTTCTCTGGCTGGTCTAAGACGAGGAATGCAGCCAGATTGGCAGTGTACGAAGCGATGACAATCATGCAGAAGCCACACCAGACCACGGCGAGAACTCGAGCAGAACCAGAACGAGGAGTCTCTGAATGAAAGAATGAGCTACACCAAGGGGAAGGAAGAGGAACTCTCTGAGACGCCGCTGTTGAGGAGAACTCCCCACACGAACCACATGGCCTCTCCCAGTCCCACTCGATCCTCACTAGAAGGATCTTCGGAATGAACCTGCAGAGAATGAGAAAGAAAGAAGGAAGGAGGATATACCACATAGAAAGCCTTGAATGGCGAATTGATATCTAGCAAGTATATCACAATTCCGACCGCGATTACTGTAAAATATGCAGTTTACTATTTTTATTAAAAGAAAAGAAAACGAGATCACCTGAGACCAAGAGGGAAATCCAGAGTGAGGACTGGAGAGGTTGAAGGAAGGACTGCATGGGAGAGGCACGAGGAGTCTGGGAACATTCATTATCCAGTACACGAAGAAGAGAATTACCGCTTTCTCGACGATTCGAATGCCGTGGTAGAGCCAAGGTTCGCTGAAGTCGACGAATTGCTCCCTCTCGGGATTGATTGTGATGGCTCCAATGGCCATGTCAGCCTCTTCTTCTGCCTAGGAAGGATGATTAAGGATGAGAGAGGAAGAAGAGAATGGCGTACCAGCAGTTGAATGGCCCCACTCAGATTGTAGCCCGAAGTAGGAGAAGCAGTCACGACTCCATACGAGGAAACGAGACGGAGTTCGAAAGAGAACGAAGTGTCCAGATGATGGAGAGAAGTCGGAGTTCCCATTTGTGGTTTGGAGAGTCGATTAAGAAGATCGATGGCGTAGCCAGTGCAACAGAAGTAATGACGGGGATGAGGAGAAGACCCCAACTGCTCCCAACACGGAAACCATTCACCTTTCTGAAGAGAAGATGCATGAATCCACAATGAAGAAGAAACTTACGACGGGAATGATCTGATTGGGAGAGAGTGTCACAGATTCCATGGAAAGTGATGAGCAGTTGCTAGAAGTGGCAGGGATGGAATAGACGAAGGGAGGATCAGAGACAATGAGCACTTTGAGATTACGAGGAAGGGAGATCTCGAAGGGTCGATGACCATCCCCCGACCAGATTATCTCTCGCTCACGAGAGAGAACTAGCCTCTCTCCGATCTGCATGGATGCAATGACTGAAGAGAGGAAGATGATGACCTACCATTCCCCCCACTCGCTCCTTCTCGCCATCAATAATGTTGACCACATTGTAGTCGACGAATTCTCGTCGACAGTGAGAGTCGAATCTGATCTTGGGAGTGCGAGTGGAGCAGAGAGCTCTGATGGACAGATGAGCATTCACATGTGATTGGAACTCACTGGAATATACGAGGTGATTCCTCCAGTGTCCATTGATCTCTCTTCTTTGCACAACTAGTGGGAGGGAGCTCATCTCCTCTGATCACTTCCAATCCACTCCGAAGAGTCTCAAGGGAATCCCGCATCGCCTGTTCCATGTCCAGATTGAGTTGAGGGGCGAGGAGACCTGACGAGGTGATTTGAAAGGAGAGAGAGAGAAGGACAGACCATTAGGCGCGTTACTGGCTTGGCTGGCATCTTCGTTCACTATCCACACCTTTCCTTTTAACAACCAATCAGATATGGAGAAGAGACGATAGGCGTCCTTCTTTCTGCAATGAGTGGTGGCGAAAGGTAAAGAAAGAGAGATCGGACATTGCGAAGAGGAGGATGACATTGGAAGTCACTTCCTCGAATTGTTGAGTGAGTGACTCGTTAAAACGAACCAACTCAGCATTCCCATCCAGGACTATTTGTTTTTGGACCTGAAATAATTTACAGACGATCGAATCATATTGAATATAATTCCAAACGTGAATTTTGTGCGATTTCGCATTGCTGATCAATTTCTGTGCGAATCGAAGTCCATTCGAATCTCCTCTCATTGTTATGAGGGAGACTTGAAGATAGTTGAGAGTAGTCAAAAGTTGGAGGAATACAGAAGATTCGTCAGCAAATGATGGAGTGGAAGTGACCAGTGTGGGGTACAGTCTCTGAACATCCTTCACTCCACAGATTGTAATAGATGGAAATTGGAGATTTAGCCGATGCTCGGGATAATTAGATGTACCTTCTTGTTCAATTCGTCTTCCCTCAATCCAACTGCAATTGTGGGGACTCGATAGAATCCGAGAGAGAGGGAAGTTGATGATGCGAGTCGGAGATAGGAATGGGATGGAACGGAGGAGTAGAGGAGAACTACCACCGACCCATTCAGAACACTCACGCACATCGTATCATTCATTAATTGAGAGTTACTGGACAATTAGATAGATTGATGAATGGAATTGACCAAGTGAACCTCTTATTGGCGTAACCTGCATGTACCATGTTAACATGGAATGACTGATTTCCGATAGAGATGGGAATACTTCCAAACTGTTGGATGATCGATCTCTGAATGAAACTGTAGAATAATGGATGATTGAGAAGAGAACCTGAATGCTCTCTCGAGCCTCGTCGAAGTCATGTCCAAATATGAGCACAGAGACAGAATAAGCATAAATGAGAGCGATAGAATGGAGAAGGATAAAGAGAAGGAAGGGTTGAGTTCTTCCCATTCTCCTTCAATGATGCTCCTCTGAGTCCTCTTTAGACGAGGGGAAGGTAGAGAGAAGATGAGGGAAGGAGGGAGAGTGGATTGCCTCCTTCGTAGGAAGAAGATATGAGGAAAGAGAAGAGAAGTATACAAAGTCCAGCTCAGATGAAATTGAGTTCAATTTAGATACTTTTCATGGGTGGTCTCTTTCTTGTCAATTTTTACCATATATCATTAAAAACATTTGAAAATTTCTCGAGATGTTTCTAGAAAGCCGTTTTACGTCTCAATCTTCCGACAAATATTTTCAAATAATTATAAATATTTTCAATTTTCAAATATATAACAAAAAAAACTAGTTCGTAATACACAGCTACCCGATACGGTAGTAAAACTTTAAAAACGCATTGGCAATCTTCAATCTTTTACTTAGCATTGTGATCTCGGTTTCAACAATATAAAGTTAATTTCAGTGTTGTTCATTCATGCTTGACGGAAAATCAAGTGTGAATCTGCGGAGACGAAGGGAAATTGGGTAGGAATACTCTTTCATACTCGGTTGAACTCTTCTTGACCAGGTCTCTCAATGAATGCCGTAGTGCCAATCGGCTAATTATTGACAACATTATCCGGAATGTTGAACTACCAGAAGTAGTATACGAAGTCGGAGGAAGAGAGATAGTTGACATAATGAGAATTCTTCCAGATACTGTATCATGGTAAATCATTCCTTTCGATTTATTTCACAATATTTTCTTGCAGTATTGCCTTCAGCACTTCTTCACGTCGAATATCGATTAGAGCATTGGGTGGAAATCAAATGGAGGCTGATCTGCCGTGAGTATTTATCGTTACGAAAAAAGGGCTACAGTAGTAATTTTAGACGAATGGATTGGAAGTTGAGTGATTTGTGTTGGGGAAGTGATGCTAGAATGCTTATCTCGACTGATGGATCTTCTATGTGCAAAGTAAGGCAAATTCCATACCTTAATACTTTTTGACCTTCTAGATCTGGGATGTGGAAAATTTGGAAGAACTTGATAGCTATAGCGTCGGATCACAAAACTCATCCATTGATTGTAACAGTTATGGACAGATTGTGGTAACTTCTGGAAAGGGAGCTCACATTATTGACACCAGGTACCGTATTCATAATGACTGAATAGATAGAGTTATTACTTTCACAGAACCGGATTTGGCGAAACGAAAATTGGAAAAAGTAGGACTCTTACTGCAGTTCGATGGAGTATCCCTTCAAAAAAGATTCTTTACGCTACTGATAATGAACAATCGATGTTGATGTTTGACACAAGAGTGCTGAAGAGACCTGCATTGGATTCCAAACTGATTCATTCGGTAGGTCATCATGGTTAGTGTCAACTTCATAAGTCATGTTCTCTCGTCCAGGGTCTCCGTCTCCATTCCTCTCCAGATGGTCAGTACCTATTCGTGAATACTCCGACCAAGGCCACTTTAGTAGATGCTTACTCACTCAAAGCTCTCCAATCAATACATGTATGTTATATGGTATATTTCACTAATTGGGTAAATGGGGTAGTCGATGAGATTGGGTGATTGCAGTTTGGATCAGCAGTGAGTGATTCTACTCCGTGGATGCAGAGTGGGGGATCGTCTCTCTCCTCCGCAGGCAACTCCTCCATTCTCAACGTCCCCATGGAGAACAAAGTGTACAGGATCGACTTCTCCCCCACTGTCAGTCCATTCATGCAACTGAGTGATATGTAGGAGTGAATTGCAGATCAGAGGTGGTTCTCGTCCGATAGTCCACTCCATTCTTCACGGACACGCTTCCACTTGCAAGACTACTGCATTCGATTCTCACCACTTGAATGTAGGCCATTTCCCCGGGGGGGGAGGAGGGGGTGACAAAACCGCAACGGAGCGCCGTTCGCTGGGGAGTTGGCCTTGTTACTTGGGAGTTGTTTCATTGTAACACGTATGTGGGCCTCTACACCACCCTGTTTAGTCAATCAATCAGTCAATCAGTTTATCATATCAGGCAGTTTGCTCAGATGAGGATTTGTCTATATTCTGCATAGGTTGCACTCCACCAATGTGTGCCAATGGCTCGGCTAAGGTCGTCTCTCCAGCGTACGCGTGGCTTCCCAGGGGGGCGGCTCCTGTTGTAGGGTGTCCAGACTGTAGTAGCGCGACTCCACTGCTCCAGATTCATTTGCCTAATTTTGAGTGCCCACCGTGCTTTCCGTTTCAATCCCTCCTCGACCCAGTCTCTTAGCTTGGTGATTCCACGAACTCGCTCATTCTTCCAACGATCTCTGATCGTAACTCCCAACATCCTCCGTTCCATATGTCGTTGAGTAACACTCAGTCGTTCCTTCTCACTCGATCGTAATGCCCAGACTTCGCATCCGTAGAGTACTGTACTTGTGATGCAGCTTTCAAAGAGCCGTCGCCTGATCTTCATGGGTAAAAGGCGTGACGATAGAAGATGGGACAGCTTACTCCATGCGTACCAGCCCAGTCCAATCCGATGTTCAATTTCGTCGGAGTGATCTAGGGGAAGACTGATTCGCCCTCCTAGATATGTGGCTCTTTCGACAAATTCGAACCGTAGATTGTCAATAGTGATTGGATTCCTGGTAGAGGTGCAGGAGGTGAGTAGATTGACATGGACAAGATTGACTGGGAGAAGGATGGAATCCAAATAGATGGGAGGAATCTATGCCATTTGGAGTACGCGGACGATGTAGTTCTCATCGCGAAGTCGAGACCCGAATTGGAGAAAATGTTGAAGAAGTTGATGAGCGCTTGCAGAAGAGTTGGTCTCGAAATCAATGCAGCAAAGACCCTGTTTAGATCATCATACAATTCGATCTTGAGTTTCGCTCTCTATCATCGTATAGGGGTTCATGGTCCAAAATTGAAATTTTAGTCGAAAATCATGGTTCGATAAAGACAAAGCTCCGTAACCGATCGAGATTATAGTAACCCAGGAACTACTGTAAACGAGTAACATTGATATCTTGTGGTGACAGCATTGGCTGTTTATCTAACCATGATTTTGCACTAAAATTCTCAATTTTGGATGATGACCCCCTATACGGTGATAGAGAGCGAAACTCAAGATCGAATTGTACGATGATCTAAACAGGGTGGTGTAGAGGATCACATACTTGTTACAATGAAACAACGTCCAAGTAAGAATACCAACTCCCCAGTGAACGGCACTCCGTTGCGGTTTTGTCACCCCCCCATTTCCCCTCTTTCCATATATCAGAATTTCAGTAGTGGTAGTAGTTCATACCGGAGGAAGCACGAACTTTTCTCCTTCCCACTTTCCTCCATCGCTCATTTAGAAATGATTGTTCCCTTCCAGCTATATTCCGGATCAAGAGAAATTCTACGGTGGATTCCTAAGAAACAACCAGAATTGGAAAATGAGTCGAGTGGGAAGAAGAATGATGAAGGCGAAGGAGGAGAAGAAGAAGAATGGAGTGAAGATGAATAGTAATTGTGAGTAGGCCAGTGAATACTGTAGATGAAGTACAAAGTTTGCAACTATAGGGTTGACCGAGCAGCACACATCCAATCATGATCTATGGAGAAAGCCAAAAGCGCATCCCGTCCAACGTGGAGAGAAACCAACTACGATGCGATTACTACATCAAGATAAAGATTATGAAGATGAATTGTATTCCTCTTATTGTTATTATTTTTTGTTTTTGTATGACACACATTATTTTCTTTTTAGATCTGGATAAAAATGATGATTATGAAAGGGAAAAATGAGACTCTGATATCTACCGCCACTTCCGGGGCCCATGGAACTCTTGTATAGATGGGTGAGGGTCGGGGATGGCCTCCCTGCCCTTGCCTCCTTTTGTCTCTTATTATATAACACGAGGGATGACTGGACTCAGTCCATTCTGTCTCTTATTTGTCCCCTCATCTTGCACTTTCCCTCTACTCTTTCTCTCCTCCATTCACTTCCCACTCATAAGTATCATGAGATATCTCGTCAACTCTGGAGTGACTCCATCCCTTCTATCAGCTCTTCTTCCATCTAATCTCCAGTCTACAGCAGAGATCTTCCCTCTCCATCCTCTCCCTTTCATCTCATTCATAGATAGATACATCCATGTCCTTCCACTCTCTACTCTCAGTGTTCTCGCATGCGTGAAATGGACCTGCCCATTTAGTATGGAGATGGACTCGAGAGTGAAAAGGAAGGAGAGGAGGGAAACTACCGATATTCCTCCATCTCTCCTGCCCCTTCATATACATCATCTCTCTGCACTCTATGTAATTTGTCTCTCTTTCTCCATTTCTTGCTGCAATGTTTCTTTCTTGATCTCGTAAGCTGTTTTAGAATAAACAGGGGTCTTCAGTGGAATAGACAGAAGGTGAAGGAGGATTGTGAAGGGGAGGGGCGATTTGTCTTGTGGACACTCGAGTGATTGGTGATTAGTTATCACTTCTCACTCATCAGCTGGTTGTGGCTGTCAGAGGGGAGATCTCAAGTTCCTCATCCCTCTCCCTCCCTTCTTTACTCCTCTCTCCTCCCTACTCCTCCCTCACTTTGTGCCTTCATCGGTTGGTTTCATGGCAAGTGTCACTCATTCCGAGTAGATATTACATCCCCTATCTCTCTCTCTCTCTCTGCTCATACCTCTCGCTCCGAGGAACAACTCACCGTACTGTCCAATTAGAATCCATCCTAAACACCCTCATCCAATCAATGATTGCAATTATGAATAACAAACAAACAATCAAACAGTTATAGGTCGTGATGTTCGAATATTATTGCTTCTTCCGAATGTTCATCAAATGAACCATTCGTTTATCAAAAAATACGGTAGTTGCTTTAGCTCGACGCTTTCATTCCTCTTCATTCTCCTTCATTCTTCTGATCTCAACCCTCTTTCCTCTCCTCTCAGATTATCTTTCAGTAAGACGATCACTCTCGTTTAAGTCATTCATTTCCTCTCTCCTCCTCCATCCGTCCCTTTAGTCTCTTAGTCGCACAACTCTTCAATTCCTCTCATTTGACTAGTATCTCTCTACCATTATCTCTTCTGTTCGCCTACCTTGGTTCTCTTTCCATTCCGTCACCTCACATTATCCCTCAAAATGGACTAGCACTCCCTCCACCCTAATCGTCCGTTCTCCTCTTTCCCCATCCTCTCTCTCTCTTCCCTCCCTCTTCTCTTCCTTCTCTCGAGTATTCACACGTTCCTTCCTTTGTATTCTCTGCTCCTGAATGCTTCATAATGACAACCGGAGGGTGGAGTGTGAATGGTCTTCTCCTTCTCTCTCTTTGTCTACCCCCTCTCCTCTCCCTCGGACTCCTCCATCTTCAGTTGTGTTCACAGTAGTCATCGTCACTCTATTAGTCCTGTCGTTGTCCCTCTCCCTCCCTCTCTCTCCCTCTCTAGGTAACTCTTCTAGTCAACTTCTCACTCGCCCTCCTTCCGTCTGAGGATGGGAGAGAAAGTCAACAGAAGGGAGGTTCTCATCGTGCGTATGCTTAGTTGTTCCCTCCTCCTTCCATCTCCATCCCATCTCCATCCTCCACCACTCGAGAGTTCCCTACTCTTCACCTCTACTTGTCATTTGCCTCCTCTACTCTCTATGCCAGATGCTTCTTGAATCTCGCCTCCGCTCCCTTCCCACCACCTCCCACTCCTCGCCCCCCTCCCCTCCTCCCTCCCTCACTCTTCACCCCACTCCTTTCTAACTCAATTCATTAAAGGGCATAAGCTGAGAATGGGAGTGGCGGGGATGGGGATTCAGAAGGATCTCTCCCATCTCTCCCTCCTCTTCTTCACATCCATTTCTCTCCAATATTGCCACATCGTCTCTATCCCATCGTCCGTCTATCTCCTATCCATCCCTCCCTCCTCTCTTCTCTTTATGGAACGAAAGAGTGAATTCGAGAGGTTGATTCAATTTGCCGCAGCCTCTCAGTAACCGTTCGTCCGCATCTCATTCCCTTCCATCACTTCGAGAACGGCCTCCCTTTCTTTTACTTTCCCTTCACCTTCTCCATTTTCTGCATTTTCGTTTGATTATCACAATATAAATATGTGCGTTTTAAAATAAAATTAATATAATGTGAGATAGCAGAAAGGGCGTATCGGAGGTGGATGCCTCTTCCCAAACTGGACGATGACCTATTCATCGAACCTCCCAATGATGAAGATGTCATCTATGGAGACTACAATGACACGTTCGTTTTTCATCTTCTTGAAATATTTGCATGCAATTTGTATAATCATGTAAATATTCATATAAATGCTCCTTGTCTCGACTATTCTGAATTTGCAATTGGTGTTTAGCAAATGCTTTGACTCCTTTAATACGATCTAAACAATATTACTCTAAGAGAGTCTGCAGGACGAAATAGTGGATATTCTTCATGATCCTGAGATGGAAGTCGACCCAAGACGGGTTCATAGCATCTAGATACTTGTACAAACAAATGGCTAGCTATGGTAAAGTTAACAGTAGTAACAAATTTCTGATAATTTTTGCTATTATGTAGGGACATTGAACATTTTAAAAATTAGAATTCACATTGTTTTTGTGATCCGAATTCTCTCTGCTCTCTAAAACCACTCGACTCTTCCATTTCTTCACACCTCTGGTAATCTCTAGATAAGAATGAGATTGAAGTTGACTTTCTCAGCTTATTCTCACCTCTCACTTGGTAGTCAATACCAACACACTTTATTCATACCCTTCATTTCTTTCATTTGAAGAGGTAATCGATTAAAAACAAGTTATTTGAAAATAGTTTCAAATACCTCCTCATTCCTGTCATTAATTCGATCATCGTTAATTGCATTGATTCCAACGTGGTTTAACCTTCGATCAGTAATTGAAGGGCATACGTATCTATTCAGAACAAATATGTAATTCATTCTTTTCATTTTCTTCATAACTAGAATATCTGCTGATGTTGAATATTTCGCTGCAAACTCATGATCGAATTTGAAATATGAATAACAATTCACTAAGATGAATAATTAGCGATTTCCCTTTTTCTTCCCATCTCATCCATCGACTCCTTCCCTTCCAAACCACGAGACTCTTCCTTCTCACTCAATTCTCAGTCCATTTGTCATAATTCTCCCCTCTTCCCTTGTCTCTCTTTGACTCACTCTTCCACCACTTCCGTCTGTTCCCTCCCCCTCCCTCTCCCTCTC
This sequence comes from Pristionchus mayeri, assembly GCA_036245805.1. Lineage (NCBI taxonomy): Eukaryota > Metazoa > Nematoda > Chromadorea > Rhabditida > Neodiplogasteridae > Pristionchus > Pristionchus mayeri. The sequence continues at coordinate 19,766,071 of BTRK01000002.1, read as the reverse complement.
CCTCACTCCTCTCCCCTCCCTACCCCCAGCCCTCCTAATAATTTGCATAATTCTTCGATCTTAGCTCCACTTCAGTCTAAAATTTATAGACTCGCCACTTTACAGAAGCTAGATTTATTTGTCCGGTTCACGCTCATTTATGTATTCTCTATGAATGGGAATACGTATCAGTTTGGAGAGATTGACATTGGGCTAAGAGACAGATTATAAGATTTATGATAGCTGTTATCAGATTGAGTGACTGTTGATTGGTTGAAATGATGGGAGGAAGTGTGGAGAGAGAAGGGCATCCTTCTCTTCCTTCCTTTCTCTCGTTATTGGCAGTCGTCTGTAACCATTGATTATGATTAACTGAATGATGGATGTCCCCTTCCCCTCCCTCTCCATCCTCCCCTCTCTTATCCCTTCAGTGTTCCCATTGACCTCTCTCTCTCCTCCTCCTCCCCCTCTCTGACCCTCCCTTCATCCCCTCTCTCATCCGAGACTCACTCCCATCTATCTCCCTCTATGATGGACTATCGTTTGACACTGCCTCTCCCGTTCCCTTTACGATCGTTTAATCATTATTTATGACCCTCTTCTGCCAATTGCAACACTTCCTTTTAGACCACCCTGTTCATGGGTGTCCATCGGTAACTCTGAAATACTGCACATTTGGGACAGTTTGCAATACTTGTATCATGGGGTCATCGTCCGAAATGCAATCACATTTCGTGCCCTATGCATGCCTGGAACTCGGCCCCAAATGTGTGGCACTGGGCATGCTCTCGGATTAGACACCTATGGTCATGCTTCTGAGAATTCCACTTCAACTCTCTATTCTTCTTTTGCCTCGGTTCTAATTCTCCTTCTCTATATTTTATTAACTATATATTTATTTACGAAATATCAATTCATATGAAGACTATACTTTGTTCAATATGATCTTCATTGCATTAATTTTTACCCTCGTAAATAAGTCAAATTTCTCTGCAGTTTCATTTCCTTAGCTTCTCCTCCCTGTCTTTGATCTCCCTCCTCATTCGTACTGTCTGACATCTCTACAGTATCCTGGCCATTCCTTCCCCTCTCCCTTCCCCCCCCCCCCCCCCAGTGGGCGATCTCCTTCGATGGCGCCAATGGGAAGGGTGAGAAGAGGGGACAACTGAGAGTCCCTCCAGTCATCCAGTCTTCACTAGGGAGAGACTAATCATGGGCAACTACCGCACTCCCCCTCCTCCCCCCTGTCTCCTCTCCCTATCTACCCGTTAGCCTCTCTCGAATCCCGAACATCTGGTGGCTCACAAGTCCATATACTCTTCTTATTGCATTCAAGTTGGCAAATGTTTCAATTATTTGATATGACCTTGTCTATCACTGGAGGTCCTTCCTTCCCTCCGTAGCCCCTTATTCTCCTCTCTCTCTCCTCCTCCTTGTTCCTCTCATTACTCTACCCTACTCCTCTCTCTTCTTCCACTCCACTCCATTAATCATTTCACATCTCATTCTCGTCTATTTTCAACAGTTGTCTTCGCTCCTTCCATCTTTTCTCCTCCATTTTTCCTTCCCTCATCTCCTCTCATTATTTATCTTGCCCTGATTTATGGCCCTTCCGATCGGACGCCCCTTGCCTTTTCATGTTCCTTTTATCTCCCTCTCTAATCTCCCATTACTCAATCGATGGGGAAAGTGTGAATGACAGCTTAAAATGAACGAGTTCAACTTCCAATACTTCCTCCCATACAAACAGTCTCTATTTCGAAGATTGAGTAGTTGTGATGTGGATGGAGGAATAGATGGTTGAATTCCCTCTGGTCATTCCCATTGATCTCCATTTGAGTGGTTGCATAATGAATGGGAAGGGGCATCTGATTAGTGGTGTGAAGTGGGAGCATATTGTTCTTCTCCTTCATCTCTCCCTTGCAGGATGGACGGCTCGTCTTCGGGCAGTCGTCCCTATCTCAGACTCACCACTTCACTAAGGAATATCACCAGGAATTCGGGCACTGACGTACGACTTCGATGCGATGCCATCGGAACTCCCCCCATATCATTCGAGTGAGTACTCAAGGGAGGAGGGTACTGTAGATAGGAGCACGGATGAAGTGCTGCCATGTACATAGTGCTGTTGATTGATGAGGATCGTGAGAGGATTGAATGATCTCATTGAGATGGAAGAAGAACCATGCACCAGTGGAGAAGTCAAAGCGAGTTCGTATCCGTAATCGAGAGAACACTTCTCGTCTCGTGATCTCCTCCCTCGATGTACTCGATTCTGCCTTCTACGAATGCACTGCCTCCAATATTGCTGGCAGTGTCAACTCAACTGCCATTCTCAAGGTGAGCAGTCCATCCATCCTGAGAGCCTCCCTTCCCTCTTCCTTCCCCCGTGCGGTAGATGGGAGTGAGTCATTGCATGGTCATCGTCCTCTCTTCTCATTCCCTCTCTTCCATCAGTCTTCCCTTGTCTTCCCTCCATCTCTCCTCCATATCCACACTTCCTTCTCTGCTCTTCCTTTAGTATCATTCTGGGCCTCCTTTCGCAATTCCTCCATCTCTTCCCTCAGTCCATTCTCAGTTGATTAGTACTGCCTAGTCAGTCCCTCCCTCCCACTCTGTTATACATGAACCCCTCCCCTCCCTCTTTCTCCCTCTCCTCCTCTGATACAAGAGACTCTCCCTCTCTCTCTTTCATCTTCCTTCTTCCATACTATCCACATATGCTAATATGTGTGTTGACCCGACTCTCTTCTTTATGATCTTCATCTTTGCCTCTCTCTCTTCTTCTCCTTTCCTTCTTCAGATGAACAGAAGCCCGCCCTCATTGATCTCTCTCCTTATCATGGGAATACCGGTCTCTCTTCCCCCTCTAATCTCTTCTCATCACTTTAACATCTGTCGCATTCTGTCCCTTATTCCTCCGTCTCCTCTCCCCTTCCCTCCCCCCTCCCCATCGAGAGGAGGAGAGGGGGAGGTGGGAGGAGAGGGTAAGTCTCATCAATCTCTAATCTATCACTTCTTGACTGGGTCTCTCTTCCCTCTCATCTTTCTATTCTTCCTTCCTTCTTCTACCCTCTATGTCTTCTCACTTCTCTCCACCCTTCCATCCATCCTTATATTCTTCCATCTCCCATCCCATCCATATCTCAAGATTCTTCTTCACTTTTCTTTTCCTCATTCTTCTCGATTTTCACTTCTTTCCATCACCTCCCACAGATTCTTTGCCATATTTTCTCCTCAACTACCGCAGTTTCAATATTTCTGTATGGGCGGCCCCTCTATACAGTCTTGCCCCTTTCATCCATCCCTTTGATCTCCCCTTTTCTTCTTCCTTCTCAGTCTATTGATACACAGGGTTCTATCAATGAGGAGGCGGCTCCTGTCATGTAGCAAAACCGAATGATGTGGTAAGAAGTGGGAGGGTCAGTTGAAATTATCCTCCCCTCCCTCCTCAGTCCTCCTCCATCCTTCTCCCTCCTCTCACTTCGTCCATCTCCTTTGTCTAGTGTTCTCTTCTGATCTGCTTCATTCACTGTTTATTGAATCGTAGATTACGATCAGAGAGTTCTTCTCACCTCCCTTCTCCCTTCTCTTCTCCTCCTTCTTCCTCTCTCATTCTCCCTTCTCTTCTCCTCCTTCTTCCTCTCTCATTCTCCCTTCTCTTCCTTCCCTAAATCAACTGCAACCTTCGTCGCAACTATCTTGATTTGAAAAAGAAACGGCGCGACCATTATTTATGGTTTCACATCATTTTCACTATTTCTATATTTTTTCGCAACTTCACGCTTCTTATGCCTCGACAATGGAGATGATTTGTCTACCTCGACCCCTTCCTCTCGTCTCTCGATTGGTCCTCCTTCCTCATCTTCTCCATCTTCCCTTCCCATTCCATCACTTCTTCATCTGTGCCCTCCTTCCTCTCCCTACGCTCTTCTACACACATTGATACAGCTGTTGCCCACTCCACCCACTTTTTAGCCCCATTGCCCTGTGAATGGAATGAATTGGGAAGGGTGTGAACACGACTGTCCATTCCCCTTCCCAGATCCTCCTCTGGTTTGCATGAGAAGGTCCACCCAGATGTGTCTGAAGGGGGATGGTAGGGGGGATTACTGTCCCCTATCCATCCCCTCCTCGATCACTCACTGTCAGCATTCGAGGGGTCTCCTTCTCTCTGCCCTGTCCCCTCCCCCCCCCCCTCTCTCTCTCTGCCCACTCAGTCTCGATCTTCCTTCCCCCTCTTCTTCCCTCTCTAGGATGCTCGTGATAGAGTCCCATTCAGTTCACTCCATCTTCAAATAGCTTCCGATTCCTCCTCCAATCCTTCTCTTCCATGCTGTAGTTCCTCCCACACTTCACTCTTTTCGACCCACTTCTCTATGTTTTCCCTCTCTATTTATTCGAATATTTTACTACCCATAATATGACAATTGAATGTTCAGGTCAAGAATGGTCCATCATCTGAGAGAGTGAAGAATCGTCCGTCGACGTCGAGAGGAGATCACAACGAAGAGGACTACGACGATTACGAAGTGAGAGATCAACGAGAGAGGATTCCACTTTTGGATCCAGACCACCATCAAATTATACGCACCCTTTTCTTATCAGCTAATGAAATTGTGGGCATCTGGCAAGAGTTGTGGAATTTCGGAACATAAATACCGTCAACAGTGAACGGTTTTTGAACTCTGACCAATATGAGCACAAAAATCCACGGGTGCCTTTAGCAGAGATATAAAAGTAAAAATTGTTAAAATTGGATCCTGTGTTGGTCTCGCTATTTCTTGTTCATAAACAACAACTTATCATCTCTTGTAAGAGAAAGAGAGCTCATCACTGTCTTCTCGCGCTTCTATTCCCATTTATCGCCCTTATTTGCTTGTTTTTCTTCTTTCATTATTTCAATCACTGCATCAACGAGATGCTTGAATATTCCCTGCCCAGATTTGAATTACGAGGATGTTCTTGCATGATTGATGTGCATGTTTCTCATCATCGTCGACAGATGGTCAGATATGAGATGAGTGATCGAAGATCCCCCCCCCCCCTCCCCCTCTCCATCGAGGGTCTTCGAGGGTATCTGGTAGCCTCTCTGCTCTCCTGTATCACTCTCCTTATCAGTGGATGGTCCTCTCCGTGTTTCTCTCCTCTCGTCTTCACTCCTCTGACTACAATGATTGATGATTCCCCCTCCCTCTCCTCTCTTTCCTTCATCCATCTCCCTCCTTCCATTCTCACACCACTTCTAACTTTCTATTCTTCTTCTGCTTCTCCCTCCGTTGATTAGGGAGGTGTTTCCTTTCTCTCTCCCTCATCCATTGCAAATTCACAAATCACGATTTGAATGAATGCATCTCTTTTTCCGCAATTCAAAAATCACTAAGACAAAACGAGTACGAAGGGGCGATGCGTGAAGTGCAACAATTTGCAATCGAGATTTCTAACTCGCCTAAGATGCACAAAATTATCTCCTTGAAATTTTGTAGTACACGTTGATATGTATCCTTTAATTATGGTATTGGTAATGTTCTCAATTGCAGCAAGATATGGAGGATCCACGAGGGAGACTTCCTTCCGAGGAGGACTCTGACCTCTACACTGTCCCTGATCATGCAGCTGGTCCAGGATTCATGTCGGCCGGTCCATCGGAGAGGTGGTTGGACGATGTGAAAGTGAGTGAAGGAAGGAGGGAAAAGGAGGGGATCATTATCGTTTAGATCAAGGAGGGCCAGTGCGTTTTGTACAGGGGAGAGGCATGCAGGGGATTCCTCGCTGGAAGACACATCAGGATAACGACCAAGAACAGAGAAGACATGTACGATGTCGGTGAGTGAAGAGGAAGGACGAAGAGAGATTCCGTCACCTACAATATCTATTCGTTCCCCTTGAGATCGAAATCTGCGTGCTGCGGTAATGTTCATCAACAACTTCGACCGAGTGAAACCCGAGTGCAAGAGGATATCACATGCAGTCGCATGCTTCCACATGTACAAGGTACGCCGATTCACACTTGATTCTAGAAGAGAGGGAGAGGGAGAGGGAGGAAGTTGCAGGTGTGCGACCCAGTGGATGATACGAGGACACAGACCATCTGCAAGGAGGACTGCAACCAACTCACCGTGAGTAGTAGTCCCTCCCTACTCCTTCCAATCCCTTCCTCGATTGCAGTTGGAGACGTGTCCCTCCGAGATGGCAGAGGCGGGAGCTCACGATCTGATCGGTGACTCTCCCCGTGCTCTCTTCCCCACCTGCTCAGCCCTCCCTCCATCTACCAACTGCATCCCCATACTCAAAGTGAGCATCTCCCATCCCCTGGTCCACCCCCAATCCCTCAATTGCAGACCCCTTCGGTGTCTCCTGAGGGTCCCTCTCGACCCCGACCCGACCATTGGTGCTACTCCGAGAGTGGAGTCAACTACCAAGGGATGGTTTCAGTCACTCAATCGGGCAAGGAATGCATGGATTGGAGTGCGACTTCCACGAGGGAATTCTCCCCCCATTCCTATCCACACTTGAGGCAGTCTAAGAACTACTGCAGGTATATATTTATCCTACATTATCCTTCTAAGGGGCGGCTACAGTATACCAAAGGTGTTCGTTGCAGGAATCCGGGTGGTCGACGTCCTCGTCCCTGGTGTTATTCCTCTCCTCTCGGTCAGGAAGAGTTCTGTGACATCCCGATGTGTCCTCCCAATCTCGTGAATCAGTACGGAGACAATACAGCCATAGCAGGCAATGTGAGTGAAGGGAGGAGGGGGGGGGGGGAGGAGGGGGAGGGAGAGGGAGGGGGAGGAAGAGTGTCTCTGCAGTCTACGGGAGTCTCTGCACTGTGGTTGGGACTGGGCACTTCTCTTCAATTGGCAGTGTTGGGAGGAGTGGCTGGACTGTCTCTCCTCTTCCTCTGCTGTCTTCTCTTCTGTTGCTGCAAAGGGAAGGGAGAGAGGGGACAGAAGGACGCAGTCTCTTCCCTCCCTCCTCCTTCCCTCCCCAACATCCACTCCGTGCCCCATTCCACCATCAACACGTAAGTTACCCTCATTCACTTCATTATTTCTTCCTCCCATTCCCATTCTGATTCATTTAGTGCATACTACCACAAGATGAATGGTACCTCTACTCCGATGGGAGGACGAGGGGTTGAGATGTCCTCTCTACTCTCTGGTCCCTCTAGGATGGGAGATGGAGGAGTGTACGATGAATCGATGAATACTCCCTTCCACGTACTCGAGATCGCCCCTTCCTCAATTATCAGTGAGTGGAATTGTTTCCCATTCGAAAGCCTTCCTTTCTTCATCTCATCTAATTCGTATCTCCATTCAGGAGAGCACAATATTGGTCAATCTCCAATGGGAATTCTTCTGATCGGAGGGACATGGAGGGGATCACCGACTGGAGATATTCCCATCGTAGCTAAGGTCGCCAGAGGTGTCGCCTCTAGAGGAATCCTCGAAGATGAGGTCAGTGGAGAGAGGAGAGGGACGAGGGGGAGGGAGTGCATTGAAGGTTCGTCGAGTGGCAGCTCTCTCCCATCCGAATCTCCTCTGTCTCTTCGGTGTTTCCTTCCGTGATTCGGATACGATGGAAGTTATCTACGAGTATGCAGTCAATGGAACCCTCCACTCTCTCTGTCGAGTCAGGGCAGATGCCATCGATGAGAGGGAGAGGGAGAACAACATGGTCGACTTCCTCTCTGCTGCCATACAGGTACCCTCCTCCCTCCCTCCCCCCTCTACCGTCTCCTCCATGATATCCATTCCTTGCAGATCTCCTCCGGTCTTGAGTATCTGGCAGTGAAGATGCTTGTGCACAGAGATGTCGCAGCGAGGAATGTCGTCGTGGGCGAGAACTTCCAAGTCAAAGTGACCGACGTCGCCTCGATGATGGAACAGTACAGAGAAGACTACGTCAATGTAAATACTTCCTTTGATTTTTCGCAAATATAGATATCTTTATCAAATATTATATACTTGGTATTTGTTTTAGCGATTTCATAATCTGTGATGTGAACTGATGTGTTGAGATGGTTGGACGAAGTGGGCAGCCGATTCGATGGATGCCCAGGGAATCGATCGAAGCAGGGAGATTCACTCAGAAGAGCGACGTCTGGGCATTCGGAGTGACTCTGTGGGAGATGTACTCCTACGGAAGACAACCATACGACGGATACTCAGATAGTCAGGTATCACCAGTCGAAGGAACGATCTACATTGACATTATTCTCCCTGCAGGTGCAGCAGCTGCTGAGCACTCGTCAGTTACTGGAGTCCCCTCCCCATTGCCCCACCAACATGTACAGGTACTCCCCCTCTCACTCCCATTCACTTCCTCCTTCTAATGAGATGTCAGTCTGACTCCCTTGATGATTCCCCCTCTAATCCCTCTCTTTCAGTCTGATGGTCGAGTGTTGGCACGAATCTCCCGATCGTCGTCCTTCCTTCTCCGAGATCAATCGTCGTCTTCAGCAATGGGGGTCGATGTCCCCTGCTCCTCGAGGCACTTCATCCTCCTCTCAATCGGGATCTTCCCGAGGAGGGACAATGGCAGGCAGATCACGAGCCCCCGCTCCTCTTTATCCCCAGAGGGGAATGAAGAGACCAGAAGATGCCTCCCCTCTCATGGGCATGCGACCACAGTATGTACACGAGGAATACAGCGATGAAGATAGAGACTCCGATTGATCCCCCCCCCCCCTCCCCCTTCCCCCATAGATATCGTATCCGATATTCACTCTACTCACTCAGTCGTCACTATTTGCACTCAGGGTTCAAGATGCATTGTTGAGATTATCACTTCGAGCTTTTCAGTTTTCCATAATTTTGATAGATCGCATTTCTCGTCCTTCCACTGTTTCTCATATTCCTCTGTGATTGTCTCAATCTGTCGATTCTGAATAATATTCGCATTGTATGATAGGATGGCGATTAAGATGAGCAACGAAGTTGCACCCCTAATAAATCAAATTGGAATGGGAGAGAATGGAGAAAGAGTGAGTGATGAGAGTCATTCCATCCCTTGAGCCTGAATGAACACCTAATGGAGAGACTATGAGATGGAATGAATCTGGTTGTGAGCCAGTCAGACAAATGAGCATCCAGGAGAGTGAACACCCACTGTCCATTCGATATCCTTCCCCTCAAAATAGGAGAGATTGTTTATGGAGATCACTTCGCATGCAGACTGACCTTGCCGAGGTTTAATCAAGCAAAGAAAGTGTCCGTTGACCCTACGGTGCTTAGAACCGGAGAGAGGAAAGTTGGCTGGAGGGACGAACGGGGCGGAGTCAAAGGGGAGAAGGAGGAAGGGAAGGAGGATAGACATAGATGAAGATGACTACTCATGAGGAGGACCTCCAGAAGGAAGCTGTAGTACTCAAGACGATTACCTTCGTGGGAGTGACTGTAACGTGAGTCCCCCCCTCCCCCTCCCCCTCTTCTTCCTACTTTCACTTCTTCTTCAGTTCAATCGCAGTTCTCACTTGCATAATCGCCGTTCCTGGTCTCTATCACTATCTGCAGCACATTCATTCCACTCTTCAACATGAAGTCGGTTCACAATCAACTCTGTCCTGTTATCATAAGCGCATCTCTCCTAATTCAATTTCCTTTTATTTGTAAAACTAATATGAAGTTGAAACAAGAACCGGAACTGTGCGATGGAAATATTATCTCAGGCTCTTTTCTGCAAGCAAAAGACGGATGGATTGTGGAAGCAATATGAATACGCCCAGAGGACAAGTGGAGTCAAGGGAAGAATCAAGAGGGAATCGAGGCCCTATGGTTATATTACATCTCTCCCCCGTTCTATCCATTCTCCAGGCTTCTCCGATCCCATCATCGATTCTCGAGAGTTGCCCTTAGAGGACGATCCCCCTTCCCCATCACCTCATCTCGGTTGTTCCTGCAAGAGTGGAATGGCAGGAGCAGCTGGTCCTCCTGGAATCGACGGAGAAGACGGTGAATGTTCACTTCTATCGGTGAGAGGGAGATGCGCAGTACCGCACTACGAAAGGGTCACGGTCCGAAATGGGTAGGGAGCATGACCCCCCCCCCTCCCCCCCCATAGATGGATGCAGTCTGGCGCAGTGCGCACACCGTCTGCTTTGAGATATGATGCCCCCTTCTCTCACATAATCCATTCTCTTGCCCTCAGGCAGTGATGGTTCTCCTGGTGACGATGGTCTTCCCGGCCAAGATGCAGATCCATCTTCGTACCAAGGGGAGGAATTCTGCTTCGATTGCCCCATCGGACCACCAGGTAAATGGGGGAAGAATTAGTTGTTTCATTTTTTAAACATTTACATTAATTTTAAGGAGCACCAGGTCAGTCGGGGGCGAAGGGAACTCCTGGATTGCCTGGTCCGTTTCTTTCCTCTCTCTTCTCATCATCTGTGCCTTCCCATTTCTTAATTATTTAATTAGGCGTTAAATGTTTAATTAATTTCTTAATTCTTAATTGTCAGGTCTCGCGGGTTCGAAAGGAGTGAATGGAATTCGTGGTCAACCTGGCGAAGAAGGAGCGCAGGTTAGCATTTGCAGATAAAATTAATAATCATACTATTAAGGGGCCAAAGGGAGATGAGGGTCTGCCCGGCGAACCTGGGGAACCCGGACCCCCAGGAATTGTGGAGACTATCCGTATTCCTCCTGGCCCGGCAGGGCCTCCGGGTCCCGCTGGCCCACCTGGACCTCCCGGACAACCCGGAGGGGCTGGAAAGAAGGGGAAGGACGGGGAGGATGGAGAGGTATGCAGAGCATATTTCCTAAAACTAAATAAATGACATTAATATTGCAGGAGGGAGACAGGGGACAGAAGGGTGTTCCAGGTCATCTTTCATTCATTTTTACCATTTCAAAAAAATTAAAATTTAGAAAAAAAACATTTCAACCTTTTGTTGTACGTATCTCAATAATTAATGACGTTTAAAATTGAGCTTTTTAAAATTTATTTTCAAAAATCAAAAAAAAAAGTTGCAGGTACTCCTGGTACTGATGGAGTACAGGGATCTATCGGATTGCCGGGTGAAGAAGGAGACTGTAATCACTGCCCCCCACCGAGGACTGCCCCCGGATACTGAAAGAGAGAGAGAGAACGATTCCATCCAATGGCTGTACATAATAACTGTGTTGATCAATGAATAAAGAAAGTTTGAGAGTGAAAGTTGGGAGGAGATGAGAGGAAAAACTGGGTATTCCAATTGCGGATTTGGAAGATGAGCAAGGATAGATTGTGCCATCCCCCATTTACTACCCTTTCCCTTACACTGAAAAACCATGCGATGAATGGACAAAGCTCGATTTATAAGGAGGGAGAGATCATTCTCACTTCTTCTTCCTCTTCTTCTCATCAATCATTCGAATCTCGACCAGAGAAAGATCATGGACGAAGACCTGAGCAAGAGAGAGAGAGAGACTTCATCTCTTGTGCCAGTTCATCCACCTCAGTGAGTCTCCGTTCGTGTGCCTTCATGAGGAAGTGTTCAGTGTAGCACTGCTGGCAGAAGTCCGATCGGAGGCATCTCAAGTAGGTCATCCCCTTCCCTCTCGGAGGAGGACTCACCTGCAGAGACAGATGCCCAGTCCACACATCCACCAGAGAGAGACACACAGGATGACTCCCACACTCGAGTACTCCCTCTCCAGAGACTGCAAGGAACTCGCATCAGGCAGATGAGGGGAGCAACCTTCTGATGGCACTCCGGACACTCCTCAAGGTTCTTGATCGTCTTCTCTCGATACAATTCCAGTCTGACATCAGGTTGGAAAAGCACATTACACAAATATACCGCTGAGCTTGTTTCTCCATCTGCTGGATCTGCTCTTGCTGGTACACCATTTCTGATGGAAACCACCGACAAAGCAAGAAATAGAAGTGGGAAGTGAGAGAAATGGACGCACATGACAATCTTTGAAATATGCATATTGATATTTGTGAGATACTCTTATAGAAGGTAGTGAACGAAGCGGTAATGGCCATTCTCAAGGAAACAAGGGAACAAATGGACAAGGAGATCCAGACGAAAGGAGAGAAGATTGGAGCTTCTGCCAACATACCGCAGTCTCGTCCCACACTCGAACCTCGCTATCTTGGAACATTTTCTAGGCTTGTCGAGACGTCGACGACCAATAACGTACTCAAGAGACTCGCACTCAATTCAGTCATTGATAAAGTGGTGAGTGGGATTATAGGTACTCGAGAATATTGATTTAAAGTGCAATAGTGAACGTTTGTGGTACGAGCGTTCTTGTTGGGCCTCTCCGAATCCCTGTGGACGAGTGCTCTCTTCGCTACTATTGGGGTGTTCCAAAAGTTCCTGGAATTTTTTTCTGAATTTATTTTCTCACGCATCATAAGTCAATGAAATAAATCATCCCTCATATATATTATAGATCGACCTGAAATATATTTTGCGAAGGCTATTTCTTTAAATGATTACCTAGTGATGATGAAATAGTAACAAATGCGCCTTTTTTGGCCCATGTTTGAAAAATTTATAACGTCCTTTTCTTTGAAATTTCAAAACGCTGGTTTATTGTAAATTAGAGGAACCAATAGACCTTTCAATTGAACCTTTAAAATTGCATATTTCTTTAACGACCGCCGAAAAACATCACTTTAATCTTGCCGAAGGAAGGTCATTTTCGGAATTTTTCAAATTTTCATGGTTGTTTGCTAATCAATCGCTCTAAATTTGCAATGCAAATTCGTTATAAATTATTTATTGTCGTTTAGAACACTTGTTGGTATCAAAATCGATGAAAATTTTAAAATCACGTTGAAAATTTCGAGTCTTGTAATAAATGTACAGCGCGATTCAGAGGGCCAGGATAGTGTCCAGTAAGCTAGTTGGCAACTACCAAGTAACTAGGCATTATCACATAAGTTCTGTCTTTTCATAGGAAAGAATTTGACGTTTTGTCATTTTTGAGTCACAACTTCGGAATCGCACTATTCTTGTGAACCTCGAAATTGTTTATCCATGTAACGCGGAAATTGAAGAGCACCGATTGCCCTACTCAATGATATGTACTATTAGTCAGTGAGCTTCATCTCTTCAAATAAATAAATTTTTGAAAACAAATTCCAGGAACTTTTGGAACACCCCAATAGTACCGAACGGTACTCTTCGCTACACGATCGTGCGAGAAGTGAGTCCTATGCCTAATTTGATATCTTGCTACAATTTAAAACTGTACAAACGAGGATACGAGCAATTAAATTATCCTTATTTATTAATCAATTAAATTTAAATTTAGTTTAAACGAGCGGTAAATTACGGTATTTCAGGGTTTCATTAGTTGATTGATTGGTTCGGTCTGGTCTAAATATCTGGTTTAACTTGTTTTTATTCGCTTGGGGTGTTATATAAAGTCTTCATCGTGTTTTTTTATCATTTAAATGCTTCCGTATGGCCTCTTTGGGTTTTCACTACGTGAAAAGTAGTCTCGTTGGTTTTGAAATTTGGGTTAATTGTTTTTTCGCTTCTTGTATAGTCTTCTACGCGTTTTTTATCATTTATATTTTTTCAGTATGGCTTCACTGGGTGTCCACTACGTAAAGCGTCGAGAAGAGTGCAAAGATTGCAAGAGGAAGGAGATGGGACTCATCGGTATCGCTTCAAAGGTTGTTACTTATGTGTATTTTATGTTGCTAATCGTCTAATTCGTTTAGTGTCTAGGAATCGAGGTTCATGCAGGCGCAACTCATAAATTTTACCACCCGAAGTATGCTATCATAATTTCTTTTGATCTTATCTTTCTTTCGTAGATGTTTCTTCGAGGGCTCCAAGTGCAGCGATGTAATTGGTAAATTGCCATATAAGACTGCCGAGGGAATGACTGGTATGGTAAATCAAATTAATTATAATTCTATCTACATTTATTTCCTCTTTTTCTTAAGGCTACAAGACTCTATCGCTTTCCGATCAAATGATGATCTATTCCTTGTTTGCGAATGCTACAGACGAAGGAGAGAATGAAGAAGAAGAAGAAAAACTTCAGCAGGTTTGACTTTTTCTTAGTTATATCATCAACATAACATTCAGAGAAAGCGTGCTGCTGCGAGTAAGAGAGCGAAGAAGGTAGTTGGCAATGCAGATCAACAGAAGAAATCAGATGATAATGAAAAAGAGGTTCGTTCCCGTTCATATTTATAACTATTATGTTATTAGGAAGAGGAAGAAACTCCGAAGAAGCGTCGTCGAAATGAGAAGAAAGAGGATTCGAAGAAGGTGGAGGATAGTGATGAGGTGAAGATAAACAGCGAAAATTCCCCTGATTGTAACCATTACTATTCTTTTTAGGAAGATGCCAAACCAGCCAAGGTTTCGAATCGTCGTCAGCAAAGGATCAAAAACGAGGCATTGTTTTTGAAATCATCCGTGTTTAATCTTGTTTCTTTAGAAGGTTTCTAAGAAAAGTTCTCCTCGTATATCTGAAGGGAGTACTATTGATGAAGAATTGGAAGAGATAGAAGAACCCAGGGATGAGAACGGATCGGTATCCCATTTTTCAATTTAAACATTCCATTATTCAAATCGTTATTTTTTTAAAGTAATAATCATATATCCAGCGGTTATGGAATATGCTGCGCAGTGCTTCACATATTGGAGGCATGCATTTTTGAAGGGCCATAATCCGAAATGTCATGGTTCTTCAGATCATGGCCCATGCCTTGCACAGTACCCCATATTTGTGTTACTTTCTAAACCGACAACTCGGACACCTATGTCCATAATGTGGATATGAATGCTACATTATATTTTATCTTCTCAGAATGCTTCGAAAGTGAAAGAATCGCCTATGAAGATCAAGGAGAAGGAAGTACTCCTGCGTGAGAAAACGAAGAAAATCCCCGGACGAGGAAAGGTATTATAGATTATGCTATCATTGTTTCTCATTTTATTTTATTATGTGCAATGATTGAGTTTCAACTTCTTTCATTGCAGCCTTCTGATAAGATGGTAGCATTGTTCGAGAAGGTACACAAGAGGAAGATTGACGAGCAAGTAGATCTCGAACTGGATTCTGACTAATAACCTATTAAGTAATGCGTTGAAAGTACCCCAAGCAAGCCAGGCATACTGTTTCATATTTTTCTGGGCTATCTTGTAAATTTGCACTTTGTGTTTTTTTTCTGTTAATAGTACTCTGTGTTGTCCTTTTTTTGATTTCTTACTTGTGAAGATAACATTTATTCATCTATCTATCATAAAATCAATAACAAGAAAATTAGTACCAGGTTGTGTGAGAATTACGTCGTACCGCCTTTTATACATTAAAGGCGGCATAATTCTCATCCGACCTAGCACCAGAAAATTCAACAAGTTATCTATCCATCGTGCCATAATGTCTACAACTGATCTAGATTGAGTCTGACAGATTGGGGAAGGAAGGCATGGAGAGTCTTGCGAGTGGTTCGAATATCGACAGTGTCCCCCTCGCTAACTTTGACTGAGTCTCCTGCCACGTAGATTCGAGAGAGGAATTGCTGAATGATGAAGAGTTGGAAGGAAGAAGTGAGGATCACTCACGGGGATCGAATCCACTTGGAATGAGATGGCGCCCCCACTCAATTGAGTGTCGTAGATGGGATTGGAAGACTGGCCAACGATTCCTTGTGAACATCGAGACCATCCCTCTGCCATCACTCCCAATCGACCCAAGTGAGACGAGGATTGGAAAGAGAGACGAGTCGAATGTTCCATCTGAAGTCATTCCTTCTCTCATCTACCGTCTCAGCTACAGTATACCTGTTCAGTATTGATATTGAACTCTACGGCATCGACCTTCGTTTCTCCCTTCTTTCCACAGTTCTCATTGATGATCTTGGAGTAGTCTTTCTCCACTGAATCATCCCTTCATCATTCTCCTGCTTCCCTTCCACTCACCACGTTCATTCTTTTTCTTGGGCATTCCAATGAGTAGATGGTACCATCTCCATTCTGGTTTCTTCTCAATCACTGCTGGTCTGCATCTGCTGCATCCTTCACAATACTCCTCATATGAGAGTGAGAGAGTAGTAGGTCGAGGAGATCTCTACCAATTCCCTCCCTCATTGCCCCACTCCTTCTCCTTCTTCCTTACCTTCACCATCTCCCACAAGTATGCGAATCTCCTCTTGAGTCCAGCCCAATACCACAGTTTCTTTCTCCTCTCTTCGATATGTCCGAACCATCCTCCATAGATGGGAGATACTCCGTATTCCACTGTCGTCTTTGCCTCTTCGCCCTCTTTCTCCTTCTACAATCGGTCCTCCCTCGCCCTTCCTCTTTTTCTCTCCACTCACATTCATGACGATTGTCTGAGTGACTCTCAATTCCCTTCTCGTGTCTTCAATGAGAGACATCGCAGATTCACACCATCGACGAACGTCCGAATCATTATCTCAAATATCGTGTATTTGAATCTCCTCAATTTCAATTTATTTATCCGCCAGGAGAAAGCACCGAGTAGTAGGGATAAATCTTCGTAAGAGTTTGGCAGATGTCCGACTCCCAGGTTTATTTCACAGGGCATTGCAAATGACTCACTGAAAACGATGGGAACGATAGCCCGAAGTGCGAGATTGTCGTATCCTCCAGGGGCGAATCCAATGGGAAGAGGAGCGTAGTCTTTCTCTCTGCAACATCACTTCCCTCGCATCCACCCTCATCCCATCCCCCTCTACTGCAACTCACTTGAATATGGCAGTGAGTACTCTCTGGATGGTTCCGTCTCCTCCTACCACATAGATTGCATCCGCCTCTTCCCCATCCAATACCACTGCCAACTTCTCCAGCTGATCACTGCTCTCCGTCTCAACAAATCCAATCTCGCTTCTTCAATATCATTCTACTTCCACCCCCCCCCCCCTCTTGGCAAGGTTCCGATTGATCCCTCCCTCTCTCGTCTCACCTTGATCACATTGACTTCCAATCCTGCCAGATGGAAGAGAGGCAGTGCATTCGTCGTGAATTCATCCCACACGTGTCTCTCATTGGCAGATGCATTCCCCAGCACCGTAACCCTTCTCGGCCGAGTCTCCGCTGCAATCTCGTTCCTTCCCTCCCGTTCATTAAGGATACCGTACCCGAGACGATCTGATCTCCGAAAGAGAGAGCTTCTTTCGCATAATAAGTACGAATGGAGGCATTCCTGAGAGTCAACAACTCGAATTCTCCGTCTCAATCAAATCCTTACCTCTGACTCTTCTTCACCCAATTTCCAGCCCAGTAGAGAACAACTCCAGCGAATATAGTCTTCTTTTTGTGCTCCCATAATTTTATGGGGAAATTTCGTATTTTGGCTACTGCCATCTAAACATAAGTGGAAATGACCGTCCTATTCACGACTGGTGATCTGATAGATACTCCATGGATGTACTTTAACCAGCTAGTTCTATATAAAATCACATTGAAAAGAATGCATTTATCAAGCATCATTCGATGGATGACCTGAATAGCAAATGCATCTCGACCTTACTAGGTGGAAGGATCACGCGAACGAGTAAGAGAGGGAGAGAAGGGAGGGGCGAGGGAGGGAAGGAGGGGAAGAGCAGCAAGGGGAGGGGGAGTCATATGCAATGCAGTTGAGTGAGACAGCGAACCATGACTGATTATTGATTGAATGAGTGACACGTTGAGGGATTGAACAAGTACGGTAAGTGAGTCAGTTCGCAATCCATTGGATTGGCGAGCAAATGGGGGAAACGGTATGGAAGGAATGGGTAATCTACAAGTGGACACCGTCCTGCTTCAACTTGTGGAGCATCAATTGCATGCATGCCGAGGAATCTTCCTTACTGTCGTGGCCAGAGACTGAAAGGAGGAAGGGAATGAAGATGGGAGAGGAAGAGTACACTCACCGTCCTCCTGGATGATCTTCATGAGTATTTCTCCTGCTAGATTCCTGAGTGCTCGTTTGAGTGGTGGTCCTGCTCGATGGGGGAAGACTACCGAAGTGTCGACCACTCGATGGTGCACTACTCGCATTGCCTGCAGAGAGACTCCCCCTCCCCCTCTCCTCTCCTCTCTCCTTCCTCACCTTCAGATCGCTCTCGAGGGAGTGTCCTATGAGGATGGTCTGACTATTGACCAATTCGAATAGTCTCTCCCTCGCATCTTCGAGAGATGCCTCGGCAGCTTCCACTTGCTCAGCCTGCAGTCCGGAGAAACGAGAGTTCGCATCGATGAGAAGATGGGAAGGACGAACCTGCAGAGACTAAATCAATGTCTACATCGTTATCAGTACCGTGTAGAACCCCCAATGGCAAGTTTTTTCTAAAAAAAATCAAAAAAATGTACATTTTATGCTGTGCCAAACTGTTCTGTTTTTGCACGATTCTTACGCGAACGGCCTCATGTCAACAAGGATGAACAAGGGAGGGGCTTACGAGTAGATCGAGCACGAGGTCATCATTCAGATCGACGACGGAGACTCGAGCGAGTGCAGGCCCCCATGTAGTGTACACCATCTCGCAGTCCATTGCATACACCTGCATATGGGAAGATCTCCCCCTCCCCTTCCCCCTACCGTACCTTCTTGCTTCGTGGGTCGCACTCCCCCCATGGAAGGGGAGATTCGATGAATGCCTCCAGATCGGATACTCGGAGGGTATCGAACACGTGAGTGTCTGCTATCGTGCATCCCTTCGTCGACAGATCAGAGTCACAACATCCGAACACTGACGTCCATCCCTCCCCTCGAGTTCGCTTCTTCACCATTCGAGAGTGGTGGTAGGTGCAGCGGGCTGATTGAGGCTGCAATCGGATCATCTTCACTCCCCTCTCCTCTCCTCTCGCCTTTCCCTCTCTGTTGACGTTGAAGTCTATGGAGCATCGACTGCACTGTCGACGGAGATCTGCAGAGGGAAGAGTCATTTGACTCGAGGGGGGGGGGGGGTACTCACCGTGGTCGTCGACGAAGCTCCTCTTCCCTCTTTTCTTGTCCATCTCGTGCAATTCAATCGTCACTTTCATCTTCTCCTTCGTCTCCCATCTTACAAAACTCTTTCTTCTTTTCATCGAATACATATATTTTGTTATACAGTGCCGCGCGGCGGGTCGCATTTGGTCGCATCCCTCCCAGAGGCAATTCAAAGTGTGTATTTTTCGCTGAATTTTTGGATGTGGGTTCTTCTGATAACCATCAACCGATCTGCGAAATCTACGTTTCAAAATATTCAGTTTGAGTCACCATTCAGGTGGGTCATCCTTGGAGTCCCTCTCATTCCCTTCCCTCATTTCCCTACAACACAGCTCATTAACCTGAATAAAGAGGAATGGTATCGTAGGGAAATGAGGGGAGGGGATGAGAGAGACTCCAAAGATGACCAATCCGAACAGAAGCTCAAACTGAATATTTTGAAACGCAGATTTCGCAGTTCGATTGGTTGTTGTAAGAAGAACCCAAAGCCGAAGATTCAGCGAAAAATGAACACTTTGAAGTGTATTAGGGAGTGATGCGACCTAATGCGACCCGCCGCGCCGCTCTCGTCTGGGAGGAGACCGTGCGGTACTGTATATAATGTTCCCCGCAAAATTCTAGAATTGTAGTCCAAATTTCGCGTTTTTATCTTCAATCAGCAGCATTTAAAAACCCAAAAATTGTTCAGTTAGTTCCGGTACCATTACGTCCCTCAGGTACCTAAAGACGGAATTTCAAAAAACTGACGACGTCAGCTTGTTCAGAATCAAAAACAGCCCCTAGGACCAAGTTTGCAGAAATTTCATTTTTTTGGGCTGTACTGGATCACTTATCCAATTTATCGCGGACGGCCTCATATATGCATTGAGCATACCAAGAAATCCGTGGCACATCGAGAAAGTTAAGATATCATCCGTGGTACAGTATCACACGCACCTTGGATATCCATTGACGACCAGTTCTTCCTCCTTGAGAATGTACTTCTCGAGTGCAGAGTGGAGTCTCAGTTCTCGTTCGTTGCCAGTCAGTCTGCTCACTCCTCCATTGCTGTTCCTCTTGATGCCCACTGAGATATCCTCTCCCTTCCGACCAGCCAGAATGGCAGAGTGAGACATCTCTGCAAGTAGAAGCCAAACAGAGAGAGAGAAGGAGAGGGCGAGAATCGCACCCACTATCACTACTACTTACCGAATATTATAAAATTAACAAAGCTCTTCAACTCTTGCATACTATTTAATCGGCCTTAGATAGTATGAAATATTCCAATCTGCCGCAATTCAAAATTTATATATATTTTTTTAAATCATGGATATCTATAGTTTTGCCACGGATAATACGATCTCAATACGACTGTCTGAGTAAACTGGTTTCTTCTCTTTCATTTCTACTCACTCATGGGTTTGGAGGACGACGTAGCTCTGGCATTCGATTCGTCCCTCAGTCTCTTCAGTGCATTCACTGCTGCTACCTATCAAGAAGATAGCAATTAGAATGATATCACATAAAACGGAGGAAAGAGATACAGAAACAGTGGGCACTCATTTTTTCATAAATTGATAAAACAATTGATTTATAAACGAACGGTGTATCCATTCTTGCTCGATGTCTTATCCTTCACAGCCTTCTCTTCCACTTCGGCCTACAAGAATTCGCTTACAAAACTCAACATACGCATTCTAACATGTTACTGTGAGAACAGAATGCGTAGTCCGTGGTGTGGTGTGCGAGAGTTAGCACATTTTGTTGTATTACTCGCGGAACGCGGGAGAAAAAAAGTTCCGCGAGTAATACAACAAAATGTGATAGCTCTCGCCCACCACACCACGGACTACGCATTCTGTTCTTACAGTAACTACAATAGAAACTAGAAAAAACAAATTATAGTAATAATTTCGGCAACGCTCACACTTTGAATGGCCACTTGTCTGGAGGTGCAAGTCTTGAGAAAATGAGTGAAGAACTTGTCGAGAAAGGAGAGTCGCACATTCATCGGAATCTTCGGGTCTGCTGCATCTCTCAACTGAGGCTTCTCTACTCGGGAGGACGACGCTTTCTAAACAAATCATCTCAAGAAATAATCAATAAATGGGCCACTCAAACTGCACAATTCTTGCTTCTGTATATGTCTCATCAATAACAGAGCAAAAAGTGGGTGGAAAGTGCATACCTGGATATCGGAATGAGCCTTCCTCGTTTCTCCCTTCGACACGGAAGAGGCATTCGTCCGTCCACCCGTCAATTGAGCAATCTTCTCTCCCTCAGTCAATGGTCGCTGCTTAAAAGATGAGATGGTGAGTAACTGCAGCAGAGGACTCTCTTCCATGCTAACCTGCTGCTTCCCTCCCTCCTTCGCCTCCAACTCTTTCAATCTCTCCTTCTCCGCTGCATTCTCAATTCTCCTCTGCACTTGCTGCGCAGCCGATATGTTCTTCTTCGGAGCGATAGTCTGACGGGCCAACTGCAAATACTCACTCTCCACCACACAAAACAAACAAAACCTACGATGAACCTCACGTCAACTAGCAAACCCTATTTTTCTACTCAAACCAGTTTCAACTTTCTACTCGGATTCACTACTTTTGAGTGTCGATGTGATTGGAATGGAAAAGAGAACCAATTGGTAGGATACCCGTTTGTTCTGACTCCTTCTTGCTGCTACATAAGAACGAGGTTCGACCCGATGCCAGGTCTCGCATCGGTCCTTCTTCAATGCGCCAGAGTAGATCCACCAGAGGATAAGGAGGATAAGGATGATTGTGGATGCATCCACCCCAAATTGAATGGTTCGCTGAAGAAAGAAGCACTCTACCACACTTTCACTACCCGATCGAGAGGCACTTTATACTAAATCATATAATCTAAATCTAAGATCAACGTTTTAAAAGAAGACCAGAAAAATTTTTGACTGAACGCTCTTAAAGGAAGAGAAAATGAAAGACAACGAACGTGAACGAATGATGGAGGGGAGGAATCGTATTGAGTTGCAAGGACAAAATCGAGAGATGAATGAAGAATGGTAAGGAGAAGGAATAATTCAGATGGAACCATTCCCCTCCTTATGAACGTGGGTGACCAGTATTGCCGCCACTACTAAGATCATTCAAATGAATGACCTCACTGCACTCAAGTATGAAAACGTTGAGTTTAGAAGAGGAACCTCCAACCCTGCGTGTACCACGTGCAATTTGAACTTTCTCACATTTCCGAGCCGCTCTCTCAGTCTCTTCAGTCTTCCGCACACCCCAATCACATCGACAACTCCTTTTTTTAATTTTAGTCTTTTTTTAAATATATTTTTAAGTAGGTAATGTAATCTAATTAACGGACTGTGTACACATGCAGATTCGTCCTCTGAATTTCCATTTGCAACAAACAACAACCATTCAGGAATGAAGATGGAGAATACAGTGATTCTCGAAATCGTGCTCTATTGTAGGATCCGCAAAGCACAGTGCGGGGATTCAAAAAGCAAGAGGAATGAAGGGTACTAACAGCAGCAGCAGCAGCAGGTCTGGCCACTCTGCTCTTCGCTGCTGCAATCTGTGCTGCAGTGAGAGTCTTCTTCTCCTCTCTGACTGGCACAGTTCTCTCCTCCCTCCTCTTCTTCACCATCGGCTGCTCCTCGTAGTCCTCAACACATCAGGATCAACACTGGAGATCATGGATTGAGACCTCGAAGAGAGAATCGATCAGCATCGACTCCGATTTATCTTCCGCTTTCTTTCTCTGCCTTTCTTCCTCCTCTCTCTTCTTCTTCTCCTCTTCTTTCTTCTTCTCCTCTTCTCTCTTCTTCTCTCTCCTCTCCTCCTCTTCTCTTTTCTTCCTTTCCTCTTCTCTCTTCTCCTTCTTTCTACTCTCAATCTCACACAATGGAGTAGGCACGTATTCTCTCTTCGTCGATTCCCTGAAATGAGTCTGTCACATGGGAGATAAGGTAAGAATTAAGAGGAGATCAATTATTAGAAAGTGGATTAAGATGAGTGTTTTCTGTTCTCCCCCATCTCCTACCCCTTTTTCTTTCTCTTCGTATCTGAATCCTTCTGCAGTTCTTCGATCTTCCTATTCAACTCGGATACTTTCGACATGTACTCATCCAGTAGTTTAGACTTGTCCTTCTGAGGCGACAACTGAAGTAGAATCACAGGTCACCACTTCCCATTTCTCCTCTCCTCCAAACCTTTGGCAGTGGTAGTTCCCTAATCGATTTCTTCTTCTTCTTCGTGACTTCTCCAATAATCTCGATATCTTCTTCCTCCTCTTTTATCTCTTTCTTTATCTCCACTGCTCGATACGATGTCGATGCTCCCCCCATATCTTCCATCGATTCTGCAACTTCTTCCTCTTCTCCTGAGCACTCGTAACAGGACTGACCTCCATAACTGGCTTGGTAGCTGGTAGTTGGTATATCGGACGATCCCATTTGTATCTCCGGTGCGTATATGGACTGAGAGGAAGTATCGGCCACGTAAGCATTGTACCCGTAGAAGGAGTCGTTATACGATGAGTCGGTGTATGAGATGGACGGAGGAAGTCCTCCATTGACTCTCTCCACGATCACTCTCGCATCTCAACACAACGTTTACATCGATTTAGTGTTTAGAGTGGAGAAACGAGGAGAAAGAAGAGCCACAAAGAGACTCCAATAGGAAAGACGCATGCGAGGGAAATACTAATGAGCACATTAAATGGGTCTAATGACCAACTTTGCGGTGGATGCCAGAAAGGACAGTAGACTCGCTCGCATATTTTCCCGTCCGTTCCTGAAAGTGTCATTATCGCAGCAATAACACTTCTTCATTTACTGGACCAGCAACTAGCACCATTCACGCAGCAACTACAATATCGATTGACTCACCATCCATGAGAGGACACATCAACTCGCTGAAGTGCCCCGAGGATGGAAACATCCTCGATGTCTCTCAACTGAAAGCGATTCTCTCAATTTCGGTCTACTCATCTAGGATACAATTCTCGAAAAGTTGTGTAAAAAGGATTCTAGAGCCTCTCGATTCAAGAGAATGCAGCAAATTGTGACCCATTTCGCATCATCTCCAGGGATAGTCTAAAGGAACTTGGACATTATGGTTTACTTTTTCGTATATTTTCACAAGTTTTCAATGATTGATATAGTAAAGGTAAATTCCACGCGACAACGATCAGTTACAGTACTCTCCGATGGAATTGATGACCAAGTGTTTGCATTCGCTTCCCTCTGCCACTACGTACAACCTTTATCAGACCAAGCAATCGTGAGGCAGGACTAAAAAACTGGAATAAGTCACCGATCGACTGATAGGATAAGCACACTGGATGGAAGATATCTAATCTGTATATACTCTGGTATTACAACGTGCACTGAGCAAACGTATCAAACTGAGTAAAAACATGTATATGTCAAAAGGGGAAACAGACAAATACTACACAATCTATGGCGATCATCTACTGGTTGTAGGATGGGGATTAGGTGATGACAGTGGGTGCCTTCCTTCCCGTGAACTGCTCCATTTTGCACAGATCGAGAGCAATGAGAACGAGCGGCTTCAGCAGATCCTGGAGAGAGATGAGATAGAATGGACCTCCTCTCAATTGCCCTTTAAGTGACTGACCTGTGCACTGGCGTACAACTTGTCCGTGTCTTGGGGGGAGACATACGAGTCGACGTAGAGTCTGATGGTCGCCCCTGCAGATCCCGTCCCAGAGAGACGGAACACCAGACGAGATCCGTCCTCGAACAAGACTCGCAGACCCTGGAATGGCTCCCCATCCTTCCGACCTTCCTCCCATCCCTCACCTGCTTCTTCGCCACACTCCCGTCCACTGGATCCGTGTACTCGAAGTTGTCAGTGTGGGCCACTTTGTACGTCACTCCGTTCGCAGATAACTCCTTGCCCTCAATTACCACACATTGCCACTCCCTAATTCGTCAAGACAATGATTGGAAAGACCTCGAAAGAGGATACTTCTCGGATATATTGAATAACCTGGTCACCTTGCTAGCATTCATGGATGCCTCGAGGAAAGTCATGAGGAGATTCGCCCCTCCCGATTCGACATTCTCATAGTCGTATCTGGATGGACCATGCATCAACCACAATCCTCCTACCTTGACTCCCTCACCTCGTGAATACATTCCTTCCGTACTCTGCCCAGTGCTCCTTCACTATCTCCTCCACACTCTTCCTCTTCACAGTCAGTATCTGCAGCCATGCGAGCAGTGCCCAGATACCGTCCTTCTCCCTGCAATGGCCATTGAGAGACTGACTACTCCCTCTCCCTACCTGATATGGATGGATCCGGTCCCGAAGCTCTCTTCTCCACACAGGGCGATTCTTCCATCATCCATCAGATTCCCGAAGTACTTCCATCCCGTGGGAGTCTCGTATGCCTGCAGTCCCTTCTTCTTCGCCACGAGATCCACTGCAGCTGCAGTCGGCATCGAACGAGCGAAACCTGCCAGTGACTCACTCTCATTCATACTTCAACCAACAATTTAAGCTTATCCAATAATTGAGCAAGTATCTAATCGGAGACGGTATCTTTGACTATTAATCCACTCACCAGCTACATTTCTATTTTTGAAGTAGGGGATGCAGTGGATGTGATTGGCAATGACAGCGAGGGAATCACTAGGACACACGAAGAATGCACTCTTCCCCAGAATCATGTTACGGTCCTGCAAGTAGTGGATACAATCACTGAATCACAAAGTGAACATACTCCATCTCCATCGAAGGCTGCTCCCATATCCACTTCTCCTACTCTCAATCTATCAACGAGATCCTTCGCATAAGTCAGATTGGGATCGGGATGGCATCCACCAAAATCGGGCTTCGGAACCGTCCTAAAAGGTTCAAAAATAAGCAGTGGAAAGGGTGAAAGTTGCACACCTGAGCAGATCACTTCCAACGCATCCGAGGAGATCGTTGAAGATGGTGGATACATAGGGGCCAGTCGCCCCGTGCATCGAGTCAATCAGCACTCTCAATGGCGCCCCTCCCGTTCCTTTGATGTATTCACGCATCTAAAGAGACATGATAAAGACAGTGAATAAGTCTCCTGAATTGTTAATGTAACTCACAGCTGGGAAGTCGAAGATAGTCTTCATAAGTTCCACGTAGTCATTGACACTGTCGATGACGTCAACGACAAATTTTCCCATTCCATCCACGTCGAATTCGTGATGGCCAACCACTCCAATATCCACCATGACATCACAACATATAGAGTAGGATGAGATCTCGGTAGTGATCTTATGAATTGCATCTGTCACCTAAAGGAATTTGAAAAGTGGGGAATATACAACTCGGCATACGTTATCCGGAGCAGGTCCACCGTTCTCGCAATTGAATTTGATTCCAAAGTCACCCTTGGGTCCTCAAAATAATTAATTCTCAAATAGAAATGCGTCTCTGGATTACCTCCAGGATTGTGACTGGCAGTGAGGATGATGCCTCCATCAACCTTCAGATTTCTGATTAGAGAAGAGACTGCCGGAGTAGACAGAAAACCATCCTGTCCCACAATTAGACGAGAAATCTAAACAAAGTCTTAAACAATTGTAAAAAGGGATTAGGACTAAATGTGTGACAGAGTACTCACTCCATTAGCAGCGGCCATTTGAATGATGACATTGACTGCCTCTTTGCACAGGAATCGACCATCGCCTCCCACGACCAGAGAAGAGCCTCTCTTCTTTCCTCCCAATCCACTGCAACCGCAGAACAATGAGTCATTCCTTCCCCCCTGACCTACCCATCGAGCACGGCTTGAATGAAGTTTTCAGTGTAATGTTCTTGTTGAAACTCGGGAACCTGGAAATCGTGCATGGACATGAATCAAAATAATGAACCAACCCTCTTTCTGAGTCCACTAGTTCCTGGCTTCTGGCCAGCAAAAGGTTTCGTGTCTACCTTTTGAACTTGCACGCCCATCTGGAAAGAACCTATTGAGAGGCAAGCACAAATCGACTAGCACAAGTGAGAGAGATGAGAAGGGGAGGAGATAGAAGTATCACGCCTCATCCCTCCCACCACGCAATCTGGCCAGTGTACACATCTGGCACTAAGAACCGACTTAAATGACGTTGACTATAGTATTGATGGAGAAGATTCGCGAGTGAACTGTCCGTATACACAACAAACACAGCTACGTAGTTGAACCTTGATCATTTGAAGAAAATGGTGCATATCGAATCAAACAATTGTTCACATACGACACGGAAGATACAAGTCAAAAACTTCTTCAGCTTCTTCGACTGGAAAAGCTTCTAGTTCTAGTAAAACGCCTAGTCATTGAAAGATTTAGATATCTATCTCGACATGCTGAGAGCATTTTTAGTGATTTTATACATGCAAACATTTCAACAGAATGGAATCAGCAACAAAGCTCGTTTTTCCTGGTAGTAGATAAATTCAAAAAATTTAAATAGATAATTAGCAGATTAATTTGCAAATTCTGCAGAAAAATCCTGAAGGTCATCGCACCAACTAATACCGTACCCGTTCTCTAAACGATAACTGATATATTTTTATTCCTGAGCTTCCAGCCTTTCTCAGATCGATTTCAGTATTTTATAAAGTTAAATTTTACTTCCCACGTACTGGCCATGATAAAAAATGCATTAATATTTAATTATGTTATAACATGTTAAATTTTCTGCGAATGACCATATAGGTAGCCGGCATTTGGGAAAATTTAAAAGAAATTGTCACGTGTAAATGGGATCGACGAATTGACGACGAGTTTTTAATTATTACTTTTTTTATTTTTTTCACTTTATCACTTTATGGATCCCCGATGCCCTACATGCGCATGCATGATGTGTCAGATAGAAATATTGAAATAATAAGAGACATGTGTATTTACATTGCTTTTTTTTCTTGAAGTCGCGGAAATGGTGCCGGTTATATACCTCTTTTCAGTTCTCAAACTTCCATACATCATTACGCTATGAGTAATAACTACAACAGAGATTACCCAGGTTAGTTACACCCGAAGTCTTGCAAATGCTGCTTTCGCTTTATTTCCGCTTTCTTACCCTTTTTACTTGGTGCTAACAGGTGGTTGGAATGGCGGGTACCAGCAAGGGGGAGGTGGGTTTGCGGCACACAACGTGCAGCATCGCTACCAGGATGATGATTTCGCCGGAGCCTACCCTCAACAGCCGCAATCCGGCAACCAGAGGAATCAGGTGTGATCGGCGGCGACCAGCCTCGGATTGGAGATGCGTGCAGGTGCCATTATATGCGAGAGGCTCCAATTCGTACCAAAGAGGGACGAACAGCAGCCACAACTATGGCAGTCATAGAGGACATCCGCAGATGGGTCACCACCAACAGAGAAAAGATCACCATCAATACTCGCACGATTCCAGTAAGTATCATGCTTCTCCCTCTGTCGCAATCACACCTGGGTCCCTTGCGATTGCTCCTTTCTTTTTCTCTGATTTTATTCTTTGCTTCCTCTGCACTGTTTTGTTTGACGGTTTTATAACAGAGCAAGATTATGATAATATATTAATTGTAGTTTGGCGAGAAGGATAAGTTGTGCTTGAAATATTTGATATTGTTTGGTGATATTTGAGATGGCTACGCGAATGTGAATGGATGGCAGCATCAGTCTCAATCGTCTTCAAGAGGAGGCACTTCTTCATCTCAGCAGTCGTTGCCATTCGGTGGATTCAATCCGAATGCTCCCGTTTTCACTCCTGCTGCTCAGTTCGGAGCAGAAAACGTGAGATTCATTTTCTAATATTTATGGGAGTGTTTTTCTCTTCAAAATCGTGTCAGTGTACTGTTCCTATCCGAATCTAAAATATATGGATTGTGAATCCCAACGCAAACGCATGTTCAGGGTGCTGCCACTCTCAATTCAATTATCTCATCTAACCGTATAAATCTGCCGAAAAAATGTTATCATGAAATTTTTTATCTGCCTTCGTTTATACAATAAAAAAGCATATTGTCTCAGGACTACATGATGTCGATGCAGGGTGGACAACAATTCAGGAACACTCCCAACTTCGCCCCTCCGGTAATATATCGATTAGTTTTATGATTTAGATGTACCACATCCTTCCCTTGCATGTGGGAATTACTTGGATCAAGTATTTTTGATTCACAGTAAATCTTTCTCTCAGGAATCGAATGATTTACTTTCATGATCGATTTCCACTCAATCCAGACCACACAGCATTTTTTTGTTAGGGTGTTCCCTTTTTTCAATTCAATTCTCTTCTCTCCCACTCTCTTCAATTTGTTCCTTCTCTCTCCTGTTCAATGCAGTTCACAACTCCCTCTCCTTCCTTCTGTATCTGCTCATCTCGACTGCTCTACTATTTGTGTGAGGGAAGGAGAGAGGGAGGAGGGCGACCATAGCTTGTTGCCCCTTTCTCTTTCCCTCTATATCTCTTCTCCCCCTCTCTCTTTCTCTCTCTCTGATCACATTCTCTTGCATTCTCTCCTTCCACTTCGCCATCCTTCCCTATTTCCACTCTCGTTTCTTTCCTAGTATATCCCTTGATGTGATCCACTGTTATATTTAGTCAGTATCAATTATTGGAGATGAGTTATTTCCAAAGTTCTCATACCCCTAATATTAGTTCATTTAGGTTATCAGTCTTGTATGCATCGCTTATTTCATTGTAGTGTTGATATCTTAAGCACGGCCGCTCACAACTATCTTAATCGTATATCTAATCTAATAGTTCGTCTCTCAGTCGTACTTCCCTCCTGGAGTCTCGATGCAGTCGTACTGCGATGGATTGGACGAGGAAACGGCAGCCTACGAGGCGATGTATTCGAACCAGCAGGAGGTACCAATTCCCCTCCACTCTTCTCCTTCCACCACCCCCCCCCCTGCCCAGCCAGCCAACCCTCTTTCACTTTCTGCCAGCGAATTCATGCGAACGGAGCCTCTTATGCATATCACTCTTATTATCATGGGTGATATTTTGATGCATGATAGAAGAGAAAGATCACGAAATAGCTGTCCTAGTTGCAATGTAATATTGTGGGCTTAAAAATAGTAAGGTAGGCCATCCGTTCTAAAATATAATTTTGGTGAGAATTATGGGGTGACCCTGATGTTTTAATCAGATTGGCTTTCGTCAAAAACTTCGGAAACCTTTTTTCGAGTTGGAGTTTCTGAACTGTCTTCACCCGTCACACCATCCCTCCTCAAAACATATCTATTATCGAATGGATTACTAAATGGATTCTCCTTTCCGCAACAGTATTTTAACGAAGCCTCCTCATGCGAAGAATTTTATTTAATTGCGAGAATTTTCTTGATGTTTCAAAACTTCATTGATTTCCTACAACAGATTGTTTCTGAACGAAATTTTCGGAATGACTTGTTATTTTTTCACGCCAAGGCGCGGTACCAATTTCCCCGATCTCGATTAGGTTTTTTTTATCGCGCACCATAACTTACACTGTGAAGTTCATGGTGGAACCTGATAAGCGTAATATTCATGAAACAGAACAAAATAGCCTTAAAGTTGTCCTTGCTCAGACTCTTCCTGCGTTCACTGAGAATATTTTTGGTAACCGGGAATACGTGTTATATCACGCCGAGAAAAATGCAGGCACTAATTGAAATATGTGGGAAAGTAGACGCGAGTAATAAGCAAACGGCAAAACTTGAAGGGCCGACGAAGAGTTTGACGTGGAAAATCATGCAACCTAATTGTAAGCAGCAAAACTTCATTTCAAAACATCAAAATAGCTTTAAGCTTCATCGCAAAACATCAAAATAATCATAGATTCATTGAAATTCTGAATTTTTTTAAAGAAGAATCAATTTTTAGCATCACTTTTCATGTGTTTTTAGAGTTTTCAAAGAATTTTCTGACAAATATTTTCGTAAAATTAAAAAAAACTTTAATTATCATTTTACGAAAAAAAGTCGAAAATTCGTAAAATCGTTAATCTTAAAATACACACCATGGCCTTCACTTTCCATGCGTGTGGGAAAATTATTCCGCCGAGAAAAATTTAGGCATTTAGTTGAAATTTTTTTTTAGATAGACGCGATGAATAACGGCAAAACTCGAATGGGCCGACGAGGAGTTTATTTTTTCTTTAGGCCCCTCTGCAAAGACGTATAAAATCATGCAAGCTATACAGTTAAAGATACCCAACACCCTCGAAAATGCCTTTCTATATTATTTAACAATGTAATAGAACGGGCTCTAATTAGTTAAACTGGAATAATGCAAATAATAGAAAATCAATATTTGCAACAACGTAGAGCCGCAAAGTAAGAGTCTGAATTGCCTGATCACGCCCGCTCTTTCTCTTTCACACACTATCTCGCTCATTTTGTCGTGATCAGGGTACTCCCGCAAATTCAAATTATTTTCATGGGTGTTGGGAAACTTTAACTTAGCAAAACATCACAATAACCATTGATTCATTGATATTCAGACTTCTTGGAGAAGAATCTATTTGTAGTTCCCATTTTCACCTGATTTTGAAGGGTTTTCAAAGAAATTTGCGGAAAAATATTTTCGTAAAATTAAGAAAAAAATCGTGCAATTGTTACAAAAAAGTGGAAAAGTCATAAAATTCGTAAAGTCGTAAAACATAAAATGCACAGCCCTGGCCTTCAATTTCCATGTGAGTGAGAAATGGTCGCAAAATATTTGCATAGCAAGAGTTTGAGGATTAGCAGTGGGTTGAATGAGTAGTGTTGATTTGCAGCCGCATCAGTTCGTGCCGAGTGAGGAGTTGCACGGACTCATCGTGAGTGATCCCCTCAATCTGCGGATCCAAGAAGTTATGGTGGGACTGGAGCAATTGATCGCCGACCCTGACGACTACGAGAGTTGGAGTGCAGCCATCAAGGATCGAATGAAGACCATGGGCGATACTCAGAGATCTATCGTAGTGAGGATGATGCTGGAGATGGTGAGTCTACTCGCTCCCTCCCACCCTTCATCATCCTCTCCAGTTGATGTCTTGTTCGGATCCCTCTGTATCGATGCCTCAAGCTGGCTCCGTTCTCGCTCGACTACTCGAGCTGATTGCTAAGGAGGTGAGCTACTCGTCCCTCTACACCTCTCTCTACTCCTCTCTCCTCTCAGATGCCCTCCTCAGTCCCGAATGCCATTCTTCCCAATCTGCATCGTGTCCATTCTTCTCGTGCCTCGTATGGATTGAGTGAGAGGGCTTCTCTCATCTCATTCATGGGCGAGCTCTTCGATCGAATCGAGACCAGTGCGGGCAGTAAGATCGAACCCCTCGGAACAGCCATTGTGGAGCATATGAAGGAGATGCTCAAGCCAGACTGCATCAACGAGACCACCATCAAGGAATTGATCTATACTGCCAAGGTGGGAGAAGACTGTCACGGTTTTGAATGAAGATATTCCCTTCCTAGCCTCTCTTAGTCATCATAATCGGTTTGCAGCTGGCAGGGGCGGGTCTGGATTCTCTCCCATCCACTAAATCGGCGAACGACGATCTGCTGACTCTGTTGAGTGCATTCGGAAAGGTGAGCACCGTCCCTCCCCTCCCTTCCTCTCCCTTGCCATCAGGTGTATACACTCATTCAGGGACATCCCAAACTGTCCGAATCAACGAAGAACGAGATCGCAGTGCTCATCGAGCAGAGGGAGACGGGATGGCCATCCAAGGTACCCCCCCCCCCTTCACGAAGAGAATGTAATGAGAGCTGTGTTGAGATTCACGGAGTTTCGTCCTTCGGCCAATTGTCGGTGTTATCGGGAGGGAACGTAGCTTCCTCTTCTTCCTCTTCCTCTTCTGTGCCAGCTGGATCAATCATCGGCCCCGATGGGAAGGTGTTGGCTCTCTCTGAAGAGGAGAGAAACTTCCTGGAGGAGCAATTCGGAGAGGAGGATGCGGATGATATGTACGCAGAGATGGACAAGTTCATGAGAGAAGAACAGGAGAAGAAACGAGAAGAAGCTACGAAGAAGATGATGGACAAACTTAAGATCTGCGACAACTCCCAACAAGAATGAGTCTGACCCGTCAGACAACAGAGTATTGTATCTATCCCCTTTCTAGTCTTTGTGTATTGATCGATCTTTATCACTCATACCTAAATATTTTCTCCCTGTCATCGATATTCAAAATCTACTGGGATGTTCAAAAGTAGGATTGTAAATGGCAGTGTTGATCACATAATATATTCTCGATCGTGTCTCTGTCCCCATTCCCGCCTATCTCACTCTCATCTTCGATACACGTATGTAAACAATAAGCAATTCGACAGTTTTAGCTGGAAATGTCTGTCGATGGGAATCCTCCCATAAATGACTTTCCTTTGTCAATTTGTCAGTGTATTGATTTCCCGTTTAGTGCCCCTTTCTTTTCGGGTCTTCTGACGATCCCGTATATTGTAGTTGATGTAATTCAAATCCTCCTGCTTTCTGACTATAATCTCGATATTTTTCTGCAAAATCAGTTGTAGAAAAAAATGCTTGTCTCCTTATAAGTACATAAACATAAATTCTTTTAAACATCCATAGTCTATAATATAGTGAAGACCATAGATATAATATAGTGAACAGAAAACGGATATTGAGATGAATACGGCATTATTCGGGATACCGAAAAAACAACAACAGTCTTGGGTAGGGCAGTCCACACCATATTCATAGGTTACTGTAAAGCCCCATTCAATTGGGATATGTCGACCACGCACGCCCATGTTTCAAAAAAATATTTTTTTATTTATAATTATGTAATAATTATGTTACTTAGATACATCACTTATTCATAACTAAAGTATGTATATGTGTATAATAATTAGATTCTCTTGATTAAGAAGCATTAATTACCATTATTTGAATGAGCTATTCGTCCTCACTGCTGTTGTGATATGCTGAAGTTTTCAGATGGATTCATCTCCTTTGTCGGAGAGTGATGATTCTATGAGCGAAGCCACTCAACTGTTCAATATAAAAATGGAGAAAGATTTTATGAAGGCATTCCCGCTCCGGTATGACGATTGGATTTAAAAAATCGTGCTAGGGTGTGTATGGTCGTGTTTATGTTGCTTACAGGATCTGGCTTAGGCTCTGGCTGTTAGGATCTGGCTTAGGCTCTGGCTGTTAGGATCTGGCTTAGGCTGCTTCTTTTTAAACTTAGGTTTCTTACTACTAAACTTGTGATGCTTAAAGCGGGGGTTTTTTTGGTAGGAGTGGTGCCTTTTCCTTCAACTGCGGAATACCAAAATAGAAATTCTTTCTCAAATGTAAATGAATTGATATAGGTCAGATCAAAGGACGTCGATGGGTCCGCCGACATCTGCAGTCAAGGGAAATTCAAGTGAGTTCTACTTCATTTCCATTCCTAGTGGTGAGTTGAGCCTTCGGGAAGACGCCCCTCATGCGTGGAACTGCTCCGCTGTCCACTCCTCACTCAACGAAGCTTATGACTGCTTCCACTCCAATACGGTTCTCTCTCGATGAAACCTTCGTGACGGGTGCTACTGGTATAATTTTCATCGAATATGCGATTTTTTAAAACGATCTTTCAGCCCAAAACCTGAGTTCTAAAGTTGCCGAGTTGACAACTGAATTGGATCTTCACAAAAGAAAATTGGAGAGGCAATCAAAAGAGTTGGCTACCACTGTGGATAGAATGGAGGTTAATAAAGATATTGATACGTGTCGTTAAAAACGCTATTCAGAGGTACAAGGTTGAGGCTGACGAGCTCATTCGAGATAATACAGAATTGAAGAAGACGAAGCAAAGATTGGAAGAGGATCTGCGAGGAGTGCAACTAATGGGAAATTCGGTTTGTTGATGCTTTAGCGTTGATAATTATCACAGGTATCACGAGTCGATGGAGGAAGCCATGAACGATTTTTTTCAAAGATTTTCAAAATTAGGCATATATTGATGGTATAAGGTACCAAGGACAAGAAATCGAAGGAACCAGGTTATTTGTCCCAGAGCCGGCTTTTAGGCATTTTCTGGTTTTACTACCGGCTATACTGTATATCAGTCCACAGAAGAGCTACAGATATGCCGGAGGTCTTAAAAAATCGGGAAAAATATGACAAATAACTTTACTGTTGACAACTTTCTGATTGGACCAAAACTCATAATTCTGAGATCGAAAAACCACATTTTGAATTTAAAAATAAATATTTTCCCCATCACGCAGTAGAAACGCAGAGGTTTTTATTGCGGAATATGAAAGACCAATCTGTCAAGTGTCTTAGAAAAAAATATGAAGGAAAAATTTTATACCGTATTTTTTGATAATCGCGGTTAAAGGTGAGGTCCCGAGGTGACGAATTGGAAATAATCGAAATCTTCTACATTGTACGTTGAACTTCGGCCAGCATTATGCTGTTTTATTTTGTACAACACCGTATACATCGAAAAATGTTCAAAGGAGATCGGATTTAGTGGTTCGCAAAAAATCGATTTTCAACACTCGGATTGTGGCATGCTTAGGGGCATGTAAAGTATCATTATCAAAGTGAACTTCCATTGGTCATATGCTGATGTTCAAGTACAGTAGGCAGTCTATCAACATTCACAGAACTCGGCCCTTGCAATTACTCAAAACATCTAGATATTCGCAATCGAATTTACGAAAATGAAAGAGTCGAAAAACAAAATAAATCGGTTCTACCCAGATTTTGCGAAAATCGATCAGATTTGAACATCTAAATTCAGTGTATGATCATAAAAGTATGAATTCCCAGTGAATACAATTATACTGCTTGTTTCTGGAAAAAAATTATTTCCACCTCTTCGAAACAAAAAAAAAAATCAAATGGTGCGCGTTGTACCAATCAGTGTGCTTGATGACTTATATGGTATGAAAATGAATTTTGATGTTCAAATCTGATCGATTTTCGCAAAATCTGGGTAGAACCGATTTGTTTTGTTTTTCGAATCTTTCATTTTCGTAAATTCGATTGCGAATATCTAGATGTTTTGAGTAATTGCAAGGGCCGAGTTCTGTGAATGTTGATAGACTGCCTACTGTACTTGAACATCAGCATATGACCAATGGAAGTTCACTTTGATAATGATACTTTACATGCCCCTAAACATGCCACAATCCGAGTGTTGAAAATCAATTTTTTGCGAACCACTAAATCCGATCTCCTTTGAACATTTTTCGATGTATACTGTGTTGTACAAAATAAAACAGCATAATGCTGGCCGAAGTTCAACGTACAATGTAGAAGATTTCGATTATTTCCAATTCGTCTCCTCGGGACCTCACCTTTAACCGCGATTATCAAAAAATACGGTATAAAATTTTTCCTTCATATTTTTTTCTAAGACACTTGACAGATTGGTCTTTCATATTCCGCAATAAAAACCTCTGCGTTTCTACTGCGTGATAGGGAAAATATTTATTTTTAAATTCAAAATGTGGTTTTTCGATCCCAGAATTATGAGTTTTGGTCCAATCCGAAAGTTGTCAACAGTAAAGTTATTTGTCATATTTTTCCCGATTTTTTAAGACCTATGGCATATCTGTAGCTCTTCTGCGGACTGATATACAGTATAGCCGGTAGTAAAACCGGAAAATGTCTAAAAGCCGGATCTGGGACAAATAACATGGTTCCCTCGTTTTCTTGTCCTTAGTACCTTCTACCATCAATATATGGCTAATTTTAAAAATCTTTGAAAAAAATCGTTCACGAAGGGGCTAGTTTTGCTTCACTGACTCGTGATACATGTGTTATATCATAACATGCAAAGATGAGAATATCGTCTGCAG
This sequence comes from Pristionchus mayeri, assembly GCA_036245805.1. NCBI lineage: Eukaryota > Metazoa > Nematoda > Chromadorea > Rhabditida > Neodiplogasteridae > Pristionchus > Pristionchus mayeri. The sequence continues at coordinate 19,729,463 of BTRK01000002.1, read as the reverse complement.
GACAACTGTATGAATGATTCTTATTCCACTGTTGTCAGTAAGTTATACACGTGGTTGGAGTGGAAAGATTCTCAAATGAATACAATGGCTGCACTAATGGCAAGTGCCCGTCTTTGGACTGAGGAGAACAGGGCATTGGTAATTCAATTTCACATCTGGCCAAATGCGCTGCTCTATTTGAGGTTGCAAACTCGTTCAGAGCAATCGAGCAATTGGTCATTTCCCAAGGTACTATTCGTATTTTCTGATGATCGATCATTATAATGCTCAGATCAAATTATTGCGCTCGCGAGCGGTTCGGTACAAGATTTCCATGGAATCCACGAGTCTCCCATTGCGGAAGTCGTTGAGGAGGAAGAGACCAATCCCAATGGTGAGGGATTTCGTCGAGGGAATGCATGCGTTCTCTCTCTCTCACAGATACGACAATTCGGGACAATAATGAGTCAGTGTACATGGACGAAAGTGTAACAGAGGAAATGAAGGATACGAGCATGGTAATGATTTATTGACTATCATTCGAGTTTCATTTCCTTCAGAATAAATCGAGTCGAATCCTCCCTATTGAAGATGAGCTTGAGGTGAATGCCGTAACATACCAAATACTATTACTTAATTACATCACTTGACTTAAACCTTCTAGCTTTTTCTTTCAGTCTATTTTGGATAATACCATGCATGAGAAGGATGAAAAGATTGATCGATTGGAGTTTGAATTGAATAAGGCACTGGAGCAAGTCGAGTTGTACAAGTGAGTTCACCCTTCATATTCAACAGTTGGATCTGTAGAGACTGTGTGGGTGTGGGATGAAGAGAGGGCTTTGTAGGGGGAGGACGACTAGGTTGGCTGTTCTGGAGGAGAAGAAGGAATCACTGGAGCATCGACTGAGATACCTCGAGGAGCTGCACGATCAATCCATCGTGAGACACCCATCAGGGCCTAATGCGCCATCCCTCTCCATCGCGGGAGTCTTGTATCAATTCAGATTGTTTGCAGCGTGATTTACACGCGTCAACTCGACTGTGTGAGGATCAGCTGCAGTTGACGTCGCCAGAAGGGAAGAAAATGGAGAGAGACGAGACACGATCACTCGTCCAGACCATGAGGAATATGCAGAGGAAGTGAGAGGGAGACGAGGAGGGGAAGCGGAGATATCCATTCAGGATTGACGAATGGGAAGAGGCATACAGACAGACACAGAGAGACACGCAGAGGGCTGTCGACGAAGCTGCTGCTGCGAAGGAAGAAGCTGCAGTGGCTAGAGCAACGGCTGAACGAGTGACTAGTGAAGCATCCACTCTGTCAGTTGACTTATCCCCCCTTGTCTACCATGAAAAAACCATTGGACGGAATGAGCTAGGATGATTGCAGAGAAACGGAGAATACTGCATTGATGGCACAGCTGGAAGCAGCAAAAGAAGAACTGGAGAGAGTGAGTAGAGTAGAGGTGAGTCTCTCTGCACTTATGGATGGGGATAGTTGTCTGCAGATGACTCCCCTCGTCAACGAGACTCTCCCCATGGAGAACGCCCCCACTGATGCAGGAGACACCACACAGATTGTACACTTCCACTTCAATCCACTCGATCTAGCACGAAAGGAACTGAGGGTCAGTAGACTCCCTCCCCGTTCATTTTTTTAATATACGTTTAACCCTATGGCATTACAATTAGTAATATTTCTCATACTGCAATGGAAATAGAAATAGTAATAGAGACGAAGACACTTGGAATGGAAAGGAGAAGGTCACTTAATCATTGCGATGGGTAGTGTATAGTCACTTATTGCTTCTCTTGCAATCAGGATGAACAAGAGAGGAAGAGGCAATCGGGAGAGGGAGAGGGTCCATCAGCTAAGAGAAGTCGGAGTGAAGATGATGCAGAGATTGAAGGCACCTCCACTTATCCATTACTTGCTAATCGTGCTCTGTTTAGAATTGAAGAAGAAGCTGCAGAATGCGGAGTCGAGATGCGAAAGATTGTCTAATCACAATATAGACTCCGTCCGCACTTTCAGACACATCCTACTGAAGGTTACTGGATACGATATCAAGGTATATTTATAGTCTGCTTATGAAACCACACGTAAGTGCATTGAAATGCAGAAGAAGAAAGTTGCAGATGAAGCAGGAAGACAGTGTTCAGTTGACGAGCGTCTACGACACTCTTAATCAGCATTTCGGATTCATGGTGAGATGCGTGCACTGCGTATTCATTGTTGCGGTGATGAATGAGATGCGACGGCAGGTGCACGATGGACGAGTGGAGATGATCGAGTTGGTGGACAAGCCCTACGATGGACCCGATCGATTCAAGGAGGAGGCCGAGTTGTGGATGGGTGAGAGTACTCCTCTTCTCTCTCATGGAGAATTGTAGGTCAACACAACTCGGTGCCAGCCTTCCTCGCTGCCTGTCAACTCAAACTGTTTGAAGAAGCTCTCGTCGAACCAGAGGAGACACTCATGTACGGGAATGGTGAGGATGAGATGGATCCTTCTGCTGGTCCTTCCTTCTCCGTCCTGCAGGAGGATTGACGAGACTCTCGCCCTTCTCATAGTCGTCCCATTTATCACTTTTGCCCTCAATAATACGTGTATTTTTTACCTGGCTATCCGATGTATCATTAGTGAAATTTAAGATAAATAATTTTGTTTGAGTTAATGTGAATGTTTCGATGAAAATGGTTGGGTGCCATGGAATATTTATATTAACTATTATCCGATTTAAAATGCTGATCTACGCGAACAAAGGAAACGAAAAAAAAAGTTCGCTCCATTGAACTCTTGCCCGCGCTGCTTATTCAACATGCGTTGCGGGGTGATCGCCTGTCTTTGCATAGATCTATGGTTAACCATGGTTTCGTTCATCTAATGAGATGCAGATAATGCGATATCATTTATCTGTGCATATCTATTTCTATGTTGTAATGTATTTGTAACATTATATAAGGATCGCCAGAATTGCATATTTGACTTCCAGTTATTATGAAAAACTTTAATAGGTCGATTACTAGCTCATTTTACTATTTAAGATATGTATATATTTGTTTATGTATCATCTTATCTAAGGCCTTTAGGCTATGGCGTCCGACACAAAGTGGAGTGATGTCGATGTGGACAAAGTGAATGCACTATTACAGTGGGTGAGTGATTCTTCTTTCGGTAATGTCTTCACATGATAATCACATTTGATTGGAGTATTAGGAAACCGAGGTCTTCCTTCCAGATTCACAGTCTCTCATTTGAAGGATCAGTGGATGTGGATATAGAGAAACTTCGTAGTGGAGCTCCCTTTGGACGCATTCTCAAGATGGTGTAAGTTGCACTGCTTCTTGAGAGAATGTCAATCAAAGTTAAGCACACTCATTTCAGTGACGACCAGTTCTTCGGAATCGATTGGATCGCCGAAGTGACGAAGTATAATGAAGATGCGAATTGGCGGCTCAAAGAGAACAACCTTAGAAAGGTCATTTCCATTATTTTTATCTTAATGATTTTGACGTCTTCAAACATTTTCCAATGTTATATAATGATTTTTATTGTTCAGGTCTACAAGAGGTTGGGTGAATATATTCATGATTGTATTGGCGATTGTGACTTCGACCAATGGAATATCGACTTCGAGCAAAGTGGTAACTTATTTGGCCATTTTAATTGTTATCATTAGTACAATGACTCTGGGAGAGTGGAATGGTTGCAGCTCGTGAGGATCTCCGTGGAATCCTTCGTCTCCTCCAATTAACTGTCGTTGTCGCCTTCAAAGGACCGAACAACGCCGTCTTCGTGACCAATATCGGTCGACTCTCCCCTCAAATACAGGTAATAATGGGATACATCATGGACAGAGAGTTGCATAAATCAGCTGAGATTGCTAAAATGTTCCTCGGTGTTCGCTTGCTCTACTGACAATTGAATGAGCAAAATACGTATGACTGATGTTGTTTTGAGATGGCGATCAAACACGCGTTGGACGAGTTCGAATTGTGCACGAGAGAGGAAAGTCAATCACCAAAGGTGAACCCCTCACTATCATTGAAATGTCTTCACTTGCTGTCCATTGCCGTCTCGATCTTAGTCCCCTCTCCCTTTCATTACATCGTCTCCCCCCTCCCCTCTCCCTCGATCAATCTCGATTGGAGCCCTTGCCGACTCGTGACGAGCATCGACGAGTCTCCATCAACCACAATCTTCTCTACGAGGACGACGACGTCGTAAGTCATCATGTACTTGCTCCATCCACTTTCTAATTTTCCCTTATTTTTATATAGTACAATGCGCTGGAACTAATCGTACTAGTTAATTCAGTATACCTAATTTTCAATTCTATTTTCGCTATACCTTTCCTCCAATTGATCTGTTTTTAGGTGAAATCTATGTCAGAGGAGGTGGAGGCAATGAAATCGAAGTTGGAGGAGAAGGATGGAGTTATCAAAAAGATGGAGAGGAAACTCAGTGAGCTTCAAGAGAGGAAAGCTGAGGAAATCAAAGAAATGAGGGTAACTAAATATTATATTAAATTATTCATATTCCAATCATTTCTTTTGAGACGACTTTTATGGCGAAAAAAAGTGATGGTGTATTTACGTTGCTAATTTGAGCAAAAACTGTCTGAGCGGGAAATGGCCTTCACGGAATTGGAATACGAGAAGTCGATGCTGAGTGAGGAGAGCAAGAGACTCAAAGAGGAGATGGGAGATCTGAGGGCCAGAGTGAGTTCCCTTCCTCCCCATTCTCACTCTATCATTTATCATGGTTGAATTCAGTTGAGCGAGACATCTCGAGTAGAGGAGGATCGATTCAGAAGGGAGAAGAGCGTGAGTAAAATACTTATACTTCTTACATATGATTTAATACAGGATCTAACGGATGAGATCGTTCATCTGAAGGAGAAGAATGAACAATTGGAGAATCGAGTGAGGGATTGCAAAGAGCACATGAACCAGGTGGAATCTTCCTCGTGAGACCATCGAGTACCTCCCCATTGCAGTTGAAAGTGGAGGAACAGAAGAACAACGCGTATCGAGCACAGCTCATCGAGTTGGACAATGGGAAGGAGACGGTGAAGAATCTGAAGCAGAACATCGGATCACTCCAGGTTAGAGAAGAATTGAATGGACGAGAGAATGGGCTATGCTTCATTGATTAGAGGAGAGCTGATTATCAGTGTTATGATGAGAGAAGAAGTTGCAGTTGACAATCGAGGAGAATCATCGAGACATGGACACACTCAAGGCAGAGAGAGATCAGGTTAGGCTACTCCCACATTTAGAGAATATTGTGGGGTCTGCCTCTTGTATGTAGTAGTAGTAGCGGCAAACATAGCTCATCGTAATAGCCTGCTAGTGAGAGCCATCCGTGCCTCTCTAGGAGAAAGGGACGATGGATTGTATGAGGATTGCAGGCAGTGGCAGATCGAGTGGAATTGAGAGAGAAGATGAGTGTGATGGAGGAAGAGAAGAGACAACTCACCATCAATCTCTCCAAAGTCACATTCCAGTTCCATAATGGTGAGAGAGAAGTGTATATCAGTAGAATATCCCATCTATACCGATCTAATTGAAGCACGTATTATAAAAAAATTTTAGGCGCCGGATTGGATAGGAAGCCTTCGTTGGTCGAGGAATTGGCCAGTGTCACTGGAGAGTTAGTTATTTGCATGTCTTTTTTGTGTTTTCTCAGTTGCATTTTTGAAAATTGAAATTCCACCACGAGTTCTATTTTAGTTCACACCACGAAGAAGAACTGAAAAAGGAGCTGGCGATTATGAAGGTATGAATGACTTCGATTCCATATATTGAATATAGTATTCCATGTTGCTGACTAGGTGATGAGAGTGAAATTTGAGGAACGAAATCGAGATTTGGAGGAAGAAGTGGAGAAGAGAAGAGGAGCTGAAGAGGAAGTGAAAATACTCATGAACAAATGTGCAGAGATGACGAACTCAGCTGTGAAAGTGAAGGTGAGCGAGAGATATCGAGATGAGTGATCGAAAGGAGTGATACTCATTGCAGATGGATCAGAAGGAGATGGAGGAGAAGGTTAGTTCTCCCTTTGTTGATTCGTTCCATGGGGAGATGATAGGAGAGTGGAGGGAAGCAGTCGATGATCTCCCATTCAGGATCTGCGAATCAGAGAGTTGACTGTCACTCTTGAGAGAATGAAAGTGCAGCACGAACAGGAGACCAGACTCATGACTTCCGCCGTCTACGAAATGGTGAGTACTCCTTCTCCTCCCCTTCCCCCTCTCTCATTAACACCCAGAGAAGGGCGAGTGATAGTTATGGAGTGGAGGGTGAGGGGGATGAATTGTAGGGTCGTCAACGTCTCTCTGGAGGTCTCTCAGAGAGGGAAGCAGTGACTGATCGATCGGGAACTTCCTCCTCTCGTTCCTTCTTCCGTAGACAGAATCAAGAGAATGCATTCAATCTCAGGTAGATCTCTTCCCTCCCCCTTCCAGTAGGCCCCGTTTCACTATTTTGTGTGCTCATCTTGCCCTTTCCCGCTTCAATCAAGGCGTTCCTATCTCATTCTTCCTCCTTCAAAATGTGCTACAACTGAAAGTGCTTGGTGTTTTCACTAATAACCGCTTGCACGGTGTGGTGTGTAGACAGCATTTGTCGATCTACTAGTCTATCGATGGATTCTCCGTGAGACACACTGTTCCCATCACTGCTTGGCCTGCTTCTCTCTCCACTCACTCACTCCCTTTCAGTGTCTTGGCGTGGTTAGTAGTGGGTGTGGTGGTGATGGGAGTCCTCTTCGCACAACCTCTCTCCGATGCACTCTCTCACTTCACTAACCGAAGACAGATCCCCCTCTACGTGTGAATATCCAATCCTGCCCAGTGATCTACCAACCATCGATTGTTTCTTTTCTTTCCCTCCTGCATCACTTTATTTTCCGCTTTCCTTGCACCCTATCTGCTTATGTTAAGTTGATGTTTCTTCTGAAAATCTTCTCTCTTCATTCACATTCATCTTATTCACAATTGGCAGAAGCCATCGGTCAAACCAGACTTAAACTGAAGATGTTGTATGTGTAACATTAAAATAGGTACTCGATCCCCTTCCCTCCCTTATCTATCAAATTCACTCGTTCTCACGAGTCACTCTCTAGGATTGATGTAGTTGCAGGTATTGATTGTTTGTATTCGATTGTTTACTATAAGCTAATTATGTAATTTTGGTTAGTCCCTCTTTGACTCAATCCTTTGAAGTGTCTTCCCTGTGCATAGCCCGATTCCTCCACCAATACTCGTAGTAATTTATTCTTATATATCATGTATATAAGACAAGTGCCGACAGAGTGATATAGCTATCGCTAAGGGACATATCTGCAATCCTCCCCTCTTCGTTGCCTTAATCGATGATCTTTGACCTCTGCTGATGAATGATAAACAGATTGAGTCCCCGACTGCTTTCTTTCTCTCGGTTCTCGTCGCTTGAGGGGGGTTGGATGCCCGTGGTTATCTCTCGTGTGCAATTCCATCCAGCAATGGATCCTCAGCTACAGTAGTCTAACTCTCTCGGTAGATGTGGTCGTCTCGTCGATTCTTCTCTAATGCTGCCTTGTCCCGTAAAGAACAGTTCGTCCAGGTAGGTTCTTGTTCCGCTTCGGAGGTTGATTGCTGATAGTGTGGGGTGCCAGAGGGAAGTTCCTTCTATGCTTGAAACATCCAAAAAATCAGTGAATAAATTGTGTGCAGAATTTCACTCTCAACGGGAATTCGGTCATTCCGTCCCGAACCGGCAGAGGAACCCCCTGCAAGTCGTCGGTTCTGGTGAGGGAATCGAATGATCTAGCTAGAAGGAAGGAGTGGGAGTGGATCTGCAGGTTCCCGTGGTTGAAATCGACTCTTCCTCGATCGATGCGACGTCGCCCCTTGATCGTCTCTCCGTTGTACTCACAAAACGATCATCTCTATTGAGGGCTCATAGGGGAGAGGTACACGAAAAACGAGGCCACGAAGAGACACTTACTTTGCAGATCTGTTTCCCTGGCGGGAAATGCGACGAGGGAGAAACACTAGAGGAGGTACGGTATTTGAAGGGAAGGATGAAGGTATCGATCCATTACAGACTGCGCTTAGAGAGACCTGTGAAGAAACGGGAATGGCGGCATCGGAGTTTGAAGTGTGGTCCCGACTCGAACCCGTACTTACTTCAAGGTACTACTGTAGGAATACGGTAGATGGTAACTATTGATGAGTGCAGATTCGATCGTGCTGTTATGCCAATCGTAGCTGAATTGAAGGATAATTCTATTCTTGGGAGACTCAGTCCGAATTACGATGAGGTAGTTCACTCGATATCAAAGTGGAAGCACTCCTTTCCAGGTCGACTACGTCTTCTCCGTCCCCATTTCTCAAATTGTATCCAATCTATCCTATACCCTCTTCATCCATCCCAAATTCAAGTATCGCCTCCCTGTCTTCTCAGTCCATCAGTTCACTGTCCACGCACATTCTCAGGTGAGTCTTCCTGGGAGGGGGGGGGGGGGTGGTATCATTAGTAAGGCTGCTCCATTCCAGTCTGTCTTCATTCCCGCTTCTCTTCGAATCTGGGGTCTTTCTGCCATAATCCTTCATCAGACACTCTCCCATCTCTCCCCCTCCACTTACAACGCATTCAAAGTTAAATTCTACTAGCTCAACATTGTTGAAGATTTGTGTTAGTTTCAAGTAACATACCACCTACGCATTTCCGGAATGTATATAGTTAATTATGGACAATTGTTTTTAAAGCATTCTCACGAATATTCATAAGTGTACAGTAGATATGAGTAATGTATTTAGTCACATGTTTACCCCTCATCCTTCATTTCTTTTTGACCGGTGACTATAAGTCAATGTGCCATTAGAAAGGGTTACCATTCAGATTCATATTACCGGCAAATGTTTTGTTAAGCTCAATAGCGATAAAGATTTAATAAGTTAAATTTAAAGCGATGGTGATCGGTTGTTTACCCGAATCAAGTATCTATCCAATATATTTGACTATTTCGAGTTGATTGGTTTCAGCATTCGGCCATTCTTGATCATTCATAGTGAGTCCATCTACGGAGAGAGGTCGAATTGAATGAAGAGAAGATGAGCGAGGAGCCCGAACAAGCGAAAGAAGCTACTGAGGAGGGAATGGGCACGATTGAGGTGAGGGGGGAACTCTGTCTACTCCACTATCTCTCATGGGGAAGGTATCATTGAGCACTTGTGCAATGTGTCGTTGTTGTAGGTGAACAAGCTTCCAGTGGAGAAGAAGGTGTTCGAGAAGGCTAAGCCAGTGCCCACGACGAAGAAGGTCGGTGATCTTTGATCTCTGAAGATAGAACAGTGAAGCATCTCAACAGAGATGGCTAGGCAAACTATATCCCCATCCATTTGATCAATTTCTTTCTCTGTTCGTCCTCTGTATCTCGATTCGAACCAACTTCTATAGTGAAGCGAATAGAATGTTATATAGGGAGGAAGCTATAGATTCTGTCTTTCTCCACTCCATTTCGATTCTTATCGCCCCTTGTCTTTCCATTCTTCCGTGCCTATGAAAGTCTACCTACTCTTTTCCGCCTCTTGTGCATCCTTTGACCTCAGATGTCGTTTATCAGTCTCCCCATCCTCTCCTCTTCTCTCCTCTTCTTTTCTTCCATTCTTATCAGTCTCACTTCTCTCCTTCTCCCTCTGTCTCATTATTCCTCCAATTGAGAGTAGTCATGGTAAAGTTCCTTCAACGAGGCAGGCCTTCCACTGATGGCAAGGTTGGTTTGCTCCAATCGTACACTCAAAGTGCAACTGTGAAAATGACCCCGAGGAAGATGCAACAATGCCCCTCTCAATCTTGCGAACCCATCTATGCAATGGAGTTTGAATCTCTCTATCCTCATTCATTTGCACTCGATTGATAATTGGGAATGGGTGCTCGATAGTACACTGTCGATGGCTAGTTGGCTGTCCCCCCCCCCCTATTCCCTCTCACCTCTGCACTCACTGCTTTTCTCACCCTCATCAAGGTTAGCCCCCCCCCCCCCCTCCCTCTCTTTCTTTCTTTCTCTCTCCTGTTCGCATCCCTCTCTCACTCTCCCTCTAATCACTCTATCTCGCCTCCATTTTCTAAACTCCCATAACGAGAGACGAGAAACTAATAAAACCTGGAAGAAGTAATTCCTCTTTGAGGTAGATTCGATTTCTCGTCCGTAGTTGGAGATAAAAGAAGAGAGAGAGTTGGTTTCTTACACATGCTGAACAGGGAAGGTTGTTCTATTCCAGTCCCTTCCCTCTCCTTCTCTCCTGCTCTCTCCTCTCCTTTCTCACAACATGCCCTGATGAAGTGTTCCTCTATCTACTCATTCATCCTTCTCACTTGTTTCCCTTCTATCTCTAGAGTTCACTCGTGAGTGGCTCTCTTTATATCCGAGTCTTGTACTCTGCCTCTCCTTCTCTCATTCCTTCTCCCTCTCCGTCTACAATGTTTTGGTGGTAGTCTTCAGAGGGGGAAGGGGAGAAGTGAGTCTGTCTCTATTAGGGTTGACGAAACGAACACGAACAACGAACAGTTCGCATCGAGAAACCAATTTCAATATATTGCGCAATCTCTGGTATTTAAATTACTTTCGTTCCGCAATGAGAGTCGAACAAAGGAGTGTTCGAATCGAGTTCGAATCAATTTCATTGTTCGAATCGATGTGGAATGTATTGGTCTGAAAATCGAATGTGGAGTTATTATATTATGTTTCAAGGGGGTAATATAGTCTCGGGGTCATTTTTGCCTTTAGTCTTTTAGATTCAGGTATGTTTCAATATCACTCAACGAATTTAGGTGAGAGAGAGACCTCAATTTGCATTCATTGCGGAATGAGAGTCGATCGAGGGGGATTTCGAATCACTGTTCGTATCATTCCGCACATAGTATGCGCAATCAGAGTCATTCTACGTGCGTTTCGAATAGCTGTTCGATGTTCGTTTTGTCAACCCTAGTCTCTATCTCCCTTCTCCTCTTCCTCCTTTCTCCACTTATCCTCCCATCACTATTTCTAAATTGTATTGTATGGATATGAAATGAATGTTCATTCCATACTTCTTCCATTATCTTCTCATATCTTCTTCCTCCAGTTCATTCCTTCTTTCTTCTCTTCATGAGGAAACTTTAATTATGTTTGTGACTTTAGTTGGTGATTTCCTTTCTTTCTCTTTAGGGCTGATTTAGGACTGCTATTTGCCTCTATCGTTCTCGTATATTAACATATTTCAATTTTCTTTGTTATTATTCTCTACGAGGAATAATGGTCTGTTGATCTGTTGAATGATTCTCCCCACGAGCTCTAGACGAGACTATTATTGTGCTGCGCTATCATTTGAATAGAATGCATCTATGAGAAGGATGCATCATTCTCCATGGGGATAATCGGCTTTGTATTGCAGGAAGTGGGTCGATCAGAGGGGTGTTCCTTCTGCTTCCCCCTTCCTCCCTCCCCTCCTCTTGTCGCTCCTCTCTCGATCACATTTCATGCCCAGGGGTACTCTATTTGCCTTCCGATTCTTCCTCCACCCTCTTTCACTCTTTGAATCTCTCAACGTGAATTCTCCCCTCCCCCTCCTCTCTCCCCTTATCTCACTTACCCTAATGACTTGGTAGTTCTCTATTCCGTGTGAATGGCTGCTCTTTCCATTCCCTCTCCTAGATATGATCTACCCCTTTTCCTCTGTCCTCTGCTTCCATATTGGGTGGGGATGACTCATCCATTCATCTCTCCATTCCTCCTCTTCTACGATGAATCTTCCCTCTGAAAACTGACTTTCCCTCACTTCCCCCACATTCTTCCCACCCTTTCATCCTCCCATCACTCTTACACTACTGTCCTCTTCCTCCATCTCATAAGTTATAATAAGTTGGTGTTCACTTATTCCTGTAAATATGGCTCTGAAATAAGTCCCTCTCACACTGTCCATTCGCACTCTCTTCATATCTAATTAGTGAGGGAGCATTATTAATAATAGTGTATTCATGGTGTGATTTTAGATGGTTGGTGAGCGAACGGAGGATGACACGACGACGTCAGTGAGAGGGACGATCACCACTGCGCCCGCCCCCATCCCACCCATCAGGAATAAGAGGAGAAGGGTCAGTCAGGGGGGGGGGGGGGGAAGGTGCATGGGGGAGAGTCTGCAATCAGTCCTCATTCGTATTCCATCCCTCTTCTCCTTCCGTTCATGGAATCCGAATCCTTTTGTGTGGTCGTCTCTTCTTCTTTCCTTCTCCTTCTCACTATATTTTACTGGGGGATGGAACACCAATGGGAAGGAGAGTGAAGGCAGTGAATACTCTTCTTCCCTTCTCTCTACCTATTCCAACCATTCCACGCGCCTACTCCCCATTTATTCGACGTTTTTTAAACAGGATTTAGTACAGCTGTTTGCTTTACGGTTCGCATACTTTAGTGCGTTCTTGGTCTACAAATGGACCGTGAATGCCCCCCTTACTTTATTTCTTCATTCTACTGTTTGTTCAATTCCCGCAGACTTCTCTTTTCATCCTTCATTTAATTCTTCTTAATTATTTTTGTTACCACCTACGTCAACTCTTTCTTTCTAATTAGAATAATAAAATTTATTGCGATATTAGGACAATGTTTCAAAAGAAATTTTGATTGAAGTGTATTATTAAATAATTCAATTTGACGTGACTTCTCGTCGTCGTTAATATCCGCATAGTGACAGGGATAGAGAGTGTCAAATTAGAGGGAGCAGAGGGAGAAGCTGAATTGGTAAGGGTCCTCTCATTCCCCTTCTCTCTCTCCATCTCCTTATTCGAACAGATCTCTCAATCCTATCCTCTTCCTTCATTGATCTCTTTCTCACTTAGTTGTGTCTCTTCTCATCCCTTCATCCTCGTTATTCTCATTTCCTCCTCTCATCCTTTTCTCTTCTCCTTTTGTTCATCCGTGCCCATTCCATTGACTAAGTATCCATCTCATCCTCCCCTTCCTTCCCATCCACTTTTTTCTCTCCAACCGTTCTGTTTTCCTAATGTTGGATGTACTCTCGTTTTGGTTCTTTCTACAAACGAAGAAAAGCCTCGGAAATGAGTATTTTTTAAAACTGTTTTCGTGGTTGAGAGGAAATAAGACTCATTTCCTTTGTGTGGATCGCTGAAGAGAAACAGAATTGTACCATGTAACTGACATCCTCTTATTAGGCGAATTAATTCAGGAGGAGAGAAGAAGTGCATGGGAAGATCCCTCCTATAGTTGTGTTCTGTTGTTCTGACGATGGTAGAAGGAATGGGAGCAGGGAGGAGGGGTGGGGAGGAGGGGGATCTCCTCGGTCCTTCGTCGAGTTCCCCTCTTTTGGTGCTCGTCCGTGAGATGCCTCTTCTCCTCTTCTCCTCTTCTCCTCCTTCTCCCTCCATTTCCCTCCCCTTCTCTCCTTCTACAGATGTGTTCGTTTCGTTTCGCGTTTCCTTCTAAAGGTCGTTCATCCCTTACAATTTGTTTAACTTTTGTTGCACCCAGCGATTCAACAAGGTTTCTCTCGCATTGTTGTGGGTGCTTTTATTCCTATCCATCCCTCGATGCTTTCTCCTATCAGAATGGGTTGACATCTCTCTCTACTCGTTCTCTCTTCAATGGTCACTGAGAATCTCTCCTCTCTCTCTCCTCGTTCTCCTCGTCCTCTTCGATCTCCTCGAATAGTGAGACATCTCGTGGTCCAGACCAATCTGTGGAGTACCACGAGGGTGAGTCAATCAGTGTCAGAGGGAGAGAGGGGGGGGGCAGATGCGCCTGGGGCCATATCGAGAATCAAGTGCGTCCACGCTGCATTACTGCTGAAGTAGTTTCGTAGATTTGGACTTGGTCGAATTGAGCAAACGAAAAGATGGGAGAAGTGCCATTTGGAGCGAGTTTGCACAGCGATGGAATGGAGATTGAGGGGGATTCTCCCTCTCTCTCTGCTTAGTCCATGCTATCCCTTACTGATGCTGCTGCTGATCGAATCCAGAAATTGATCGATGACTGGAGTGCGCCTCTCCCCGCATGGACTACTGTACTCTCAGATACTGTAGGTAGTAGGGAAGGAAGTGCAAACACTACTGCGGTACTTTCATTATTCAAAGAATGGAAATGGGAGTAGATATGGGAAATTGCAGGTAACGGAATTGAGATGCGGGGAAGTTCGATGGTTCTACAGGAGGAAAGACCTCGATTCGAAATGGATCCCATTCAAAGGTAAGGAAGAAGATTGAGAGAGATTTGTGATGGGATGAAGTGGTAGAGAACGATGAAAAGAGAAGATTTCAGGACAAGATTCGATTCGATTGGAGATTCGATGGAGACAAGACCATGGAATGGAAGTGGACCAGAGTGTGAGTGGAGAGAAAGGGAGGGGGGAGGGAGTGATGAAGACTCTTTAGACGGAGTCATATAAGGCACACATCGGAGAGGATGTCGTAGTTCTCGATGGATTGTACAGGTGAGAATAGAGAGAGAAGGGGGGAGGAGAGGGTTTAGGATGGTTGTTGAGGATGAGTGAGGACCACTCGAAGATCGCAGCTGTCTACTGGAAGGATGACGAGGCGGAGTTGAGGAGAGGATCATGGTTCCTCCCCGATGGACAACCAATTCAGGTAGAGAGAGAGGGGGAGGGGAGGGGGGGGGGAGGGAGGGAGAGGAGAGGAGGAGAGAGATTGAAGACTATTATGATTGAAGATTGAAGACTAGAGAGAGATTGACGACTCCCACAGTTCTATGTTACTTAGGCATCAATGGCTGACGCGATAGAGGCGCACCATCTACAGTACTTCCGAGGACAGACTATCCCCGAGGGGACGAGCATGTTCAGTGACAAGGAGGCAAGCAGGAAACCACGTGAGTACGGTAGATGAGTTATCGAGAAGTGATGATGGATAGGGGAGAAGAGAATGGAGTGAATCTCTCTAGAACTCACGGAGCTTCAATTGCCTGAGAACATCGAAGTGAAGTGGAGTTCGGTGATCGATGTCTTCCTCTACAGTACCACCAAAGCAAGTCGATTCCTGCGGTAGGTCCTTCTTGTCGTGTCGTATGTGTGTTGTGTGCGTGTGCGTGTGCGTGTGCTTGGTGCTGGGGTGTATTTCCCTCTTTGCTTCTCTTAGGTGCAAGTGTCTGTGCATGGATTCGTGTTGCTTCGTGTCGCCATTCACACGGTAGTTTGTGCTATTGACCACCTGAGCACTGCACGAACAGGGGAAAGAATCAGGGGTGTGCGGTCGGCAATTTCGGCAATTGATGCTATAACTGTTCGAATCCAACCACATTCCTAACTTCCTCAATAGAAAAACTCGTGGCTAGCGTAGGCTGATTAATTTGTCTAATTGAAATGGTCATGTATTTAACACATGTATCACGAGTCGAAGAAGCAAAATCAGGGCCTTCGCGAACAATTTTTTTCAAACCTATTCAAAATCGACCAAACTAAGGTAGAACACTACTCTAGTGAAGAGTTTTTGAAATATTAATGCCATTTGTCCCAGAGCCGGCATTTAGGAATTCTCCGGTTTTGGACCCGGAAAAACAGTATATCAGCTCCCAGATAAGCTACAGAGATGGCACTGTGCTTAAAAAACGTAGAAAATTATTTTGAGAAACTTTCATATTGAAAGCGTAGCATGAAACTCAAAAATAAATTAATTGTATCTAAAAGTATGCTTTCCAAACAGCATAAAAATTGTTTTTGCCATAATGTAGGAGACTTCCTGGGAATTTTATTACTGATTTTGAAAGAACATCTTCCGTTACATATAACAAAAAAATAAAAATGGCAAAATGATAGGGGCTCTAGTTCTCATTTTTTGCATTCAATGTGCAGTAGTCGCAACTTCGGTTCTGAAATACCAAAAATAATCATTCCAGCTTACTATATTTCACTCCCCGATACTTATTTACTATGTTTCCAGACCGTTAACGTTAAATTACTTTGAGAAATTCGAAATTTCGAACTTTTGAAAAATGCGGTTTTCGCAGCCTCGAATGAACACGATTTTGAGCATTGAAAACTTACAATTTTAAAACATGGGACGGGTATTAACAGTCGATTGTTATAATATATGCCATAGTCAACGAAATTATTGCCAAGTGGAACCACCTAACGTTGTATTCTTTTCAAAATCTTCAGACAAATATAGCTCCAGTGAAGGTTCGCATTGAGATAAAATTATTTTTTGATTAAATTATTAAGAATATCGATGCAATTACATCATGCAAAATACGCTTGGGGGTAGGCGAGTCTGAAAATCTATAAAACATTTCATATTTCTCAATTTATAAAGTCTGAAAAAAATGTAAATTTAAAAATTTTGATTTTCAGAAACATTTAAATTGTTGCAATTTTCAGAGTTTTTCAGGTTCAACTGCCCTCGAGCGTATTTTGCATGATGTAATTGCACCGATATTCTTAATAATATGATCAAAAAATAATTTTATCTCAATGCGAACCTTCACTGGAGCTATATTTGTCTGAAGATTTTGAAAAGAATACAACGTTAGGTGGTTCCACTTGGCAATAATTTCGTTGACTGTGGCATATACTATAACAATCGACTGTTAATGCCCGTGCCATGTTTATAAATTGTAAGTTTTCAATGCTGAAAATCGTGTTCATTCGAGGCTGCGAAAACCGCATTTTTCAAAAGCTCGAAATTTCGAATTTCGCAAAGTAGTTTAACGTTTACGGTCTGGAAACATCGTTAATAAGTATCGGGGAGTGAAATATAATAAGCTGGAATGATTATTTTTGGTATTTCAGAACTGAAGTTGCGACTACACATCGAATGCAAAAAATGAGAACTAGAGCCCATATCATTTTGCCATTTTTATTTTTTGTTATATGTAACGGAAGATGTTCTTTCAAAATCAGTAATAAAATTCCCAGGAAGTCTCCTACATTATGGCAAAAACAATTTTTATGCTGTTTGGAAAGCATACTTTTAGATACAATTAATTTATTTTTGAGTTTCATGCTATGCTTTCAACATGAAAGTTTCTCGAAATAATTTTCTACGTTTTTTAAGCACGGTGCCATCTCTGTAGCTCATCTGGGAGCTGATATACTGTATTTCCGGTTCCAAAACCGGAGAATTCCTAAATGCCGGCTCTGGGACAAATGGCATTAATATTTCAAAAACTCTTCACTAGAGTAGTGTTCTACCTTAGTTTGGTCGATATTGAATATGTTTGAAAAAAATTGTTCGTGGCTACGTCCACTGACTGGTGATACATGTGTTAAATATTCGAGGTGGGACAAGATTTATGGTTGAGCACTTGACGAATTCAGCAAGTCGGCAATTTCGGCAACTGAATTCACTAATGCATATTTCAAAAATGTATTGCGATGCACTTATAAAATAGGTGTCTAAATTGGTCGTTGAAACATGATGCATCTTACTAACACTGGAATGCCTAAGTTGGAGTTCAAAAACTATCAATTTTTCTGCACTTGCCGAAATTGCCGACCGCACCCCTGGAAGGAATGAGGGAATGAAGAGGAACATTGCAGATATGTCACATGGGGGAAGGACACCAAACTGAGGAGAGGATTCGAGAAAGAGGTTCCTTTCAAGTAGACGTCATTCCCTTTTGAGTTATGGATCACTAATATTTGGTGA
Organism: Pristionchus mayeri; assembly: GCA_036245805.1. Classification (NCBI taxonomy): domain Eukaryota; kingdom Metazoa; phylum Nematoda; class Chromadorea; order Rhabditida; family Neodiplogasteridae; genus Pristionchus; species Pristionchus mayeri. The sequence goes on along the minus strand of BTRK01000002.1, from coordinate 19,711,837 downwards.
AAGAAGTGATGATGATGATGATGCAGGCAGAATGGGAGGACGGGTCAGCAGAGGTCTCCCATCTCATTCTTGTCGTGCACGGAATTGGACAGAAGGGATACGAGAACCTCATTGCCAAGAACACGGAGCAGTGAGTGAATGGAGGGAAGGGGGACGAGAGATGTTTGTGGCAGGATCCGAGATGGTATCAATCTGGTGATGGAGAAGCAGTATGCAGAGGAGAAGAGTCGACCCATGCTGCTGCCTGTGGAATGGAGATCGCAGCTGATTCTGGATGATGGACAGACGGATTGGATCACTCTGCCCAAGATGAGCAGTGTGAGGAACACACTGAACAGCACTGCCATGGACATCATGTACTACCAGAGTCCCCTCTACAGACAGGAGGTGAGGGGGGGGGAGAGGGAGGGGGATGAAGGGAAGGAGTGTCTCTGCAGATAGTGGGAGGAGTGGTGAAGTCGATCAACTCGGTGTACTCCCTCTTCAAGAGACACAATCCCTCCTACAATGGACCCGTCTCCATATTCGCCCATTCACTCGGATCAGTGAGTTGAAGGGAAGGGAAGGGAAGGGAGTAGTTCTCTATCCAGGCCAGTCATCTCTCTCTCTCTCTTCCTTGCAGGTGATCTCGTATGACATCATCAGTCACTGGTCGCCCCTTCTCCTCTACGACGAGTACGTCGCCAATGCAATCGTGAGTGCCCCTCCCCCTCCCTTCCCTCCCTCTAGACTCTGATTGGATGGGATCCCATTGCAGAAGGCGCAGCTGGAGGAGCAGCAGAATACGACGCAGAACTCGGAAGCTGCAGATTCAATGAGGATGCTGCAGGAGGTGAGAGAGGGGGGAGGGAGAGGGGGGGGGGGAGCCACCAAGAGATGTAGCAGACGAATGGGGATGTGTAGAGGTGGAAGTATGTGATGAGAGGAGGAAGAGAGAGGATGTCTCAGGTTCGCGACAAGCTGCAGAAGGAGATGGAGGGGGGAATCAAGACGGTGCTGCAAGCGAGAGAAGAATCACTCCAGTTCCAGGTGTGGAGGGATTATATCTTTGTGACTTGTTCCATTCGGATGGAGGCTAAATGCATCAATCGTAGTTCGATCAGAAAAATGAAAGGTAAATTAAGGTGGCAAATCTGTTCTGCGTTGGTTCACCATTGGGGGTCTTCCTCGTGATGAGAGGAGCCAAGGCTGATACCATTATTCCTCCCAAGGAAACGGTGAGTGTCGAAGAGAGAGAAGAGAGAGAGGGTGTTCGACTTAATATACTGGGCTAATCGCCATCAAACAAACAGACGACTTTTGTATTGTTTATAGTGATTGGATTAATGTGTGGTTTAGGTGAATCGTATCTTCAATGTCTTCCATCCGTACGATCCCGTCGCCTATCGACTAGAACCTCTCTACGCATCGGAACTGAAGGACATCCGACCCGTCAAGCTATTCGCATACACTGATCAGAGATCTAAGTATGTTGTGTTCCATTCTTAAATATTTTAAAAGAAATATGATAAAATAATTATGTACAATAAATAAAATGACTTATGTAGCTTAGTTAAGAATCTATTGGATGCTTCAGTTTTCACGGTGTCATTGATCTGGTGCCATTCTTCCATTGATAAGATTAGGGGTCACGAATGCCTTCGAATTGACAATAGGAAGTGACGTCACTCAATTGATATGACTTGAATTCAGGAAGAACTACGATGACATCACTCCCGATGTGTACAAGAACTACATGAAGAAGAAGAAAGCAGCAGAGAGAAAGGGAATGAAGAACGGAGTGAGTGAAGGGGAGGGGAGAAGAAGGGGGGCGGTGAAGGAAGGCGGTTATACAATTTGATTTATATTTGAGGATGACAAGAAATCGAGCAAGAAAGTGACGGATCCAGTGGCGAATGAAGACGAGATCGACGAGGAAGACGAAGTGGACTCAGATGATTCAGCATCGAATGCACGATCTGCATGTGAGGAGATGAGGGAAGAAGGAGGGGACAAGCAGTCATTGCAGGCTCCTCCCCTAGAGATCTATCCCCTGTGAGGGAAGAGGCAGGAAGGAACTCGGAGAAGAACGCATCTGGAGGTAAGGGAGAAGGGAAGGAGAGGAGAGGGGAAGGAGAAGGATTTATTGGAGATGGTGTTTTAGGTAAATCAGGAGGGAGTGGATGGCTGCCATGGAATAAGGGAACGAATGGGAATGGAACGAAGAGTGAAGTGGAGAAGGCGAAGGAAGTGCAGGTGAGAAGAGAGAGGGGGGGGGGATGAATGGTAGACTGAGGTGAAGAAGGAGAAGAAAGAGATATCGAAGAGGAGTGAATTAGAGAAGAAGAAGAGTGACAAGAGTAAGAAGGTAGAGGGAGATGGAGGGGGGAAGCAACCATCGAGATTACAGATGACCAATGTCAAGGTTTCTCGTAGGGAAATAAAGAAAAAGAAGGCGGTTCGTTGCTTGTTTCCGAGTTTAGGATGCAAAATTGATATTGTAGTCAACGAAACGGAAGAGAAGAAATAAGAAAGTAAAACAAAAATCGGCAAGCAGAGAAGTTGGAGAGTAGATCAAACTGAGTACGACCAATTAATAATTGCAGCCTGAAGTGAAGATGAGCGAAGCGGAGAAGATCATTTCGTCCATTCCAGAGGTGAGACAACTCGATTAGGGACGGCAACGGGAATTTTTGAGTACGGAATATTGGTTGCCTACCTCCGACGCTTTTGCTTTCAAACTACCGTACTTTTCAAGCCAAATTCTTTCAATATTTTAAAACATTTAAAAAAAATATTTAATGTGATATTTGAAGTATTTTATTGATTGGAATGAATATGAACACATATTGAAAGAACATCAAGCATGGCAAAAAGAGAAATATTGCAGAACTGGAGAAGCATGACGTGATCGAAAATATACGTGTTTTCAGAATTAAGTGTTGAAGCTTCATTTCCTCAGTTTAAGCAGATTATCAAACGCAAAAAATTGTTTTCACAATAAAAATAAATATAAATATAAGATATTAGAGAATGAGGCCGTCAAAGTTGAGCATTTTACCGTTGTAAATTTGGTTTTTTAATTATATCTCGTAAAGGGCGAACTGTTCATGCGATCTTTAATAGCATGTTGTTTACAATGAGTAAATCGATTTTTATGAGAAAAACAAAGCGTGAACAGTTCGCCCATTTATAGATATTGATTTAAAACTGATTACTGTGGATTTGTCTCGGCGAACTACCGTAGTTTGAGCAGGAGTAGTAATTGATTTTGCCTTCTTGGCCGATTAAAGGTTCTTCTTCGATTACGTCATTCAGATTTTTCAGAGTGCGCTATACACAGAATAATTAAATACGACATCGTTTCGACGTTAGTCATGTAACTACAAGTCTTTCAGTTTGCGATAGGTAGGAGTAAAGGAGTGACTTGAGATGAGCTCTACTTGGACTGAAAGCGTCGGCATTTCGACTTATGTTTATCATTGTTTTTTCTCTTGATTTGATAATTATTTTTTTAAACTAAAGTGAAAAGTCGAAATGGGGTAGGCATAGCTTTCAATTGCATACCAATTTGTGAATTGTTTTGCTCGTTCGTTAACACCGTTGCCGTCCCTAAACTCGATCTACTCCCTTCCCCATCCCTTCCCCACTCTCTCACAACATCATCTTTTTTTTCAAATAATCACTTACAAAACTGCGCACAGCAAGACGTAAGAACCCTAGTTTGCACCGTGCGGTGAATGTCCCTCCGCTTTCGTATAATAGATTTTTAAATTTCAAAATTTACTACGGTACATTCCCTGCACATGAATTTCTCAGTTGAAAAATGATTCAAAGATAATTTTTTTGTGGTCCTCAATTGGGCTATCTCAATGAGTTGATGGAAATAATGGTGCTGTCTTGCCTATCTACTCTGTGGATCATCTACATTGAATTGCAGGATCGTCGCCCTCAGAAACGGATAGACTTCAATGTGCAACCCGCCCTGACTGACAAGAGTTACTGGTGAGAGCATTTCCCCCTCCCAGTCCAATGTGAGTGTTGAGGTCTGTGCTGAAGTCTCACTTCTCGTATTGGACGAATCCTGATCTGGCCATGTTCCTGGTCAATATCATCTATCAACAGAGAGAAGAAGCTGCCAAACTCGCTGCTGATCAGGTAAGGAAGGGGGGGGAGAAGGAAGGTGGGGGGGGAGGGAAGGGGAGGAGGAAGAAAGAGAGGAGGAGATTGCAGGCGGTAGCAGAGGAGAAGGCGTGCGAAACTCACGTGGAGACTGCGATGGAACAAGTGGAGGAGAAACGAGAGAAGGCTGGCACTGAGACCCCTTCGACTGCCTCTCTCGCTCCCTCTCTCTTCACCCCCTCCTCCACGTCTCTCCTCTCCGTGGACACAGCTGTATCGTGCAAGGATAATCTCTCAGCGAAGACTCCATCGAGTGAGCTGTTGAGAGGGAGTGAATCTCCTCTCTCAGTCATGAATCTTCCCCGTGAGGAGCATCTGCTCCCTGATGCCCCTGGTCGTCTGCCCACTCCCAATAGACCTCCTCCTCCCGTCACTGAGAGATGCGGCATCTGAGCCATCCCTCTATTCTAATACTTCACTTCCAACTATTTCATATCGTAACAATAAACGACTTCATTCGTTCCATCTGTATACGATTTTCATGTATAAGTGTGTTGTAATATTTTGTACATTTGTGTTTTGTGCACCACTGATTATTTGATTTATCCACTTTGAACAAGACTGTTTTCGGTTTCCAGACATTCGATTCTAGTTGCCCTGTTTGATATCGATTCGTGGTTATCATAACGCTGTCAGATTTAAGATGTTATAGTATTCTTCGTTCTCGACTCGGTACCTTCGGGTTTCCATCTTTAATATCACAGCTCTTCCCTTCTCCCGCTTTATATTTGAATGGGTGAATTATTGATTGATCGATGGTGGATTTCATTGTGCCCGTGAGAAATGCAATCCTCTGAGTAGATGATGCTGGTATTAATGTTACGGTATGTACTCTGTGTCTGTACCATGCTAAAGAGATCATAAAGAATTAATATGTTGATCTTATATTGAAAAAAATACAAGTTTATGAAAATACTTTTGAAATATTTCCATGTGCAAAATATAGCGTGCCAGAAAAATTTGAAAGGGGGATGGTGCAGTTTTCGTGTGTTTAGACGTCTTTTTCTCTCTTTCTCTCTAGCAATTTGGTTGTTCTCTCTCTTCTGCTCTCCATGGTGACTCACACTCGATAAGAATACTCCTCTCCACAACCAAAACCATGACTGCAAAAAGTGATCGATATAATTTGCGGTCTGGGTCTCAGTCTCAACGCAATAACGATGATTACGGTACATTGATCTTTTTGACAGGTCTTCCCTTTTCAAAGCGTTGTTTACTTTTCTTTGCTTTGTTTACTAGGTCTTGTTAATGCATTTTTATATTTTAAATATTTACAATTTTGCAGAAACACCTAGAATGGAGGAGTATATTGGGAGCGTCGACAACGCTCAATTTTCTCAGAGCGACCTCCGTTTCGACTCTCAGGCACATAATTTGTAAGACAAGTTTTCATTTGTACTTGCGAATTTCAGATGGAGAACTTCCTAAGTGAGAGCTTTGGATCGAGATTCCATAATCTGAACTCGACCATTACTGATAATGACTTTGCTCCCGTCATGTGAGATAGCTCGTTTAATATAGAGTGCACATTCACTTTTTTCAGTGGGCTCCCGAAAGAAGACCCATTCCTTTCTCGCCACAACTATGTGTCAAGTCAAGAGAAGAATATTCCAGTGAGTTTAGTTCTTGAAAGCTAGTATATTGTCAGAAAACATAACCAAAAAGTTCCAAAAAGTAAGAGAGTTGATATTATCAAGTACATACATGCATAATAATGTTTATTTATCAGCTTTTGTACCCACATGATCAAGAGGGACAGTTCATCCCTATGAACGAGGGGTATCAAGCAATATCTGGACGTGAGGCATCATTCTCATTTCATTGATCGTCAGTTCTCTTTAGCTACCTACCAGGATGATGATATTCCCGGAGGCTTCGCCTATTCACAGGATAGGAACAAGTGAGTCCCCTTTTACATTACTTCTCATCAAGTAATTTATAGTAAGGAGGAGTATACTTTCACTGTGGCGCTCATGCCTCTAGCGAAGTCATCCAAGGGAGACTATGTGGTAAGACTTGCCCTGTTCATCATATATACCACTCTTCTATGTTCAGACCGAAAGGAATCTGCTGTTCTGCAAGTTTATGGAAGGGATTCCTCTTAATTTCTCTTTGGTGAATCCAGAGAAGGAGACAAGTATTCCGTTTCCTCCAAAGTGATAGACTCTTCCTTGTCCCTTGCGAGTAGCTCACTTCCAGTATGTTCATTCGGATGTCTCTTCGATTCCTCGCTCCCGACTCGGATGAGAAGGCGAAAGTGCGCAGATGCCATCTACATATGGAGAAAGATATTGGTCAGTATTTCCTTAGTCTTTTCTAAATTGGGATTAACAGTGTTCAAGCTGAGCTACAAGCCGAGCACAAAATTGACCACCTATTATTAATTTTCCATCGCCGGAATAAGCAGTTAAAGAATACACAAAAATGCGTAAAATTAATAATAGCCCTAGGAAGGCCAGAAAGAATCAATTTGAATTTGTCTGATCCCGCGCTCTCTTACTTTTGCACACTCTCTCATACGACGAACAGGGAAAGCTTACAACCTTTGGATGAGGATTCCGTCCTCTCCTGGCAACTTAAAAATAATAATAGTGGTTGAAATTGAGATGGCTCGCACAAGATGTTCCCGTTCAAACTCAATCACAAGGATGCAGCATATGACGATGCTAACCTCTCCGTTACTATCCCCGTCAGTGAACACTTGTTATTCACTCTCAATTTAATATCCCATCCAGACATCTACCGTAGTCTCAGCTACCTTCTACTGCTACAGTAGCTGTGCAGGGGGCATCGACAGAAAGCCTGTCTATCTCCTCTTCGAACTGCTCTATGAGTGAGCTCAGTGTGGAGTAAAAGTTGCTGAATGGGAATTGTGATTAAGGGACGGATCTCTCTATCAGCAAGCAACTCTTGCGATTAAAGTCTGTGCAAACCCTCAGAGGGATGCCCCAAAGGAGATTGCCAAAATGAAGAAACAAGAGGAGAAGGGCAAAGATGCCCACGGTATCATGGTGGAGAGGGAGAGGGAATTAATATCTCTTTTGTCAGGTGTTAAATCGGAGGGAAGTTGTGAGACGGAGAAAAGAGGACGGAAGAGGAAGACAGGAGACAGAGATGATATGGGAAGGGCGATGAAGGTAGGTCACTGATGGATGGGCATTCCCCTGGAGAGAGGAGTGTCTTCAGAGGATGGAATCTACGTCTCCGATGCAGCCAGTGCTTACTCCTTCTCCCGGATGGAACATTGCTGTAATCTAACCATTCCCATTCTCTCTCAATCAATGTCATTCCAGATGTCAGCTCCCCGTGTCTCCTCCAGACGGTATCTTTATTCCTTCTCCTTCTCCTTCCCCACCTTTCCTAATAATATTTAATTGCAGCAATTCGAAGCTGGAAATCCGTCCAGATGGAGCACCCTTCGAGGTTTTCCTTCCTCTCATTCATTAACCAGTTTTTTCCAGTCCACGGAATCATCTCGCAAGACGAGTTACGATGAAGAAGAAGGGGAGGATGAAGAGGATAAAGTATTCCAAATCTCGGTATGTTGAATATTTTGAGTGCAGTTTGGATGGTGTGTTAATGTTTGTTGGCTATTGAAATGGGTTGGTGATTGCAGATTCAAGGAAAGAAGAAGTTCGAGAAAGTGCAGAGTTACCTGCGGACTCTGGAGAGAGAAGAGAGATACACGTCCAGAAATGATGAGGTACACGAGACGAAGACTCTCTCGTTCACTGCTGCCATTGAATTATCCTTTGCAGGACAACGTGTACCAGAATCTGTCGCAGACAACTGGAGAGATCTCCATTTCCACGTGGGTCGAGTGATGGTTCTTCTAGATGAGTGTGATTGCAGTTGGCTGGAGCAGTGTCATCTGGACGAGCAACACTTCCTGGATGCATTCCATTCCAAGGACATCACTCTTCTCAAGGATCTCAATTATTCATTCACTCCTACGGTCAGTGTGTAATGAGGATGAATGATCATTCCTCATTCTCTCTTAAGCTCTTCCATTCCGAATTGGGCCTCCCTAAGCATATTGCCGCCAGACTCAATAAGATCTACCTGAATTGGCGCAATGGCAATGCCTGTGGAATCTGAGGAGCCATTCGATCTCAAGTCTTGAGCCCCCCCCCCTCCCACTACCTATCCACTGTTAATTCGATCTCTTACTTGTTCTATCCTACTCATTCCCATCACATTCGAAGTCATCCCAATACTATCCCTACCTCATTCGTATTATTTTTTAATGTTAAACTATACCGTTTGCTTTCAATGTTCAAACTATTCCGAAGTAGATCAACAGTACCCCAATTCTGTTTTATTCGCTTTAAAATGTTGTTTCCGGTGGTTTGTTAGATTCCATGTTGAATGCTACCGTAAACTAGATTCCACAGTACTACCGTAATCTTCACGAGCCTCTTCCCTTCTCATTCTGAAATACTCGTTAATTATCTCATTTTATCACTGATACTGATGATGACAGGTGTCCTAGATGCCTCTTGGATTCTTTGGTACTCGCTTTTGTTGGAATAAAGAAGCTGTTACTTCAATTCCAGCGCGTTACAGACTACGGTGGGAACTCTCCGTCTTTATACATCTCATATTACAAATTACAATGAATTACAAAGAAGGAATTGCAGTCTTACATCTTCCGACTAAGATGCTTGGGGTGAGTTTCAATGGAGGATATTCATATGACGTGATGGAACTGTTGTAATGGGACAGTCGTCGTCCTACCTTCATTCCCAGACAGGTACATTGAGAATAATTTAGGAAATTATGCAGGAATGCAGGCTGGCGTCATTGTCGTGTGGAGAGGACGCGAGAGAGGAAATGAAGCATCAACCGTCTATTCGCCCCAGCTGGGCATTGTTTGCCTCCCTCGACACCGCTACACGCGACATATGGACATGGGCGTATTCGTGACATTCGATGCGCGCCTGAATGAGGTTAACTTATCTTACCTGCATTCATTCACGTGCACTTGTTTCAGAACGAATGGGTAGCAGAGAATGTACAGGCGATTGGAATGGTCAGTCGAGGGAGTCTTAGTCGGATCTTTCATCTTCGGAACATTGATGAGGCACTGAATTGTAGATGGACATCGACAAGAATCTGCTTGCACCAAAGACTCTTCAACTTCGACTGAATGCAGTAGTGCATCGAACGGATCGAAAGACGAGTTCTTCCTGGCTCTGGAATGATTGCATCGGTTAGCATTATTTCTGTTCGAATTGAAGTGAGTGTATTCTAGGTCGGATCCACCCCCGAGCTCGAAACTTTCCAAACTGTTTCCGTTCTCGTCGAGTTCAGAGGTGAACACGAAGTGAGTCGTATTCCATCAATAGACGGAGAGGGGAGGAAGAGTCTCATTGAGGATGTTCCCTGGTCTGCTGTGAGTGTGAACGAGATTGGCGAGTGGGAAATGGTGGGGAGCGTCTCGAGGATGCTGATGCAGTCGCCTGGATGGAAGATACTCATTGACCTTCCCTTGTGAGCACTCAAACACTCTTTCTCACTCCCTATTGCAGGTGACTAAAGTGACGTATCAGAGTGGAGAGAGGGGAGGATTCTACTCCATCCTCGAGGGAATCGAGGATGGAATGAGAGTGGAGGCATTCGCTGCATGGACTGATTACGCCAAGGGAGAGGTCAGTGCCGAGCGACTAATCGTTTACTCTTAATTCACCGAAACCAGTCGGGTACGGTAGCCATTGGGAATATCAAATCGTTGCAGACTCCTCCATGCATAGGAACACTGTGCACACTCACCTGCTTCAGACAAGGACGATTGGGGTGAGTACTTGGATCGATACTCGCGAGAGTGAGAATTGTATTCAGGAAGAAGCAACTGCGTGCAGTGTTAGTGGAAGTAGAGGAAAGGACGACTCGCTCTCGCAACCGTTCTAGACCCCTCCCTGTTCACAATCTTCCCCGTGGAATGAATGGAGGTGTCTCGAGAGGTATGCCTCTCAATCATACGCTAGATAGTTGCCCTTTCAGCTTCCTCAAGCTCAGTGAGCATCGGTTGTTACGGATCGCTTGATTCGATCGTGAGTCTGATCAATGCTCCTTCTTGTCGTTATATTTCTTTCTCATGTATAATGTTAGAATCTGAATGAAAATGTACTTCTTCTCAGATGTCTCAGTCTTCTCAATCAGTGGATGCGATGGGGGAATCTCGAGAGGATCTCTCCCGTTCGAGATCCCTTTCTGCTACTTCAAACGACACGTAGCGTTCTCATTTCAATTTACACTTAATTTTTTATTTGATAGTGAGGGAGTGGAAAAGTAATCTGCAGATGCTCTCCGTTTCCTTCCCCTTCCATCGATTTCCTCCCTCTCTTCTTCGACTACAACTACGTACCGTAAGTCTATGTATTGTCTTTTTCTTCCTATGAATATCGGTAGAACGGTTAAGGTTACCCAACACCCTTCAAATTATTCAAATTTCTGCGCGTGCTTGATCACGCAATAGGAGTGAGAGAGTATGCAAAAACAAGAGTGCGGGCGTATTGGGTAACTTTATTAATAGATTGTCGATTTAACGATCTTCCAGTTGGCATCCGATTGACGAGAACAACTGAAGATGGCGATCAACTTCCACCATTAGAGTTGTGTCTGTGTGTATATCACGGTTCATTTGTTGTTTGTTATTCACTCTGCTTATACGGATCACATCGAAATTATTGACCTCGTTCTTCCCCTTATTCATCGGTTCTCTATATCACCATGGCAATTCTAATATCTCATCTCAAACACAATAATTTGATCTCTGCCTTTAATCTGATGTTCTTATGTTGTTGAAGTTGCTCCATTGTTGTTAAAGTTGTTTGTTAATAGTATCAAATAAAGATTCAGTTGATAGAGATTCAATATTTATACATTTAAACACGCCATTAAATAGGTGTGGTATTCAATCGGATCCGATAGTGAACTTGATTGACTCCTCCCCCTCTTCGCCATTCTCACTCCTCTCCCCAGCAGTTTCCTCTCCCCCTCTCTCAGTTACTCCATCATCCTCATCTTCTCTCTCACTATCTTCACTACTCGTTACATTCTCTCCCCTCTTCCTCCTCTGTTCTCTAATTCTCCTTTCCAATGCCTTCCCTCTCGCTTCTTCCCTCTCTCTCAATTCAGCTTCTCTCTTCGCTCTTCTGATCCGTGACGTCCTCATGTATGCGAATTCCTCTTCCTCAGAGTCACTGAAAGGGAGGAATGACCCTCTAGATGGAATGTCCACTCACAGATCAGGTTCTCCCTCCACAAGAGGAAGGATGTCTCCTATCTCCGTCTCTTCGTGCTTCTTCATTATCCTCAATGTGACTTCGTGTCCGAATGCTTCAGCTTCGTCCATGGGGGATCGACCCCATCTGAAAGGGGGAATCACTGGAGGGAAGGGGGGGGGTCTCACCTATCTCTCATCCTGTGATCTACCATCGCCGTTCTCAGTAGGAATCGTACAATTCTGTTGTGTCCTTCAGCAGCTGCGAGATGGAGGGCAGTTCGACCATCGTAGTCACACCCATTCATCTCCACTCCCTTCGCATACAATCTAGAGATGATTGACTATTGTAGGGAGACTGACTGAGTACTCCACTCACTTCCTTACTCGATCCATGTTTGCATTCTTTGCTGAGTACAGTAGGAGTATGGTGTCCTGCTCTGCCTCACTGCTGAAAGGGAGTGATGAGTACGATAGGAGTACGATGGGACCTTTCCAATCTCCTTCTCGGGTCGATCTTCCTCGAGTCAGTGTGCACGAGAGAATCGTAGTTGTGAAAGCTGCCAATTCGAGTTTTTACAGACGCGGATATTTTTGAATATAAATAAACTTACAGAATACCGTATGGACACTTACTTGAATGCCTTGACCATCGACTGAATGGATATTTATTGTATTGTATCTGATTGGAGTCTTACCATGCAGAATGAGACTCCTCTCGTCGAATTTCCAGTCTTATCCAATCGAGGGGAAAATAGACACATGCCTAATAAGGAGAATAGAAGTGAATAATCGAAAAGGAGGTTCGCACCCATCACATTTGGAACAACAACGATCATTCCTCCAGAAACTCCCGATTTGGCTGGTAGACCGACCTGAGAGAATGAGAGATACAAGTGTAGAAGAGGGGGGGGGGGGGGACAACCTGGAAGGCAAATTTGCCCGATAGATCGTACATTCCACATGAATACATAAGAGAGAGAACATCTCTGCATGCTTGAGCTGAGATGGCCCTTTGTTGAGTGAGAGGATTGATGCCTGGAAGAGAGAGAGGGAAGAGTAAGTGAGGAAGGGAGGGAGAGACCTCCATTGGCGAGAGTAGCTGCCATCACGGAGAGAGTCTCGCAGCAACACTCGAGGGAACACAATTGGAAGTAGAGATCAAGTTCCTCCCTTAGAGAGGCGATCCCTTTCGGGAAGCAGGAGTACTCCTGAATATGGATTGATGGAGGGGAGGGAAGAGCTCGTGCCTTCATGTAGTGGGAGATGGCATAGTTTCTGTCTGCAGTGTCTCTCTCTGAGAGGAATCTGAAAGGGGAGAATGAGGGAGAGGGAGAACTCGATCTTCTCACGTCGCATTGTTGAAACCGACATGGAGACCTGCAAGTAAGAATGAAATGAAGAGAAAGAGATGGGAAGAGTTACCTCCTGAGAGTTTCCTGTATTCGGAGATGATGAAGTCGAATCGATCAGAGAGAGGTCGACCGAGTCGAATGAGAGAAGAAGTGACGATCGCTCCCGAATTGATCATCGGATTGTGTGGTTTGCCTGTACCCATTCACTATCAGCCACCCCATGTCAGTCTAACCTTGTGCATCTAGACAGATTTCATTGAATAATCGTCCACTCGGTTCGTGTCCCACGTATCCGTGCAGTTTATCCGCCCCGATATCAGTGGCAACGATGGCGTAGTTGAATGTCTACAGAGGAACTTCGCCTCTCCTCCCATCCTCTCCCTTCTCCTCCCTCTCCACTCTCTCCCACTCTCCATGGCTCACCTTCGACAAAGACTGAATGCAGAACCTGCAAGGAAGAATGTTATCGAAATGGTTATATTTAGATTTATTCATTTTCCCAATATTTATAATTTTATAACTTTAATTATTAACTCGGCTTTTGAGTCTCCATAGTGATATCGTTGTCCGTCTACAGAGCAGATGGACATTCCCTGAAGGAAGAAGAGAGAGAAGGAGAGGGAGGGGGGGGACTCACCCATAGATTGGGATCTGCTCTCGCCAACTGAGGGATGTACGATGCAACTTGTCCATCTGTGATCTTGCGGCACTGAAGAAGGGAATGGAATGAGATTATAAGGGACTACTCACTTCTTCGAATAACTCCGTCATCTTAGAAGTGAATCTGGGCCATTCGGGAATGCAGAGATTGCCACGGAGAATCTCGAGCACGAGAGGGAGACAGGGACGGATACAACTGAAGAAGAGAGAGAGAGGGGGGAATGATCAACTGGTACTCACTGCTTGAATGTCTTCCTGTCCATTATGATACCCTCCTTCAATTCCCATGTCGAATTTGAGAGAAGCTCTTCCCCATAAAATTGTTCATGTCTATAATAAAATATGTAGATGTGGATCATAGAAGGTAGATAGATGGCTGGACATACGAAGAGATTCTGTCCATCATTGGTTTGAGTCGAGGATCGGAGATACTGATTCCATATTGACGAATGAGCTGGGAAGAGTAGAGAGCGACTCTCTTCTCTCTTTTCTCACCTTGAGCAGTTGAGTGATACTCGCCTTGTCTCTCGAATGACGCAGAAGATCAAAGATCATGTCAGAGGGGAACTTTCCCGTCTTCTCATCGATCTCTTCCAATGCATCTGAATGATTCGGTGTATCTGTGGAAGAGTATCTAGAGTCCAGTGATACCTTCCTCGTTAAACAAGGGCGCATCTTTAAGTTCTTCGAATGGATGAACAATTCGAACTCTCGATCGAATCATGGAAGAAGGGAATAACTCACTTGCGAATGTCTCTTGAATGAATTTGGCAGAAGAAGGGTTTCGAGAGATGCAAGGGGAGGAACCGAAAGAGAAATAGATAGATAAGAGACAAATGGGTAGATCAATGATCCCTTACTGGATGATATCGTCTCCGTATCGATTAGTGTGCTCATCTTCAGAAATGATTACTGTAGACGGTATTATCAAAAGAGAAACGATTTGGAGCCTGATTGTGAGAACGTAAATTATCGATTTGAACACGAGGGTAATCAATTGATTTCACGTGGTAAGAAGTGTACTACCATACAACGAGTGAACTATTGAGCGAATGAAGTAAGTGGAGGGGAATTCCCTGAGTATTCCCTTGTCTATTTCGATAGTCGATCTACCATTTATCACCTTTCTCCTCTCATCTCTCCTATCTCCCCTCTTCCTCCTTTCACACTTCGATCCAATGACGGAGTTGACTTGTTGTCATGAGAGAAGAGGTGCATTGCTCTTTTCTCATCCCCCATCTCTGCACTTAGCATATCCCTTTCTACTCAAAGAAATGCAAGAGGTGATCAATGGAGATGGAGAGGAGGACTACACAAGGGCCGAATCGATTAGATAACAATTGATTTATCATCTATTTCAAATTAGCATATTTACAATGTGAGAATGGCACTTCGTAGAAGGGAGGAATACAACTCGAGGAATGGGCAAGTGATATCAATTACTCGTCGTCGATTATTCCGAATCAGTGAATGATCCAACCGATTCATCTGATGAATTCTCTTCGTTAACCTTGATTGGGGCATCCGAGATTGCGTTCGGGGTACTGTAAGGAGCAAGAAACGATTTATAGTTCTCATCAATATGTGCTCACTCTAGAATGGATGGATCGACTCCCTCACTCTTCATCTTAAGTCGAACTGCCTCTTCTTGGATTCCCTAAATCGTTTCTTCTCTCACTCCAATCAAGGGAAATTCTCACCATTTTGACCATTTTAAAGTACTTTGTGTATCTCGGATCGTCCTTCATTACCATTCGACCATCATTCACTCCCACTTCTTCCACTTTAGTATCTTCTTCCTCAATTTCAACATTAGATCCTGGATACCGTGGCATCATGCACCGTTCCCTCCTTCTCCTCTCGTGTCTCTTCCACTTCTTTCTTCTCTTCTGCCACAGTCTTCTTCTCTTCTGCTGTCACTGTCTCACTCTTCTTCTCTCCTTCCTCTATAGATACTCCTTGTAGCTGCAATCCATTCTCTTTCTCCTCTCTTCTCATTCCTCCTCACCTTAGTCTCGATGAGTCTCAACTTCACTTCTGCCTTGTCCAATCTCATCTCAGCCCTAATGAGTCCTTCTTCTCCTTTCTTCGCCATTTCCCCCAACCATTCACTCATCCTCATTATCATTCCATTCACAATTGCCATCAGACGACGTCGATCGAGTGCTCTCATCTCAATCCCTCTCCTCTCTTCCCTCCCCCCCCCCCCCCCCCCCATTCACAATACCTCATCCAGACTGACATCCGGTCGGATGAACGAGAGATCCGGCTCTGCCATTCCTCCCTTCTCTCAATAATATCCAAATACATCTCTACATTCATTTAACTAAAAATATATTCATGTGCCACTGAACACTGCATGTGAATTCCACGACGAAGAAATTAATAATGCGCACAATTTATTGTACTCAACTGGTAACCGTTTCAGTATGAGAGCATTTAAATATGATGATTATTGACGGAATGTACAATGTTGATCTACTTTTTAGATTGAGATGGAGGCTTATCGATAACTTTGACTTCGTGAATTGGGGGAAGTCTACGAGGGGAATCTCGTTGAGAGTGATTACGAGAGGGAGTGGAGGAGGTGGAAGAGGAAGTGAATGTAGAGGGAGAGGAGGTACAAGGAGATGAGTCAATAGATGAAGGAAGGGGAGGAGAGATCGTCAAGGGAGGAAGGGAAACATCCGATGGAAGGAGTACACTCAGATCATCAAGGGAGGCAGTCAGAGCACTGAATGTATCCTGCAAGGGGAAGATGGAATCGAAGGGAGGGAAGGACTCACATTCATCTTACGCAGTTCCTCATTCATAGAGTGCACCTTAGCAAGTGCATCACACAGTCTGTCCAGTCTCTTCTTCCTCTCCATCATCTCAGATGCCATCTCGACCAATCGAGAGTCCATCTCAATCCACTCCCTCTCCCTCTTCCCTCTCCGTCCTCCTCACCGTCTTAATCGATCCACTCAACTGACTCTGCTTAATATTAACTGCCTTCGCACACAACGAAAAGTGATTAGAGAGACGAAGTGACAACTGAAAGGGAGAAGATACACTGCATGCCACGTGCATACTCACTTGTAGGAAGGGACGGGGCGAGATCTCTCGATGCTCCAAGATATCTCGTCGTCCTATCGAAGTACGAAGGATGGGAAGGAACTTGGGCATCTCCTGCACTCACTTCACTATCTCCCTTTCTCTCATTCGATAACTCACCTTCAGTCTCACCATATCGGGGTCATCATTGGGATCTTGTGTCTTGATGACAGTTCCATCTCTGACCACTACCACTCCCTTCTTCCCTCCCACTCCATTCCCTCCTCGAGAAGACTCGTTCCCCATTGGAAATGGATCGATTCACTCCTTAATTCTCCTTTCCTCCTCCCAATGATTGCATTGGATACCTCTCTACTGTCTCCTCGATGGTATCTGACTGTCTGGTCTCAACTCGATTCGATTGATTCCCGCGTCGAGCCACCTGCAGAGTCCATCTCTCCCTCCCCCTCTGATCTCCCTCGTACCTCCTCTCGATATCAGCCACACTCTCGTTCCTGGTAGTGGGGATTGCCTCAGCTTCGGGATCGGGCAGATGCTCACGAGGGATCACCACGTTCTCCTGAAACAACCATCTACGCCATCCCACCCTATCCATCACTCCTCCCTCCTAGTCCATCACAGCTGACAATAGATGAAAGTAGATACTTACGTTGGGCAGTCGATGGAACTTCCACTCTTTGTCGATTGTGAATGCCCTCGAGTCAATCTTGGCTAGTGACGGCACTCCTGACATCTCATCGATACGCTGAAATTACTTTTATTACTCTGTGCATAATCGTGTATTACAACGTAATAGAAAAATGAGCGACGCGCTTCGAATATAGAGAGCGATTGTACATGATATGAAGAATATACAAACGAGGAGGAGGAGAAGGGAAGGAGACAAGAGTACGAGGGAAGAATGGCATCGACTGAGAGGGAAAAATGCACACGGAGGGAATCACTTTGGATGGAAGAAGACTGAGTCAATGATGCAATCTCGAGAATGGGCAAGATATGGGTGAGGAAAGTGGAAGAGGGAGAGGATTGAGAATCCCCTTCAAATCTTGCTATCGAATCTCAGGACGAGGAAGTTATTGCCCGCGTCCTGCAATGGGTACACGTCCCCTCTTCCCTCTCCCTCCCCCCTCCCTCCCTCGCACCTTCTTGTATCCGAACTGTTCGTAGAAGGGGATGAGCTTATCCTTGCACTCCAGAGACACCTTGTACACTCCCTTCTGCAATCATACCCTCTCTCTCTTCCTCTTTCTCTTCCCACTCACCTTCTTGGCCAATCTGACGAGTACATCATTGAGTAGAACTCCCAACTTCTTTCCCCTCATGCTCTCATCCACTACCACATCCTCCACTCTCCCCCTCGATCCCGCACTGTGGATGAACTTCCACTCCAGCACCAGAGTCGCCGCTCCCACCACACGAGTCGAACTACATCAATTACTTCTCTTCCCTCTCCCCCACCCCCTCTTCTCACTCACTCCAGATCCTCTACCACACAGACAAAGTAAGTGGATGGAGTGGTTCTCTGCATCGATCTGAATCTCCATTCCCATCCCGATCGATCCATCTCTCCCACTGAAGTCAGCTGAGAGAGCACCGACAGGAATCTGCAATCACGCATTCATCAATCAATGCTACACCATCTACCGTACCCCTTGTCGAAGTCGTCAATGTGAAGGGGGCGGACTCGCAATCCATTCGGAACACCACCCACAATCTCATCAGTCAACTCGAGCGGATCGAAGAGGAAGGATGAACCTATGGGAGAATTTGAGATAAAAAGATGCTTGAAGAGTTACCCTTGGAGGTTGGAGTGATGGGGGCGCATTCTTCCTCGGATCTTATTCCCGTTCTGTATTCAGTGGGAGAAGTGGTGAATACTGGAGGAACCATCTGCAAGACTATTTAGAGACGAAGGATCAAATCATTTCGATACTATCAACTCGATCAACAACGAGTGGTCAATAGTTGGCACAAACACAAGTAATGGAAAGTGCTTTAATCCAATCAATGGACAACTACAAGTTCGCATACACAGCGTTGTTGCAACCATAACAAAGTGCGAATAACAAGTATTAAAGAGTGTGAGCACCTCAGAAAAGTTGATTAAAGCGATTCATAGACTATTATTATGACTCTGTGAGCTAACTGTTATTATAAGGAGTAATAAATCAGGCAAGCCTATAGTCTGAACACATCCAATAAATAAAAACACTATGTACAAAACCTTGCGCAAATAGAATTAGTAAGCGAGTTATTGAGCACAGAGGGAAGGGGTGATACTAGAGATAGGAATGGGTGAGGGGGTAGATCAGTGCAGAGATGGGCAAGAGCATCTATCGATCGGAATGGATCGGAGTTCAAATGGTGGCGCATAGGGATAGGTTCTACATTATTATAGGGAGGCGTCAAGATTATACTAAATAACGGAAACGGTTCCTAGTGTCTCAGAGGTTACTGTAGATTTGAGGAGCGCAGAGATGGGACGAGGCGCCTTCGAAAGCATCGGGGCCATCTTCCGAGTGAACTCGTTGTAGTTACGATGCAATTCATTCTTCAATAAACAATTGATGAGAGAAAGAGTTCCTTCTTCTCCTACCTGATACGCCAATTGATCTGCATGGATGAGTTGTTTGTTGAGGGCCAGCGCATCCGCACACTCCAATCATCCATTCACTCTAATCACTTCAATCAACCAATTGTACCTTCTTTGAGAAATCCCTGAAGGCGAGTCTCAGCTTATTCTGCAGTTTGTCCATTGGACGACCTTCTGTTGCATTGGACAGGAAGACATTGGCCACCTGAGATGGGAGATCTCCCCTCTCCCTCTCTTCTCCTCACCTCGATTGGTCCCTGATTGACAGTAGTCCCGATGCATCCCTGCAGCACCATCTGCAGCATCTTTGCATCGGGGGGAGATTGGGCGATGGCTGCTCCCAATTCCCTCGTCTTCTTCTCCACATCTTCGATGGCGACTTCGATGGGAGAGAGAACTCTCTGCTCTCTCTCAACCACTCGAAGACGAGTCTTCACGTACGGGAAACTGAAGAGGCATACCATGAATAGACACCCTCCCCCAATGAGAACACTGATCATCTTGATGGATGGAGTATCTCTTGCCTGTTATGGACAGTGAGTATGGTCCTCCTCTTGTACTGCTCCTTCAGTTCTCCATGTGCTCGTCCATCTCGAGTGAAGGGAGTAGCATACGCGAATCTGCAAGGAGGAAGACTAGTCCCACCCCTCTTCTTCCTCTCCAATACCTCGACAGATTGTGATTCCTCTCGAAGTTGGTCGTCCTTTCTCTTCTCTCCCACTCTTCCAGATACGGTTCCACGTACGTCACTTGAAGGTAGGCACGAGAAGGATCGAGAGTGTCACGAGACACCTGCGAGTACTCACCATTCCCCCCCCCCCCTCTTCATCCTCCACTCACATTGTTGCTATCCTTGATGACGTGGAATACTCCTAGAGGGAATCTCTCGCTGTAGTACTTCTCCAAGTCGTACGCGAAATCGGATAGTTTCATGTATGGGGCAGACTGCAGAGAGGAGAGATTGAGAGAGTGAGGCAAGTTCCCTCGCCTTGTACACGAATTCCTCCCCATCGATATCCCCGAATCTCGAACCGAAGAAGGCCACTCGGAAGTACGTGCCGAAGCAACGCTTGTCAGAACTGGAGAGAGAGAGGATGAGAGTGGGAGTGGGAGTGGGGGGGGGGGGGGGGGGGCGAACCTCCTGAGGGGACTCCACCATGCATCGGTAGTATCCTCCTTCAGTTTGATGTGTCCTTCTATCTTGACGAGTGCATCTCCGAGAGTGATATGGAGGGAGGAAAGACGACGATAGTCACGGGAATGGGCGAGGATCGGAGAGAGGATCTGAGAGGGAGCAATGAGAGAGGGAGAGGGGGGGGTAGGAAGGGACTACCTGGAAGACGTGGGGCATCATCTCGTACTGGAATGCCTTTTCCAGCAGGTTGAATGCACTGAAGCACTGCAAAGAGACAGTATCAGCCAGTGATTCCTTCTCATCCCACCAATTCGATGAGTCCGCCCTCCTTGAAGTGCTTGCTCTCGCAGATTCCGTCAGTATCGGGGGAGATGGCATCATCGGAGACAGCCGATTCCTCCAGCACGTTGTCGGAGAGGGCGGAGAAGGCGTTCGCCCCAGAGGGAAGGTGGGAGGAACAAGGACGCATCGCCAGGTATCTGAGTGAGGGAGGGATAAGGAAGGGGAAGGGGTCTCAACTCACTCAGCGACGAGTGCTGCAGAGTGGATGACACACTGGGCCGCCTCTGCATAGCAGCCCTTCTTCTCAGCACGGGAAGACATGTCCAGCAGCCAGCGGACACTGAGAGAATCACACAATCATTTGACTTCCCGGCACTCAGTAGGAGTAGGGCATATAGGTGGTGAATGGCCTACCGTAGATCGGGGTTGTTCTGGTATCCTTTGGCGATTCGGTAGATCAGATCCATACTCATCTCGAAATCATCACGGAACTCTTTGATGCGGACAGTGTCCGAGAGTATCATATGCATATTGAAAACCAGGTCTTTCACCTGAAATAGATGGATGAGTAGATTAAGCACTAAGGTAAACAACAAAAGATGGCAAAAATCGCCATCATAGAGGTGAGCTGTCATCATCTCTGATCAAGAGTAGCAAATAAATCAAGAAATCATCTGGCGGTATTATATTTTGCATCTCGCTGTGGAGGGGAACCGAACCAACGGCCAGCGGGCAACAGCCCTATCCACTTGCCAATTCACCACGGTCGATTGTGGGTTGTGCTATTGAATGTAACTAGTGACTAGAGACCCTCTTTCTCTTTCTCTCTTTCACAAAACGTCTGCTCAAATTAATTTTCATAATTTTTAACTTAAAAATACTTACCTGTTCACAGAAACTCTGAAGTGAAGTTTGTTGAGCTGCCGATGATTCATTGTGAGCATAAGAGAGAAGAGTACGGAAACTTCTTCTGAGGAAGTCCTCGTTGATCCACGAACCACTTTGAGTGCCTGTAATTGATGAGTTATGGAGACAGATAGGTCAATCGACTCACCATTGGACACGAGAGTGGAGAGTGACATGGTGAAGTGGATCTTGACTCTCGCCAGACTGGAGGTGCTCTCGTAGCTCTCCCTCATCAAGAGATACGCCGATGCTGCTGCCTGCAGTCTCTCCCTCTCCCTCCCCTCCCCTCCCTCCCCCCCCCCCCACTCACATGACTCCTCACGATGGGCACTCTGGATGCACAGTGTCTCAGCAGCTGCAGACACAACTCCCCGCACTGTTCACTCTCCGTCTCGAAGACAACGTCGGGATACTTGACGACGAAGGAACGTTGAGTGGCGAAGACTGACTGCAGCACTGACAGAGACTGACGACACGACAGCATGTGCATCTGAGAGGAGTACGGTAGGGTACGGTAGGACAGAGAGATTACTCACGATCAGTTTGAATAGAAGAGGGAGAATGGGCAGGAGATGATCACAACCAGCAGACGAAACGACCTGCAGGGAAAGAAGATAAAGGGGGTGAATAGAATTCTCTCCTACTGACCTGACAGGCATTCTCGATCGTATCCAGCACAGTGAGAGTTGCCTCAGCACACACGAGAGATTCGAGATGGTCGATTGACTCCGCTCTTCCTTCTCTCCATCTCACGGCCCCCTCTCTCCTTCCCACTCGAATTGTCTCGTCCATATCACGTGCCTCCGTGATCCCCTCCAGTCCATCATCCTGTACTTCCCTCTCTTCTCCCTTCCCTTCCCCTCCCTCTCCAACCTGGACAGCCTTGTACTCGAATGATGATACTACGAGAGTGAGGACATCTAGGAGAGCGACGAATCGATGGGGAGAGAGATCTCTCAGCCATCCACGGAGCGAGCTCCCATCCAGGGAACGGAGTACCCAACACACACTCATCAATAGCTGAAAGGGGAGGGGAGAGGAGAGGGCAGGGGAGGGGAGGATGTACCTGTCTGGTCTGTTCATGATTCAGAGGAGGTCGTAGTGGAGGGAGGGGAGAGAGAGAGGAAGAAGCAGCCAGTCCTTCGTCTCCTCCCATTCCCGCAATCGCCAATGCCACTTGGGGATCCACTCCCATTGAACTGAAAGAGGGAGAGGAACTAGACGATTAACTGGACACTATCGCAAGTACCGTTCCCTAGGATGACTCGAATGAGATAGGGCTTACCTTTCGTCCATCTTCCTCCTGCTCTCGAACAATCTCGTGGACGAGAGTCCATTCCACTTCTTCTCATTCGATATCAGCAGACTCACGTTGTCAATGACTATTCCCAGAATGGGAGTGTAGAGAGAACAGACCTGGAAGGGGCATCTTCCACTCTGATGGATAGAAGGAAGGGCTGACTCTATTCCTCATCTGGGCATCTCCAATCCTCGGATCACACTCATGAGCAGCTAATAGAGAAGTGAGAAGGGAGAGGACACTCGATCGAATGATTGGAGAGGGAGACGAATCGAGGATGGAAGAGAGATCAGAGAGGATCAGACCGAGCAGGAAATGACGAGATCTCAACGAATACCACTCATCATTCATCCACATTTCCCCTCTCTCACCTGTACTCATGAGTGAGATCACTCATGATTGATCCCCCACTCGATCCCCTACTAGAGAGAGAGGATCCTCCTGGACTAGGAGGAGCTTGCAGGGTTTGGAGGGTTGGAGGGGTGGAGGAATGTTGGGGAGACGAGACCATCGAGTTCACTGCCATCAATCAATTATCTATTGTGCAACTTGAGAGACATCAAATATCATGTCCCTCCCCATCAGATAATCTTCCCTCTTAGCAAATGTTCACTCACTCATGCCAGCAGTGGAGGAAACTGTGTTGAGGACATTTGGGAGATTGAGAAGGATGAAGTGTTCGTGAGAAGAGATGATACGGAGGAAGTTCAGTTTAAGGATTGTCAGCTCTATCGCGTGTTTAGTCGACGAACTGAACATATTGAAATAGATTGTACCCTATCCCCTTTTATAGAAGAAGAAATCCTAATGATTGAGTGAAACTAACTTGATCTCTCTAATGAGTTCCCGATTGAAATGGGCGATAAGTTTGAATGCGAATGAACGATCGAGGAGAGAGAGAGAATCACGAAGGAAGAAGGCCCATGATGAAGTGAGAGTTGTCGACAGATTCTGTTTCACCGTGCACTGACTCTTCCGATCGTTGACCAACTGAAGAGAGGAGATTCTCCCCCCCCCCCCTCCTTCCTTCCTCTCTGACCTCACTAGTGATCATCTCACTGAGAGAAGCAAGAGATCGACAGAATCGATCGGAGAATCTCGATTTGCGATGAAGGAAGAGACGACCAGTCATCGAGAGGAATTCAGCCATCGACTTGGTCTACAATGGAACACTCGAATAGATGAATACTCAGTGGAATGGAGAACTCACAATGAGTTCAAGGAAGAAGAATGAGTTCTCGAATGCTTTATCCTTCGCACTCCCACTCGATGTCACCCATAGCTCAGCCAATTCCTCGTGTAGCAACTGAAGAGGCGAAGAGTCGAGTTGCTACCCCCCCCCCTTCTCCCTTCCTCACCTTATTGGTGTTGAGTAGAGTATCTTCGATTGGACTGCCTTTGACATTCCTAGATCTCTCGATATCCTCTGAATGGTCCTTCCATTCCTCCTCCCCCCTTCCTTCCTTCTCTCACCAATAATATGGAATATCTTCTCTGAGTCAGGGGAAGCGAGAACACTCGTCTCCTTCGCCATCTCTCTACACTCCACTGACCATGGACGAGACTCTGCAACGCGTACTCCTCCCCTACTCTTCTCCCATCTCCCCATCCATTCCAACCTCACCTTTGGATGCAATCTTGAAGTAATGAATGTAAGTGGGGAGTAGCACTCCTCTTCCATGCTGGTCACCATTCTGTGAATCCACCAACTGCGTGCATATCTTAGCTAGCTGCCCGAGAGTAGAGAAACACGTGGAGGATGTGGCCTCTGCAAGGGCATTCCTATGTTTACTCCTCCCTAGAGTGGGGAAGGGGAGGGGGGCACTCACTGGTGTAGGGAGGATTGGCGACGAGCGTGAGCAGGTTGTCCATTATCTGGTAGAGGAAGGCGATCATCGGTTCGGGACGAGCCTCGAATGGAGAGGTGGAGGGGTGCAGAAGGGAGAGAAGGGAGTGGAGGAGATACCTTGAGAATGCCTTGGATGGCAATGATGAGAGATGACTCGGGGATGGGTTTGGAAGTGGAGAGAGAAGAGAAGGCTGAGAGGAATCTCTCCAGATGTTCATCCTAGAAAGGAAGGGTAGTCTTGACTCATTCTCGTCTCTTCTCAACCTGTGGATGGACTGTAGTGATGGGTACACATCCGATGAAGAAAGATGCCTTATGTCCATCCAACCACTTCATATTCGGCAGCTGGACATCCGGAGGAAGATATCCATATGACTGGAAGGAAGAGTGGAGAGGAAGAATAGGAGAGGGAGTGGTACCTGGGGTAGTTTCTCGAGTGCGATTGGAAGGGAGAATTCCCCATTGGCCAGTCTCTTTTCGCGGAGCAGAGGCAACCACTGCAATCATTCATTCAGATGCAAATCAGCCTTTTCCAATTTCGTAACAATACACGAATTCTAGTGCTGTGGCCCGATGGCCGCTGGTTCGGTTCCCCTCCACAGCCAGATGCAAAATAAAATACCGCCAGATGATTTCTTGATTTATTTGCTACTCTTGATCAGAGATGATGGCAACTCACCTCTATGATGGCGACTTTTTTCCCTTTTTTATTGTTTACCTTAGTGCTTAATCTACTCATCCATCTATTTCAGGTGAAAGACATGGTTTTCAATATGCATATGATACTCTCGGACACGGTCCGCATCAAAGAGTTCCGTGATGATTTCGAGATGAGCATGGATCTGATCTACCGAATCGCCAAAGGATACCAGAACAACCCCGATCTACAGTAGGCCATTCGCAAGCTAGATACCCTACTGATTGCAATTATGTAGAGGTTACTGAAGTATAGGGAAAAAGGGGTGATACCGAATATCCCAAGGGGAACTCGACTGGGTCGTCCTTGCTGCCTGTCTTGCACGAGACGTGATAGAATGTGAAGAGGAAGTGATGGCCATCATCCAACACACAAGGAATCGACAGTTTGATCTCGTCCCACAGTTGAGGAGTCCTGAGGGGGAGAGGAGATACAATCATCCAACCAGTACTCACTTGTTGTGGTACAGCACGTTAGTGCGTGCGAAAGTGGCAGTGGGTCGTCCAGTGGATCGATCGAAGAAGACCATCTGAGGCTCCTCTCGCGAGTTCATTAATTCGATCTGAATAGACCAGTGTGCCAACTCCTCCCTCTCCTCCTACCTTCACACATATATTCCTTGCCGTGCCTGATCTCGCCGACATGTTCACCCATCGAGGATACAAGAGCATCGTGTTACTGCAATCTCATCCTTCCCCTTCCCTTGTGCAACGAGGCCCCCCATCCGAGTATCAACTGACCGATAAGTGAGATTGACAGCGTACTGTCCATTGTGAGGCAGTTGATCAATCTCTTGAGTGATTGTCATCTCTTGATTCGATGGACTATTCAACGTCGTCTCATTCGTATTCCCCACCATCCTTCCCTCTCCAGTCACTCTCCCTTCCACCTCATCTGCATTCTCACCCCTGCAATACTACGGTCGACAAGTGGACACATTCTACCACTTCATCCATTCTCTGCACCGTCTACTCGATTGCTCTCACAGGATCCCTTCGACTGACCATATCTTGAGTGATATCTCGACGGGGAAATTCTTGCCCTTCTTCCCTCCATTCCTCCTCTGCTCCATCGCAATCTTCATCAATTCATCATCCGTCACTTTCTCACTCTCCTCAAAGAGACAAGTATACATTTCATCCGATGAACATAGCATATGGAGGGAAACTGACCACTTTGATGAACTGATTGAGGGTGAGAGAGATTGGCTGAAGAGAGGCAAGAGAGTGGTGAGGAGGAGCACGAAGGAGGGCCTGCACGAGGGAGGGTCAGATAGGGAGGGGAGCAGGAGTGGATACCATCTCGGGACTCTTCTCCATACTCGACTGCGTATTCTTCCTCCTTGCTAGAGGAGTTCTCACTCTATTCAGTACAGTAGAAGCACTCGTTCCACTCCCGATTCTCAAGCCAACCATTGATCCCATAGAGGATTGAAGTGGGACTAACCTCTTGAAGGTACTAGTGGTGGATACAGACACTCGATCAGCCGATACAATGGAGGACGAATCATCTCCAGCTAGAGGAGCAGATCCATCTCAATCCATCCATAACCATGATTGGAAGCAAGAGTGACCTACCTTGAGAGAGGGTTGATGTCATCATGCTCGTTCCCTCTCCACTCTCTCCCCCATTGAGAATTACTCGAGAGAGATCAATAAACATGAGTGCGAGCACCATCCGATAGTCACCTCAACCATTATCTTTCACCCGAATTCATCTTTTTTTATTTCTCCCTACGTCGCTACCGTACTTTCTTGTCTCAACAGTTCATGATCCCCTTCATATTACAGTAATCCCTATTTCAGTCACTCACTCAATCGAGAAGTGAATTGTGCAGCGACCTCCTTGACCTTCTCTCTGTATCTCTCATCCTTGCAGAAGGCGACATAGTTATCGTATGCCTCACTGGGATCGCACCCGAAGAGGATCTTCTCCAGCTGCATGAGTCCATTCACTTCCCCCTACATCCACCCCCCCCCCCCCTCATACCTTCACCATCATCACGATATCAGCCAATGGCGAGGAGAGGGCGAATGCAGCTTGTTGGCACTGTGCCATCGCCTCATCCAGTCCCTGAGAACCCATCCTCATGTCTGTATTGGGACATGGAGCTGACCTGTTGGGTAGTGAACTGGGGAGGGTTGAGATTGAAGTGGAAGCTCTCTGAGATTCTCTTCTTCTGTCGAATATCGAAGAGAGTGAGTGATCCATAGAGTGGTTCCGATTGCATCTCCACTCGCAGCTGAGATCTCTCCTCCATCCCTTCCTCCACTACTCCCTCACCTTGACCACTTTCACGAACAATCGATACCCACTCCTCTCTTCAGGGAAGGGAGGCTGCACTCGCACCTCCACCAGTTCACTCTTAATCAAACTATATTATTCCACCCACATATGTCTTCTAACTGACGAAGGGTGCAGTGAAGCAGAATACCCAAATCGAATTAGCATATTTTTCCAACCAATATACATTGCACGATGCCCTCTTCTGTCCCCCCTCCCTCCCTCTCCTTCCCTCACTTCGTCCTTGGGGAAGAGTAATCCGACGGTGACTGGATGTCTCGATGCATTCCTCTTCAATTCATTCTCCTCGTCCATCTGTGCTATCGAGACACGATCGACGATGCCAGAGAGTGCCTAAACAACCAATGATGCAACTAAAGTTTGATCACTCATCAGTATGAAAAGGGAAGGAATTACGCTGTAAATAAAAGGCCTCACATCATCGGGGGTGCTATCGTTGAGTCGTCCATTGTTGATATCGGAAGATCCCGCTGTGCACGTCGAATTGCAGGAGGTGTACGACGTCCTCTTCGAGCCCTGATCAAAAGAGAAGAAGTGGATTGGATGGGAGGGGTGACTGACTGCTTCCTTGTCCACTAGACTGGCACTCCTCGTCACTCGATGCGAACTCTCCCCATCTCCCTCGTACACGTGCGGAGAGATTACCGTATCCCGTTCTCTGCAATGACTACTGTATCAATCGATCGATAGGGGAGTGAGTACCTGAGCAGTTTCTGAAGGGCATCACCAGAGCAGAGATGGGCAAGTTTGCGATGGAGGAGAGAAAGGGGATCGGAGAGAGTTGAGAGGACTGCATGGGCCTCTGCCTCCACGGGGACACTAGAAAACGATTAGGGTGAGTAGATAGGCAGATCAAACTGACGTTTTAATATCGACTGGTGGATCGGCAGTCCCCCATTCTCTCTCCACTTGACGAATCTCTACGTCGTCTACTGGAAACTCGGACAATCTGGAAAAGAGTACAGTCTTCAGTGTGATAGGACAACAACATTGTTACGCTCTCGGAGTGGAAAGAGAAGTTGTCGAGGATGAAATATCATAGACAGCTGAGGTTTTCCGTTGCGAGAGAATCTCCTCTACATCGACACAATCAACGACATCAGATAAATTGACCTAGAAGGGTTAGAATGGATTCCAGGGTGTTCCAACTTCCTCACTTGCACAGTCTTCCCTCCATCAGTCTCGGTAGTATTCTGGTAGGGAAGGACGATCCCTCCTGATCGAATGTGCATCCTCACGTCAGCTGCTGTTGCCCTTAAGAGGAAAATTAATCGATGTGACGATGAGAGAGAAAGGGATTCCCTTGACTCACCTGCTCTTCTTGCTCACAAAGGCACGTTGTCCTCCCAAGTGAGACGACGCCATCTCCTTCTCTCCACCTATCTACACTGCATCCAATGACCTGCAAGCAGTGAGTTCAACTGTCGAAAGATAGATCCGACCTATGCAACTCGAAAAATAAAAGAGGGCTTTATTACTCATTGGCTTATAAGAGAGAAACGATAACTTGCTACGGGTAAGAACAGCATCCAACGAAGACCATAAGCAAGAAATAAATTTAAAATAAAGAAGATGTAATAAGAAAAATCAATAATTAGAAAATAGCCAACCCGCGTTACAGTGAAGCTCAGTTCAGTGTTGACCAGTTCATTGGGGCGCGCATTTTGCGTTGTGTCAGCCTTTGCTCTCTGACATCTCTCGCGTTTCCATGCATTGTGTGAGTGAGATGTGGTTGCTATGGCACTTCCCCCTCAGTCTCTCCAATCAAGATGGCGATGGTAGGTCACCCTTTCACGTCTCTTCCCAATATTCATTCTTTGAGCTTCTGAACAAACTGAGGAGTAAAGTGAAGAGAGATCCTGCTCCAGCCGTAGATCGAATCCGAGGAGGGAAACAAGAAGTGCCAGAACTAAAGCATTACGTCGACTCTCGAGACTACCAAGGGGCCATCTCCTACCTTCTCGTATTCCACCCCACCATTTCACCCCTACCGTACCCCCATTGCAGTTCAATAGGAACGAGAAGGAATACAATGCGGAGAATGAATTGTGGCTGGGTTACTGTTACTTCCAATCCGGCGAATACGCCAAGGCTCGTGGAGTGAGGAATACTCTCTCTCTCATCCATTCATGCACCTCCCCTTAGGTCTACGAGGGATTGATATCGAGGAAGGAGATGGTAGAGGAGGCCAATGTATATCTAGGATGCTGCTTCTTCTTCACTGGACACTATGAAGAGGCGAGAGAAGTACTACTCAAGGGTACTCATCCAATCCCCTCTCCCCCAGTCTCCTTCTCCATCCAGGTGCCTCCTCGAGTCTCCAGATTCGAGCTCTGTGCCATGTAGCATCTAAACTAGGAGACAACAGTGAATTGATGAAGAACCATTCCAAGTTGATGGTAGGTTCCTCTTCCTCCTCTCCCCCCTCCTCCGATCCTCCCCTTCTTTCCTTTCCCCTCTCCGTTCAGGCAGATTCGATCGAAGATTCGATGTGTCTTGCCTCTCTCAATTTCCTCGGTCAACACTACGATGAGGCAGTCAAGTTCTATCAACCTCTTCTCAATGCGAACGAGTGAGAGAGAGAGAGAGGGAGGGGGGAGGGGGACTTGGTTCACTTCAGGAATATGATAGCTCTCAACTTCTACATCGCCCTAGCAGAGTTCAAGCAGGAATCATACGTGCCAGCTGAGGTTTCCTCATTCCTTCTCCATCCTGATCCTCTCTTCTTCTCTCTAGATGTTCGTCAAGAGATTCCTTCATCATTACCCTGATAGTCCCGCCGGCCTCAACCTCTACAACTCCATCAAGTTCCGAGCTGGAAAACCAGTGAATGTATGGTGATCTTTGATCTCAGTGTTCTCTCTCTCTTGCTTAGGTGGACACTTCGATCATAAACAATCTCTACCCCGCGGCGAAAGTTCTCTTCCAACACAATCACGTCATATTCACTGGAGGGACGAATGTGATGCAGGTTGTCTCTTATTCATACAATTTGATCTTTGATCTCTCTAGGTTCTGCCCACTCTGGTGGATGAGGTTCCCGAGGCACGAATCAATATCGCCCTCTACCATCTTAATCGAGGTATTCCATCCGAGCAAGACAATCGTATTCGGAATAGGGCGATTAGTTTCAATATCAATTTCATTTTCTTCTCAGAGGATTACGAGTCTGCCTATCGTACAATGGAGATGGTGGAGGAGGCGAAGTTCCCGTACGAGTATCTCCTCAAGGGAATCGTCCATCTACTGATGGGACAGACTCAACTCTCACTCCAACATATGACCACTGCCAGAGAGTACTTCCAGAGTGCTGGCATGGACAGAAACATACAACGTGAGAAGACGAGATAGGGAACTCTCTCTTGTTCTGGTCGACGAGAGAGTATGCAGAATGAAGAGAGTCCTCTGCAGACACTCCAAATGGACGACTGGCCATGAGTGCTTACTTCTTCCTAGCTGGAGAATTCACTGATGCAGTTCACTTCCTCGACTCCCTCAGGGTAGATCATCTCTCCCTCCTCATCTCCCTATTCCATTCAGGATCTATTCGAGATGGAAGACAAATTCAACTTCAATTTCGGGCAAGCTCTAGTGATGACTGAGAGGTAGTTTCTCTTCCCTCCTCCTCCTATTCCTCTCGCTCTTCCTCTCTCTCTCATCTTCAGATACAAAGAGGCGATCGAGGTTCTCTCTCGAGTCACCAAGTTGAAGTCTCCCATCCACACACAATTCCTCGTCAGAGCATGTGAGAACAGTTGATATATTGGATGAAGACTCTCTCTTTACTCTCACGGAAGAGAGAACACCGACTAGAGATGCGCCCAAGTTCGAATCAAGTACAAAGTCGTTTTTCCGCAACATGATTCCAACTTGAGAGAAGGATCTCTCGATTCTCCACGCTCTCTCGCATCGCTTTTGATTCCAACTGAGCACACGAGAGATTCTTCCCTTAGTTGATGAATTCGCGGTAGAATAATTGGTCTTGCAGATGTGATGGAAGGCGAGGCTGAACAAGCGTGGCAGTTATTCATGAAGGTCCGGAATTCGAATGAGAGTGCAACTCTACTCAAGATCATCGGGAGTGATTCATACACGGTGAATAGACCACGCCCCCTTCTTACCACCTTTTCCCCTTCAGACGAACCAATTCTACTGGATGGCCCGTGCCTATGATGCTCTCGAGAAGATCGACCCTTCTCCCGATCACTGGTTTGGAAAGAGAGCTGCTGTTTCTGGACAATTCATGTTATTGGTGAAGGGAGAATGCACAGGGTGAGTACCCCTCCCCTTCCTCTCCATTGTGGATCTCTTGCAGGAAGGAGATGAGTGATGTCCTCTCATTCCTCCAGAATGGAAATCACTCCCAGATCGAATCCATCACTCGCGATATCAGCAGTTGGTGTGCTAAGAATGGAGTTCAGCTAGACAGTCAATTACTTGAGAATTTATTATGATTACCAATACGAGTTTCATTAATGTTCATCCATCTATAATACATCCTTCTCTTTATGTTACATGAAACAACAATCAATTTTTTTCCTTTATCATGCACAGTGTGGCTCGATCACTAGAGATATCTGCAGCTGTTGCAGAAAGAATTGAGAACAGAAACTAAAAATGCCAGAAAATTTATTGTGATACACTGCAACTTTACGAAAGTGATTAGCAAAAACTACTAAGGTAAATAAAATAGGGAATATACTTGGGAAGATTAGTGAGAGAATAGGTAGTATCTAGATAGAGATTCTAGTCCCTCTGAGTGTACAATCGTTGAATGCAGATTAATACTTCGTTCCGAGGTTATTAGTTGATTGGATCATTGACTACAGTATACAAGCAAGCATGGAATGCATACAACCGTCGCATTATTCAATAGTAAGAGAGAGAGAAAGGCGAATTAGACAGGATAAGCAATCTAAAAGCAATAAGTGAACAATTGTCCGGCAAAAGCAGGAGTGAAGTGAGGGGAAGCACCAATGGAAGAGGAAGGAGAATGTACAGTCTAGACAGGACGGGGCTTCTTACTAGTCGTCCTTCTTACAGTGATCGCCCCCAGGGCAGCAGCATTCGGAGGGAGAGTCTTAGCCAGATCGAGAGAAGGGGAGAAACTACGCCGAGGACGGAGTTGGTAGGAAGAGGGAGCCATTTCGATCTTCATCCCTCCGGTCGAGGGATACGGATGAGAACGACTTCTGAAGGAAAGAGAATCAATCCCTCTGGAGTATGGAGTAAACTAACCCAGTAGTCAATTTCTTCAATGCAGAGGAAGACTTCGATGAAGAAAGGGGCTTCTCTTCAGTTACGATCACACGAGAAATCTGAATTAATTATTTCAAGTTGATGAGAGAAGGGAGAGAATGAGAGAGAAGCAGAAGGAAGTAGGGGAGGAAGGGTGAATCGCAGTATCATCAGTGAACACACGACAGCAATCAAAGCAGCAAAACCAAATTCAATCGCATGCAACTCGTGTAAAATAAGATGAAAATAATTGCATACAGCATGAAGCGAGAACAAGCAGAAAAAATGTTGGCCAGTAAGTATAACACCCTCAAGCTTTCTAATTGAGAAGTAAAGATTAATAAAATGATTAGCACTTCACTGAATATAAGTTGAAGAGTTGATAAATAAGCAGGGACAGTACTCAGAGCAGAGCAGAGTATCGATCAGATAGTAATAATACTAGGATGAAAGTGTAAATATCCCATGCACGCCAAATACCATACCACAAGCAAGCAAAAAAAAATTTATTTTAAGTTCTACGAAAAACTACAAAACAAAAACATCTAAAGTGCATGTAACAAACTTTGCTAGGGCAATATAACAGAAACGTCAACAAGATGAAGAACCAAAACAGATGCAAGAGAAGCATTATGGAATGTTACTTAGAGAAGGATTACCCAGAGAAATTAGGAACGTAATGCTATTCGGAAATGGAGCACTTATTCACAGCAAACCATGCACAGAATCTTTGCATACAGAATTAACTAAAACAAAGAAGCAACAAGAACAGTATTACTTTAAAAGACATAGACAAACTCAATAATTGGCAACCGGAGGAGGAATGGACGAAGCCAATTTAGGAGGGAACGGAATAGGGTTACGGTAGTGTCTATTGATGAATCGAATGGGGAGTGAATGATATGAGTGATGGGGTAAGTGAGCAGTGCAGAAAGTGAGCTGATTGTGAATGAGATAGTGGGGAAGGAAAGCAGGACTCACTGGGATGAGAGGAGAGGGCGACTGGAGGATGCTACGGACTGCTCCCACTCGGGAAGGAATTCCTCCAGTGGGAGAAGAACTCGTGCGGAGAGGGGTCTGCAAGAGGACTATCAACATAGATATGATCCATCCCTCGCTCCCTAGTGTACACCTTCAGTGGTTCAAATAGTAGGCCAGGAAATTGTAACAATGTGAACATGACTGGCCTAATAACAAAATATTCTTCACTGATCGACCCCTCAAAATCAGAGTCATTCTGCAATTATGGGCCTACTTTTCGACCACTATAGACTGTACAATATGAATGGACAGAAAGTACCTTCATGAGCATCGGTTTGATGGGAGTGGTGGGCGAAGAGAAATTGGCATGTGCATTGCGCACTTTGCACGCCAGCAGACGATCTCCCTGAGAACGACCCTGAGCATCGATCTGCTCCTGCAATCAAGAGATCATTACGGTACTTTATTAATTGATACTTTTCAATCCCCCATGTCACCTATGTAGCTAGTTTGTTAGCTGAAACACGGCAAAGCCGAATGGGGAATTGGAAATTTCCCAAAAGCCGACTCTGGGGTATTTGAACATTATTTTCGGAACACTTGCGAGGTATTCTTCCACCTTAATATGAGCCAATTTGGAATCTTGTCTTTGAAAATTTTTCCCATGGAGTGCGTTTTTCATGCCATACAGTATTTAAGATAATTATATACTTCTGGGCTAATATTAAAATTATTTAGTTAATACAACAGGAAAAATGAATACTTCTGGATTAACAATTCGTCCGTTCTTGGTGTGGATTGTGGGGGTTCCGTTCGTCTTGGAAAGAGGCAACTCGAGTGGACGAGAAGATCCCTGACGACGATTCGACGACTCGATTCGAATCTCTTCCACTTTGTTGACCAGACGAGTGACAACCATCTGTTGAGACAATGATCAGACAATAGAAGAGCGACTCAATGGATGCCCAATAAGTAGTCTAGAGGGAGTACCTTCTTGGGAGTAGTGGGTGTTCCTCCATTCCCATGTCTCCTCTTCGTGCTCATGCTTCTTCCCATATCCCAGCACATCTCTTGTTTCTCCATCTGCAATCCCTCTCCATTCACTCACTCCTTCTTCTCCTCACTCACCAAGAACTGCTGTTGTGGTCCAATCACTGATCCGGGTCTGCATATCCTTAGCCATGCCATGCACTCAGGGGCGGAGATACCGTATTCCTTCATCATCCAGCACGCGATCAAAGTGCCCGTTCTACCCAGACCTGCAACGAGTAGATTAATACTCGATGGGGGGGGGGGGGGTCATGTACCTGCCTTGCAGTGAATGGCCACTCCTCCCTTCGCAGTGTCTACTACTCGAATGAACTTCCTCACGATATCATCAGAGGGAGTGGACCCGTCAATGAAGAATAGATCGACATGGTCAAACCCGGCCTCAGTGAATCTGCCGTGAGTAGTGGATGTATCTCCACTCCCTAGTTCATTACCTCTTCGCATCGTACATCCTCGTGTTCAGACGAACGATCGTCGTCACATTGTGCTCACGGAAGTAATCGAAGTACACTTCGGGTGCATGGTAAGGATATCCTGGATGGAAATTATTGCCAATTAAATATAATAAATATAATACCGTTCTCGACTACGCTCTTCTCGTGGGGTCCACAGAAAGAGAGAATTTTCCCGGGTAGAATCCAGTTGAAATCTCCATTCTCGACTCTCTCATAGAACTCGTATTCATCCCCATCGAATGTGTTCACATCATACCACTT
Source organism: Pristionchus mayeri (assembly GCA_036245805.1). Classification (NCBI taxonomy): domain Eukaryota; kingdom Metazoa; phylum Nematoda; class Chromadorea; order Rhabditida; family Neodiplogasteridae; genus Pristionchus; species Pristionchus mayeri. The sequence continues at coordinate 19,676,328 of BTRK01000002.1, read as the reverse complement.
CTTCGTCAGTCCCTCAACATTTTACATCCTTATAATGTAAGCAAATAAACTTTTCCTCCTTATATAGTTCGAATAATATTCCATCCCAGTTCCTAAAACTTACAGAATGTTTACAAAGGTTAACGAAGAGACCGTATGAACACATCCAAATATTTGCCTCTGAGGGAGGGGAGGTATGACTCCCTCCTCTCCTGCTCACTCTCTACCACCCACTCACTACAATTAGACAAGGAAGAGAGAGGGGGGGGGGGGGGGAATTTGTGGGTGGCCGAAATACGGATCTTTTAGACTATTAAATAATGATAATATGCTAATTGAGGTACCTGCTCTAATCCCCTGAGCACATCATGTAGATGGAGATCATACGTGGACGGACCCATGGCAGCATCTCTGAATCCGATGTAATTCGGAGGCTGAGTGACCTCCAATTTGAGATACGCGAGATCTGCCTTCATTCCGTGGTAGATCATCTGCCATACGTAGTCATAGGATGGGATGACATTGAGAAGAACTCACGAGATAGCCAGCCATCAAAAAGGCTCCATTCACTCTGTTCGTGTCTATAGCATTTGTGTACGCCACGATTCGTCGCTTCGAGCGATTCTGAAATGAGTGATAAGACGATGATATCTCCAAAAAGTGCATGGGATGGGTGGTCAATGACTAACCTCCACCAGCGCATGAAGATGCTGAGTGAATCGATGCAGGACTGACAAATTCAAAGGACCGAAGTCATGATAGAAAGGATCGTAGTGAACCTGTAAATATGATCATACATGAAGATATTTCAAAGAAAATAAAGATCAGATACCTTGTCATCGATGCATATATATCGGACTGATGCATCCGAAGTTGGGACGGATGAGAAGGAGGCGAAGTATAATTGATTCGGGAGGATCTGCAGCACAAGCTACTTGGAAATGCCTTATATCCAAACAAACCTCAGCCACTTTTCCAAAGAGAACTCCAGACGAGGGAACAAAGAATCCTTGTCTAGTCATTATATTTTATATAATTTTTTTTAAAAATCACGAGCCCCTTTCGCTTATAGTCTCTCCATGCCTTTAAAAAGTGAACAATAGAAATAGTTGCAAACACAATTTATTGACAGCGCGGGAAAAAGACAAAGAGAATAAAGGTGAGAACTATGCCAGGAGGGAAACTAGTGCAACGGAAACCAATAGAACGCATCTAGACAGCCATCTCGCAACAAACAACAAAAAGGCCGAGGGGCGGCGTCCCCTCCAAACCGCCGCAAAATTTAAACTAAGAGCCGGATAAAAGATGGTCATTGTATGCCGATTTTTACCATGCCGCGTATTTAAAATATGGATGACATTTTTCTTATTATTTATTTATTTTTGAGAACCCCCCCCCCCCTTTTAAATTCTTGCTAAAAGTGAAGAATTCGTCAATGAGACATAGTTAGAAAAATTAATAAAATGTGTTGTCCACTCTTGCACATATGATCATATGCGAAATAAAAAAAAAAGGTAACACAGAAGAGTTAGAAAAACCTGTGGTCGAATAGTCTAGATTAAGCAAGAATTCGAATAGGCAAGAATCACTACACCGCTCTGATATGTTTCGCTAAATATTGAAAAGACGAGGGAGCTTTTCATCACCAATCTTAGATCGAAATCCAAAATATCGAATAAAATGCCTGGGTGAACCTGGGTGCGTATCAACATTCAATTAGTCATGTATAAATTCGAGGAAATTAAGAAATGACCTTTGATCTCTGCTTACTGCGGACAGCGCTTGTTGCCCTTGCACGAGAAGCCAGAAGGACACCTATCATCCATGCACGAATGCAAGAGATCAAAGATCACGATGAAGCGACTGCGAAATGTTCGAGGGCACACATTGATCACAACAAGAACACCGAGTTGAGAGATGAACTCTCTACGCGTTCATCGTTGACTTCAATTATCGACCATCCGACTAGAGATCAAAGATCGTGAAGATGAGATTAAGAGTAGTGGGGTATCATTCGCATCACTCTCTTCATTATTCATCAGCAATTCTTCATATTCACGCAATGATTATCTTTGTGTGATCATTTCTGTGATTATCTAACAACGCAGATACTGTGTTCACAGCGGTCTCTCTCATTCCTCTTTTGCCCTCTCACAACGATGAAGGGAAGGAAAGTATCTCATACATCGCTCAATCCCTCGATTCCTTCTTGCTTACTGTAGCCTCTTGCGAACTGCATAAGAGTTTCTACGGACAGTGAGAAATATTTGAAACTTTTATTTTCCAAACTTTGACGAAAAAATTCATTCAAACACACACATAACTCACATCAGTTAGAAAGTTATTTAAGACATATTTTAGGATTCTTTCTTTGTTCAAGATATTAGGCTGTTGCAAAAGTCTTGTGGTTTTTTGTGTCAGTACTTTGAACGATCATAACTCGCGTGTATCAAATCTCAACGGCCAACAAAGGTGGTGTTGTTTAGGGATATGCTTGAACTTTGCTCACGTATATTTCAATCAAACCGATCATGCAACCAACGCCAGCAATTATGATTCACCCAATTGCAAAAAACGCACAAAATTTAAATTTACATTTATTTATCTAGATATTTGAAGGGAAAATTCATGAAACAACTTCATAATGTTGAGTGAGAAGTACCATTGATGTTCTGTCAAAAAAATACGTTAGAGCTGTCATGTGAGTGGGTTTGAACCAAATTACATGATAACAAATATATGAGCAGACCTAGGCTGCATGTGACTTGTACATGCTTTTCTGAATGGAAGACCAAGCATACAGGCTCCACCATGTGTGCGTTGTATGCACCCATGAAGAGGATATATTCTCATAAAAAATATTGGGGCCTGCTTCTTCTCCTTTTCAGAAAATTTGAATTTATTATTTTTCAGAAATGTGCGAAATCAAAACAGAAATGCAACAATGTAGTCATTTCCAGATCAACTCATTCCTCGAAAGGATGTAACTTCTAGCATCCATGAAAAAAATATGTATAGGGTAAAGATGGGAGCTTCATATAACCACCAGGAATTGAGCGTTCATGCTTCAGAGGAAACAGAATATTGAGAAATGTTGCGTTTTCGATGGATAAATTTTAGTAATTTTAACTGGATCCTGTTCCCGCCTTTCTGATTGGGCAATTCTGATATAGTGCGCATATGAAAGAGTATGCAAGGCCTCATTAGTAATCAATATCCCGAAGTTCATCAATCAATCCAACGGGAAGATGGAAGTCAAAATATCAAAATTCCACAGGACTTTTGCAACAACCTAATAATTACAATCTCTATCCAATCTAATATTCGGACTTGCTGCTACTCTAATTTTATAGTGTGGAGGCCGAATAAGGAAGATAAAATGGGAATGGTTTCCGGAGGATGAGAACACTTGTGAAGAAGCACCACCACGAGGATGGGAGATCGAAGAATACGAATGATGCAAATAGAAAGAGTATTCATCCTTCCAGTGCGTCGAGTGAATGTGGAACCAGAGTAGATGGAGAAATCAGCTCTACTACCATTCATCGATTTTTTCTGAATATTTCCGAACTTTTTTTTCTGATTGTGGTCAGGCTATTGTGCTGGGATAGAGTCTACGTAAGGAACAAGTCTATTGAGCTGATTAAAGTGTCAAAAATGCCATCGCAAACTTATCCTAGAAAATGAGCTGGAGATGGCAGTTTAGGTTACCTGGTAAACCCCCCCCCCCCCCCCCCGATGAAGTGCAGATATGTATACATACTGGGTTGTGGTTTCTACCATTTTAATCTGGCGTGGATATAGAATTGAAATTGGAGAGGAGACAGAGGAGGAATACAGACTGAAGGTCGTTCGCAGTTTACTGATCTGCATTTATATTTAAGTGAATGAAGAAGCCTCCAACTGAATAAATGTTGGGATATATCTATTTCCATAGCTGTCATTTCGATTGTCATCTAATCTTAAGGGTCTGGGCTTATCTACTGGTGTAGTTTCGTCTGCTTAACCTGAAACACACAAACAAAACATGGTATACCTAGAAGAGCGATCCACTCCCTCGACAATATTTTCTCTCACCACGTCTTTTAGTCTACTGTGGCAACCATGAAATAATACACGGACTGTCTGTGAAATGGGCAGCCGAAATCCCCGGACTTCTTATTGCAGGCTTTAGAGGGATGGACTTTCCGGAGTTTTGAATGTGAATTGGTTTTATTGATTTCCTTCTCCTTGTTATTACATTCCTGTATCAAATTTCCATCTAATTGATTGAGGAGTATGTTGTGAAGGAGGGTGGGGGTATTCTCGTTGGTACGGGTTCCATTCGATGACCTGGTGCAGCCACATGACTGAAATCGCCCGACAGGTACATCCCAATTATATCGAAATAGAGAGATTATGGAGTGTTCACAGGGAATTTGGGCCTCCTTGACGGGAGGATGGTACTATGAGCCATCGAATTCCATGCTATGCAATACGATTCATTTGTATCTCTGGCTAATACTCTTCATTCTTCCTCTTCTAATGGGAATGCTCGCCATTCACTTATTCTCCAGTCTGGCCATCATTTATTTCGGTGAACAAATTCGAATTTCATTTCTAATCTTCCTTTTAGTGTTCATCTTCGTTCTCTTTTTCCTTGTCAAAATGGTGGTGATGCATCTCCACCGCGTAAGTTCCCTCTCAATGGAAGATTGATCGAGAGTCGAAATATGATTAAGATATTTGACAAAACTGAGCCAACGGTAGTGACGAAGCTGAAGGAACCGCAGAGATTGGAAGAAGAGCAGAAGAGGAATGAGAGCAGAAGACATGTGAGGAATCTCTCCCTCCCTCCCCATCCCCATCCTATTCAGAGATTGTACGAAATGATCGAGATGAATCGTTTGAATTCCATCGAAATGAATTCGGAAGAACAAGAAATTAGCGAGGATCCTCATCCAAATGCAGAGAGGGAGCGAAGGTACCCACTTCGAGGATGGAGGAAGAGTACGAATGGAGGAGACTCCGTGGATTGCAGGTGTTCTGCCCCCGTGGGAATGTCTCATGCTGCTTCTTCTCCCTCTGTCCATGAACCATTCGGGCAAGTCTCAGTCACTGCTGATGTGCACACACTCAGAGGACCCTCCGTGAGTCGTTCCTCTTTCCTTCCTCTTTTCCTTCTTGCAATTGGAGCTTGCAGAGATCTCTCAACGTAGAGAGGGATCCTTCTGCCTCTCAATCGAAAACGTTAGTTAATAACATTTAATAATATTTTGATTGAGACTCATTTCTCCCAAATTGAGTATTGATATTCTCAGTGTTTCGTCTCTGGTTCCTCCTCGTTCCTATGGACAAACGTTGGAGAGGAAGTTATCCGAGCCCATTCTCTCTTCGTGTGGAGGAGGGGCAGAAGGAGAGGATCTACTGGTTACTCACTCACTCTGTGCTGATTTGGATAGAGGATCCACCCATTCACTCAAGGAACGAAAGGTACTCCATTGGATACGAAATCATTCTCAAGCACATCGATGTAATTGACAGGACTCTGACTGGTCTCGAAAGAGTGGCAGAAGGGAAAATGAGAATAATAAAAAGGAAGATAAGAGAGTGAAGACAATGGACGAATTGTATATTGAAATGAGAGAAGAAAGAGCAAGAAGAGGAGGAAGGAAGAGGGAAGAATACGAGGGAACTTCATTCGAGAGCGACGATGAACCAGAGTGTACGATCAACTTATTATATAACCAAGTTCATAATACATTATTTACAGTGGACGAAGAAGTTGAGAGAACGATCGACAATTTCGAGAAAGTGAGTTCTCCAAATATTTGACAAATTTGAACTGAAATAGTGATGAATTCTTTATTCGCAATGACATGTTCTTTGAAGATGCTTCTGACGGAGAAAGAGAAGATTAGGAGAAGGGAGAATGAAGAAGAGGAGAAGAGAAAGGCAGAAGAAGATGAACCATGCTGCTCCCGAAGTATAATGAATGAAGAGAGAAGACCTTCAACCACTCAATCCATCGGTAAATCCTCTCACTTCTTAGACGTGCAAAAGAGATTGGAGCACTACTGAATAATGGTGGTTGAGATCTGAAAGAAGAACTGTCGACGGGAGAACTCACTCGATTCCTGGAGGAATTAGTACAGAGACATCCTGATGCTCTCGATGCAATGGAGAATGTGAGAATGAAGAGAATGAAGGAAGAACTGAGAGAGAAGAAGAAAAGTGAGAATGAAGATGATGGTGAGGAAGCCTTCTGCTTTATTCCACTATAGATGAATAATGAAGATTGCACTTAGATGCTTCATTTTCAGACGTAATAAGTGAAGCAGAAGAAGACGTGGAGAAGGGGAAGGCTTCAGTCCACGTCGCCACCAATTATGATGACACCTCACAGGTAAAGATTCATTGGAGACTGCTTGAGAGTGAGATGTTGTGCAGGGAGCGATGCATTCATTCCAAGACGAGAAGGGAACCTGGTGGTCGTACACTTTCGATGAGAGAGGTACCCTTCCTTCCCCTTCCTCCCCTCATCCATTTCAGGAGTGGGAACTGCTCGCGCTCTGGGGAAGTCACATCAGATAAAAGCAATGCTTGATGAGCAGGAAGAGAAGGAAGATGAGAGAGGAATGAGGAGATGCGAAGGATTGGAAGCTTCCTCCGAGTTCACTGCTCACACTGCACCATGTAGACATGGAGGAGGAGGGAGAGGACACTTGCATGGAGAGGGGAGAGAGGGAGGAGCAGCTGGGAGTGCTCTCAGAAGTGCACTCCAATCCATTCCTGAAGGAGGAAGCAGTGATGATGAAGAGGTGAGAGAAGGAGAGAGGAGAGAAGAAGAAGAGATCTTGCAGACTGCATCAGAGAGATACGAACGAATGTTGAATGACCCTTCATTGTGGATGGGAGGATGTCCCCCCACTCCCCCTGAATGGGTCTCGGGATCACTCCTCACTCACATCGACCCAATCACTCATCGAATCTCATTCGACAGACTCATTCCGCCTTCTTCGAGAGGCTCAAGACAGAGGAATCAGTGAGTATATGGGATGAAGAGGGAAGGGAGATGAGAGTTCCTCTTGAGATGGCCATCGACTCCTTCGAATGTCCTCTACGTGCCTCCTCACGAACAGAGAAGGCGAGTGAATGGGAAGGGAGAGAAGGAAGGGAGTACTTCAGGAGTCGTCCTAATCGTCCTTCTCTCTCACTCACTCGACAGTCGTATGTCCCTTCCAGACTTGTTGCAGCCATCAGAGCAACTGAAGAAATCCGATTGAGGAATGTAGTGGAGGCTCATGAGAGGAGAGAAGGTAAGTGAGTGTGAAGAGATCCCATCCCTCCCTCCCCTTACAGGAAGACGTCGCCGTAGAGAGAGTGAAGAAGCCTCTTATCGATCGATATCCTCAGAGACAGATCGATCAATCGATAGACAAACGAGAATGCAAGTGACAATGGAGAGAATGAATGCAGAGATGAGAGGAGGATTAGAAAGAGCAACATTCATTCCGAGGAAGGTGAGGAGGGAAGGAGAAGAGAGAGAGAGGAAAGGAGGAGTACTCCCAGATGTCGACTACGAAGAAGAAATATTACTACGATCTCAATATAATCCCATTCGTGAAGAATTCATTCAAGATCAAAGTAGGTAATGGGAAGGGAGGACATCGTCTCTTCATACCTCTCGACTAGAGATAGGAGGTGGAAGGGAGAGAGGGGCATTCTCTATCCTCAGATGGATCGTCTCTCTCTCGCTGCACTCTTCGATCGGAATCGATCGATGGCTACAGTACTCTTCGATATCTTCATTGCCTCCCTCATCTCCTTCATCTGCGTCAGTGTCCTCTCCACCAGTGAGTTCCCCCCCCCCCTCCTCCCCCTCCCTCATTCTTCCACCCTCTTAGATATCTATCACGACGTCTCCATGGTCTTCTTCGCTTTCGTAACTGCGAGTGCTCATGTGAGAGCATACTGTAGATAGCAATCGATAACTGACTCTTACAGTACTCGTTGATGAAAAGTGTGCAGCCGGATGCAGCCTCTCCGACCCATGGATTCAACTGGCAGGTGAGTCCTCCTTGGATGGAAGGGTGACTCTCCCGATGGTTGGAGGTCTCCTACTCCCGTCCCTTCTACTTCCTCATCCTCTCTTCTCTTCTTCTCTATGTCGATAGTCTAATCCCCGACAAGGAATCAACTGATCCGTGGAATTGGAATCTCTATCGGTGAGTTACTCCCTCCCTGCTCCTGTGATGTCATCGTTTGAGTCTCTCTTCAACCCCTTGGCCGTCGATTCTTCTCTCGATTCGTGATCTTCTCTCTCTTCTTCTCCTTCTCATGCCTCTAATCTGCACTCTGGGATGGCTTCCACAGGTTGAACCAGACAGAACACCCATAAGAAGGGAAAAATTCAAGGTTTCGACGCTTCTCCATCACATTCTTGAGCAGATCGAGATGATTCTACTTGGAGGAACGGCATCCTTCGGTTAGTATAGGAGTGAAAGGAAAGAATTGACTGAGGGGCATGAATTGAGGTCCATTGAATGCATTGGCTCAACTCTCTCGAACGGTGGTTTGCTTGTCCCTCTTGGTTGGAGTTTCCCTCCTCGCTCATTACATCGATCACTCTACATTCTACGCCGTCCCCATGGCTCTCCTCGTACAAATCTCCTTCCTTCACAGCAGGTTGACAAGGCAAATGAGGTGGAAATGAACTGATTATCATCAGAATGTCATCGAATCCCCATCTGTGGTCTGTGATTGTCACTTCTCTTCGAGTTTCTCGAAAGGATCGATCGACAGAGGGAAGAAGTGGAAGGAGAGAGGAAGGAGTGCCATTGAGAGATGAGAAGGGAGAAGCGAATAGGGAAGGAGGAGAAGAGGAAGAGGAAGAGTCAGAGAGGAGGAAGGAGACAAGGAAGAGGACTGAAGGTATTGGGAGATGGAAGGGGAGTAACTCCCTTCGTCTTCCAGTGATGAGTCTAGTGGGAGCAGAGGATGAACCCTTCCTCGGATCTCTGCCCACTCCCATCAAGAGAGCCGCCCTTGCCAGAGTGAAGTGAGGAATGACTTGGAAGGAGAGAAAGAGAGATTCCCTTCCAGACGGGATCTCTTCTTCTCCCTCCTACTACTCATCGTCTCCTTCTCTCTTCATTGCACTACAGTCCTCACTGCTGCTCAACCCTACGTAACGGTGAGTGAGGAGGGAGAGGGAGGGGGGAAGAGAGAGTTCTCTTCAGATGATATCCATGGGATGCACCTTCATAATTGGTATCTTAAATCACTACGTGTATATCCATCTGAGGAAGCACACTCCATGGAAACTGGTGGGTGATTGGTTCTTCGTCGATGGATCAGTCGATGGCTTTAGATCGCTCGTCCCTTCCTTCGTCCTCGTGAGTATGGAATGTTCGAGGCAGATCAGCCAGCTGCACTGATGCACTTCGAGAAGATCCACATGTGGATGCTCATCCTAGAGAAGAACATCGTCAGTACTTCTCAGCATTCACTATCAATTCTTCTCTTTAATAGATTAACAGGGACATTATGAGTATCGGAGGCGTTATTCCCCGCTTTCAGTTGTATCCTCTAACTGTGATCTCCTGTGTGAGTGTCTCCTCTCGTTCTATCTTCTCCCTTTCTCCCATCCTGATCCCCATCATCGGATTCCGTCTCCTTCGGTCAGCAATGGCCGTCCCTCATCAGATTTACGTCAGTTCATTTCTATTTTCTAACCAAATGAATAATGTAATTCAGATTCCCCTCGGTTTCTCCTTCATCATTTCCTTCGTCGATGTCCACACTTTCTCTCCCCTTCCATTGCCTAAAGGAGTGAGAGAGAGATGGTTTAGAGGGGAGCAATCTAATTCTTCCTTGTCTTCAGTGCACCTTGCTTGATCTTCTACCCTATATCTGGTATCTCCTGGCAGTAATCTATCCAAATGGGAGGAACTCAGTCTCAAACTCCACTTCGTGATGGTTAGTCTACAGTACTCCTCTCCCTCTACCGTATCCTCTCTTCTCAGGCATACATGGCTCCCTGGCAGATCACATGGGGGTCGGCCTTCCATGCCTTCGCCCAACCCTTCTCAGTGCCTCACACGATGGTGATAACAGTGCAGACTGTAGTCTCCTCCCTCCTCTCCGCCCCCCTCAATCCATTCCTCGGATCATCCTTCATCACCACTTCCTATGTGAGACCTGTGAAGTTCTGGGAGAAGGACTACAACACGGAGAGGAGCGATGCAAGCAATACTCGATTAGCTGCTCAATTGGAGAAGGGTGAGGAGGGGGAGAGGGGAAGAGGGGGAAGAGGGAGAAGGATCGGAGTGAGCGATATTTCAGGCCCGATGCTGGATGATTCCAATCTGAACGCTGTTTTCTACGAGCATCTAACCCGTTCTCTCCAATCTGTCATAGCAGGGGACATACTGATGGGAAGATGGGGGGCAAGTGTAGAACCAGGAGACTGCTTCATATTGGCAAGGTGAGGGAAGGAGAGAGGAGAAGGAAGAGATGAGTCCATTCCAGTTTCTACTTGAATTGCCTCGTGCACATCGTCGAAGTGGGAAATGGATACGTGACTTTCCAATTGAGAGGACTCGAATTCAGAGGGACATACTGCCATCAGAGAGAAGTACGAGGAAGAAGAGAGGAAGGGGGATAATCTCTCCTTCTGCAGGTCGAGGCCATCTCGGAAGACGTCAGTGAAGGAGGAGGATGCTGTTGTTGCAATCCCGGAAGTCTGCCTGGACTACTCTCACTCAATACTGCATGGGGATTGAGATGGACTGCATGGGAGGTACGAGGGGGGGGGGGGGGAGAAGGGGAGAGGGGAGGGGGGAGGGGGAGGGGGGAGAGGGGGAGAGAGGAGGAGGAGGGGTGATTGCAGGTAACAACTCACAAGTACATCGTCGATGGTTACTCCATCACTGACAACTCTGCCATCAGTCTCCTGCAGGTGAGAGTTGTCCCTCCCCCCCCCCCCTCTTCCCCCCTCCCTCCCTCTCCCTCTCTCTCTCTCTCGATCCCTCGATTGAAGGTGCACGAGCTTCGTCGATTGCTGGTGACTCTGTACTCTAAGTGTATCATCTACCATACTCTCTCATCTCCTAATCTCCCCAAGTGGATGGAGAACGAACAGATTGTGAGTGGGAGAGAAGAAGAGGAAGTTGATCATTGATCTCTACAGACAGCGATGATCGAGGGAATCGACAAAGTACCTCGATACGTGGATGTAGACCACCTCTTCTGTACCTCCAACGATGAAGATTACGATACAGACCAAGGGGTGAGGAAGAGAGGAGAGAGACTTCATCCACTCTCCTTCTCAGGGAATATCCCGTCAATCATTCCTCCGTCTCTACTCTCCATGGATCGATCACTGCATTAAGAGACTCACCAAGTACAATCAGTCGGATGATGCAAGGTGAGAGACCCCCCCCCCCTCCCCCTCCCATCCCCCCTCTCTCCCTTAAGTACCGTCCATCGTCTGACCACTCTCCTCTATTCCCTCTCTCTCCTTGGTCGACGTGCTCTTGGTCAAGCCTCGTTCAATCGACACTCGAGTGCAGCTGAGAGCTTCCTCTACGGTCTTCACTCTCTCTTCAAGGGAGACTTTCGGTGTGTATCACTCCCCTCCCTCCCTCCATTCATCCCTTTCAGTATCTCCTCCTCACGTGATGACTGGGTCTTCGCTGACATGGAGATGCTGCAGAGTGTGATCGCCCCTTCTGTGAGGATGGCATTGAAACTGCACCAGGTGCGAGATCCCCCCCCCCTCCCCCCCCCCCCTTTCCCTCCCCCGATGATTTTGATCCACTCAGGATCATTTCACTGTATCGGATGATCTCGATGATGCTCGATCCCTCTTCTATCTCATCAGAAGACACCAGGAGTCTCTGTTCATCTCTCACGAGGTTCCCCTCTCCTCTCCCCTCTCTCTCATTCTCCCTTCTCTCAGCATGATCCAGCCTGGCGATCAGCCATCATGGCCAATGTTCCGTCTCTCCTCGCACTCCGTCATATGTACGATGACGGACAAGACGATTACAAGATAATCATGCTGAACAAGATGAATCTCAATATGAGGTACTCCCCCCCCCCTCTCCCCTCCCCTCTCCCCTTCCCTCATCCTTCCATCTCAGAGTAATCAAGTTGAATCGTGAATGTGTCCGTGCCTTCTGGTCTGGTCAACAGCAAGAATTGGTCTTCCTCCGAAATCGAAATCCCGAACGAGGATCAATTCAGAATGCGAGACAAGTACTGAGGAATATGATCAACAGGTGAGTTCTCCCCTTTCCTCCCCTTCTCAAGAGTATTCTCCAGTTCTGCTGATCAACCAGTGGGATATCCCATCTACGTCTCCCCTCTGACTACTTCATTCCTCGAGACTCACCCTCAATACGAGTCCATCGTAGGACCTCCTCTGACTGTGCAGGTTCGAAGTGCCAGACGAACCACGTGATCCCTCCTCTTCAGAGAGTTTCCTCCTCCCTCCGATCATTCTTCTCCCGATTCCGTGCCCATTTCGGAATGAATGGCAGCAACTCATTGAGTGCAACAAGTGCAGTTCTGTCCCATAGACTGAAGGTGAGTAGAGAGAGAAAGGAGATAGAGGAAGGTGATCTTCTAGGGAGAGGCAGCACAAGGGACAGTGTACACGAAGGAGAGTGGGGAGGAAGGAGGAGGAGTGCAGGTGGAGAGAAGGGGAGGGGAATGGAAGAGAGAGGGAGATTGCAGATGGAGCAGTCAGTGGTGCAGTTGACAGGGGAAGGAGCTAGAGTGAGCATAGTAAAGAGTGCAGTGATTCCCCCCTCGGAGAAGGAGAGAGAGAAAGGAGAGACTGAGACATTCGAGGGAGATCCAACCACCTTCATGGAGATCATCAATGATGAAGAGGTGAGAGAAGAGAGGGAATGAGGGAGGGAGAGGAATGGCAGGTACTGCGGACACTCCATGAACCAATGAGGAGTACGGGAGAGACTCTCGTACTATGGCCACACCAATATCGAGCAGCAACTCAGAAAGCACACATTCAAGAGGTAGATCAGAGGAGAGAGGAGGAAGGAATTGAGAGTGTTGTAGATGGATTCCTTCGAGGGGCAGAAGGGGATGCTCGTCTACTCCTGGTATCCAAATCATGCGAATCGAGCACATAGAAGTCACTGTGGAGAGACGATCCATCTAGTCAGTGCACAATCTATTTCCCTACAATCTGAATAAGCAGATAGAGGTATAATGTGAAAGTGAGTGCATTCAGTTGATGATGATGGGCACTGCCTATTTCGTACCTGTGAAGGAGAGAGGAACCAAAGTTATCAAGGATTCACAAGATACAAGGTTAAGCACCTCCATCTCCACAAAATACGGATCGATTTTCAGAATGATTCTCCTTCGAGATTTCTTCGAGGAACAGTCAATAGAATCGAGGAAGAAGGGATTGAGAGCGGATGAAGAGAAGGAGAAGGAGAGAAGGGAGAAGAAGGAGAAGAAGGAGGAGGAAGAGGGAGGAGAGAAGTCGACTCCTGTCAAAGGTCACAAGAGGAGCCATTCGAGTGGGATCTCGAGGAAAGAAGACGACCCGGGTCCCTCTACCTCTTCTGAACCCTAAGATTCCGTCCGGAAATAATGAGGATGGTAGTGCCATAGATTCCATGTCATAAGATGTTTGTATGTATCTAGTCATTCAGATCCTCCATAATCTATTCAATCCATAACTCCATCATAATTCGAATAGAGTACGGTACTCATCAGTCTCGATTATTGATCTCTTAAGGCTTCTTCATTCCATCCCAGTATCATTTCTCCCATTTATATTGCTCACTTTAATAGTCCGTTACTACCTACGGGGCTCTCAATCTACATTTTTCTTCCACAATTTTCAGAAATTTGCTAGAATATGCGAAGTATCAAAATGACGAAATTTTCGAAAAGACTTTCTCCATTCATTTCATGTGCCACGAATAAATTGATGTTCTTCCTTACTCAGAATCTTTATATTCGACATTCACCACCCAAAAGTAGCGATTAATAAATACAGTATAACTGGGTGGGTAACGAGTACACGTATCGATTGGAAGGGGTAGATCACTTATTAGACTAGAGGGTTTCAATCCCTTCCTATTACTTCCCTCGAGGAGAATCGTACTTGAGTCCAGCTGCCTGTGATGCTGCTTGATCCGCATCGAAAGTGACGAGGAGAGCTCCGTTGGGGGCAGGCTGAATATCGATTGATCCTCCTCTTCTCCTCCCTTGACCTACCTTGCAAGCCAGTCCGATCGGCTTCCCGTCGGGTTTGTTCCAGATTGTGTACGTATTGGGAGTTAGCCAGATAGTGTCGAAGCCCTTGAAAGATCAAAGATCAATTGAATCTCTCTCATCTCTCACATTGTATCTGTAGATGCATCCCTCAGTGATGATCTTAGCCACTTCTCCATCCAAATGACACGACTGCTCCACCTTCGACACTGAGTCTTGCACATACCTTAATCATTACGTTGGGATTACAGTGGATCGGAAGGGTACAGTAAGAAGGTAGATCACAAACCATCTGCATCCGATAACTCGCTCCACTTTCGTTCCATCGTTGTCCTCACTCACACAAGCAACGGGCTTGTGGCCATAAGTGTCGCGACGAACCTCAAATTCATTGAATGATAACTACCGTATTCCAGTGAATCGATCTCACGTGGCACTGGTATACGGTCTTGTCCTTCTGGTATCGATCTCCGTCGTAGAGTCTCTTGTTCCTGAACTGGCATCCCACACACTTCTTCTGGCATCTTCCTCCCTTCTGGTCACAGTAGAACACGAAATCACCATCCTGAAGGAAATGCATCATTATTGTAGTCACTACTCGATCGATCTACAGTGACTATTGATCTACAGTAATCTCTACCGTACCGGCCACTGCTCTCCGATCGCGAATCTCTGTCCCTGATGGATACATCCGACTGAGCACATCTGAACGGCGCCTGAAGACTTCCGCTGGCATTCGTATCTGAAAGAATACTGTAGATGGGGGATAGGGTACTGTAGCATACGTGTATTCTCCGTGGTCGTATCTCTCTCCTAGTTTGACCTTCCCTCTCTTGTCATGGTGGATGCATCCCTCGATTGAAGCACGCAAGTAATTGCCATCAGACTTGCACTCGTAGTAGTAAGTGTTCTGCAGAGAGGTAGGTCAGTATCACTACCGTACTCCTCTCTTTCTCTCTTACCGTATCGTCGTTCCAAGTCTCTCCCAGTCGGTATCGTCTTCCAGAGGGACCGACACAGGCTGTCTGCTTGAACTTGAGGAATCTGGAAGGGGTGGGTACTGTAAGGGTAGGGAGGGGAGGGAGAGTGACCTACCCCTGGGAGGAGAGGTCACACGTGACTTCATAATCATCTTGGATGAAGTTCTCTCCTATGGATAGTCTCTGTTGTCTCTCAGTGAAGCAGCCCTTGGGAAGTAGTTCACCCCCTCGACATTCATACCAGTATCGACCTGAGATGAAGAGAAATGAAGGACGGAAGGATTAAGGGATCGAGGGAAACTACTAGAATATACTAAGAGAGGAGAGAAGGTCGATGGGAGGGAAGGGAAACTTCCCAATAGAGAGAGAAGGAGGGAACGGAGTACTGGAACGGAAGTGACAACGGAATGATAGAGTCGAATGATTGGAGTGATATTTCCCTCCCTTCATCCTCACTCATCCTGTACATCCCCTCCTTCCTTTATCCGTTTTATTGAATTCCTACGGTGGTCCTTAGGAGGATACCTCTATCGATTCGTTCTCCTTGATTCCACCATCGTGCAGGTCCTCCATTACCAGATGACCAGCATCGATTGGACTGGGAAGTGACTAGAAGGGGGAGAAGAAGAAGGAGGAGGATCATTGGAGAGGAGGGACGACTGAGGTTCCCTTCTCTCATCTAGTACATTTATACTCGGTAGTCGAGAGGGGCGGGAATAGACGATAGATACGGTCACTCTAAGAGAAAGAGAAGAGGGAGGAGATACAAAGAGGGACTGAATGGGGCTTATTCTATCTATGTCCACTCCATTCTCAACTATTTGTAACCATCTGGTTATCCCTTTCCACTCCCGTTCAACTCGTTCCTTCCTTTTCGTGCCCGTTCCATCTTCGTTCTATTCTCGGATCATTCTATTCTCCAAACTGTTCCACACCATTCTTCATATTGTTGATATTCAATTCAAAGTATCCGTCTCTTTTCTCCTTTCATCTTTTCCCCAACCAGTGTATTTCTCCAGCCCATATATGTCTCCATCCCTTCCAACTTTCCATTTCCAAATCCATTAGAGGCCTCGATCAGCTACTTCCCTTGACTCACAATCAGAGTATAAGTGCATTTTAATCACTCCTACATTTCCGCTCCACTAAAGGTGCAACTTACCCACTTTTTGCATAGACAACCGAAGTTGTCGTGAATCGGATCTCATAAATGTTGGCACAGATAAACTTCTTCCTTCTATCAGTTGACTGACTTTATCGATCAATTTGAAATCACTCGATACATCAGCTTATTAATAACCGAGATGGGCTGGTTTACATATTAAAAAAAGCTGGTGACTACATTCTACTACAATTTATGCAATACTCTTTCGTGTCTACAATCCCTCTAGAGGGTATCTGAGGGGGTAAATAAGAGGGTCACTGGAGGGTCAATGGGTGGTAGGCAATGGTGTCTCCTTCCTCTCTATGCGAATCCGACCTTCTCGGGGGCGGGCTTCGTACGCATTCCCGTCAGAAGAGACTTGATCTCTCCAATCGCCTTCGCGGGGTTCAGATGCTGCAATCAAGAGATGTTCTCATCTTTCAAAAAATAAGAAAAAAATCTCTAGGCAATCTTTTTACACTAGCGATCTATTCACTACATCCGATCATCAATCAGTGTATATTGTCTCTATTTTGTGACTCTTTAGAAGAAGAAAAAACATTACGGGAACTACCCGTGCACTATCACTTTCCAATAGGTTCAGGTTGCAGAACCAGTTTCTCCGATTAAGTTGCCCTTCTCCTACTTCCTTGATCTACCTTTCATCTTGTAATCCTTCTTCTCAATTCTCTCAGAATGGTACTTCCGTTGTGTAACTCCTCACAAAAAGAGGGTGGTTTCTCTTCGCTTCCTCTCCTTCTCCCAATAATTCAATCGCTCAGACGATCCATATCAGCACTTTCTCTACTTCTTCTCCCTCTCTGCTAGCCAATCACACCCATTAAAGCCGAAAAATGGGCTGGCTAAGAGATGGAACGAAGAGAAATGGCTATGTTGTGATATTCCCTTTTCGCTGAGGGATGGAGAAGGGGGGACACGGGTGCCAATAAGCACAGTTGTTGCTTTGGACAGTGATAAGTGATTGCAAGTGTGATAGTGATAGCATCCTTGTCGATGCGGGATGCCGTGTCAGTACTAATCAGTACTATGTTATTGCCACAATCATAATCAGTGACACAACTAGTTAGCCATTTCCGTCTCCCTCTCACTCACCACGATCATCTCTGCTCCTTACAACTTTCCCTTTCACCATATTTGTTTCATAAACAACGAGGAAGTGTTACCATACGAGTTGTGCTGATAATTAGACCTTTCAAATTAACAATTCTCAACCCAATTCGTTGCATTCTACTGTCTCATGTTGGGTTAAATTACTATTTGTATCGCATCTACCAGACATCCAGGTACAATTCTTACCTATGTCTGAAGCGCAAGTCAATCTTACAACGGCAAAACACCATTGAATTAACTAGTAATGATGGCGAATGAAACGAAAAAAGTACAACGCAATTTCCGGATTTGTTTTTCTCGAAAGGCATCTTCTTCACAGATTGCGATATCAATTGATCAGAGTTCTCTAACCTTGGGACAAGTTTTGGTGCAGTTGAGGATGGTGTGGCACTTGAATGCAGAGTATGCATCGTGCATTCGGTGGAGTCTCTCGGGGGCATAGTCGTCGCGAGAATCGATAATCCATCTACAGGAAGACATGATCAGACATTCTTGCCACATAATGCATTTTTAACGGAATTTGACTAAGCAAAAATAAAAAATCGTAAGCAAATATTTGAAGAAGAAAAATTGAAAAAAACAAGAGCAAAATAATAAATACCTGTATGACTGCATGAGCACAGCGGGACCGAGGTACTTGTCAGCGTTCCACCAGTAAGAGGGGCACGAGGTCGAACAACAAGCGCACAGGATGCACTCGTACAGACCATCCTGAGACCAGACATTAACATTCTCCGTGATAGACATCAAAGAAGGGAGATGTTTGAAAGACACGGAAGTGTCGCCAATTAGTGTTTTCCCCTCTCATATAGAAATAGAGCGCAGTGAACTAAATAGTGACTTAATAAGTAAGTAATTCTCACGAGTCTCTCCCGCTCCTTGATGCTCTGGTGCATCTGCTTCTCTCCGAGCTTGATCTGCAATGTTACTCACAAGATATAGAAACACTATATTAAAATCGGATGAACAAATGTCGATTCTTTATTTATTACCTCGCTAATTTAATTTGCAAACCCCAAACTTCTGCAAAAATATAAATACCTGAATGATTGTAATGATCAGAAAGGAACTAGGCATGCAAAAGTCAAATAATTCTGGCCCATCAAATTACCTCAGACTTCTTCTGGATCCAGGGCTGAATAGAGGCGTACTGAGCGTAGAAAAGGTTCATGTCAGGGACGAGATCCTCAAATACAATCAACTCAGTTTCAGGATAAGAGAGAAAACAAGCCACAAATGAAAATATGACTTCGATGATAATATGAATGATTAGTGGTACCTTGACGACAAACATGTGGGGGAGGGGGTAGATCTTAGTGCTCTTGCTCGTATCCTCGTCGATATTGCAGATGCAGGCTAGCGTGTTAGAACCAGCCACATTCATCGCGCACGATCCACAGATACCTGAAGGGAGTCCTTGAGAAGGAGCAAATTAGGAAGAATAGAGGAGAATATTCGGAATTAAATTGGAATGGTGTTGAAAAATGGATATGAAGCCATTTCTTGAACAAGGGTTAGCGTCCATAGAAATCAATTTTCAATTTTCTGAAACTGAGTTGTTTAGACCGCATTGGATCCAGACTTTGCGTCGACAGAATTGTGTCATTTCTGTATTTATCTCACAAGGGAATGGTACGCGCACTCGATAAAATTATAGAATCTGACCTATTGAATCTCAAACAGGACCATGAGTACATTCAAAATCGTGTTTCAGAAAATGCACGATTTTTGTTTTGAGCCAGAAAAGTCGATAAATGTGTCGGGGTGCGATTAGCCGCATGGGATGTATTATGTTCTCCAGTCAAAACAAAAATCGCGCATTTTTTGAAACACGATTTTGAATGTACTGACTCTGGTTTTATCGGGTAATATTACTGTAAGTATAAAAAGTAAACTACTTCGAGTACTGCTGTAAGTTGCCTCAATTGCTACTTTTTAATTGAGTAACAATGTCGTAGTGAAAAAGTAAGTAGCAGGCAAATGACTGAAAGTGATTAGTAACTTACTTTTTTTGCGCGAAAAATCGGTCCAGAAAAAGTAAGCTACTTGTTAGATTGCTCAAACCCTACCTTCAAAAAGTAATTTACCTCAGCACGGCCTTTCGCTCCCCCGCTTTAGAAACGGCCATAAAGGGGGCGGAGCTCCCCCTCGATTTTTCGCTTTGGGGATCCAGTTCAAATCCCACGGGGCGTTGCGGTTACGCGTTGCGAATTCAAGTTCATATTCCCGCGGGTGTGGTGCGTTGCGGTGCCACTCAGTTGGTGTCGGCTAGCCTTTCCCAGCTAATTAGATGTTGCGCTTGTATTTTCTATTTTATAAGAAAAATCAATAAACGTAAATTATCGATTGAATATTATGAAAAACAACAAATTAACCGGTTAGAAACCCCGCCCCCTTTTCTTTCGAAACTCCCGCCACAGAAGTGCGCGCACACGTACACGAAGGTGCGCGCTTGTCACGTAAGCGCTCTCCAAGGCAAAGGCAGGCGAGGAAATCCAACAGCCTGAATCGCCGTGCCTCAGTACTCGAAGTAGTTTACTTTTTCAGAAGAATACTTACTGTTATATTACCCTACATTTTCAGAGCATGGTCCTGTTTGAGGTTGAATATGTCAGATTCCATAATTTTACCGAGTGCGCATTCCCTTGTCAGCTCCATAGATCATTAATATTGAGTGAAAAGAAGGATCATTCGAGCAAAATTTGAGAGCACCAGGGAAGGGCAGGAAAAAATTCCCGCTTTTTCCCCGTACTGTAAGGAAATAACACCGATTTAGTTACTATTTATTATCAATAACTTAATAAATGACCTAAAATGCGCGAATTAAAAAATTGCTCATTGAAATCGTGAGCGCGACCCGTTGATAAAGCGTTCCGATAATTAACAATTTGGGCCGATTGGAGGCGGATCATGCTAAACAGAGAATTGCAAGAGATGAGCATTTGAATCTTACAATACCAAATCGAAAAAGTTTCCGGATTGTTGCAGACAATTTACGAAAATATACATCAGATATTACCATTTGTAAAGCAGTGCAAATAGTCGAAATTTTGTAAAATTTATGTTTAAATTACAGTGTTAATTACTAATTATGTATACATTACAGTCTTAATTACTAATTATACAAAAGATTGAAAAAATATCATCCCTTTATCTAGTTATTAATATTAAAATCAAGGAATTGTATCAAATTGTATCAAAGTTACAATATTTTTTTCGGATAGTAGTTCTTTCGATCGAGAACTTTAATTTTTAGCAGTCACAATTTCACATGCGACGAACGAAATTTGTAAAATTTAAGTGAACATTAGTATAAAAATGTATCGAAGGAAAGTAGTGAAATAAACTACATTTAAAACTCAATGTTTCTTTTTTGCGGTCTTTTTCGATATTTTTGACCGAAAAAGGAAGTTTCTGATCAACCCTGATATAAATTACATGTTAATTAGAAATTATGCAAAAGATGAAAAGCAGAAGAAAAAACAACCATCCCTATATCTATCACAAGTCTCGGCTGCATATCGAGTCCAATCGAGGCAAAGGCAAAACAATAATTGCGAGATCAGGAATGGAAGGAGTCGATTCGGATCGAGAGGCTCACGGTATGATCGGATTTGTCGCGTTAATACATTCAATTCTTTGGGAATTGAATAAAATAAAGTAGATAGAATTTGATCGCCATAGAATTTTAATTGACTTTTGCTGTGCCAAAAATACTTACGATTTGCTCGAATCTTTCACAAACGGTCTTACAAAAATATATATATGCTCTGTTGATTAGCGGAGTCAAGGCGTATACACAAATGATAAGAACTGGTAGGTAAAAATGACTAGCCTTCACGACAGGATCGTCTGAAAGTGAGCGTCGGATCGACCTCATTCTTGATCTTGATCAGAGCATCCAGCACCATTTTTCCGCAGTTGTCGAGATCAATATCGTATTTCTAAAGTAAATCAGTAAGATTAAGTGGTAAACAAATAAAGCAATGAAACCTGTAGCTTCGGCTTGGCATTGGGCTCTTCGGGGTTATATCTGTATATCTCGAATGTCTTGATGCGCTTTCCGACCTGTTAAAATGTCAAATAATACGTACGAGATAACCGTGTATATATACCTTCTTGTCCGTAGAAGCGAAACGAGAGACGGCAGCTCCAGCAGTTGCAGCCTCTTGAATACGGAGAAGAGCCGATGGACGAGCTAGCATCATCCTCCCAGTCACTAGCTGCACTAATAACAATAAACACCGTAAGAAAACAGAAGAAGGCAAATAACGTGCACGGGATGAGGTTTTTAACGTGTGGTTTAACCCCGCCCATCCTTGGTAAACAAAGAAAGTATGGAAAATCGTTAAAAATTGAAATATGTACCAAAACAACATTTATTAAAGAATATAGAATCAGGAATAAAATAAGCATATTATTCCTCACATGTTGATATTTTTCGTTCAATAAGTAACAAAAAAAATAATAATTCCTTTATTTAACGACCCGAAATTGCAAATTTATAATTGTGCACTTTGCAGTTTGCCTAGCTCATTCTTTTCGGCCGGCCATGATTCTCGTTGCGATTTTCGTGAAATTCTCCTCGCTTCGCGTAAAAAAGTTGTTAAAAATGGCACTTTATCTTCATTTTTTTGTTTATTTCACGTTATCAATTTTCGCTCTTTATATGGCTGTCCGATATCCAATTTTTCGTAACCAAATCGTGCATATACTGACAAAGCTGTTTCTTTAGGGTACCTGCCACAGTCTCCGCTCGAGAATGAACTCTCTCCGTGTGTTCTCCCGACTGGCCACCGTTTCCCGTCGTGGATTCGCAGCTGCAGCTAAGCCCGCACACGGAGCTGAGGAGCTCCGTCTCACATTCGCTTCTCCCGATAAGGCTGGTTTTTTTTCAACATTTGACTTCTTCATTTAGGGGTGTAAGGTTCACTCTAATAATTTTGAGTCAGAATATGTATCGCAAACTGCATTTATGCAAGCTTAGCATGCATGACCCTTAGTAACCAACATAGGTGTATCAAGTCTGGCGCTAAACGATCGGGCTGATCGGACCCCATTTTTTGCTACAATTTAACAGTTGAAATATGTCAGAGGGGACTATGTATAAAGTTGAACTTCAGGCATTCTTCACCAACGCCGTCGTCAAGCAGGTTGATGTACCCACTCTTGCAGGAACAGTAAGCTCTATTATCTCCTTTTCAGTGCTAATCAAACTTAAACAGGTCGGTATCCTCGCTAATCACGTCCCCACTATCGGAGTTCTCAAACCCGGAGTTGTCACTGTCACCGATGCTGAGGGTTTGTTACCAATTCACGATGTGGTTTACCAATTTATCAAATTTCATTGTTTTTTTAATAACATTTTTGTATTAAGGTAAGCAGGTCCGCCTTTTCGTGTCCTCGGGAACTCTGGCCATGAACATCGATGGAACTTGCCAAGTTCTCGCAGAGGAGGCCGTCAAGGTTGAGGATATCGATGAGAGCGTAAGTTTTATTGGACAATTTGTTGCTAAAGTTTGTGATAATATATTTTGTGTTCTCCTTTCTATCTAAATGATTAAATTTTAATTCTTAGTTAGGTTAAATCTAACTAAGAAGTCTATTAGATTTCTGAATGTAGATAGTGAAATTTGCATTCCAGAAAAAAATATTTGGATATCATCAATGTATTGTAGTATTATGCTGATATATTTTTCCTTCATCTAATTTGATTCTCAAGTGACGGCTTTTCCCTTCATAATAACCCCAAAACGTAGCCTCATAACAATGTGGGGCTCACATTGTTATAAGAACATTTCCCTAGGAATCGACATCCGAACCTGCAGGTTCTCTATAAGTCTGAGTTTTGGGGTAATTGGATATGCTGAAAACGATGTGCACACTCATTTTACATCTAGTCCCTTCGTTGGCTCCTGCCGGCGTCACGCCGAAAACAGATTTTAGCATATATCACCACTTTCGAATATACTAATATTACGCGAGAATGGTTTCCTACGTAGAATTTCATGTTGATTGCACCAGCCTATTTAATTTTTCGTAAAATATTAAAATATTTTTTTAATGTTGGTTTTTTCAGTGCCCAAATCGGGCATGGTGACCAGTGGATCCGGCTCGTAGATAGGGTGAAAAAAAATTAAAAAATTGTTTTCATAATTCAGGAAAAATGAAGTGGACAAGTGCGATAGGGATGCAATTTTACATATGGAGCTATATCCTAATTTTTGCACGTTCCAAAGTGGTGATATATGCAAAAATTTGTTTTCGACTTGACGCCGTCTAGAGCTAACGAAGGGCGCGAAATGATTATGATCATCATTTTCAGCTCATTCTAATACCCCAGAACTCCTCGACTTGTCGAGAATCGACATTTTTGACTGTGCCATACGAATCTGCCCGATTCTTAGACAAAAGTAATCTTATTTAAGTGCGTTTTGTGCTTTTGGAATATCGGATGGTTATTTTCATTGAGCACAAAAAGTACATTGATTATTACAGCTCGCCAGACAAGAGCTCGAGTCTGCACAGCGTGCTTCCTCCGAGGGTAGCGAAGTGAGATTTTACACAAATTCAAATTTCTTTCGTTCGATTCACGCTATTAGATTTAATTCTTGGCCTCTTTTCCGTCGGCTTTCTTACTCTGTAATTTTAGCTATTTGTTTAAGATAATTTCCAAAGCAAATTTGTCATCAAAAATCGGTCGCATTAGCAAATTAGGTTATTTAAAAACAATTCGTAAAGTAATCGATGTTGTATTTATTTTTTTCACAGGTTGCTCGTGCTGAGGCTGGAATCCGCGCTGAGGTCGCTGAGGCTTTGGTCAAGGCTGTTTCTGGACACTAAATGGTTCCCTCTAGTCTTCTACCAGCCGTTGTTTAGGAGCAGGCATTGCTTTCAGTTACCTTTAGTTGATGTTTTAATTGTATGAACATGTTTGCCTGTATTCTTTTCTCGACTTGGTTCAGAAGAGAGTAGAATGAATTATGAGAGATAAATACGCTATTTCCTATACTCGTGTAAACGGCATAACGAAGGCTCGAGGAGGGAGTCTTGTTTCCGCCTCTTATTAACAAGGCTAGTGATGGGCAATGCGAAGAGCTGAGGGGTATAATTGGATCGGGCCCGATAGAAGCTTCAATCTCTCTCTTCTCTCTCTTTTTCCAGTCGGAAGTATGAGCCTCCTTTTTTAAATTCGAATGTCAGGTGTTCTCTCATCAACGTATACCTGTGGATGTATTCTCTAGTGAGCTTCCTCCCCTTTATCGCTTCTCTCGAATTGGATACTACCACATTCCCATCATTCGTTGGCTCTACATTGGTTCCTCAAGAAAGTCAATCTGACCTCAACGGGACCCTTTACTGTCCAAATTACGGTGACTCGATAAGTCATTGCATTCAAGGTATGCCCGGTTATCTTCCGTAAGGGCTTTGTATAATTCCAGAGACTACTACTTATTACAATGAGTGCTGCGGGGTTCAGCACATGTACTGCTGCTTAAAGTTCAAAGTGAGAATCTTCTTGGTGTAAAATGTGCAGAATAATTGTAGACTTGGTTCATAATATCCTTCGCACTTGCTCTCCTCGTTGGTATATGCCTCGCTGTCCTCGCGTGTTATAGATATTTCAAGGGTGAGATATTTGAGGCCTCATTTCAGAAGAAGTTGGATCTCAAATCTTTACAGAAGACAGAGATGAAGTCTGAGTTACCCCATCCCCTCCCCCTCCTGGAAAAGATTATTGAATGCGATAAAATGATCATTTATCATTGAGGTCAACGATAACAATAAAATCAAAACAACTAAACCTATTAAATCTACGAGATGCATTCTAATGGATACACTTATAGAGTAAGGGAAAAATGTCAACAAAAGAAAGTCAAAATCAACGATATGAAAAGAGAGCAAAAAGCTTCAGATCATATTGAGACCTATAAAATGGTAAAGAAAATGGAGGAAGTTAGACTGCTCATTCCTTCTTGATCTTCGCTTCTTCTCTTCTCAATCCAGATTCCCTCTCGAAGGACACTTCGTCCTTCATCCATTTCATCTCAACATCAACCAATGTTATCCTGTTTCACCCCCCCCCCCCCCTCCCCCTCATGGATACCTTATGAGTGTGCTGCTCCACTGCGTCCTTCGTGTACTCATCGATCATCTTCTCAGTGAGAATTCCATCTTCAGAAGCATAAGCGGATGCCTGCAGGATTGTACTCATGCCCTCTTTCACCACAGCAACTCATTCAATCATATTCCACCGTCGACTTGAGCTGTCAATGGTAGTTCTTACCTGCCATCCCACAACCAATTTGCTCAATTCTCTTCCCGACATTCCATCAGTCGTGGCTGCCACTTCATTGCATTTCTTCAACCAGTCGAAGTCCGCTGGATTTACGGCAATTACAATAATGCATACCATACGCTTTAAATTATAAGTCCCAACTAATTTTTCATTGTATCATCTAGGTAGTTTGATTACACCGTTTCATTCCTTACCCAGTTTGAGTCTCTGCCCTCTGGCTCCACTAGTGGCAGCATCAGCGATATGCTCCTTGAAGTATTGGAGGAGGATTCGTTCCCTCTCCATCCTTCCCGGAAGGGCGAACTCGATCAGCTGATCCAGACTGAATACCGTCATTCCATACATTCATTACTATACGCGATTCAGGAGCAATAAATCAAAACAAACCGATCGTTGACAGCCCAATCGAACTGTTCAGGCTGATTGGATGCCACTACGAGCATCACTCGTCTCGACTGTTCTCCCGTGCGGTAGAGGAAGGCATTGAGAGCAGCACGAACATCCTGCAGGAGGAGAAGGGGAGGGGTGGGGGAGAAGGAGAGTGGAATACCTCGCTCATCTCTCCCTTGTTTCTCTTCTGGAGGAATGCATCCGCCTCGTCGATGAAGACAAGAAGACTGCAAACACATTGGGAATTCAGAATACCATTGAATGAGGGCAAACCAGTGGTCAAAAGAGCAGGTCACAAAAATTGTAAAAAGTGGGCACGTTGCTAAAATTTTAATATGAAATCGTTGAAAATGGGTACGTTTTACAATTTAATCACTAAAAATGAGTATGCTTTCTTCTACTTTTGCAATAGTCTGCACTCCAAAAACTGAGCACGTTATGTCATTTTGGACCAACTTTTCGAACATTGGGACAAACTGAATTTCTTCTCAAGATATGATCAATAATGGAGGCTTAGTGATTGATTTCATCCACTTCTCACCCCTTCCGGCTGTTGCTCGCCCAATCGAAGAGCTTATGAATTGCAGATACTCCGTCTCTTCCCATAGGAGCCACATCTCCTCCCGTCATAATGGCGAAATCAAGTCCAGAGTGACGAGCCAGTGACTTAGCGAATAGCGTCTTACCCGTTCCAGGAGGGCCTGTATCGAGAAGGGAATGATGGGCGAGAAGGAAAACCAACCATAGAAGAGGATGTTTCTGAAGAGACCGTTGTGTCTTCTAGTGTTACTGGTAGAGATGGCGACATCCCTGAGACGACTTTCGAGAGCCGGCTGCAATTCAATTACATCTATTATTTATATCCATTTGAATCTCCAGTCTTGATCGGCTACCTCTCCTCACTCACCGACAGTACTACTCCCTTCAGGGGGTCATCCTTGCTTCTCATCACCATCTTAGTAGTTTTGATAGGATGCTTCAGTGCCTCGAAGGGAGTCACTCGAGATGTCTCACGCACAAGAGATGGTTTTCCTGCAAGGAAGTCCCTTCTCTCCATCTCCTCTCCCTTACTCACCGAGTCTGGCCTCGATGTATCTGCCTGCGACGGCAGTTCCTCTCTTGGCCGAGTACCATCCCACTGCGAGTGAAGTCAATCCTACCACTGCTGCAGTCATCTTCGTCTTGTCGTTAAGGAAGTTATCGAGAGCAGCTCCAAGCATGGATGCTCCAGTCCTGCAAGTGGTCATCCCTCCCTCTCTCCTCATCCCTTTCTCACTCACTTCATCTTCTCGATGGCAGTCTTCCTGTTCTCTTCCTCACTCACTCTCAACTGCTCCAGATTCACATCTCGATTCTCACGAGCTGCCTTCAATCCATCCATTCATTACCGTATCCCTCTCCCTCTCTCCTTCTACTGTACCTTCGCTCTTGCCATTGTCTCTGCCTGCACCTTCTCGAGATCGTACTTATGCTTCAGTGCTAATTCATGCTCAATCGTCTCTGCAATCCATACCCAACTAACCCCACTGAATCTTTTCAATCCACTCACGTTTTCTGAGTGTTTCTTGTCTCTTGACACTCTCCTCTTGCTTCCTTAGACTTTCTTCTTGCAGTCTTGCTTTTTGAGCCATCTCGTCCTCTGATCTCTTTCGAGCCAGTGAGTCTTGGTACTCCGCTCGCTGAATTCCTCTCATTTCCACATTTATGAAACGCTATTCGCATACGGCCTTAGCATGCTGAGTCTCCTCTCCGAGAGTCTTTCGTCTCTCCTCCTCCATAGCCCGGATCTGTCTCTCCTTGGCTGATTGAATCTGTGCCTCCACCATCTGAAACAATGTATGCTACCTTCACTTCCCATTTATTTCCTCACCTTAGTCTGCTGTTCCACTTCCTTCTGTCTCGTTACCTCTTGCATTCTGCTCAACTCGAGTGCTTCCTGAAATACTCTCTATCGCCATGGGAACCCCTCTAATCCAGCTCACCTTTGCATTCGGGAACTTCTCTAGATCTCTAGCAGCCTTGGCTGCTCTCTCCAGTGCAGTAGAATCGAATGAGTATGCCATTTTGGAACCGGCTCCAGCAGCACCAGCAGGACCTCCAGCCCCCTCCGGACCAGCCTGGCCCGCTCCTTGCGGATTGTAATTGTCGGGCATCGGGGGCACCTCCGCCTGCTTCATCCCGAAGAGCCACGACATCTTCAACTATTGATTAGTGCAACAAACGAGAAGCAAAAGAGAAGTATGGGCAATGGCAGAGCAACCATTTTATAAAAAAAAACGAGATGACAGTATAGAAGCTTATTTATGCTCGTAGTACCGTAAAGCAGTTATACATTTATATTTACAATGTGTCTATGAAAGAAATCTGTGCAACACGAACAACACAAAACTATGCATCGATGAGAATGTAGTAATAATTAAATAATTGGTAAATTAATGCATAAATTATCACAAATATGGTTGAGTGGAGGGTGCTCATGCACTGCTGTTCTCGATTACCGCCAGAAGATGCTCCTTGTCAGGGGCGATGAGAATCTCGTTCTCAAAGGTTACCATCAGTAAGCAGTTTTACTATTTGTTCACCGACACGTTTGTAAGAAATTTCTTAATTATTTTACATGTCAGATAAGAAAATTCTCCAGAAAATGAGTGTCGGGAAAATATAGAAATTAAAATTAATTGGGAACTCACCTTTTTCGTACGCAGCCTCAGGAATGTTAGGTCGTTGGTGCTGTCGAGTTCGCGTATCGCACCCTTCGCACGCTGTAAGCATGATTCACCAATTCCTACCTACCATTATTTAAATTTACCTCGCAGAGAGTCTGGAGAAGAGCAGAGTACTGAGCGGTCTGCTCATCATCGAGAGTCGACCGAATCGCTCGTCCTGATAAATAACAAAGTTAAAAATTTCCAGAGAGATCAACCTAAAATTACCTGCATTATCCATAACGATTACGCCTACAACGCCCTTCTGAGACTGGATTCTCTTGATCGTTTCCTCGACGTCAGACATCTGGAAAATTCCTCGCCGACCTTGATAATATGTCGATGGTCTAAAGTGCATGATAAAGCTGCTTCTATCAGGCATCGTATTACAAACAATAAAACAAAAATACCTAACGAGAAAGAAAGGGAATCAATTAATCCGAATTTACGTTTTCGTGAATTTCATTTCGCATGAAATTCTAACACGATGGCGCGCACAATAATGGGCGTGGCTAAAGGCGCGTACAAATATGGGCGGGGCTAACAGCCTGCTTTGAATTGTCATTTTTTCTCGTTGGTTGTTTGGTGGTTATTTCAGCTTCAGTCGTGCTTGATTGTCCTGTTTTATTGATTCATCGGCCTCGATTTTACAAGTATATTGATGTAGAACTATATTGGTTTATTTTTTTGCGTTTTTGACAATCTTCAATATAATGATGACAAAAGCAATAAGGCATTAATAAGAGTTCAGATGCCGGAGAAACGTGAACCCATTCCGGTGGATCCGATTCCCGCAGAAGCCCCGACCGACATGGAGGCACTGGCCCATCTGGCTGCCACATCGGGCGATGGCCGTCTCTTTAAAATGGATGTTGACTATACATCTCAAGTCGACGCAGCTCTCCCCAAGGCTGAAGCAATCGCCAAAGTTTGTTCCAATTTTATTCGGTAGATTTGACGTGATATTTTCAGAAGGGAGATGTGAACGGAGCTCTGGATGCGCTTTCGAATCTTGAGAAGCAGACTCGCCTGGGATCCGATATGAAGTCGAACGCTCGCATTGTCGTTGCCATGGTTGGTTGTTTAAAAGTCTCTTATTCAGTTCAACTCATAATTAAGGTGAAAATGTGCTACGAGGGTCAGAAGTGGGATCTGCTGAACGAGACTATTCTCGTTCTTTCAAAGAAGCGACTGCTCATCAAGTTCGCCATCGCAAAGATGGTTGCAGAGTGCTGCAAGATGGTGGAGCAGATGAAGGTCATTCACTTGCCTCTCTATTCTATCTACAACGATTCTCTGTAGGACGACCCGATCCGCATGAAGCTTATCGAGACTCTCCGAACCGTCACTGCCGGAAAGATCTACGTCGAGGTATGATGGGTCATAGGCCAAATCATAGGAAAGTGAGATTATTGGTAGAACGAGCGTGCCCGTCTGACTTCCATTGTTGTGGATCGTCTGGAGAAGGAAGGAAAGGTGGACGAAGCAGCCACTATGTTGCTCGAGCTGCAAGTTGAGACGTACGGAACCATGCCCATGAAAGAGAAGGTACCATATTAATATTTATTCTTTTAAAAGTGAATTCAACTGGTGGTTAAAACGGTCATAATTTAAGGTGAAATACCTGCTGGAGCAGATGAGACTGTCGATTGGCCGCAAGGATTTCGTTCGTGCCTCCATCATCTCCAAGAAGATTTCCACCAGATTCTTCGATAGCGAGGAGACTGAGGCAAGCAACGCCATTCGTAGTCAATTCAGTATGTTCATTCAAGGCACAAGAACTGAAGCTGAAGTTCTACAACCAGCAGGTCACTGTGGGATTGAACGACGCAGCCTATCTCGATGTATGCAGGTGAGGAATGGAGTGAGAGAGGACGGTGAAAGAGATACGTGCTCAGATACTACCGTGCCATCCTGGACACTCCCTCCATCAAGGCGAACGCCGATGATAGCAAGCACGTAAGTGGAGAGGGGGGGGGGAGGATGATAATGAGTGTATGGCAGCATCTGAAGTGCGCGGTGATATTCGTGCTGCTAGCTCAGCACTCTTCCGACCAGTGGGATATGGTACACAGACTGGCACAGTTGAGAGACCTCGAGGGCATTCCCGAGTACAAGGTAAGCACTCCGTCTGATTGAGTGCAAGTAACCCTTCTATGATTCCCCTCTTAGGCTCTACTGACATTGTTCATGGACGAGGAGCTGATCTCGTGGAAGGATTCCCTCTGTGTCTCCTTCGAGGCCACACTCAAGAAGGGATCTCCCAAGTGTCCTGCCACTGGAGTGAGTAGAAGGAAGGGAGAGGGGTAAACAGTGAATCATTGCAGGTTCTGGATGGAGAGGCTGGCGAGAAGAGATGGAAGGACCTGCACATTAGAGTGGGAGAGCATGTGAGCATGTCTATTAAATCTACTGTTTAAAAACCTTTTTGGTTTTTATTGTGTTGAATGGGAGGAATGAGATGGACGGGGTGATTGCAGAATATGAGGATGATCTCCAAGTATTACACGAAGATCTCCTTCGAGAGACTCGCTCAACTGCTAGATTTCACAGTTGAGGTGAGTGGGGAAATAGGGACAGAAAGGAATATATGGAGAGAGGGGGGGATCAATCAATCACAGGAGATGGAGAAGTTCGTGTGCGAAATGATCGTATCTGGATCAATCGTAGATGCTAAACTCGATCGACCAAAGGTGAGTATCACGAGATGATCTCAGTCTCTCTCGATGGTTCCATCAGAGAGTGGTTGATCTTCGTGCTCGCATCGCCCCCACGGATATTCTGGATGATTGGGCGAGGAATGTGACGAAACTGACGGAGATACTCAATCAGGTGAGGTCGCCAGTGATTGGAAGGGAGACGTGCACACTTAAAAGTAGATAAATAGACTGGTCGTTTATATGACCGCTCCTTTTTAACTGTTCACTCCCGCTCATATCACGATGCGGGACGATCAAAGAGGAAGACAGATTGAATCAGATTGCATGAGTTCGATTTGAGTGCTTGCTTGTTTTACTGATCATATCAAATGTATTCCCTTTTTTCTGTACTAACCAATATTGTCTCAAAAAAGGTATTTTAGTGAATCAATGACTTTGAGGTTTCTCACCACATTCTGAAGGAGGAGATGGTGCATCGCGCATTCGACACTAAGGCATAAGAAGGATTCAGTCTACGATCTCCCCTTGCGTACTTCAACCACTCCTAATTTATATTTGTCTCCTATTGTATGCATACGGTGGCTAATGAATTCTTGAATTGTGCAAAAGTCTGATAAATACGATTTGTACATGTGAATTGTGAAAATATGAGATTGAAACAGAAATGGATAAGGAACTACTATTGCGATCAGGTGGTCTAGAGTAAGCAGTGGAAGCGTATGCTCAAATAGCCTTAGATGGTTGGTTATCAGTGCTATCAGTCTCCTCTCCCCATTCTCCCTTCCATCGAGTGTATGGCTGCAACGATTTCCATCGGTTAGTCCATTCATTATCTCTGACGACCTTTTATCACCCATTGATTGATCTCCCCCCTTGCAGCTGCTGAGACTGAATTGGGGACACGGAATAGGATAATCAACAATGTATTCAAGGTAGATGGAATGGCAGAATGGTCACTTGCCACTCGAATGATCAATTTGAGGAGAGATACAATTGCATTCTCCTTCGATTGGATACTCACATGGATGAATCAGTGAATCCATTCGGATTCCATTTCGAACTCGATCGAGATAAATACGACGAGAACAAGAAACGAATTAGAAGACACAGTTAGTTTGAACCCC
Source organism: Pristionchus mayeri (assembly GCA_036245805.1). Taxonomy (NCBI): domain Eukaryota; kingdom Metazoa; phylum Nematoda; class Chromadorea; order Rhabditida; family Neodiplogasteridae; genus Pristionchus; species Pristionchus mayeri. The sequence continues at coordinate 19,643,675 of BTRK01000002.1, read as the reverse complement.
TCTATCTAAGTGGGAGTCTCCTAGATCGAGGTCGATATTCGATCACAAGTGACGTTCCTCTCGTAGATCAAAGGTGTCAATGATCACAAAGGAGTACTCTAACATCAAGCGGGGAATTAGTGTCTTCAAAAATGCTAATCTTCTTTTGTTCTAATCTGCTTCTCACTCAGAGATAACTCGTTGGTTGGCTGTGGCAGCTGCAATCCACCACAACTTCGGATTGAGACACATCCTTCTTGTTACTCTCATCACTCTCTACACTCTAATGGGAGGACTTGTATTCGAAGCACTCGAGTCTCAGAACGAATACGATGTGTGAGCAAGTACGGTAGTTCGTTACCGTATCGATTACTTAGACTCTACTGAAAACAATTGACAAGATGGACGAGATAATGGACAAATTCGTGAAGGGAGTGATTAATGTGTCGAATCATGAGATGAATGAGACACTCAAATACGATATTCTATTTGAAAAGTCAAAGGTGAGAGAAGAGGAAAGGGAGGCGGAGAGGGGAGATTCAGATGTTCTACGAGGAGATGCTCATAGCAGAAGATCGATACTTGGGATCTGCATGGCACAAAGCAGAGAATCTCGATCTGCATCTACTCTGGAATCTGAATTCTGCCATCTTCTACTCCTTCACAGTCTTCACTACACTCGGATACGGTGAGTGAATGGATGATCCTTCCCTTCTCTAGATCGAGACAGAGAATGAGGGAGGATGCAGGGTCGATAGCCTGTGATACGTGGGCGGGGCGATGGATCACTATGGTGTACGCCTGTTTTGGAATCCCTCTGATGCTGTTGACCATCGGAGATCTCGGAGAACTCATTCAACGGAAATTATGCTGCCTCATCGATATTATTGCAAGGAAAATAAGGTAGATCATTCTTGAATTCCCATTATCGATTGGCAGATTGAGATGGAATGGCAGAAGGAGCGATGAGGGAATGGATGTAGAGAGAATGTCGACGTACAGCAATGAATCAGAAGAAGAAGAAGAAGATGAGAGACTCCCAGTGTGGTTCTCACTCGGTCTTCTCAGCTCGTACACTCTACTCGTATCAGTAGCTGTGTATCTACTGGATAAGGGAGAATACGGAGAACCAGGTGGGAGAAAGAGATCAAAGATCAGAGATGAGTGAGAACCATCTCAGGAATCGACATGCAATCCTCCTTCTACTTCGTATTCTGCTCTATTACTACAATAGGATTCGGAGATGTGATGCCCTCATCAGTGCAAGTAAATACTTCCTCTTCCCCTCCCTTCCTCCCTCCTCTCTCCCCCCCCTCCTCCCCCCTTCCCCTCTTCCTCTCAGTACCACATCCCCTTCATCTTCGTCTTCCTATTCGGATTGACTCTCCTCTCGATCTTCAACTCCTCAGTCTACGCTAAACTCTACGATGTCTTCTACACAGTGAGTCTCTTCGTCCTTCTGATCTCCCCCCCTCTCTCTCCCAATCCTTCCAGGGGGTAACAACAATGGAATCTTCACTCGATTCCATTCATGCTCGTGTTCACATGAGAGATGGTCATCGTCTCTTCCAGGTTCCTTTTCCTTCATTCTTCCTCTCTCATTCCTTCAGCAGAGTCTTCATCCTGTCTTCTCAACTCTCATTCTCTCCTTCCCTCCTTCCCCTTTCCCTAGACGGCGTCCTCCCAATATCATCTTCACTCAACCTAGTCTCCGGAAGGATACCGACTCTTCCATTCAATCGATGGCTTCAATCAATGAGCGATCTCAATCCACCTGCCTCCCTCCCGTTGTGAGAATCACTTTATTCCACTCAGTTCAACACATTCTCATCATCAGAAATCGAGCGAAGAGCGTAGGACTGCCATCAAACGAGTGCAATCTGCATACACTCGACCGAGGTATCGAACCCTCCTCCCCTCCTCCTCCTCTTCTCCTCTTCTTTCCTCTACTCCTCCCCATTGCAGAGTACCTACGTACGGTATTTCTCCTCCTCCCATTCGATCTCGAGTGACTCAATCTCCAATGGAGAGACATATGAGGAAGAGAGCTCCCACAATTGGGCCATTCGGAGGAGTGGAGATAGTGAGGGAGAAGAGGAAGGAAAGCCAATCAAGAAGTCTCTCTCCTATCAGAAACAACCATAAAGAGACATTATGAATTCCAATTGAGATACTTATCACTTTTATACAAACAGCTTGCAGCAATAGGAAGGAAAGAGAATGGGATACAATATATACCCATATGGGAGCCATGGGAGGTGGCACTGAATTCATGAATAATGTCATTGCCATGTTTTTGTTGAATAATATGAAGATAAGGGAAGTATGAGTCTTCCTTATTCACTTTTCCTCTTATCCGGGTATACTCCCCACCACCTGACTCATTCGTTGCTCCCTTTGACTGATCTCTGGGTGCTACATGGTCTGTCCACTGGCTATTCTGCTCTCCTCCCACCGTTTTTGACCTCCTTCTCCCTCGCCCCGCCCCTCCCTCTTCCCACCTCCCGTGACCCATTCACTCACCCACCATCTGGTAGTCCGTCTCTTTGCTCATTAAATCGTGTCCACAATGAGCTTCATGAAAAATATCTTTGGAAAAGGGAAGAAGAAAGAGAAGGAGGAAGAGGAGACGAAGCACGTTCGATTCAGGGTAATCAACTTATTCTATTCGCTGAATTCTATCCTCAGGTCTCACATGATTTCAGTCATCCGAGTCAATCGATCATGGGAGGAGACAATCGATAGCGTTCGCAGATAGGTCCTATGGGGAAAAGAGTCTGTCGGCGTATGCTCGATCGAAGGGGACGAGGTACGGTAGAGGACCGCAGTCATGTCCAGGAGGGAATGCAGAGGACACTCCATCAGTGGATCATACAAGGCATAAGAACCCATGTGGAAGCCATGTGGAAGCGTTTAGGGTAGCTGCATTTTTTTGTTTAAATTTAGGATATTTGAATAGTTAGCAGTGCAGGCCAATACATTGTAGGGAAAGTAGATTAATAAAAATGAGGGAGGACAGCCGAGTATTTGAGTAGGGAATGCCTCTTTGCAGAGGGTCCACCAGCCACCACACTCGTCATTTGATCGACTATTCACCAGAAGGACCCTCCTTCCACTTCAATCGCAGTCTGAGAAGGGAAAGGAAGAGAGACCATCGATGGGAATTTGATCTCTCCCTTTCTGATCAAGAGAATTACGATGATGTGAGTGATCTACTGTGTACGAATATTGATTGGATCACTTTGAGATACGGAGGAAAGATGCAGAGAATTATGTGGAAAGGAAAATGAAGCTGTACAAGAAAAGAGCGAGTGAATGGAAGGAAGAGAATGGAAGATTGAGAGAGGAGAACGACAGACTTAAGAAGGAGAGAGAAATCATGGAAGAGCAATTCAAAAGAATGAAGAAGGAATTGGATGGATTCAGAGTAATGTGTGCTGCACCGGACTACTCATCCATGGTAAGTTCCTCTAATGAGAGGAAAGGAAGATCACAAATTGAATGAAGATGCGTCAACAGTATCCGATGGGTTCGTTTACACTTCCTTCTGATGGACGTCCTTCCCATTCCTTCTACGGTCATTCGATGGATTCTCCCCGTGTCGATTCAGCGATCTCCTCCTTGCCCCCCAATGGAGCAGGTGAAACCCCCCCCCCCACCTCCTGTTCTTCCCTCATCAGACTCCTTCAGGGGAATCACTCTCTTCGCCATTCTTCCCTTCATCAGCCAGTGGTCACTCACATCATCACCCTCTCTTCTATCATCCCCCATAACAAGAATCTCCCTTCCTCCCCACGAGTACACTCAATATTCCAATCCGGTCCTTCCATTCTACTGGTCTCTTGTATCACATCACATTGCGATGATAAAAGTGGTTGGTATCTCATGTAAGATGCGGAGTAGACAAATTCGTTCCATCTCATCGTCCACTCACTGGATACATGCACTCATCATTCTCCTTCACATCATAATCAGTGCTCCCCATTCGAATGTCCATGGCAGCTTCTTATTCTCAATGACTTTCCCCTGGGTAAACCTCTCCAATTAAGTCTCACCCTCTTCTCGATCCCTACTCCCTCTTTCCTTCGTCGTCTGACCTCTCTCCTATGAACACACTCTCTCTCAAGGGACGCCATCCTCTCCCTCAGATCAAAGGGAACCACCCGACCTCAGGCGGGAAGGTCTCTCATTTGAATCTCCTACCCTTCCTTTATCGCTCCCTTGCTCTCTCTCTCTTGCTCTCTTTATCGTTGGCATCGCTCCTTCTGAATCTCATCGTTACCGTATCTTTCACTTCATCCCATATGCTTCGTGACTGTCCAATATTGGATTGCAATTGCATCACTTCTTTCGTACAATTTGGCCTTGATTTATCCATTTTCGTTATTTCAATTTGTTTGCACGAAAAAATATTTTTATTTCACTAAATACTAGCTAAATTTTCCTGTTTCTAAATCTTCTGAGTCCAACGCTCTCATCTTTTACCTTTCCTTACTGTTGTACGTGGTTGCTGTGAGATTTGCGTGTTTCATTCGAAGTCTTTATTATCCCGTCCTATCCGGGATATCCCCTTCCATTCCTTCCCTGACCTCTTCCCTTCTCCACCCACCCACCCTTCACCTTAGCCTTATCCACTCGCTATACTTGTCACACATGCTGTAGCGGTATCCTTTACCCCCGTCCTCCTCCTCCCTCTCTCTCTCCCTGTCCCTCTCCCTCCCCCCCTCCTCTCCACTTCTCTATCTCCTTCTGATCGCATTCTCCTATCACCTTTCTCCATCTTCAGTCCAGTCCTCGCACTTATCTCAGTTCTTTTCAGAATGAGCTTTATGAAATCATTTTTCGGGAAAGGGAAGAAAAAGGAAGAGAAGGAGGAGCCCAAGAAGGAAGCCAACCAATTCAAGGTAATCTCGATCGATTGTTCCTCCTACCGTCCTTCCGATCATTTTTTCCTCCTCCTACCGTACCGTACCTTCAGCGCGATCAGACCCGTCGATCGGTGCACTTGGGGGATCGATCGTTTGGGCCTGAGCATCTCTCTTCCTTCTACCAGTCAGTGGGACACAAGTACCCCAAAGGACCGAAGTCGTGTCCGGGAGAGAGAGAGGTGAGTAGAGGAGAGAGAGAGAGAGGAGAAGGGTGTGAAGGGAGGGGGGGGGGGGAAGGGGGAGGGGTGATACTCATCCAGGTATTGCAGTTGAGAGATGGTGACGATGAATCGATGGGAGCCCGTCCAGAGTTCAGTCACAAAAGGAGGAGCAATCGAGGGTGGGTCAATACCCTTTCTGCACCATCTCTCTCTCTTCCTCCATCGATCGATCGATATCCTATTCGTTACAGTATCCTTCTGAATCGTCGCGAGGAGCGTAACTCGGACTACTCGTCCCAAGACCCTTCTCCGATGTCTTCCCACTTCTCGAGGAGGGAGAGGGAGACTGCCCCTCCTCGTCACTACCATTCGTCACTTGATGAAAGTGATGAGGAGAATATGGACTACCATGTTATGGACAGGGTCAGTTGACGGTTCAGTGGGTATTGCAGTGAGATACTTAGTATCTCTTGCCAATCGAGTAGAAGAGGAAGCTATGAATGGGAGTGACTCTCTTTGATTATTGTGTTGCAGATCAGGGAGAAATTGAGGAAGAGCGAAGAAGAGAAGATGACGTACGTTGAGAAGTACAATGAGATGAAGAGATACTGTAAGGATGAGAGGAAGGAGAGGGAGAAGGAGAAGACACGACACACGTGAGTGGAGAGAGGAGGAGGGAAGGAGGAGGAGGACTGGGGCATTTGCAGTGAGGTCATCGACCTACTCAGACAACAAAACAAGGAACTCAAGAACACCAACACCCTCCTCAAGACTGAAATTGAGAAATGGAGGAGGAAGGAGGAGCAGGATCGATACGAGTATGTATCTTGCCTACAGTACTCCTCATATATCGATTGCCCGTCCAGGTCCTCCTTCGACTCACATTCGAACAGTCAGATGAAAGCTGTGAATGTCCATGAATACAATATGTTGAAGACGCAAGTTGCAGAACTGAGACAGATAAAGGTAATAAACACTGCATTAAACCAATCCTCTTCTCCTTTCTACCGCATCCCAACACTCCCCTCACAGGCTCAATTGGAGTCGGTATCCCGTACTCCATTCGCGTCGATGGGTCCATTCGGACAATTCCCTCCTCTTCCCTTTACAAATACCTTCAACTACCGATCGAACTCCACGAGTACTCCGTCCACTTCCATCGTCGGAGAGAGTACTCATGACGGAGCAGGTACCTCCTTCCCCCCTCCCTCTACTATCCCTTTCTCTCAGGGGAATCGTTGGTAGATCCAGCCGACAACTCGTATCGTCCCTTCGACGCTTCTCTGAGTGAGACTATGCCTCCTCTCTTCTCTCAAGCCTTCCCATTCTCTGCCCCTCCCCCTGCCACTGAAACTCCAAGGAGTGAGAACAGGACCTCCTCGACCCTCTCCTTGCATGACCAGGTAGATCACTCCTCTCACTCTTCTCTGCACAGTACTCCCTTTGTAGAGTGTGACTCTGGCTGATTCCTCCTTCCGTCCTCCAGTTCCCTCTTCGATGCCCCCTCGTCGTATTTCTCAGTCGGACACTGCTCTCTCCCCTCCTCGCAAGTCATCCCACTCCCTATAGAGAGAGAGAGAGAGTAGGGAGAATCATCCTTGTGATTCGTCTATTCTAATATTGATAACTATTTGTTGCTAGCCAAGCTAACATCCATTCACCCTCATCACGGGTTTCTGATATAATCGACGATTGATGAATTTGTCGTGTGAAAAAAGTATAAATAACTATGTATTTATGATATCTATTTACATCGAATCACAATTGAATGGCATTATTCCTACGTTATCACAGGGGGTTATTGAATGTGCTATTGAAGGAATTCCTAGATGGAGGATTTAATCACATCTCCATTCAGTTCTCTCCCATTCCTCTCCAGATCATCCTCCTTCAGTTTAAAGGCTGGATGGTACCTATGATATAGGGAGCGTTGATCTACAGAATGGATGGATCAACTCACATCACTTCATTCGTCCTCTCATTTACTACTTTGAGTGCCTCGTTCTTTCTTGTAGTCGTTCTTCCGCCCAGTGAAGTGTACCCTCAACCACCAATTGGTTAATCAGACCAAGAAGAGAAGAGACCATCTTCTCACCTTCATCGTACAACTTGCAGTAAGGAACACACAGAGCACGCAGGAATTTCCACACGTCAGAGTAGCTGGAAAGTGATCACAATATGAAGGGACATCTCCTCGTATAGTTAGATATACCTCCACTCCAGAATTGGACACACTCTGAGTAGACGAGGCCAATCTCTGTCAGTCCATTCCACGGGACTCCTTCAATGGACACTTCGATACTATTCCTCTACCGTACTCACTAACTTCATGTACTTCCCTTTGGGATCACTCGATCGACTGCCCATGAGAACAGCGACTGTAGAGGGACGATCCTTCTGGAGAGAGACGAGTCCCTCCTTGAGAGGACCCGAGTATTCGATCACATCGATCGAGTAGCTGAATGGATATCATTGAATTACAACAAGTTGGCATACACCATCAAATTTCTCACTACGTGTACAATCTGTTTTAATGAAATGAGGAATGCGCGCGCGCACGCGGACCGCACCACAATTTAAAATTCTGCTGCGACCTAACGGCCCCGGCTGACAACTGCGTGTAAAAATTGTGGGCGTGACCGCCAGCTCCGGGAATTAGTGAGTTGGAGCAAAACTAGTGCGCATCTATCTAGCTATTGCGCATTTCGGTGTTAACGGTGGACGTGGTGTAATTGTTCGAACCATTTTACTTCTGTAATAGGAGAGAGAGGGGGGGGGGGGGGACGGGACTCACGAGGAAGACACATCGATGATGAACTGGCTCATCTCAGGGAATTGGTCCTCTACCATAATGTGGAACCCGAACATCTTAGTCCTTGGCCCGTACTTCCTGCCATTCTCCTCTTTCTTCTCATCCACCATGGAGATACTCACTTGTCGATGGCAATTCTGAGGAGATGGAGGAGTACAGTGCAATCCTTCCCTCCATTGAAGGATAGAGCAATCTGGTCCATTCTGCAATCCTCCTTCTCCTCCCTTCCCCCCTCCCCTTCACTCACGAATATTCCTCCAATTGCTTTTCCACGATCTCCATAGCCCTATCCAATTTGCTCAGAAATACACCTTAAAAAATTCGATTGACCCTTCACTATCACCATTCCCTTCTCTCTTGACCAACCTCCATTGGGGTCTTCCTTCAGTCTATCTCTCAGGCTCTCCCACTTCTCTACGGTCTTCAAATGAGGGAAGTCATCGTAGATTACCAGATTGTCTGCAAGTATCCATCAGCCCACAACAGTCTCTCCTCCCATACCCCCGATGATTTTCTTCAGTTCCATCACTGCCTTCTCTCCTTCCACTGTCGATTCACTGTCTATCGTCAATTTAGTAGAGAAGTAACTGCAAAAGAAGAGGGTAAGAAACAATGCCGATGGTATAACTGTTGATAAGGCATTTCAGAAAAAATAAATCAGAAAAAAATGTTCAGAAAATTTAAATGAGAAAAGAGAAACGATAAATTTTATATGATCAGAAACGGACATGCCAGATATGTTTGTGTGCAGTCAGGCAACGTTTTACAAGCACGTAAACCCCCTGGTTTCGACTGATTCAAATTTACTTTCTTCTTTAACCTCAGTCTGTGAGGGCATATTATAATATTACTGAGCGATAACTATGCAAAAAAGAGAAAAACGGGAGAATGCAACGAAAACACTGTTGAAAAACGTTGCCCGAGAACACACAAAAATTTTAGAAACGTCCATTTCTGAAAAAGAAATTCAGGCATGATTTTTCTCAAATTGTTGTTCTCGTTTTGCATTTTCTGAAATGTTTTTTGTCTGAAAATACCAGTAAATTGCCTGACTTGTTATCGAGAACAGGATAGCTGCCGATCTCGACCGACTCTTCGAACATCTTTGCAACTTTCGAGAGTCGATCAGAGAACGAGAACTCAGTCTTAGAGGAGAAGAGAACACGAGAGAAGGGAGCTTCGATGGACGAGGAAGGGAACAACTCGTTCTGAATGAGAGAGGGGAGGGAGGGGGGGGAGAGGAGGGACTGTTCTCTAATGACGTGTCCTATGAGACGAGACGATAGATCCAGCTGAGATACTAATGGCAAGTCGGAGTACTTCTCTCCTTCTCTCCTTCTCTCCTTCCCTACACATCCAATATTCCTTCTCACCTCTAGATCCATGAATGCTCTTCGGCAGAACTGAAATGTACGTGTGGATTACAGTAGAATACAGTAAAAAAGCACACCGCTGGAACTCCGGGTAGAGCAATAACATTATTGAGCTTCACTACTGGGAAAAGGGATCGGTTTCCGTCTCTTTCACCCCATAGTAGAGTGGATGAACGAGGGATCTGAGAAGAGACGGAGATTGAGAAGGGACATCAGGGTGGGCTACCGTAGCCAGCTTAGAGACGAAGGAGTCTCTCCTCTCTCGGAAAGGTGATGCTTGGGGATTCTTGGACTGTAATGATTTCCTCCCCTCCTCCTCCATTCCCTCACTCACTTTACTCGGGATGAATGTATTGATTGCATGGACGATCTCATCACACAAATACAATTCGTCTTCGAATGCCTTTGCTATTCCTTAATGTACTTCATCCTAGATGGATGACCATCTTCTATCCCATACCACTGAATGTGTTATCGTCGTGAGTTGGTCCGATTCCTCCAGTTGTGAAGACGAGATCGAATCGAGAAGAGAAGGAGAGTACCTTCGACCATCGATTAGAATAGTAATGAGAGTATGATGGATACCTCATCTGAGATCTCCTCGATTCCATCTCCAACCACTGAGATCTGCAAGGGATTCCCCTCAATCCAATAATCGTCATGGCTACATCACTCCATCTCCATGGATACTTCCCCCGTTCCTCCTCCTCGTTCTCTTCCTTTTTCATTCTACGCCATGACCTACCCCATCCGTTTCGTATTCCTACTCTTACTTCCTTTAACTACAGTGCTATCACAGGACGACTCTGCAGAGACGGGTTTGGTCTTTGGTCTCTGTTCATGCTCCCTACAGTATTCATTGCAGCCTTCAACAACACTTCTCTCAACGAGGACGACGACTACATCTCCATCGATCACTTCCAACCACCTAAGGAGTGGATGAGACTGAAGGCCATCATCTTCCTCAGTGTGGGTCAGTTCCTCTCTTCTCTACCACCCTCTCCTCTCTCTCTTCAGTAGCAGCTTTTCTCGCCTTCCTCGGTCTCTGCTGCGTCTGTGGACTCAAAACGGCCTGCGAACCGCACGACAAAAGCAAGAGAAAGTACCTCTCGCACGCATGATCTCCCCTGGCCCCCTCTCCCCTTCCCCTCTCTCCCTCACCTTCTTCAGTATGACTCCCCTGTCTCTCAATCGCTGCGATATGAAGAATGAATTAGTGTCCTGTGTTCCTCCCTTGAGAATCTCATCTCCGATCACTGAAGGAGAATCCTCACCTCTAGTAAATGAGTGACTGACCAATCAATCCGACAGTAGTCCTTTCCCTTCCTGTGGCAGTCTTCTTATTCTTCATAATCCTTAATCTGGGAGTGAGTCTGACGAGAGACCTCAGCATTCACTCAATATTCATCCCTTCTCATTTCCCCAATTCTCAGATATCTTCCTTGATCACTGACAAATTCTCCCTTACAATAATTCACATTATCTCAAAAGTAATTTATTTCGAATGAAACTCATTGTGAGGTATTTAACACTTTGTGAATGAAAACATGCACGGGAAAGATCAAAGATTATTAACTGGGCTCGTTTAAACAATTTTGTGGGATCCAGGGAATAAATGCATCTCTTCTCTACTGAGGAGCGACTCCGCTTTCCTCTTCAAGCGTCGTTGTTTTCTGTTCAGGACGTCGCTTTTGAATTTGGGAATCTGAAGGATGAAATGCCATTGTGAATCGTCTGAAAAGAGAGATAGAGAGGGGACTCTTACCTCACTGGCGGGAGTGTCCATCTCGACCAATCGATGCACTCTGACTCTCCTCGTGTCCGAGTCCTCTGCCACTCCCATCGACAAGAGAGAACCCAGTGTCATCACTACCGAGTCCTCCATAAGAAGGAGATTATCAAGAGTGAAGAGAAAGAAGCCGAGTTCGAGAAACGATACCACCGTCTCTTCATTCTATACACTATCTCGCAATAGAACCGGCCGAAATAGTGAATAAAATGAAGGGATTATTACCCGAATTTTATTAAACTTTAAATCGAGGATTTCTGAGAAAGAAGGTATGGCCTGTGACTGACCCCATGGAAGAAGACAGTGTTTGGGACGGGAATTACTCTGATGAGTCTACCAGTGATCGAATCGAGGAAGACTGCCATGGGACAGAAACGATAGGGAGCATTCATCGAGTACATCTGAGACGACGAATGAGAAGAAGGGGAAGGAGAGGGGGGGAGGGGGGAGGGGAGAGGGGACTACTCACCAAGGCAGCATCGTAGATCATTATGATCATGAGCATGTTGCCAGGCACCAGTTTGATGCTATGCACGATCTGAGGAGAGAGAGAGGGAGATTGGGAGGGGTTACTCACATTGGTGACGGAGTTTTGGTCACTATCTCCATCTGGACTGCCCGCCCTGCAATCCCTCTCCTTCCCTTCTTCTCCCTCTTCTCCTACCTTGTTTTGGTGGGAGGAAGCAGTTGAACACTCCACAGAAGAGAGACTACACATCCAGAATCTTCCTTCTTATCGCCCCTCTCCTTCAGTACTCTCAAAAGACAATATAAGAGGATTTGGTTACATGGGTTGCAAAAACAAAGCAACATTCACTTTACGTGAAAAAAAGTTAGTAAAAAGACTAACGATTGGAGGGAGAAGCACTTGAGTATATCTCCCTCGAGTCGAATAATCTTAGTTGAGACATCGGGATGAAATCGAGCTCCTCCGAATATATTGTGGATCACCAACTTCGAGTTACGAATTTCTTTCCACTCATCAATAAATTGGGGCTGAAGAGAGGAATGGTTGATAGGGGAAGAAGAATAGTTGCTTTCTCCACGGGGCTCACCACTGATTCGTCCATCCCTTCTAACTGACACGTCGATCTGCCCCTGTTGTACTGCAGAATTACATGCATGGAAGCATAATTGATATCAATGCCGAAGATTGAACCTCCAAAGATTCGTTAAGATATTACTAAGAGGACGGTCTCTCTCTCTCTCTCTCACCAGGGAAGGTTCGTAATGGGAATGGTTTCTTCTTGATGATCATATTGAAGAGTACGACTCGATCACTGGTCGGACTTCCGTAGTCAGTGGGAGTGGGAACTGATTCGATGTACTAGAAAGGAGCGAGTGAAGGGGAGAGGAAGGGAAGTATCTCTCACCTCGGCACACAACTCATTCATGTTGTAGATGGTCGTGCATTTGTGACTCATGCACACCAGGGCGTCGTTGTGCACTGCGACGTCGTTCAATTGACCGAACAACTGCAGAAAGAGAGGAGAGAGGAAGGAGGATGAGTGACCTACCTGTGAATCCAATCTAACGAGATACTTCACCACCACCACTGGATCGAGGCGTATCACAGCGAGTGCAAAAGACTGAGAGAAGGGAGTATAATTGGATCGACGAGTCGTGTGAGAGAACTGATCGTCGCCTGAGAGATGAGGGATAGAAGGAGAGGCACTCTTCCATTCTTACCCATGTCATCGATATGCCTCCGCGGAGTGACTCCCACACAGAATATCTCATCCTTCTCGATATTCCAATAGAGAGACCTGTGAGTTCCAATTATTCTCCCTCCCGATCATTCCCTTCCTCTCCCCACTCCTCTCACTTGAACTTGAAAAGATGTGCGGGTAGATTGAATCGATGTGCCAGTACGTAGTTGCCCTCTTCCTCCACATACATTCTCACCTTCAATCCTCTCTCTCTTCCTCCTCTTCCTTCCTTCTTCCTCACCTGTCCCAGATCCGTGAGTAGTATCACATACTTCTCCATTATTCTCTTCGCGTGAGTACTTCCATCGAGATGTGCATTACTTCGCACTCTCAATCCTTTCTCCTCCCTTCATCTCTTCCTCTCCACTCACAAAGTATCCTCATCGGCTACTAGTATCGCCCTCACTGAATGACAATCGATTCTTTCCCTGTCGTGCACGAATTCCCTGCAATGGATGGGCATTATCTCCCCCCTCTCTCACTCCTCCTCCCCTCCCTCACCGGACAACTTCCTCCTCCAGATCGATCACTTCAGTATGGGAAACAGCTCTTTTGCTACAAGACTGGCTAGTCTCGATAGTCTTCATCCACTAACCAATCAATCATCGTTTCCCCTTTCGTCTTCATCTCGCTACTCAATTGGAAGACTCTCCTCTCCTGAGGCATCTCCATCTTTCCCCTCCCTCTTCTCTACTCACATTCTTCACAAGGGACGGCCATATCTTCTCTGGTCGCATCCTCCTATCACCCATCTCCCTATATCGCATCTCATTCACTATCGACGTGAATGGTTTATATCCTCAAGGGTAAACTATCGATGAAGAGATCAAAGATCATTCTTACCCTGGAAACCATGACCGGGTGGGAAGTAATGGGAGTCACTGATAGTCCGTTCAACTAACTGGGTCACCTGAAAATGTATGTTGACCTCCAATGGATCTCTACTCTGCCCACCTCTTTCTGGTGTTTCTTCTGTGTTACTTCGTCCATCTCATTAGTTCGTCAATCTATCAAATAATACCTCTACTTCATAGCCACAATCGGTATAGGTAACGTTTGTAACGTGTAATGCACTCAACTGCACATATTGGGCTGTATACATGTTTATCACTCACTAATAAACATTTGTTTCAGCCAAGTAACATTTGAAGCGTAACTGCGAAGCCGTAAGAAAAAGAAAACCGATGACTATTTATTTATTTATAAATAAGACTTCTGTCAAATGTTAGAATAAATTGAAAGAGACAGATAGTAACGGGGTAACTCGAATAAATAGGCGGTATGCACATGTAGATGGAGTGGCTCTTGCCTCCCTCCCTCTCTTCCCCTAGACAGCGAAGGTCATCTCGACGATATCTCTGCACAGACTCTTGCTTCTCTCATCCACCACTGCGTCCTTGATCCGATTGACGATATCCACGATCTTCCTAGACTTTGCCAGCTGCAATCACCCACTTCATCCAGTGCAAGGGGGAGGGGGGGTACCTTGATGACAGTGACGTCTCCCCACATGAGAGTGGCGATAGCCTGCAGCACCCTCGTCAGTGCATCCTCTCTGTATCCACCGAAGGAGAGATGAGACTCCAGAGTCTACAAGTCCATGATGAAGGGGGGGGGGGGGCAGTTGCAATGGAGTACCTTGACTATCTCCCTGATGCCGTCCTCTCTCGGTCCCAACTCGCACACTTTCTCCGACGTCTGCAGGAGGAGCAGAGCCCAGTTGGAGAGAGCAGACGCCGCCGCCAACTACAATCAATGCTTAGCTAGCCATCGGTAGATTACGTTTGATGACACAATGATAATGGAGTGGAAGGAGAAAGATACTTGGAGGATGGGTTTGGAGGAGAGAAGATGAATTCCGAGAAGGGGAAGGAAGGTCTTCATCTCCGACGAGATCATCTTTCGGCCTGCCTCGTGGTGGAAAAGATTGCAGATAGCACGACATACAATCGCCTCAAGGAAAGGGGAAATAGGGTGGATGACTAGACTGGGAAATGGAGATCCCTTTTGTGAACATCCAAGGGAGATCTCTCTCCCTCTACTCACCTTGAGATTGTCGTTCGAATCGGAGACGAGGAGGGCGAAGAGACGCTCACGGATGATCGAAGATCGATCCTGAGAGAGATTAGTGCTCCCCCTTGTCCCTTCCCTCGTGACTCACTCCCTCAGAGTAGTACCGATTGACGTCCTCGTTGAGGAGGGCGATTCTGAAGAGGTCGACGATGGGAAGCAACTGTTCCATCCCCCATTCCAGACCCACATTGAGAGTGTCCACCAACATCTGCTCATCCTGCAAGAGGAGTGTCCCCACCCTCTCTCTCTCCTCTCACTCACCCTCACTCCCTCTGGTCCCTTCATCGCCAATTCCTTGAGCATCTCCAATTGGTCTTCCCTCAGTCTCACTCCCTCATTGCTCTTCTCATTATCTTCCACCAATCGATCGTACGCCTGGGGTTCCCCCTCCTTTCCTCTCTCACTCCTTCTTCTTTCTCCTACCTTCTGACTGAATTGTTCAGCTCCGAATACGAAGTATTTCGAGAGTGGGCACAGTTCTCCCCTTGGTCTCTTCTTGTCGATTGGCAGCGATGCATTCGGCATCAACACATCCTTCGATGCACCCGGCACGTATCTAGAGAGAGAGAGAACCTCCATCCACTCTCAGCGACTCCTCACCGTCCTCCGGATGTAAGTGGATCTCCTCCCTCAGCCACTCCTCCTCCCACTCCTGACGATGCACCGGGGATGTAACGACCTTCTCCTGATATCATTCCCTTATCCCCCTTTTCTTCCCTCTCGATAATACCAGTGAGTGGATCTCCTCCTCCCATGCCCATTCCTCCTCCATTCCCTTCAGGTACATATCTCCCTCCTCCCGTGAAGGGATCATAGAAGACTGAGTTGCTCTTCGCTTGCTCTTTCCTCACCATCTGGGCAGTCTGAAGAGGGACCATCACTCCCCCCCCCCCCTCCTTCTCTCTCTCTCTTCCCCTCCTACTCACCGATGCGAGATACTTGATCTGCAGTCCATTCTTCTCTACGAATTCCTGAGCCACTTGATCGGGATCATCACTCTGATCGAATGAGCACGTCAACTGTCGTCCGTCTTCCACCAAGATCGAGAAGTGCATCTACAAGCAGGAGGGAGGTCAGGGGGGAGGGATGTGCCCGTTCCAGGGTATGATAATGCCGCAACCACAACGGCACATGACTCTCCTCTAGTCTGAGAAAGCAACAACATTTTCGGTGCTTAATCTAAAACTGACAACTACCGATTTCATCTTGAGTTAAGCTTGTACAGTAGGGACCAAAATCACTCTGCCAAAACGTCAAAGTTCTGAATTTTATGAAACAGGAATCCAACCACGCTGAAATTTCAATTGCACATACAAATAGGTTTTCGTTTTTATTATTGCGATATACCCGTCATTATGATGATTGATGATACTCCCCACTTCCTACCTTTCCTCCCGATTCTCCTCCGTGTTCAACCTTCCTCCTCTTGGGGGCGAAGTTTATTGCCTCGGGGATATTCGCCTTGATGTAGTCAGTGATCTCGTTGAGATACGAGATGGGCAAGTTGTTGTCCTGCAACCAATTCACTTTAATTCAAATAAATTACCGTATTCCCTTGTGAAATAACTTCATTTGTTTAATCACGCGGTCTCTCCTCTCACCGTGATGAACTTCTCTGCAGCGAGGGAAGGACCGGTTCCTTTCACATACTTCAACTCCATATTCGCATTTCCATCATCGATGGCCACTTTGATGGTGACTGTCTCCGATTCCTGCAACTTCCCCTCGTCTCTTCTCCTCTTCCCTTCTCTACATGCCTTCTCCTGCTGCTGCTGCAGTTGAGCTGCGATTCGTACCGACAACTCCGCATCCAGATTCTCGCGGATCTGCGAATCAAGGGGTGAAGGTGGATTGGGACAGAAAGGGGTCAACAGTAGGAGAGGGGGGAGGGGGGGGCAAC
Organism: Pristionchus mayeri; assembly: GCA_036245805.1. Taxonomy (NCBI): domain Eukaryota; kingdom Metazoa; phylum Nematoda; class Chromadorea; order Rhabditida; family Neodiplogasteridae; genus Pristionchus; species Pristionchus mayeri. Next base: position 19,626,951 of record BTRK01000002.1, on the reverse strand, counting down.
TCACATCGATGGGCGCCATTCTCGACTCGTCTCTTGTGAGGACGAAGATACGCCCGTCACTGCCAATAATATTGTTTCTAACTTAATACAAATACATAAAAAGTAGAATCGGAAACAATATATAAAGCAGTGCCAACATTCGTGCTCTAGTGTCAACTCCCCTATCATCTCGCAGTTGACCACCCCGTCGCCCTCTCCTCACCTGGCTGCAATGACGACATCCTTGTTCTTGAGTGCAGTCACGCACCACAACGATGAGACGGGAGTGTGCATCACCTGCACCACACCAATTCATCCTTCCTCCTCCCTCTCATACCCCCACTTCTCCCCAAGTCTGCCCACTCCGAATGCCATCTAGATCATTATGAGTGTGTGCAGTGGTTCATGAATGAACCGACTGTGAATGATTGAGACTGGGCGGGTTTGGGGAGAAGTACCGTACTCTTAGTACTCTAGCCTACCTGAATGTGTGAGATGGCTCCCTTGCCTCTCATCTCGCTCACTTTCCACACAATCACGTGTCCTCCCTCTCCACATGTCACCAAGGTGTCTGATCCCACCAGAGTCATGCTGCAAACCACTATCCTCTCCTTCCTCTTCCCTTCTACCACCTGTAGATGAACTCGTCAATGGGCGCCTTTTCCACACTCAAAGGGGAGTTGTTCTCCACATTCCAAAGGGCGAGACATCCGTCATTTGATGCGGATACGAAATGAGAAGAGTCGAGGAGTACAAGGGAGCGAACCACGTCCGAATGACCTGCGCACTCATTCCTTCTTCCCTCGATGAGTGTCTCATCCTCCTCACCTTTGAACTCCTTGATGCACTGGTCATTGTGCCATAGTCGGATAGATTGATCAGCACTGGCAGAGAGGAAATGGAACTCGTCCTCACGATTGAGTGATTGCACACACCACACGGACATGGTGTGACCCTCGCACATCAATGCCTCAATCCCTCCATTCATTCCATCCGCATACCCATTCCACTCACAGCTATCACTTCATTGCCGGGAGTGAGTTCCTCAATGGGCCAGATGATGATGTGATTGTCCCACGAGCCAGAGATCAACTTCCCCTTCACTGAGTCCACGTGCAGGCACGAAACTGCAACACAATCTCATTTAACCGCAACCACCCCCTCCCTCAATTTAACGAATGTAGACATATCGCCATCTGCTCTCCATAAATGTTCTAGCCATGTCAATTCTATCCATACTCACCAACACTAGTGTGGTGTTTGAGTGTGATGAGGGGGTCATTTCCACTTCCGCTGCCATACACCGAGATCGCGCCATCCTGCATTCGATGGATAAGTTCGGGGAAAAGAGGAGGGGGCGGACCTTCCTGCCTACGAAGATCCTCCATGCTTCGTCATTCTCGTAGTAGGCGATCGAGTAAACGACAGCTCCCTTTGGCTGTTGGGGAAGAGAGTTGTGCTCACTGTACTCCCCACGACTGAAAACGCACTCACTAATCAAATATGAGAACATTTGGCGAGTTGTTGAGATTCGACAACCAGTCATTATACCTCAGTACAGGATACTAGATTGATTTAGCATCAATGTTTGAGAATGTACGACTTCAACTATACATATCTATCCAACTTACCGTCCTATCCACATCCTCACCGTCTCATCTCGACCACCAGAGAGGATCATGCCTGCAACTTCTTCTTCGTTCATTTGTATCAATGCTTTCATACCTTGACTGGTGGACGCTACACTTTTCACTTCTCCCTTGTGGCCAATGAGAACTCGGCTGAGTACGTAGTCTGCTGGCTGAGTCGCGGCCTCACCCATCTCCACGTCCTCCATTTGTACACTGGAATATAGCTGCGATATATCAACAGTACATTTGAACAATAAACCATGGAACACAAGAAACGAACTCGAAATAGAAAAGAATTCTTTAAGAATTTGAACGATGGATTGTGGTGTAATAACTACAGTGAGATGGATGACAAAGCGACGGTGCTGTTTAACGGCTCTATTACGTAGACTAGCTAATTAACTTTTTAAAATGAAATAAAAATGTTAATATAAATATGCATACCGTCATTGGACAACGGAGTATCTGCTAATTATTACAAAAGCATTAACAAAATATTTATTAACGTAATTTAGAGAAAGAGACAATATTTTGAGTATCGGAAACAGGAACGTTGAAAGACTGAATGACAACTACTCGAACTATACCTTCACAGTTGGGCTAGCGGAAAGAAATCTTTGTAATGTATATTATAAATAAAGAAATAAAAAAGTAGAGTGTGTAGATCCTAGAGATTGGGTGGTTTGGACCAATATACAAGGCGCCCATCTCCCATAGAGACTATCACGTCGTCGTTCATATAGTCCACTTTGGACGGTTCTCAAATTATTTATTGATAAAGAAGCCTTCTCGATTAATAAAAAAATACCTCCATCCAGCTTCAACGAGTCTATCAGAGATCGCGGCTTGAGACCATAAGATAGAGCCTGGATGAGCAAGATTATGAACGAGAGTGAGAGAAACTTCCTGGAAGCTTTCTGTTCAACTTACATTCAATTTTCCCAACTTGGAGAGTGTCACAAGGGAGTGTCCCGTATTTATAATTCCTCTGAGTGGATTGGCACTAATTTTAGATGCAGTTCCTTCACACACCTCCTGCACATCGAATGATCCCCAAGTCTGGAATGAATTCTTCCTTCACTCTCTCGTCACCACTCTCACCTCAAGATTGATGGGATCGAGGTAGAAGCATTCTCCCTTCATCGTCCCCGCAACCACTGACGTCGGCCCGATACTCAACTGACTCGCGTACGCACGAGGGATACTGTAACCAGTCCAGTTTCTACTTTCCACCATTCGAAATACACTCCACTCACGTCACTTTGGCCACTGGACTGGAGAGGTTTCTGATATCAGATAGTACGACCAGTCGATCCTCTCCCCATGAGTAGACGTACTTGCCCTGAATGTTCTCTCCCCCTCTCTTCTTCTTCTCTCTCACTCACTTTGCTGGTGACTCCAATCACTGCATTCCTGTGTTCCGAATGTTCATCCTTGCACTCCATCATCTTCTCCCTCACATCGAGTAGACTCACTCGACGAAGGAACGTCGTCGAGATTAACTCGTTCCTCAATCACAACAATCAAAGAAACTCTCACTGGTCTAGTAATAGTAAAGAGAGCAACTTAATTGAGAGAGATTATCTCTCCATGAGAAGGGGAAACTCACTCGCTCCCGTCGATCCAATCCAGTCCCAGCACAGCAGACGACAAACTAATTCCTCCCGACTCCTACAAAAGTTTTCATTTTCCTTCCTCTTCTTCTTTCTCACCTTCATTCCAGATGGAGTGATCTGCCATCTCTTCACCATGTTGTCCCATCCACACGAATAAGTGACATTGGATGAATTAGGTCGAGTCACTATCCAAATCCATCCCTCCAATCACTTTCATTTTGTCCTTCCATCTCCTCTTCACTCACTCCATGGGCATCATCGACAGAGTGAAGAATCTCCTTCTTCTCCCTTCCACTCACTACCCTCACATTGCTCGTCTCTCCCTCCTCCTCCTCCTCCTCCTGTACATCACTTCACTTTCCCCATTTACCTTTCCCATTTTCTACTCAATCTTCCACTGATATCCTATGTGTATCCTGGGTATTGGATGGAGTGGAGACTAACCGTGAGTACAGCCTCCGTCACCACTCTATCCAGATCCCACAATCGAATGGTTCGGTCTCTTCCGGCTGACACGCATCTGAAGTATCACAGTGATCTGAAGTAGCACAGTGTTCCCTTCCTCTCTCCCTCTCACCTCTTCCCTCCACTCATCTCAGTGTACAACTTGCACGTATTGATTGCTCCATAGTGGCCACCACTGATCGAGTACCTACACATCAGGAGTCAGAGCAAGATAGACAGTGTTAATTAGAAAGCCCAGTGTTCTTACTATTCCTTATGATATTCTTGATATTTCCAAACATTAACATCAGGCATTAAAAAGTTACCGACGTTTTCCATGTTGAAAATTTTCTATTCGGTAAAAAATCGTCTGAACTACTTAATCTAAAGTTTGCATCATGTGCAGTCAAGGGAACCATCTAGAAGAGGTCTTGAGGAGATCCTGAGGAGATCACAACACGGTGCAATCAGAGCAACCTCGCAATTGAATAACAAGTTATTAATGCAGTGACTCAAGATGGATAGAGCCAACGTACATCGTCTGAGTGGACAGCTTTCTCCATCGGTCTTCTTCTCTCTCACCACTGCAGATGACTCTCTGGAGGGAGAAGTTGTCCCTCCTCTCCTCTCGTTCGTCCAACACCACACCCACTGCCTGCAACCGAGATGGTTCTTCTCCCCCCCCCCCCCTTCCCCTCCTCTCCACTCACCTTCTTCCGCCCATTCCACCAGTTTTCATCATGCACCAATCGATAGAAGAGTGGGCATACTCTCGCTACCGTAGACAAACAGAAGTGAGCAGGGAGATGGCCGAATATGGACTGGAGTAGTTCAGGTGGGAGGGCATCCAGGGAGTCGATTCGCATCTCAACCACTCGCTTAGATTGTGCCCATGTTCTCAGACATAGATGGAAGGAGGGATTGAATGGGAAGAAGAGAGGGAGCAGTGAGCGGAAGAGAGCGAGAGAAACACTCAATATTCATAGTAAATGAATGGACACACGGTAACAGATGGAGAATGGAGAGGTCACAGAGGACACCCCTCTCCCCCAAAATTCACTTGTTTCTATACATGTATCCATGTGGTGATAACAACACCTTATCCTCATTTGTTAATTTAAGCTCGTTGTTCATTTAAATATTTATGCATAATACAGGAATGACGCCAGGGAAGATCATCAGGTGTGAGATCGAGACTACGAGTATTCTTAGCATTACAATACAAAGGAATAGATAAACAAATTTTAAAAATGCAAAGTTCAGACATAGTAGTTGAGTCTGGTTGAGTCGAGATGTTCATGACTTCCGTCTGCCGGTTCCCACTTCAATTTGGAGTGGTCGATCGTCTTGCGACGAGTCATCGCCAGAGGTATACGGTAGGCACGCTGCTGCAATCGATTGATGAATGAAGAGATATTATAAGGATTGGTTGAAGCGACGTGCCTCAGTGTTTACGAAGTAGACTCCATCCTTGTAGAACAACAATCCATCTCGCATGAGCTGATTGATCACGTCTTGAGGCGCAATTCTAGTGGCCAGCGAGATCTGCTTCACTGAAGCAACGTGAGTTCCTCGGAGGGATCTGCAAAGGGATCATCAACCCCCCTCCCCCATACTCGCCATCCACATATTGCATCATCATGGCACTTCTTGTGTAACCAACCTGAGATAGCAGAGTATGGATGATCTCCAGAATCCCTTGTAAGCGATGAGTCCCAGATCGGAGAGAGGATGCTCTGGAGACCCAATCTTCCTCTCAATCCGAGAGAGTTCGTAGCCTGAATTGGCCGTTTACTTGACTCCTCGTGATGGATCAACTCACTGAGATCAATGAGCAATCGGCCGTACCCACTCCTCATCGCACTAGGCAGAGTGAGGATGCAAGACAGATTGTTGTTCTTCGATGGATTCTTCTCCTGCAACACTCCCATACTTCCCTCCCACCTCCCTCCCTCACTCTACCTTGGAGAAGTATCCGACGAACTCGCATCCCTCATTGGTGTGCTCGACGAGGACGTAGAAGAGGAAGGTCTCGACCTCGTCCACCAGAGTCTTCGATGAGATGAACAACTTCCCCACTAGACATACACGACGACAGTACAACTGAAGAGAGATGGAGAGGATAGAGGACACATCCTACTCACTTTCTGTTCTGCTCCATCCACTTCGAAGAAGGAGAACTTCCCCTCCGTATCTCGATAGATCTCGTTTCCAGGGGGGCAATTCCATGTGCATTCTAACTGAAATATCCCCTCTCTCATCTCCTCCATTCACTCCCTCTCACCTGATGAATCCTGAATGTTTCTTCATCGTCATTCGCTCGTAGACAGAATGGACAGATGTACACGTTGGGAGACTGCAACCCCCCTTCCTCCTCCTTCTCCCTTTCCACTCTCACCTCTGCAATCTCCTGTGGGTAGGGCGACGAGTAGATGGACTTCATCTTGTCCTTCTTGCTTCCCACATAGATCCACTGATGGCGATTATCGAGAGAGGAGTGGGATGAAGTGGGCGATGATTCTGCACTCGTGCCTCCCCTCTCTCCCTCTTCCTCTCTATCTCTTTCAACAGCCAGTGCTTTCTTCGCAGCTTCAAACAGATCGATGTCACTCTGAGAGGGGGGAGATTCACACCTACTCTCACTCCACAACGAGTTCTCACCTGCAGAGCCACCTTCTTCATCTTTAGAGGCGAACTTGAAATTATTCCATACTTACTGGGTGAATTAGCATTCCCGTTCTTCCTAAACCATTCCAGTTAAGTACAGTAAAAGTGATGAATTAGTAACTGACCCCCTGGTGATTTGTTCCATTAGTTGATCATAAAGAGCATCTCTCTCATCGATCCTTCTCTTCTCTTCCTCTATTTCGTTCTCTGGAACTATGAAAGCCCATCCCTTTGGCGTTGTCGTCGGTGTCTCAAATATTCGCAATCCGCGCTTCCCCAAGGAATAATTTTCATTCATAACTCATCACAAATTTCGTAGATAGTGTAAAATTAGAGCCCAATAAGTCTGTTTAGTCGAACAGAGTCGAACACATTTACAGAGCGAAGAAAGCCAATTCCTTGAAAATCTCCTATCGGGGGCTTTCTGGGGTGTTTATTTTTTGTTAGACACACTCATTTAGTTCAGATATCTTCTGTAGACTTCTATAAATAAATTAGTATGCCCACTAACCTTGGGTTTTCTTCCTCTTTTCCAGATTTTTTCCTCGTCTTTCTTCAGTTCCTTATCTCCTTTTTGCGGAGACTTCATCTGCTTGATGCATCCCTCACACGTGAATGATCCACCAATCTCAATTGCACCATTACATCAATTGCACGTCTCCGTTCCCATTTCTCCCATTCCAAATTTAGAAATACCGTCTCAACTGTTTTTCAGCAGTTGAAGATCAAGCAATGGGAATTAGTTGGCGACTTACCATCTTCCCTCCCTTCGCTGCACACTTCCCATGGAAAGTGACTGCGCATCTTTTGCACTCTACATTGTGCGGGTCACTGATGTACTCGTCTAAAATAGGTCTCTCTCCATCTCCTCTCTGCTCTCTCTTGCCTCTCCCCGTGACTACTCACTGCAATGAGCACAGGCAGTGCATCGTGCACACAGCCATCTCTTCCTCCCTCCTCCTTCCATCTCCGACGCTGTTTCTTCAGAGTAACGACAGCACTTCCGCAGATGATCTGAGGAAGATCGTCCATCAGGGAAACATACTACTCTCAGATCAGTGAGTAAGCCTTCAACCTTAAGCCAGACAAAGAAAAATCTGCTTCTCCAAAATTAGGCACTATTGGCAATTTTTTCACGAAATGTTCGAAATCTATTGCTATCTATTGCTCCTTATTCAACATACCACTACTTCACTGTCCGAATTTCCCGATAGTGCTCTCGATTTCTCAACGTAATTCGTACTTCCCAAAAATTCGAGTATTTAAGCGATGGAAAGCCATCTGTCCTCTCCCTCATGTATTTAATGATATGACCAGGTGCAGATAAATGGTCAATGTAAATGACCCCCCCCCCCCTTTAACTGACAGAGTGCATTGCATTCGGCACACGGATGCAGTTCTCCCTCCTTCGATCTGCACAACACACAACGGGCAACCAGCGACTTCTCTTCCTTCTCCCTACAAATACTTACTAATCTTCAAACTAGAGAAATAGTTGAAAGTGAAAGTGTAGTGTTTCCATAGATTCGTCAATTTATTCTCCCACCCTCTGAAGTTGAATAAACCCAGTTGGGTAGCTCAAAACAGAAATAATGATTTCGTCGATGTTTTTGCTCCCCTGAATGAATTCACTCGAAGACTCACGATTTCTTTTGCAGAGCTCTAGTCTTCATTGGAGAACTTTTGCTCCCTTTCTTTCTTGCTCCTACTCCCTTAAACATTGATATTAGCAATCAACTTTCCAACTCTCCAATTCAATTGATACGCTCACTTTAATCTCTTCTGCTGGACACGGTGTCACTTCTCTATTATACTTCTTCTTGATATTATTCACAATCCTTCTCTCAATCTTTTTAGAGGCGTTCATTGAAGTTCCTCTGCAGCTTTTCAAATGTTACTACTATCAAACAGATAAGCTCACTTCTTCAATCCACTGTACACCAAGTATCCCATTCCCTTCATTTCCTTCCTCCATCCAATGGGACGCCCTTTCGCTCCTTTTACCTTCTTTAAGACCTCTTCACTTTTCCTTTGTGTTGTCTTAGCTTCCTTTGTTGGGCTGCAACTTCTTATCAATAATTCGAATCGAATTTATCAGGTTGTTTTTTTCTGACTATTTTCACTTTTGCTTGTGTTGCCCTAATCTTCGACAAGGTGCAAACTTGATGCATCACATTAAAATACTTTCAATAAAAGTATCAGTGTTCTGCAGTTAAATACACATATATTGCGAGTTCCCAATCCAAAATAGTCACTATGATAATTCACGAAGTAGAATAAATGGATCGTGATTTCGATTAGCGTTTGTGGTGATGTAAGAAGTACCATGCCTACTAAATCTATGATCTATATTAGGAGATATTTGTACTATATGTTCTTGAGTAGAATTTAGCAGAATGAGGAAGCCTAAATTTGACATTGGCATAAACCACTTTTGAAACATTCCGGTTGATGGATTGATGCAGAGTATGATCACACAGGACAGAATCAATAGCTCTTCGAAAATAACCACCATCAAAATGCACTAAAAAGGCATGTGTCTATCATTTGGAAAAAAAAGAAATTTTTTTTTGCTATCCTAATACGCACCAGAGATTAGATTGACATGCAAGATAGAATAACACTACCAAGACGATAGCACGTGATAAAAGAATAGTTTAGACATTTGATGCTGACGAGATCAAACTAGAAAATTGAAATAGTCAGAAACTTCTCAGACAGCCTAATGGTAGATTTCTAATAATTGATTGTTACATTATAGATGGCAATTCTCACCTTCCTCGTAATTCCTTCTTCTCTGCCTTAGGAGTCACTTCGTTATTTCCCACACTCGTTATTCTCTTCCTCCCTTTTTTCGGTCCTCCGTCATTACTCTGAAAAAAAGAATTGACAATCGAAAGTTTTTGTTGTTTTTGTGTCGATAATAAACAAAATAACGTGGAATAGTTCACTCGGGTAGGTGAAACAACAGTCGGTCGAGAGGACTTCATCGGTCGCACTGAAGAGCCGCTCTTTCTGAAATAGTCGCTCCAGAAATGTAATTAAAGAATCACGTGTATTCTACTACATGGGCTTCAATATACGTGCTAATTATGCACATACCTCTCTATCTCTTTGCTTGTATCTTCGCCTTCTTCCTTAGCTGCCTCGATTAATTTTCTTCTCTCTTCTTCCACACGCTTTCTTAAACGATCCCTAAATTCACTTGATGGGAAATTGCTTCTGTTTAGATAAAACTAAAAACAGGATCTACTTAATAATGAGCTGTATAAACACCATAATTCATTGATTTCTCACCTACTTCTTTCTGTGGAATCGAATTTTTAATTTTTCTTAAAAGAATGTTTTGCGCTCTGCGCAGTGCTCATTTAACCTACAATTAAAGCAATATTTGCGCTGTAAAAAATCAAAATAATCTAGTATCCATATGAATGAGTTGCTAAGAGAGTGCCTGTGCAAAGACCTTAACGAGTGTGTATTTGGTAAATCAAAGAACAGTAATTCCTTTTATACAGATGTGGAAATTCAATAAATGTATCAATTGCTCATTTCTTGTTGGGTATCGTTATACTAAAATAATCCCGTGTCCCACTTAAAAATAAAACCTACGACATTTAACAATTACATTTGAATATACTTAGGGACCGCGGCAGCTATATTTTAAAAGTTTCGTAAAAATATTTTCGCGGTATGAACCTACGCTATCGGACATGGTGAAACGTTTAGAAGTGAAAATATCAAAAAAATAAATCAATTTAAGCAAATACTGACACCTTTAAAAATTTCGCTTTGGTCCACTTGACTACCGTATATCGATTAGAGTTGGAGCGCATCATAAGGTATATTTTTACACAGACTTTCGCATCATTTTTTGTTCTTGTTTATTTATATGTTTTATTACGGGAGGAGCGGGTGCTTGATTCTGAACTCATTTTTGGCCGGAAATAATGTTTATCAGAATGAACAGATGAGTAATCTAACCTATGACGAAGTACTCACCTATGTGATAAAATCAATCGCAGAACCCGTACGAAGAAAAATTGGACATGACTTTTACTGATACAGTGTCTAGAAAGAGTTGCTCTATTCGAATATATAAAAAAACTTAGAGGGGACACGCGAAAATCTCAACAAAAATGGAAAAAACCGTGAAAAGTGTAAACTCAGTCACAGAACCCGTACGAAGAAAAATTAGGCATTACCTATGCTAACACAGTGTCTAGAAAGAGTTGCTCTATTCAAATATATAAACAAATTTGAGGGGACACGCCGATTATAGGAGAAAAACGTAATTTTGAAAATTTCGACAGTGTACGAAAATTTGCGAACCCCTGTAGAAATGGCGTGTCTATCGTGCGCAAGTTGAACCAGTCGTGTCTATCGTGCGCAGGTTGAACCATATGGGGCCCAAAAAATTATCAAAAAAGTTATACAAACCAACAAATCGATATTTAAAACCGACGAAAAATTGAATGGCACAGCGCTACACTAGTCAAATAATACGGTAGTCGCTACACCATAAAAAGTGATGGACGGCAGGAAGGACGGGGCTCCGCGGTCCCTAAATATACTAAGACAGAAGACCGATAGAGAAAAATACAAAAGAAGTGTAACATGAGAGTTTTGGCAAATACTCCGGTTTTCCAACGCAGGATGCGCGCCCCTTTTGCGAAGCGGCACCGCATTCTCTCTTCGTTTCATATACTATTTCTATCGAAGAGAGAGTACGAGAAACGAATACTCTCTCGCCGCGTAGGAGGGGGGGGGTGGAATTTTCTTTTCGGGGAGCTTCCGGAAGGCAAAATTATAAATGCTCAGACATAAATAAATCCAAGGAAGGAGCAGATGGGCTTTTGTATAAGTAGTACCCCAATTCTGAGGCGAGTCATGAGCTGTTGCCTAAATATGGTTGACCAGTTGTCATGCCCAGAATGACGGTCAGACCATATTCTCAGAGCTTGAAGAATAACTCTACTTAGCGTATGCCATTTCTAAGGAGTACATGTCCTAACACTAAACATGGCAGGCTATATGCCGAGGAAATCTTAAGATTGCAGAATAGAACGCTTTTTTTCGAAGGTAATGTTTTTCCTATCTAAAAAGTGTACCTTTTTTATAGGAAGCACATTACCTGTCGGAAAAAAAAGCGTTCGGGACTTCTTTACTTTAGGGGGTAACCCCATTTCTCCCCCCATCCGACCCCCTGAGACCCTACTCAGGGAGGGGAGGAGAACCACCCTCATGGAGGGGGTGGTCAGCCAAAAATGACGGTTGACGACAAATGGCCACCCGAGCGCGCCGCTCCCTCCGCCAAAATGCGCTCTCTCACTCTCTCGCACGCTCTCCATTTTGTGTACTCTCTCGTCGGTCAGATGCTGGATGCACGCATCTTTCTGTGCATATCGCCGGCCTAAGCTGTCTTTAGCCTAAGCGGTAAGCAACGATTGGGTCTCCCCGCTTCGCGGGGAGACCCTATCGTTGCTTACAGGGCTCCCCGCTTCGCGGGTCGCCATTATAGGGAAGGAAGGATGTGTAGAGTAAGGTATATGCTTGTGACATGTAATAAAGTTGTTTACTAGGGCGTGGAAGTAGTTGTTTATGTGTGAGCGCATCAGAGGGAATGGGTAGGGAGTGAGAGGCAGAATGTCAGGGACGCAGAGGGGAGTGGGCGGAGTTACCCCCTAAAGTAAAGAAGTGCCAAGCGTTCTACTCTTCAACCTTAAGATTTCTCTGCATCAATAGACAGATAAAAAACAAAGAAAGAAAGAGGGTTTGCAGTAACCATGACACAGTGAAACCTCAGTTACGTAGTACAAAAGAGAGAACTGAAAAAGACGTCATGCATGCATGGACTTCGACCAGCTGGTCGACAAGGATGAACATGTGCATGGCATCGACGAAAACTACAGTACCTTGCAAAAATAATTTGAATCATTGCATGAACCACGCACGGAACGGTCAGGGCAACTTTTTCCTTTTTTTTAGAAATCAATTCTAATCGATTAAGTTCGGTCCAATAAATAGATTCGATTTGCGGTGAAGTTGTATTTACCTAGATCTTGTTGCGCCGACACGTGTTCTCAAAATTCAGTTTTATTCTTCTAGAGATGGAGCCGATGGAGACCGATCATCACGGGAGGGGAGGAATAGATTGACTTCAACCACTTCAAACGCCAGGCAAATAGTTTGGTTGAATGCAGAATCAAATAAACTTTTTTTATGACTCATAAATTATAAATTAACTGAAAACCCCATTTGTGAGAGGGTCCCAATCTTCATCAATTCATACGCCGTGAACACAACTGATGTCGTCGAATCTGAATACTAGTACGGCGTTTGCTTTCTTCTGCTCTCTGGTGACGCTGATTCACGCTTTCCTGCTGGTATTTATCACAGTAATATCAAAGAAAGAGTTCGCTGCCCATTCCAAGGATAAAAGTGTTTGAAGTTATGTGAAAATGCGACCCAGTATGACCTTACCTACACGTAGCGACAGCGCTGTCGAATTTGATCGAACCATTTCGTAACAGAATTCTGAAGCAGCTCTTTTTCATTGTACTTATTTCAGAGACACGAAGATCGCTTGAGTGGTCGAGACGGGAATAAGGTATAATTTGTTGTATCGAGATTCACATTTATTCGATTCTTCACACAGGAAACAGTCTACTTGCCTCGAACAACGGCCGTGCATTCTACGTTCCGTACTTCATACAAGATCCGGAGGAGAATCTGGTCATCGATGGTTGAACACATCGTCTAATTGCAAGTTCTCAAACTGTTATTAATTTTATTCTTAATTGAAATGTATAAACTTGTAGAGTTTCAAACTCTTTACTCGAGCTCTCTTTCTAGCGCAATTGGAAGAGGCGATGGAGAATTCAACGCTGTAAGCATTTAAACTGTATTACTGTATTACAACTGTCCATCGTCAGTCTCCTTTGTAATCGAGTCAAGGTGAAAGTCGTTTTTCTCAAGTCATGCGATTGTCGTAGTATGCATCGGCTCGAATTATCGCATCGTCGAGGAGGGAGTTCGTAACCGTGACCTATTATTTAGATTTTTCCAGTTTCATGGTTTCGACAACCCTCTCCCGGTACATGCCTAACTGCCGGGTGCTGCAATCCGTTCGACAAGGTTATTTTTTCCTGAGAGATTCCATGGTTAGTGTTATTACTGCGTTATGCATGGTTTACACCTACCTTCCCTCACTGTAATGTGCAGCACTTGTCCAGTGAGAGAGCACGAGAAACGTATACGATACGATATACTACAGTATAACATTATCTAACCGTGTCCCTTTTTTCGCTTGAGAATTAATTCTAACTTGGTCACTGGTTGAGCATTTGTTCGGAGAGTTTTGCACAGCGCGAGCAGAGAGCACTACGCCTGCGAAAGGCCTCCTTAACAGCTATGACGGCCTGGCTAAGAGTAGGCCGTGGCTGGTTCTACTATCCTCATGATCGTATTTTGAATATAGCTACTCCCGAAAAACGGAACTTTCGTGTGAGAGTTGACTACCCTAAGGGGCACTCCTCTTCAACGTGAATTAATTATCTATCTAACCCTGTATACGTGTATACTGTATTATGCCTCTCAACTGCTGGTTGTCCACAATGGTTCCGTTTAGCATGGCGCACTTCAGCTTCGAGTTTCTTCTGGTCCACCAAGAGAATTGAGATATAGGGACTGATGACTTCTACAAGAAGCTTTCTCAGGAGTTAAAAAGTAACATTTTCTTCCATTCATGATTTAATGTTCACTCTTAATTTAACTTGTTTTCACCTGCCGCTTGATTCGAATATTTCCGTAACTTGCTTTACTTACCTGTTTCATAATTACGTTAAATGTTTATTCATAGTAAGTATGCGATGCTCCACATCGTAGAAATGTTTTTTTTGTTGTTGAAATTATGTATGCTTTGTGTTGTTCAGTATTATATTTGGAAGCGATGAATCTATTTTCAATACGAAATCATTTCCACATATCATTATGCGCTGTTGTCTATCAGCACAAGTAATATTTGAATATTTTTCCGAGCATAGCAGTGAGAAGTTTTGGGAACCCACCACCTTGATCATTATGCTTTAGTAGATTTAAAGCGGCGATCTATTTCAATTTTTTTCGAATATCAGGTTTGAGATAGTGAATGAATATTCTTTAGTTCTTCACGTCTCTATAATGCAGTTGTTCTATAATGCTTCATTTTATTATGCGGGTTGAAGATTGGCTGGTCGGTGAAGAGTATATAAGGAGAGGGATGGGCTCGTCCTCTCACACGTCGTTTCTCGCTCGACGATGACCTCAGCGTACTTCGGAGTCGGAGGTTCTGCTCCTGGAGCAACGTCGGCTTACTTCGGAGTTGGAGGCAGCAATCCCGGAGGTGGAGGAGGAGCCAAGCTTCCCGCAGGTACTTTCGTTTCCTCCAATTATTTCTTTATAAAGTAATCTTTTTTGTTAAGGTGGTGGAGGCGGTGGAACGACCTCGGCCTACTTCGGAGTCGGAGCCTCACCCGCTGGTGGTGGAGGAGCCGCACCCCCTCCTCGTGAGTTACCGTAGTGGACGATCTTGGAGTCTGGGTGGAAGTCTGGGTGGGACGATAGAGAGGATACGGTAGTTAATGGCATTGATTGAAGCTATGGCGATGCCTCCGATGGGAGGAGGAGGAGGAGGAATGTCAACGATGACTGCGATCGGAGGAGTACCTGCTGCACCCGGAGGAGGAGGCGGAACATCAACCATGACTGCGATCGGAGGAGCGCCCATGGGGGCCAGACCAGGTAATCATAAGCCTTTGCTCATCCTATGTGACGTTATTACCGTATTTTGCTTTCAGGAGGAGCGTCTACGATGACTGCTATCGGAGGAGCCCCGATGGGAGCCCCCGCTGGAGGCGGAGCGTCGACCATGACCGCAATCGGTGGAGCCCCTATGGGCGGAGGAGGAGGCGCTAGCACGATGACCGCTATTGGAGGTGTACCCATGGGAGGAAAACCTGGTAAGCGAAAGACCGTGTGTAGTGTAATGCTTACTGCATTGTAGGAGGAGCCTCGACCATGACCGCAATCGGTGGAGCCCCTATGGGCGGAGGAGGGGGAGCCTCGACTATGACTGCTATCGGAGGAGCACCGATGGGAGGTGGAGGAGGAGCCTCGACCATGACCGCAATCGGTGGAGCCCCTATGGGCGGAGGAGGGGGAGCCTCGACTATGACTGCTATCGGAGGAGCACCGATGGGAGGTGGAGGAGGAGCCTCGACCATGACTGCTATTGGTGGTGCACCCATGGGAGGCGGGGGAGGAGCGTCTACGATGACTGCTATCGGAGGAGCCCCGATGGGCGGAGGAGGAGGTGCTAGCACGATGACCGCTATTGGAGGAGTACCTATGGGAGGAAAACCTGGTACGTTGGCATCTCGTCATTGTAAATAGAGTATTGATTGAGGAGGAGCTTCGACGATGACTGCTATTTGCGGAGCACCGATGGGAGGCGGAGGAGGAGCATCTACTATGACTGCCATTGGAGGAGCGCCCATGGGAGCACCCGCAGCAGGAGGTACTGTAACACAGTCAAAACTTCACTTCACTCTCCAAATCAAATGTATTATTGTAGGAGGAGCCTCGACGATGACTGCCATCGGCGGTGCGCCTATGGGAGCTCCCGCTGCCGGAGGAGGAGCTTCGACGATGACTGCCATCGGAGGAGCACCTGGAGCACCCAAGGGAATGTCTACGATGACGGCCATCGGAGGTGCCCCTCTGGGAGGTGGAGCCCCTGCCGCTGCCCCGCCCCCGCCCATGGGAGGAGGAGGAGGAGGTGGAACGACCTCGGGATACTTCGGAGTCGGTGGAGCTGGAGCTCCTGGAGGAGGAGGAGCTGCCTCTGCGTATTTCGGAGTCGGAGGAGGTACTGATTGCTGACTGATATATTGATTAACCGAAATATTAAGGAGCGGCTGCCCCCAAGCCCGCTGGAGGATCTGCCATCCCTGGTCAGTCTGCTTACTTCGGCGTGTCGGGAGGAGCTGCCGGAGGAGCGACATCGGCTTACTTCGCACCCAAATAATTGACACCCGCTCGAATAAATCTCGTCGATTATATTCTCGACATGTTCATAAAGTACATGATACTTGATCTGGTCTCTCGCTAAGAATGTGTTTGACACACTGTAAATATCTGGCTTTCTGGCATCGTTTCTTCTCTTCTGACTCCTGATCTAGTCTATCCTTTTAAATACATTAATTTAGAACATTTGCTCAGGTTGACATTGTTAGAATAGCGGTATAACGTGATGTTAACTTATTTTTATCTCAAGGTCTTCATCAAGGGCTAAATTAAAACTAGTTTGTGGTAGACTAATTGAGTTTGCGAATACTGTGCAGGCTGTGTGTATTCATTTTCGAAATTCTTTAAATAAGTACCATCCGGATTAATTTTTACTATTATCTTCCACAATATTTGTAGAATGTCTCCGACAGCTGGCGAAGTAGCTGCTCGGGATGAGAACAACGAGCCCACACTGAGCGGGAAGCAACTCATCGGCCTGATTTACCCGCCTCCAGATATCAGAAGTACGATTCCTTTGATCTATTTAGCTCTGAATAGTTTAGACATACATTTTTATGCTCACATTGCCCTAAACTGTGTTGGCCTGACGGAACTGCTGGTGTTTTTCGCTTATTATAATACAAAGTGCGGCTAGCTCGCACTTGGAAGCGCCTTTACTTCTTCACAAACATTCTTCTTTTGCAGCTATCGTCGACAAAACTGCTAATTTCGTTGCTAGAAATGGCATCGACTTTGAGAACAAAATTCGGGAAAAGGAGAGTGGAAATCCACGCTTCAACTTTCTCCTCCCCACCGATCCGTATAACGCGTACTACAAACACAAGGTAAAACGGATATCATTTTTTGATCAAGAAGTAGTTGTTCATTTATGTTGCTTAAATTTAATTTATTTAAAGGTAAGAGAACTTCAAGATGGAAAGACGGTCGAAGCTGCGCCAAGGACAGCTCTCCCACAAGCTGTGAAAGAAGCCATCAAAAAGAGCGAGTGAGGGTTCATTATTGTATTTATTTTATTTATATAGATGAATTTTTTTTCAAGAATAGCGCAATATCCAGCACAGAGTAACAATTTCAATCATCTGCGACTTGTTGATGTTTTGGGGCTTTCGAGGATGCATATAATAACAATAATAATAATAATTTATCGTCTTCGAAGTGTTAGATTCATAAAAGATTTTTTTCGACATGACACCATCTGGAGTCAATGAAACACGGGGCAAAATGAGTATGCTCACAACTTTCGGCTGCATCGGAACTGCCCAAATTTGTCAATCCTTGCAATTGTTATGCAACGGCTTTATATATTACATAAGCTTTGAGGTTCATCCCGACAAAGCCTCCCCACCCTTACGAATTCTCTGCAGATCCCAGTACTATCAACGCATTCGATTTGTAAGTTCATCGTGAAAGAAGATTTTTGACTCTTTCACACGACACTTCCACCTTCTTATGTCAGGGATCTCATCAAGTTGACTGCAATGTTTGTTGCTCGGAACGGTCGTCCGTTTCTCACACAGTTGATGAACCGAGAAATGAGGAACTTCCAATTCGACTTTCTTAAGCCACAACACTCTAATTTCGCATATTTCACTAAGTTGGTGGAGCAGTACACGAAGGTACGTTTCTTGTTACGGCTTCCTGGACATCATAAAAAATTCAAATATTATTCTAGGCTGTTCCTTTTATTAAGATAAGAATATAAAATAATTGCCGCACTTTTTTTCTGAAATGTGGGTCCCAAGTGCTCATATTATAACTTATTAATTTTTTTCAACCATGGCTCTCTCGTTTTCTAATAGACGGTATATTATGTTTATTTTACAGGTTGCCATCCCTACAAAAAGCATCGTGAACGATCTTGAGCAGGAGAGGCTCAATCGACCCAAACTTCTTGAGGATATCAAATACCGAGTAGCTTGGGAAAAGCATCAAAAGGGACTTAAGGTGTGACATCCTGCTATTATCCATATCCATATTACTTGTTAATTCATTAAATTATATTATTTTAAGGCACATATTATGTTTTATTCTATTGTGAAGGGGCCGGATTAGACTACTGTAGTTCAGTGATAATTTTGATTAGCACCTACATGAATTTCGAATTGTACCATGTATAATATTATATATTCTTCAGGAGAAAGAAGCAGCGGAGGCGGAGAAGGAACGCGTTGCTTATGCTCAGATCGACTGGCACGACTTCGTTGTTGTTCAGACGGTCGACTTCCAGCCTGGAGACATTGGTAGGCAAAGATTTCGATAGAGTATCGAGAAGCGAGAATCTAGATAATATTCCCGGGAAATTCGAAAAAAAATTAACTATTTTTTCTGTTTGCTATCAAGAAGTTTTTTACACATTTTTCACAGTAACACGGCAATTTTTTCATCAACACACCAGCGATCTGAGCGATCACGAAATATCCGAGGTACGCCCACCGAAATCAATGAGTCAGTGAGGTATCGATCAATGTCGTCCATCTGGGAAGTAAAAATAAGCAAACAGTGCAATTACTATGCAGAAAATACAGTAAAAAAACAAAATAACAATAAAAATGGAAGCCCGACAAACCGTTTGGCAATAGGTTTGCCTGGGGTAAAGGTCGGCAAACGTTTTTGCCGAGGCAAACGCGTTTGCCGGCAAACCAAAATTTCATGCATCCCGACAAACCGTTTGCCGGGCAAAAGTGTTTGTCGACAAACCCCGACAAACCCTTTTTGCCCGGCAAAAAGGTTCATGCATACGGCCACAGAGAAAAATGGTCCGCTAAAAATTGCCAATCAGGGTAGTGCGGTGCATTATACGTTCCTGCACGATGGTAACTTTTCAAATTAAATGTACCGTATCTCAGGCAACCTATGCCTAGCTGTTTATCAGGTAGCAATATATACTGTAGAGATACTGTATGTTTACTGTAGAAAATCTATGTAAAAATCTGTGTGAAAATCTGTGTTTAAAAATGTTCGCGAAAGGGACCATTTCTTTCAACAGGGTGTTGATAAAAAAATTGCCGTGAGTAACATTTGCATTTCAACCGCTGTGATGCTGTTTGAACACTGAATCATTCAGCAATCAGTCGTTTGATACTAAATTAAACATACTAGTAGGAAAAAAACTGTTTAATATCTCACGTAGTTAATGGAAATTGAAATGTCGATTTTTTAACGAGAAATTGTTTTTCGTAACAATCGAGGAAATGCAGAAACGAGAAATGTACTGCCCTGATATAGATGTAGACGGTATAAGACCGTTCGGTTAAGAGATAAGTATGATTGCAGCGAGTCTTCCGGGACTGTGCACCCCGAAGGACGTGGGAGCGAGAGTACTTCTAGAGGCGAGAGAGGCAGAGAAGATCAAGGAATCCATGCATGCAGCAGGTTGAAATATAACACAGATCTTCTGAAAGAATGTAGGGAAATGAAACCGTTTTGCGTAATTGATGATCACCTATTTCGCTGAAATTATTAAGACCGACCATAACGAAGACGATGAGAACTACCACACATTTCGTTTCTCAAAGTTTGAATATTGAAGAGTAGTCGTGACCTTCTGCGGGCTTTATCTAGGTCAGAGTTCAACCTACAGCGACAGGGCTGCGATTTTTTTATTTTGAATTTTTTTTTCACAATTAAAAAAAATAAAAAATGTTTGATTTAAAAAAATAGAATATAGCAATTTCATTTTTAATTTCGCTATATTTTCTCCTTTTTACAAGTTCGTCGGCATTTTTTTATATCTTAAATAGTAAGTGAAAAAAGGGTGAAGTGACAATTTGGCATGTTCATCCTGTTGGCATATGTATAGAGAAGTTCATTCCGCGTTGTTTGAAAAAATTGGCTCGCTGTAAGTCAATGTATGGCCCGAAATACATACCGTTGAAGTGGTAGGACATGACTATCTTTCATCATCCAAACATCGAGAGACGAAGTGGGTTGGCATTCTCATCGCCCTCGTTATAGTCAGTCTTAACAGTTTCAGCTAAAGCGATGATCATCATTTTTCTGTCCCATCGGTTCCAGCATTCTTAATGGAGATCCATGATAAGGACAGAGAATAAGCGGATCTTGATGTGGTGCAAACCAAGTGTTCCTTCTCGAAGTATGGAATACACTGAGCAGTCTGTAGTACTCTCTTGCAGTTCCTGAGGATATGGATATGGAGAACTCGGACGATGAGGGGGAGACAATCCCTCAACAAGAGGAGAAGAGACCGACGGGAAGTGGGGCGAGGGCTGCTCACGAAGTCACCCAACCCGCCCCTCTGCCACCCACCAAACAGGGCAATCTCGTCATCAGGGACTTCGATCCAAAGAAGGTATCCATGAGAGAGGGGAGGAGGAGGAGGAGAGTAGACAAGAGGGAGAAAGTAGATCAATTGTAATACAATGGGAATGTGCCTGATATTTATAGATATATTTTTTATCATTCGTGCGGGTTTAACGAAACAGAGTTTGACTGTAGAAGGAAGTGGAAATGCCAATACATTGCAGGCACAAGCAGCGAAGAATACGAACGAGAAGTGGCTGGTGTCTCCCCTCACGGGAGAGTACATCCCTTCGGACAAATTGGAGGAACACGTCAGGTATATGATTCCACCCTCTCGAGTTCACGTACTAATCCATGAGTAATTGGTTGGCTGATGAGGGTGTGTAATTGGGCAGGATTGGTTTAGATACAACACGATGGACTCGCAGTACAAGGAGGACAGAGAGAGACAACTGGCGGAGAAGACGGGAGAGGAACCCCTCTATGCACAGGGAGCAGATGTGGGCAAGAATCTGGCCAAGTAAGGGACATTGATAGAGAGATGAGGGATGCCATGACTACTCACGATGAATAGGATGGGGATCAGACAGTTAGAGAGAAGGAAGTTAGCTGATCACTATCTTAAGAAGTTCCTTTACCTACCATCATCACGTCGTAGATTGAGTGAGGTGGTGGTTAATGCGTGATTGTTGTTCAGCTTCGCGAAGCGTCGTACGGATATCTTCGGAGTGGGAGAGGCAGGAGCTAAGCAGACTCAGATTGGACAGACACTCGGAGAAGACGATGGAAGAGGAATTGGAGGGACGAGCAGTGGTACAAGAGATGCTCCTCCCACTTCTACCCCCGTGCCTCCTCCCTCCTCATCCATGCCCCCTCCATCGATGCCCCCTCCCAGAGGACCTCCTGGTATGCACTCCCCTCATTTCCCCTCTAGTAGCTACATTCAATGGGCATCATTGCCCTTCCCTTCCCTCTACTCATCTCTTGCAGTGGGTGTCCCTCCTGCAGCTCGCCCTCCTATGCCTGCAGTGCCTCCTGCTGCCGGCCTCTTCGATGGACCCGCTAGCAAGAAACCGAAGATGACTGAAGACGACCTTGTGCCTGAGAATGAGTGGCTGGCAAAGGTGAGAAGGGGGGGGGGGAGTTTTCTCTTCTCTTGATGAGGGGGGGGGGGGGAGTGACACTTGCATTGCAGGTGTCAGAGACAGTGAGTGTGGTGGTTCAGTTCCCGACCGGGACTGAGTACAACCTCAACGGACAAATCGAGAACTTCGAGGTCAAATCGGCAGCACCCGTGAGTTTACTCTTCGTTTATTCGAGTCAGTTGGATATGAATGTGTTGGTGTATGCGTGGCTATGATTGATTGTGTGCAGGTGATGTTGCTCAAGGAGATGCTGCAGGACAAATACGGCATCCAAGTGACGAAGCAGAAACTGAAGTTCAATGTGAGTGGAGAGAGAGGGTGGGGGGGGGGGGGGGGGGAGAGGATGGATCCCTTTGCAGGACATGTTCATGAAGGATAATCTGACCTTCGCGTACTACAATGCTTCGAAGATGAGTCTCATCCAATTGGCTATCAAGGAGAGAGGAGGAAGAAAGTAACATCTTCCCCACACTGTTACTATACCTCCTCCTATTCATCATTCACGTTTGTTCATAGCTTTCTTTCGTATGCTTATCTTAGATAATTCACAACAATTGTTCTTGATAATTTCTTTAAAACATCCGGCAATAAAATAATATACGAACCGTGGTTATTGGACATGCCATAAACAATCGATGGGGGGAAAAACTGAAGCCGAACTGAAAGAGTTGCCATGAGACGCCTGATTGAGCCAGAAGAAAGTGTGATCGGAAGCTGCGATGTCTCTCGCTCTGTTCACCATATCGACGCCCTTCACTTCGGGAGGAGTGATGATCAACTGTATGAATGGTTCCCATCCATCATTAATCTCATTCTCTCCATCCTCACCGATTTTAGCAACGAGATCCTTGGAGATGTTATTGAGTAGTACGAGGGGAGTGTTTCAGATGGCAACCTATTTGATTCTCTCCAGTGGTAATAGTGAACTTCATCTTCCTTGGTAAATGGAGTGGGTCACTCCTTGCTCTCGCCATTCCTCCCTGTAATAGATATTTGGCCTCTGGTCTTTCACTAAAAGCAATACCTCGATAGCCCCGTAGTTGTCGCCTCTTCTGCCAGTCTTCTCTTCTTTCCGTCGAAGTGTCGCATAGTCACCCTTAATGAGAAGGGAATTATATAAGAAGACAACCAGAGAGACTCACAATCCGTCGCGAAGAAGGTCGGTAGTGAAATCGATGAACTGATTCTTCTTCTTGAGGTCGAACTCGTAGGCTCACTCGACAATATCTGTAAAGAACCAGGTGAGAGCTACAAAAAGCAAGTGGACTCTTACCACATATCTGGCCGAACCAGCTCATTCTGAATGGTGCTGATCTCTTCTCTCTTCGGCTGTGCTCCAGGTAGAATCGGCTATAGCCACCGCTCCTTTCCGACTGAGTGGCTTCTCATTAGCTCACTCTAATCGATATACTTACCTTGGTCACAATTGATTCTACCAGGAGATAAAACGTCTCTTCTGGATTATCAAGTGGATTGATGTTGAATGAAACTGTGAGAGTCCCCTGAACAACAATGATCTTTGATCTTCTGCGAAAAGGATCAATACCTCTCCTCCATCCAGCAAAGTGAGATTGCTGAGGATCAGAGTTCCATGGAACTGGAAGGAGATGGTAGAGGATTGAGAGAGGTGATCACTTCAGGTACTGTACATCTCCAAATCATTTCTCACCTCGTCATCAGCATCGAATTGGGCCTCTCGATCGACTTCCTCTTCATCACTTGAATCCGACGTATCTCCTTCCTGAGTTCTCTTCCCTGTCTTTCAGCAGCAAATGATCACTCACGTCTTCATTGGCGTATGCATGACAGCCTCGAACGATGACATCTTTGCCTGCACTCTGCCTGCATCGCAGTCGCAGTACGCTGTCAACTCCCTGAATAGATTACTGTAGGCCTATTTGCCTAATGACTATAACACTCATGGGACAGTAGGTGAACGTCGCATCTAGTTAGGATGTCAACGTGAATGCCTAAAGAAAGCGTCTACGTCTGCTTAGATTGACCTATACTCACATCGATATTCTCCATCTTCTTTATCCTCAGAGTGATGTCTGCCTTCTCGACTCGGATCAGACGAGCATACTGATTCTGATACTCCTCTTCGTCTCCCAATGATACACTTCCGCGGCTCTTGCTGGTATCGTCCGAATCTGAAGTATTTAGTCTAGACAAATATTCAGTGAACATTTATAACCTTTAGGTAGACGTAGGAATTTTGCATTCCATTCGTCAGAGTGAAGAATCCCTTGCACAGCTGCTGATCTTGATCTGTGAACTCGCTTATATTTCATGACAATGGAAGAAAACTCACCGTCTTTCCAGTCCCGAGGAGATCGATCAGCGTCGTGGCTCTATGCTGCCAAACTCGAAGCATCGTCGACATTCCGCGCACCGCTTTTTAAGGGTCGCCAGACATCTGCAGAGGGCCATTCTTTCTCCCTTCATTCGTAACCCATCTACAGTTCCCAAATCATAATCGTACACGTCAGAATCGTTCAATAGTTTGCTCCGTATCGCTAAATTTTCGTTCACTTTTCTTCGAGAACCTACTGAAGCCTATGCAAATTGACGTCGAACAGCGACATGAACGGATGCGATTATCATACACACGTCAGCAGAGTTCAGGTTTCGAGATATGATATCGTTACATAACAACTAATCGCCATTCCCTAGAGATCAAAGATCGGAAGATCAATAAACCAGGGAAAGCGTACTCACAGCAGAAGAATGATCGATGAAGAAGTGACGACTGATTGAGAGAAGAAGTGATGGAGTCCCCGTGTCTCAAGGGAGATCCAGAAGATGACTGCAATGAGAGGTCAAAGGTGAAAGCTAAGTGGGAGAGAAGAATGGAGAAGGGACGTTGAATGGGAGATGCGAGTAATGGACGTCCCTCTTCCTCCCGCATATTCACCAGACAAGGACGTTCATTTCTAATTCATCGCCGAGAAATAACTAGAAAAAGCGGAATCCTTGGAAACAGCATTCGTATTTTTCTCTCGCGCTCTCTCTTCTGCTTGATTTCAACTTCTATCTACACGCAAACCAGAGTAGAGAAGCAGGGGTTTCATGTGTTCACCGTCAGTATTCACTCACCTGGGGGCGTCTCTCTAGTGGGTACCTCGACGATCGTCTTAGTACGCGTTAGGTGGGGAGGATCGGATCTGGCCAACGCCAGTCCTCCCTGAAACAGGTATATTTGGCCTCTCGGCTTTCGCTAAAAGTACCTCGATTTCTCCGTAATTCTTGCCTCTTCGACCTGCATGGTGTTCATCGGAAAGCCTCATACTAACGCTTAATGAGAAGGTAATTATATAAGAGACCAACCAGAGAGACTCACAGGCCTGCGCCTCGGCGCTTTCATCAACGAAGGTGCACTCCTTCACTTGATCGAAGTCGTGAGCTTTGGAAATCGCATCTGCAAAGAACCTGCTGAGAACTACAAAAAGCAAGTGAAGTCATACCGCATATCTGCACGAACCATATCCGCATATCCGGAAGGGAGCGCTTCTACTCTCAGACCTTGATTGTTCCATGAAGAATCGACTGTATCCTCCATTGCTCTCCGACTGAGTAGATTCTCATTTACTCAATCTAATCGAGAAAATGTACCATGCTAATGACGGATTCGACGAGTCGACAGATTGTTTCCGATGGAGAGGTAAGTCGATCGACGTAATAGGGGAGCGATAGAATTTCCTGAACAACAATGATCTTTGATCTTCTGCGAAAAGTATCAATACCTCTCCTCCATCCAGCATTGATACTTTGCGCAGTGTAAGAATGCCATGGCACTGGGCCTAATGACATGCGCCAGCCGACTCAACGCCGCGTTGAAAATCGATACAGCTATCGATCTGCAATGACAGGTCAAAGGTGACAGCTATAGCTTGAAAGCATAGAAAATCAATAATGTGAAGAGAGAAACGACGGCCGCAACGAGCGCGTACCTTCCCTATTTTCGCGCGTTTGGCGCGCACTTGTCCACACGACTAGCTGGATTAGTGCACTAGTGGGGGAGGTGATTAGTCGGACTACTAGGCGGTAAATGGCTCCCATCCCCTCCTTGAGAGACTAGTTGGACTACTAGCTGAAGCTCTTTTGACTCCCCCTGTCTAGTCGGACTAGTAGTCAACTCAGTCCAGAGGAGATGATCGAGGGGAGAGACGTTGAATGAGATATGCGAGTGATGGACGTCCCTTCGTCTCCTCCTTCGTATCCTTTGTATCACGCATATTCACCAGACGATGGCGGATGTTAATGAGGATGCAGACATGATTAGAAGAGGATCAGATTGAGTGCTCTCTGATCACAATTGAATCGCATGCTAATGATAGAAGTAATGATGGGAGAGAAGAAGACTGATGAGGCAACCATGATCCATGGATACGTGCGGAATAGATGAAGAGATGGACAGTTTACATCTAGAAGTTGGAGACCCCCACTGCCTCAACCTTGCTACTTATCACACCCATTGCATGTCATGTTCGTTTTTTTTGTCTCTTTCGTGTGTTTATCGTAGATAATACACAACAATAATTACAATATCGCAGTTTGAATGTTTGTATCGGTAGAAAGCAGAATAAAATATGATATAGATGCGAATATTAGACGTGCAATAAATGGTGGGGGGTCATACGTCATAGTCATACGCTATGGTCATCCCTGAGTGGAGTTGATGATGGTAGTCTCAACCCCTTCTGCTCTGATTCAGTAGACCCAATTCCTTGATGGCCTTGTATTGATCGGGGATCTCCATGAGGGCATTGAGAGCGAAGGATGCCTCCGCATTAGGGGCATTGAACATCACCTGAAGGGAAGAATGAAGGAGGGAGGGAGAGAGAGAGGGGGGATACCTTGTGGAAGTCGACGAAGTGGAAGTTGTCGAAGAGTCTCTTGGGAAGAGTCTCATCGAATCGATTCATCATATTCCATGGTCCATCTCCAACTCCAACCCTTAAAAGAGAGGAATCGTCGAGGATAGAATAGGAGCGAGAGAGAAAAAAAACTTACATGATTATGGAGAGAGGATAGTGGGAAGCTGCCGCTATCGCCTTCTGGTTGATTTTTTCGTTCGTGACCTACCAATCAATCGATAAAAGGGAAGGGAGGGAGGAATGACCTGTCCATCAGCGACAATGACGAGGATGTGATATGAGTGTTTCTCCTTGCACACTTGAATGGCTTTCTCAATGAGAGGCACGAAGTTAGTAGGCCCACTCATCTGCACCGAGGGAGTGATCTGGTTGTACACTTGCAGCACTTCTGCAAAGGATGAATTGGGAGAGAAGGGGGGTGGGACAGAACCTTCGAAGCCATTGCAATCCACGTCCAGATTGTCCCTATCGTGGATATTGAAGATTCCCTTGTCAGTCATCTGTAATCATCCCATCTCATCCCCCTCTCCACTCTTCTCTCACCTCTTCGTCTCCAAACCCGTAAGCAGGAATCTGTCCATCTGCATCGAATGATGACAACGTCCGACCGACGATTTCGATGACCTCGAAGGTGGGAGATTAGTAGATTCACTCGTGCTATAATCTACCTGCTGGTATGGATTGGGTTCTGGTCCAGCAACATCGTGCAGATTCTTGCCATCGAATGTTCGTTCACCCTGAAGAGAGAGGATGAGATTAGAAGGGGAGGAGGGAAGAGTACCTGGTAGTAGTTGGATCGGGTGTAGTCAATGCCGAAGATGAGATTGGAGTATTCGAGACCAGCCTGAAGAGAAGCATTAGTCAGTAGATATGGAAGAGGGGCAGTACATGTTTGATCCCCTGGATGATATCCTCGAGAGTCTTGAAGTGAGGGATATTGTGAGGACTGCCAATGGCAAGAGCTGCCAGAAGAGAGTTACGACGGATTGGAGCACTGAAAGGGAGGAATGAGGGGGGGAGAGGGGGAGAACTGACAATGAGGGCGCCTCGTTCTTCCTGATCTCCCTCTGTCGTCCTCTTTCTTGCTTCATCGGCTTCTTGATAATCGACGGTTTCATGAACTTCGGTTCGAGAGATTCCTTCTGAAATCAATTCCATTCCTACCCCCTCTCTCCACTCCCCTTCTCCCCCCTCTCCCCCCTCCCCTTCTCCCCCCTCTTCCCTCTCCCCTTCTCCCCCCTCTTCCCCCTCCTCACTTCAATCGTGATCATCTCATCACTGCTCTCGTCCATCGTCTTCTCCTGCACTTCAGAAGCAAAGGAGACTCTGCAAACCTCTTCCTCCTCCTTTCTCTCCCTCCTCCTTCATACCTCTTCTCCTTCGATTCCTTGATATCTTCTCCATTCCAGTATCCCTTCCTTTCCCGTGCGTACACCTCAATCTCCTCTTTCTCCTCCTTCTCTTCTCTCTCTCACCTCGATCTTCTCTGCATCTTCGAGTGCTTTCTTCTCTCTTTCCAATGCTTCAGCAGATTTGGTCGATAGTGCGACTCGTTCTGAAATGTCTTCGATACTTCTCCCTTCCTCATTCTATCCCTTCCCTTCTGATGAGTTCATCTACCACTCACACCACTCCTTCCAATCTACTACTACACCTCCAGAGTGTGAGTCGGTGTGAGTGGTGAGTGTACACTGATCAGAAGGGTCTCTCTCTCTCCCTCACCTTCCTCCATTCTGATCCTCTCCTCTTCCTCTCTGTCTCTCCTTCTCGCCTCTTCTGCTTTCCTCTTCGCTTCTTCTCTCTGCTCCTTGAGTACACTCGCAGCGACTCCCTTCCATTCTACTCTCTCAGGAGCGACTCTCAACATGGGAGGAGCACTCCTACTCTCGAGGGAGAAATCTTCCGCCTGTTTCGTGAAGTCGACGTAAGCATTGAATACAGAGTCAGAGTATTCATTTCCATTGTGTTCGTCTCCCTCGAGGGCGACTCTCGTTCTCCTTCCATAGATATCTTCTCCATTGAAGTATCCCTTCTTGATGAAGTCGAATAGAGCGACAGTCTCCTTCTCGCACACTGCTCCACACTCCATGGCAACTCTCTCCGGCAGAATTCTGAGTCGAGGAGGAGTCGATTGACTCGCGGCTGAGAAATCCTCCGCTTCGCGAGTCAGATCTACCAGTGCATTGAAGACACATTCTGATATCTCAGTGCAATTGAACAGATCGTCCTCTAGTTTCTTCCTCAGATCTCTTCCGTAGATATCCTCTCCATTGAAGTATCCCTTCTTGACGAAGTTGAATCCACTGTCGACTTCCTTCTTCTCACTCGCGAATCCATTCCATTCTACCCTCTCAGGGGCGAGTCTCAATTTGGGAGGAGTACTCCTACTCTCGAGGGAGAAGTCTTCTGCTTGCTTCGTGAAGTCAACGATGGCATTGAATATGCATTCTGATGCTTCAGTGGCATTGTTCTCCTCTCCCTCCATGGGAATCCTCGTTCTCCTTCCATAGATATCTTCTCCATTGAAGTATCCCTTCTTGACGAAGTTGAAAGGAGTCTCCATCTCTTTCTTCTCTGCAGCTCTGCATCCCATAGCATGTCTTCCTCCGAATACCGAGTCTTCTTCTATTCTCTCAGTCTCTTCTCTCTCTTCCTTCCTCCGTAGATCACTTCCCACTACCACATGGTTCTCCTCCATCTCTCCAGTCCTCATCTCGACCTTCTCTTCATTCGCCTTCTTCCTCGTAGTCGACGTCACACTCACGAATGCTTTCCTATTCGTCTCTTGTACATCCACATTCCTCTCACTCGTCTTCGATGCATAAACTCCCTTGAGTATCTTCTCTTCTCTAGCAGCAGCAGCTATTCTCTCCACTCCTTCCTTCCTCTCCTTCCCTTCCATCCTCTCCTGGATGGCGATGTGATTCTCTCTGGAGTACCCAGTATCCAGTCTCGCTCCTCCTCCATAATGAGCACATCCATTCACTCTCTCTGCTCGTCCCTTATCTTCTTCTCTCACCAGATTGAGATGAGTTACTTGAGTAGTATCTTGAGTCTCCTTCGAATGGAATACAGTCTTCTCTC
The DNA here is from genome assembly GCA_036245805.1 of Pristionchus mayeri. Taxonomy (NCBI): domain Eukaryota; kingdom Metazoa; phylum Nematoda; class Chromadorea; order Rhabditida; family Neodiplogasteridae; genus Pristionchus; species Pristionchus mayeri. The sequence continues at coordinate 19,597,183 of BTRK01000002.1, read as the reverse complement.
CTCTCCTCTCATCTTTCCTAGTAGTCTCCGTCTCTTCTCTAGCTGGATTCCTCTCGAGAATGGGTGCGAATGATGTGGATGCCTCACTACTATGTCTACACCACAGTACATTCTTCTCTCCGATGAGTGGAGTGGGAAGAGTGAGTGACTCTTCCATCTCATTCTTCTTCTTCTTCTCAATGGTGAATTCTCCTTCTGTCTCTTTGTCTTCACTTCTCTTCGTACTCAATCTCGTTCCCCCTCCGTATCTCTTCTCCATTCGAGTGATTCCAGTCTCTTCCTTCCTCGTCTCTCTCTCATACTGTGAATGGAGTGAGATCCTCTCATCTCCTGCTTCAGCAATGGGAAGAGTCGCCACTCTCTCCTTCCTTCCTGTCTCCATCGTCTTCTGGACGGAGAAGGAATGAATCTGTTTTACGAGATTCTGATTCACATCCTTCTCTTCCTTCTTCGATGCTTTCGTCTCCAATCGATAGATTCCTCCATCTTGAGGGATGGTAGTGAGTGAGATGGTCGAGAGGGCAGAGGGACGAGTGCACACGATCAGAGTAGTCCATTCCTCGTTCTCTTCTGTCGCTTGTCCAGTTGCATGATGGAATCTTCCTCCGTATCTTCCTTCTTCTCTCGTCTTCTCAATCTCTTCCACAGATTGTGGTCTCTTCATAGATACATTGGTGGCCATATTCTCCTCCGTCGTCTCCCTTACTTTCTTCTCCTCTCCTGGTATCGTATTCGCAGTGATGGCAGTCCTCTGGACAACGAAAGTGGAATCTGGACGAGAGAAGTCGACGATGACGTCCATCTTCTCGTCTCTTGATGCCTTCGTGTGCAGACTGATGGGAGGAAGAGTATTGGGACAGATGGTGGTTCTCTCCGTCTCTTCCTGCTCTTCCTTCCTCGTCCAGTCGACCATCCTCATCTGAGTGTCCTCCTTGGATGCCTTCGTGTGGAGTGAGACAGCGTCCTTTCTTGCTTCTCTCCAGATTGATTCTGAACGGAGAGAGTGAGGTTGGAGATGGAAGGAAGTATTGACATGCTCGGATTCAGAGGCCATTTCCGTCAGAGTGAGTGAGTGAATCTTGAGTGAAGGGCGTGCTTCTCTCTCGATCGAAACTTCGAGAGAGGGAAGAGATCGAGAGAGTGAGACAAGACATGCAGTCTCGAGATGGGAAGAAGGGAGTAGTGAGGGTGAGGAGATGGGGGGATGAGAGGAGGGAATTCGAAGGGTCAACGAGGAATGGAGGAGGGAGGAACGGGGACGATCCATCTCTCTATTCACTATGGCAGTTACCTCCTCTGAAGCATCGCATCGTAGTGTGTAGTTCCCCCCGAAGAGAGCAATCGCTACTGTCTTCTCCAATGATTCACTCTCCACTGTACGAGAGTATGAATAGTGAATGGCCACTCTCTCACTCTTCGACTCCTTCGTCTTCATTTCGATTCCTTCTCCTCGATTGGCGACAATGATGGTACGAGAGAGGATATCTCTCTCATTCTCCTTCTCTCCGAATGAAGTGATGGAAGTAGATGAGAAGAGAGCGCATCGAGTAGAGAGAGACACTCCATCCATCGAATTCCTTCCTTTCAGAGTGATTGAGTACTGTAGGAATGGAGGGACTCTCTCCACGAGAGGATTCGTCTGACAGTTCTCTTCCTCTGCAGCCATACATTCCAATCTCTTGTCCTCTCCTCTATTCGCAACTCTCATCGTGAAGATACTCGCTTCGAATTCATCCTTGCTAGTAAGTGAGTAGAAGATATTGATTGATTCCTCCTTCAATTCCCTGAATGACCCTTCCTCAATCGGGTAGTCATAAGTGCTGGCAGCAATCTTGGTCGTGGCAGCGACCTTCTTCTCTCCTTCTCTCTCCAATCGGATCTCCCTCTCGATGGTCTGAGTAGTGGATGCCTTGATGGAATGAACCATCTTCTGTTCTATCTTCATCCTCCACCTACTCCTTTCATTCTCCATCGATGCTGGTCTATTCAGTACTACACTCATATTCTTCGTCTCTTCAGTTGAGTATCGAGTAGAGAGTGAGTAGATTCCTCCTTTGTTCCCTTCCATCCTTATCGTTTCTCTTCTCTCCTTCTCTATTTCCTTCTCATACGACAGTCCAATGACCACAGTCTCTTCGATTGGTTCCTTCACTCTCTTCTCCATTCGTTCTCCCTCTCGGGGAATCCATCTGGTCACTCCCATCTCCTTCTTCTCTTCTTCGATTCTCTCCTCGAAGACGACGTCTCTCTTCTCTTCAGTGGCTGCCTTCGTCTTGAGAGTAGATGGCGGCAGTTCTCTGGCTATTTTCCTCGTGCTCTCTTCCTCTTCGAAATGGGTATTCCTCGATCGTAGATCAGCATAGAGCATCTCCTGCTCATCTCCATATTCCTCGCATCTCTTCCTAATCTTCTCTCCTTCTCGGGGAATATCCACACTCTTCTCAACTCTTCCTTCATTCTCCTTCCCTCCGATGAGATGGATGGAGAGTGATACCTTCTCCTCTCCACTTTCCTCCATTCTTCTCTTCACTCCTTCTCCGTAGACTCCTACAGTGAGTGTAGCTTGGCTGCTCTCAATGGAAGGAGTGCGAATGAGATGGGAAGAAGTAGATGCTGAATCCATTCCAACTCCAGTGAAGAAGGGAGATACTGTAAGAGTGGGCACTGAGGGAAGAGTGAACAGTTGAGAGACACGAGAGGGAAGGAGAGTCTCTTTCACGAGATGGATGATGGCACTGAGAGAGACGAGACTGGACTCGTGAAGGGAAGACTGGATGGAGTCGAGACGAGGACAGGAGTGGACTGATTCTGCTTCTCCCTTCTTCTCCTCAATAGACAGATCCACTAGAATGGGAAGGGATGAAGAAACGGAGAAGGATCGGGAAGTGCTCTCCTTCTCACTCACTGCAGTAGTCACTCCACTCATTCTCTCTTCTTCCTTCCTCCTCCAATTCTCACTCGTCTCTCTCTTCTCCTCAACTGCAGCTTGTATCTTCATTCCACTCCTCTCTCGTATCACATGTCCCAATTCGATCTCAGTGTCCAGATCCCTCACTACTCCTTCCCACAACGATAGGATGTACATCTCGTCTTCTTCCTTCTCCTTCACTCTTCTCTTCTCACTCTCCCTCCTCTTCTCTTTCCTCACTCCTTCAGTCTCCTCTTCTCCTCTGTCACATTCGAATACCGTAGTTACATATCCTTCTTCAATCTTGAGTTTTGTCTCTACTCTCTCCCTTCTCTTCTCTTCAATCGAGAGGGATGAGATGGAGGGGGGTGCGGGTAGAGTGAGAGAGATCTCCTTGTGAGTCTCCGTCTCAGCAGCTGCTGCAGTGTAGAGTGAGTGTGAGAGTGCAGTGTGAAGACTGACAATATGAGTGGAAGGAAGTCTCTCCTTCTCCACCTTCCTCTTCACAACTACTATCGATGTTTCAGTCTGTTCTCCTTCCTCTTCAGTCCAAGTCTCGTCTATCAATTGGACGATATCCTCAATCTCTTCCTTCCTCTTCTTCATCTCCTTTCCACTTCTCTCGAATGAGGCTGAGAATGAAGTCCACGTCTTCTCTTCGTCCTTCAATTCGATGGTCTTCTCAACTATTTCAGTCTCCTTCTTCTCTTCTTTCTTCTCTTCTTCCTTCTTCATGGGTACATCAACTCTCACTCTCATCTCCTCTTCTTTCTTCTCTATCACTACTACTTCGGCTTCCATCTCCATCAGAATCTCTTCCCATTGAGTGGATGGGACAGAGGGAGAGAAGTCGACTTCTTTGCAGCTCTTCTTCACACTTTCCTCTTTCTTCTGTTTCACAGTAGTCGATGAGAGTGCTCCTTCTTCTCTCTTCGATAGATTTCCATCAGCAGATGCATAGATGGAAGAGGATGCACAAGTGAGGAGAGAGAGTGAGTCAACTCTCGCTGATTGCACTAATTCGACGAGGGCGATTGATTGACTCTCTCTAGTCAATTGTGATTCGATGAGTAGAGTATTCTCTTTGGATGCATCACATCGTAGATCCTCCCTCCATTCCCTCCTTATCTCCATCTCTCGACTCGTATCTTCCTTCTCTTCTCTCTTCTCTAGATCCTCCCTGAATGCTGATACTTCCTTGATGATCTCCTTCTTCTCCTCCTTCCTCTCCTCCTCCTTCTTCTCTTCCGTCCTCTCCTCCTTCTTCTCCTCTCGTTCTTCCTTCGTCTCCTTCTCTGCAAGAGTAATCTTCTCTTCGTGTGCTCGTACAATCTCTTCAGTCACAGTCTCACTCCTAAACTCTTCTCCCATCTCAGCGATGTCTCTAATCTCCTCCATCCTTCCCTCCATCAACTCACTCTTCTCTTCTTTCTTCACTTCTTCCTCTCTCTTCATCTCCTTCTTCTCCTCCTTCGTAGTTGCCATAGTCACGCTAGATGATTCACTGGTGAGAGATTGAGTGAGTATTCTGAGTGCTTCTTCTTTTTTCACTAACTCCTTCAACTCTTCATCGATCTCCACTCTCTTCTCCGTGCTTCCCTTCAATCTGAACTCCACTAGTATTCTCCTCTTCTCTTCAATCACTTTCTCGATCTTCTCTGCATGTTTGGGAGGGATCAAAGTTCCCACTGCAATCGGAGTTCTATTTGAACCAATTGATGTCTCCTCCACTCTTCTCTCTCTTTCCAACATCTTCAGATTTGCGAGTGTCTTCTCAGTCGTCGATAGTCCTACCGTACCTTCTGTCTCTCTGAAAGATCGATTGACAGAGAGGTCGAGGTTCGTGAAGTCATCTTCAAGAGTCGGAGCTTTAGCATCGATCGAAGTGAATGAGAGGAGAGAGTGGGCCAATAATCTCAATGCTTCTTCTTTCCTTTCCAATTCCTTCAATTCTCGATCGATTTCCACTCTTTCTTCAGTTGTTGCATTGATTCTCAATTGAATGAGGAGTCTTCTCTTCTCTTGGATGATCTTCTCAATGCTCTCTGCATGCTTCGGGGGAATTAGAGTTCCAACTGCCAGCGGAATCTTGCTTGGTGCTTCGTCTTTATGTACCTTCTTTTCCTCCAGTTTAATATTAACTTGCTCCTTCTCAATTGAGGTCACTCCAATGATTCCTTCTGTCTCTTTAACGGGTCTGCTGATCGATAGATCAATATTGGTCGAATCGTCTTCTTGAGTGGCTTCCTTCATTGCAATGGAGATGATGTTAGTGAGAGGAGTGGCGAGTAGTCTCAGTGCCTTTTCTTCCCTCTCCAATTCCTTCAATTCTCCATCGATATTCACTCGTTCTTCAGTGGTCGCAGTTAATCGAATGGAGATGAGTATTTTCCTTTTCTCTACTATAATCTTCTCGATGCACTCTGCATGTTTGGGAGGGATCAATGTTCCCACTGCTATCGGAGTCTTATTGAGTGCAGCATCCTTCAGTCTTCTCTCTTCTTCTTCTACTCTGACGTTCGCTTCACTCTTCTCAGTAGGCTTCAATCCGATTATTTCTTCAATCTCCCTGAATGATCGATTGATAGCCAGATCAAGATTCGTGAAGTCGATCTCCATTGTAGGAGCTTTCGTATCAATGGAAGTGAATGAGATGAGAGATTGAGAGAGAAGACGAAGAGCTTCCTCTCTTTTCTCCAATTCCTTCAATTCTCGATCGATTTCCACTCTTTCTTCAGTTGATGCTTTGATTCTCAATTGAATGAGCAGTCTTCTCTTCTCTTGGATGATCTTCTCAATGCTTTCTGCATGTTTGGGAGGAATGAGAGTACCCACGGCAAGAGGAATCTTGCTGGGCGTTTCATCCTTGTGAACAATGGCCTTCTTCTCTTCCATCTTGACTCTCACTTGACTCTTCTCGATAGAGGCCTCTCCAACGACTCCCTCGGTCTCTATGACGGGTCTAATGATCGACAGATCGATATTCGTCGAATCGTCTTCTTGCGTAGGAGCGAGAGTATCAATGGTGACTCCACTGGTGATAGACTGAGTGAGTACTCTAAGTGCTTCTTCTTGCTTCACTAACTCCTTCAATTCCTGGTCGATCTCGATTCTCTTTTCAGTTGTCTCCTTCACTCTCACTTCGATGAGTATTCTCCTCTTCTCCTCAATCACTTTCTCGATCCATTCTGCATGTTTGGGAGGGATCAAAGTTCCCACAGCAAGGGGAATTCTACTCGGTGTTTCCTCCTTCTTCCTTTCTTCCCTCTTGAGATTCACTGCAGTCTTCTCTTTGATTGATAGACCAATGATGCCCTCAATCTCACGGAAGGATCGATTGATGGATAAATCGAGAGTAGTCCAATCTACTTCCATCTTGGGAGCAGATGCATCGATCGAAGTGAATGAGATGAGAGACTGGGCCAAAAATCTCAATGCTTCTTCTTTCCTTTCCAATTCCTTCAATTCTCGATCGATATCCACTCTTTCTTCAGTTGTTGCATTGATTCTCAATTGAATGAGTAGTCTTCTCTTCTCTTGGATGATCTTCTCAATGCTCTCTGCATGCTTCGGGGGAATGAGAGTTCCAACTGCAAGGGGAACTCTACTAGTCTCATCCTTCTTGGGTAGGGATGGGGGTACGGTAGGGGGATGGTCAGGAAGGTCGTGCGATGGTGGGTGCTCATGACTGGGTAGGGGTGCTGTCACTTCACTCTTAGGCTGCTCCACCCTCTCACTAACTCGTTTCTCAGGGATGGGCACGATAAGTTGAGTAGAATGAGATCTCGATAATCTCCTCACTCCCTCCACTCCCTCCTCCTTCTCGTCTCGATTACTCCATACTCCAAGGGAAGCTGCTTCCTCACTTGTTTCTCTAACTCTTCTATCTAATCTATCGACCCTTCTCTCCATTTCCGTCCTCACAGTCTCTTCAAATGGGACGATCGACTGGTATATGGAGGTATTAAGGGAAGTCGTTCGATTAGAGGAAGCAGCAGTCTTGAGCGATTGTCTTTCGACGCTCTTGTCCCTCAGGGTGAGTTCTCTCTTCTCCTCTTCATCTCTTCTCTCCATCTTCGTATCCTTCTCAGTTCCTCTTTCCTCAGAGGCGACAGTCTTGAGCGATTGTCTTTCGACGCTCTTGTCCCTCAGGGTGAGTTCTCTCTTCTCCTCCTCATCTCTTCTCTCCATCTTCGTATCCTTCTCAGTTCCTCTTTCCTCTGAAGCGGCAGTCTTGAGCGATTGTCTTTCGACGCTCTTGTCCCTCAGGGTGAGTTCTCTCTTCTCCTCCTCATCTCTTCTCTCCATCTTCGTATCCTTCTCAGTTCCTCTTTCCTCTGAGGCGGCAGTCTTGAGCGATTGTCTTTCGACGCTCTTGTCCCTCAGGGTGAGTTCTCTCTTCTCCTCCTCATCTCTTCTCTCCATCTTCGTATCCTTCTCAGTTCCTCTTTCCTCTGAGGCGGCAGTCTTGAGCGATTGTCTTTCGACGCTCTTGTCCCTCAGGGTGAGTTCTCTCTTCTCCTCCTCATCTCTTCTCTCCATCTTCGTATCCTTCTCAGTTCCTCTTTCCTCTGAAGCGGCAGTCTTGAGCGATTGTCTTTCGACGCTCTTGTCCCTCAGGGTGAGTTCTCTCTTCTCCTCCTCATCTCTTCTCTCCATCTTCGTATCCTTCTCAGTTCCTCTTTCCTCTGAGGCGGCAGTCTTGAGCGATTGTCTTTCGACGCTCTTGTCCCTCAGGGTGAGTTCTCTCTTCTCCTCCTCATCTCTTCTCTCCATCTTCGTATCCTTCTCAGTTCCTCTTTCCTCTGAGGCGGCAGTCTTGAGCGATTGTCTTTCGACGCTCTTGTCCCTCAGGGTGAGTTCTCTCTTCTCCTCCTCATCTCTTCTCTCCATCTTCGTATCCTTCTCAGTTCCTCTTTCCTCTGAGGCGGCAGTCTTGAGCGATTGTCTTTCGACGCTCTTGTCCCTCAGGGTGAGTTCTCTCTTCTCCTCCTCATCTCTTCTCTCCATCTTCGTATCCTTCTCAGTTCCTCTTTCCTCTGAGGCGGCAGTCTTGAGCGATTGTCTTTCGACGCTCTTGTCCCTCAGGGTGAGTTCTCTCTTCTCCTCCTCATCTCTTCTCTCCATCTTCGTATCCTTCTCAGTTCCTCTTTCCTCTGAGGCGGCAGTCTTGAGCGATTGTCTTTCGACGCTCTTGTCCCTCAGGGTGAGTTCTCTCTTCTCCTCCTCATCTCTTCTCTCCATCTTCGTATCCTTCTCAGTTCCTCTTTCCTCTGAGGCGGCAGTCTTGAGCGATTGTCTTTCGACGCTCTTGTCCCTCAGGGTGAGTTCTCTCTTCTCCTCCTCATCTCTTCTCTCCATCTTCGTATCCTTCTCAGTTCCTCTTTCCTCTGAGGCGGCAGTCTTGAGCGATTGTCTTTCGACGCTCTTGTCCCTCAGGGTGAGTTCTCTCTTCTCCTCCTCATCTCTTCTCTCCATCTTCGTATCCTTCTCAGTTCCTCTTTCCTCTGAGGCGGCAGTCTTGAGCGATTGTCTTTCGACGCTCTTGTCCCTCAGGGTGAGTTCTCTCTTCTCCTCCTCATCTCTTCTCTCCATCTTCGTATCCTTCTCAGTTCCTCTTTCCTCTGAGGCGGCAGTCTTGAGCGATTGTCTTTCGACGCTCTTGTCCCTCAGGGTGAGTTCTCTCTCCTCCTCCTCATCTCTTCTCTCCATCTTCGTATCCTTCTCAGTTCCTCTTTCCTCTGAGGCGGCAGTCTTGAGCGATTGTCTTTCGACGCTCTTGTCCCTCAGGGTGAGTTCTCTCTTCTCCTCCTCATCTCTTCTCTCCATCTTCGTATCCTTCTCAGTTCCTCTTTCCTCTGAGGCGGCAGTCTTGAGCGATTGTCTTTCGACGCTCTTGTCCCTCAGGGTGAGTTCTCTCTTCTCCTCCTCATCTCTTCTCTCCATCTTCGTATCCTTCTCAGTTCCTCTTTCCTCTGAGGCGGCAGTCTTGAGCGATTGTCTTTCGACGCTCTTGTCCCTCAGGGTGAGTTCTCTCTTCTCCTCCTCATCTCTTCTCTCCATCTTCGTATCCTTCTCAGTTCCTCTTTCCTCTGAGGCGGCAGTCTTGAGCGATTGTCTTTCGACGCTCTTGTCCCTCAGGGTGAGTTCTCTCTTCTCCTCCTCATCTCTTCTCTCCATCTTCGTATCCTTCTCAGTTCCTCTTTCCTCAGAGGCGGCAGTCTTGAGCGATTGTCTTTCGACGCTCTTGTCCCTCAGGGTGAGTTCTCTCTTCTCCTCCTCATCTCTTCTCTCCATCTTCGTATCCTTCTCAGTTCCTCTTTCCTCTGAAGCGTTCAATTTGTTTTCAATTCTCAGGGTTGGCACAGTACATTCCATTGTCTTCTCCTCTTTCTCTTCTTCTCCTTCTCGCTTTCCTTCTAATCTGGTTGAGATTGAAGTGGAAGAAGTGGAGGATGCAATAGCCGAGAATGAACATATCTCAGTGTTCTTCTCTCTGAGTACTGTACTCTTCTCTTCCCTCTCTTCTTTCTTCTTCAATCCATCCTCCTTCGGTTCCTCCTTCTCTTCTTCAATCTTCATCTTCCTCTCTACACTCTCTTCTTCGATGATTCCTTTGATTACAGATGTCTCTTCTTCTCTTCTCCTCTGTAGATTCAGGTCCTTCTCCATCTTCTCTTCTCCACTTTCCTTCATTTCTCTCGTTACACTCTCCATGATCTGCTCTTTACTCTGTATTGTTCCACTAACTGACTCTCCTCCTACAGTACTCCAGAATCCACTCTCAGTCTCTTCAGTAGATTCACGATAATTCGCTTCTCCCCATTCCTTCCTCTTCTCTTCGATGCTCCTTTCCACTCCCTCTGATCTCTCCTTCTCTCCTTCTCCACTCATATTCATGTCTACTGACTCTTCTCTCGAAGCTCTCATTCTCATTTCTTCTCTGTGTAAACTAGACTGCGATAGTGTTCTCTCCATTCCTCCTTCCTCTTCCTTCTTCTCCATCTTCACTTCTTCACTCCTCTTCTCTTCTCCAACAGCAGTTGTTCTCTCTCCTCTCTCCTCACTCCTTCTCCATGTCTCCTCTTGTTCTCCTCTTGCTATACTCTCGAGTGAGGAGATGATCCTCTCTTGGGAAGCGAGAGCCTCCATTCGAATCCTCTCGATATCGGGAAGATCCTTCGTCCTCTCCACTCCTGCAATGGAAGGGAGATGGATGAGGGAGGAGGAGAGGAGACATTCTTCTCTCGAAGGGGAAGAGAGATGTACTGAATGAGTCTCTCTGGAAGGAATGGGAACAGTCTTCTCTCCTCTCTCACTCCAATCGGACAAAACATTGAAGGAAGAGTCCAGGATTGCATTAGTAGTCGATTCAGAGAGAAAAGTAGATGAGTCTTCGACAGTCGATGTCCCTATGAGTTGGGCAACTCTCTCAACGGAGAATCGTCCCTCAACGGAGTCTCTGATGGAATCTCTCGCTTGTACGATCACACTCGTCTCTTCCTTCTCTTCCTTCTTCACTTCCCCATCCGTTCGACTACTCCTCTCTGTAGATGCAGCAGTAATGAGTCTTTCTCCTTCTCCGACTCTTCTTTCCTTCATAATCATCTCACTCCTTTCTTCTCCTTCTCCACTATTCACAATTCCAGTGTTCGTATCGATCTTCTCGCTCTTGCTTTCCTTCATTTCCATTCTCTTCTTCTCTTCCATTCTTCCTTTCACCGTCTCCTTCACTCCAATTATCTCCTGTGATGAGGTGAAATCGACTGAGTGATTCATCTCTTCCTCCTTCGATGCTTGCATTCTCATCTCTCCTCTCTCGATACTCTTCTCCTTCACAATATTCTCCCTTTCTTCCTTCTTTTCTCTCGATCTCATATCCATTTCTCTCTCGATCCTCTCATCTCCAGCTGCCTTCATCTTCGTCGTATCCTTCATCTTCGTTTCTTCCTTCACAATCACTCCAATCTCTTCCTTCTCTCTCTCCTTCGCCTTCACTTCTCTACTCGTCGTCTCCTCTTCTTCTCTGCTAGCCATGAATTGGGCAGATGCGATCGAGGTGGAAGAGGCGGACTTGGTGATGAGAGTGGATTGATTCTCTCCCTCCTTCTGCATATTCTCACTCCTCATCGATTGTTCATCTAATGCAGCTGCAAGGGTTGCTTGCACTGAAGAGGAAGAGGGACTCTTCAGAATCTTCTCCGTCTCTTCCTTCGTTGGAATCGAGTGAAGATGAGTCTGTGAGTGACTCGGTTCTTCCTTCGATTCTTCAGTGGACAGTGACTTCCTCTCTGTTTCCCTCGAAGGCAAACTCTTCTCTGCCCCATCATCTCCCTCTTGAGTTCTCCAGAATCCATAGGATGCTGCCTCATGAGTCTCTTCGAATGAACCCTCCGAAATAAGAACTGCTTCTAAAGTCGATTCTTCTTTCCTTCTTTCTTCTCTATCCATCCTCATCTTCGTGTCTTCTTCCTCCTTCACTTTTCTCTCCTCTTCTCTTCGCTCTTCGATAGTGATAGTCTCTCTCTTCTCAATCCTCTTCATCTCCTCCTTTCTCTTCTCTTCTTCTTCTCTCTCTCGCACTCTTTCCTCTGACTTCTTCATCTCTTCTTCATCGATGGATCGAGTAGTCAAGACTGCAGTTTCCTCCTCTCTTCTATGAGTGATTGATGCAGCAAGAGTAGATTGGAGGGAGGTAGAAGAGGGGCTCTTCATCACTTTCGATGCTCCTTCATCCCTACTCTTCCCTCGTACTTCTTCACTTGATTCTGTCCATTCTTCCTTCGATGCCTTTGTTCTGAGTATTCCTCCTTCCATCGTAGGAGCACTCATAACAATCGTCTTCTCTGGTGCGTCCATCACTTCTTCCGTACTCCAGAATCCGTAGGCTGACGCTTCTTGCACTACTGGAACTTCTTCCTGCGCTGATTTGGAGGATGAAAGAAACACTTCGTGAGATTTCTCCATCTCACTGAGTAGACGAGTCTCATCAGTAGAGGAGATCATCTCACTCCATTCGAGTTGACTGTCGAGATATTCGGAATGAGAGAGCGCCTTTCCTTGCAGAGAAGAATCAGTAGTCTGGAGCAGAGAAAGAGCCTCAGTATGGGCAATGATTACTCCCCTCTGCTCCCTTTCCTCTTCTCTTCTCTCTTCTTCTCTTCTCTCTTCTCTTCTCTTCTCACTCACAACACTCGTCCCTTCTCTCATCTCTTCTATTTCTCTCTTCTCCACTGCTTCGATGGCAGCTGTGATGGAAGTGGTGGATGGACTCTTCATAACTCCACTCGTTCCTTCAATCTTCGTCTTTCCCTTCACTTCACTCATCATCACTGCATTCTCTTCCTTCGATGCTTTCGTGTCGAGTCTTCCTCCTTGAATCGTTTCTCTTCTCTCTGGGAGGATCTTCTCACGAGCATCCATCACTTCTTCCGTACTCCAGAATCCATACGCTGATTCCTGATTCAATTCACTGAATGGTTCCTTCTTCTCGATGAGAATCATTCCTTTCTCTGTCTCAGATGTCTCACTCATCGTCAGAATTCCACTCGAAATGCTCTCTGTCATCTGAGTAATCGACGAAGAGAGTCCTCCTCTCTCAACACTCTTCTCTTTTTCCTCAATCCTTCTCTTCATCTCCTCCATCTCCTGCTTCTCTTCCTTCTCAATTCTTCTCTCTCCACTCTCTTCAACTCTTCCTTCGATGGAATGTATCTTATCCTGTTCTCTCTTCTGAGCAAGAGAGACACTAGTCGATGCTTCCATTGATATCTTCTGAGTTGATTCCGCCCTCTGAGATTGGTCCTCTCTCTCAATCGATCGTTCTTCTGTGGACTGGACAGAAGAAGGTGCTTGAAGGGATGCACGGAGGGAGGATGCAGAGGTACTCTTCATCACCCTTGCTACTCCTTCGGTTGTGTCCTCACTCGTGATGTCTCGAATGGAGAATATGGACTGTTCCCTCGACTCCGAAGTTCGTAATGATTCCCTCACAGTCTCCGATCCTTCTCTGAATGTCCTCTCTGCAGTATTATCTCCATCCTCACTCCTCCAGAATCCATAAGCTGATGATTCTGTTGTCTCGTGGACAGTAGATTGATCTCTTTGCACGGTCTTAGATGGAAGAGTTCTCTCCATCCTTTCTATTCCTTCCGATCTCTCCAAGTGATCTTCTCTTTCTATCTCCTCACTCTTCACAGAGACTACAGTCTCCTCCACTTTTCTCTGAGTGATCGACGCAGCAAGAGTAGATTGGAGGGAGGTAGAAGAGGGGCTCTTCATCACTTTCGATGCTCCTTCATCCCTACTCTTCCCTTTCACTTCTTCACTTGATTCTGTCCATTCTTCCTTCGATGCCTTTGTTCTGAGTATTCCTCCTTCCATCGTAGGAGCACTCATAGCAATCGTCTTCTCAGGTGCGTCCATCACTTCTTCTGTACTCCAGAATCCGTAGGCTGACGCTTCTTGCACTACTGGAACTTCTTCCTGCGCTGACGTTGATGATGAAACTATGGTAGTCGATTCGCGAGATTTCTCGATTTGAGTGGAAAGAGGGAGAGAAGAAGAGATTCTCCTCTCTCCCTCCCCTTCTGATTCGAATTCCTTCTTCATCTCGTATTTCTCCGTCGCTTCTTCCCACTTCTTCTCTTCCATTCTCTTCTCCTCCGAATGAATGACTGTAGTCGTTTCTCTCTTTTGGGTGAGATCTGCTACAGTCATCTTCTCATCCATTTCTTCTCTTTTCTTCTCAGCCTGTAGTCTTCCATTGGATAGAAGAGTGGAAGAGAGGGAAGATGACACTATTCTCTCTTCCTTCTCACCATCCACAATGGAGATTGCATTCATCGTTGATTGGAGGGAGGAAGTGGAGGGAGTTCTCATCGTTCCTTCCACTTTTTCTCCTTTCGATTCCTTCTCGATTCCTCTCATCGATTCGATCGATTCTTCCTTCGATGCCTCAGTTCGAAGAGATTCCCTCACAATCTCCGATCCTGCTCTCAGAGTTTTCTCAGCAGTGTTATCTCCTTCCTCAGTACTCCAGAATCCGTAAGCAGCAGCTTCAGTTGTCTCTCTCTCCTCTTCTTCACGAGTACTCTTCGATGGTATCTCTGTGGATGCCCCTCTGTAATCTGCAGTTGCGTGGATGGAAGTATGGGCGAGTCCTTGAGTCTTCCCACTCACTTCACTCTTCTCCATCCTACATTCATATCCAGTTTCTGTGGAAGTAGAAGGAAGGAGTGAAGCATGAAGGGAGGATGCAGATGGACTCTTCATCACTCTCACTACTCCTTCTCCTGATTCATCCCTCCTCATCTCACGGATTGACTGGATGGATTCTTCTCTAGATGCACTCGTCCTCAGTGTCTCTCTCTCCGTCTCTGATGCCTCTCTCAATGTTCTTTCAGCATTGTTGTCCCCTTCTTCAGTGCTCCAAAATCCATAAGCAGCTGCTTCAGTTGTTTCGGGAAGTGAAGATACATGAGGGAGAGTGTGGATGATGTGAGATGGATGAATGGATGGAATGAGACTCTCTCTCGTCTCCATCTCACTCCTTCCTTCAGTGCTCACTTCTCTTCCTTCGATGCTCTTCTTCTCTTCTCTCGACTCAACGGAGAGATGGAGAGTAGTAGTTCCTACTAGTTGCACTTCCCTTGTCTCTTCCTTCCTTCCTCTGATCACTTCTCCATTCATTGATTCCATCATCCTCTTCTCTGCCTCTCTCTGAGAAAGAGCAGATAGAGATGCATGAATGGTGGACGAAGAAGTAGTCTTGATGATTCCCTGAATCTCTTCTTCTCTCGATATTCCCTTCACTTCTCGTGATGACTGGATGGAAGTCTCAGTCGATGCCTTCACTCTCATGCTCATCTCTTCAGTCGCTGACCCTTCTCTCAATGTTTTCTCTGCACTGTTGTCTCCTTCCTCCGTCCTCCAGAATCCATAGGCAGAAGCCTCTTCTTCATGATGAGACTGGCTGCTCTTCTTGAGTATTCCTTGTATCTTCTCTTCCTCCTTCACTTCTCCCGTTACAATCCAACATTCATCGGAGGGAATGGTCATATCAACAGAGAGAGTGGAGTCTCTTCTCAGGAGTGAATGATCTCTCGATACACTTCTCTCGCTTCTCTCACTCTTCTCCTCTTCTCCTCTTCTGATCAATTCCTCAAGACCAGTCACAATCTTCTTCTGAATACTCCATCCTCCATCGGGTATTCCTCTCTCTTCTTCCGTCACTCTCATTTCAGTCTCTTCTCTCTCCGATTCTTCTCTTATCTTCATTGTTTCTTCTTCATTCTCCTCCGTACTCCAGAATCCGAATGCAATTTCTTCATTGCTTTCTCTGAGCCATTCGGAGACCTTCTCTCTAATCTCCTCATCTCTACTCAATGCCGTGTAGCTTCTTCTTTCCCTCTCTGATGCAATGGAGAATGAGGTCGTAGTCTCTTCTGCCCTCTCTGATTCCATCTTCATCTTGACCATTCCTTCAGAGGAAGACTTCATTACTCCCTGAGGGATCCATTCGAAGGACTCCACCTCCTCCTCTTCTTCTTCTTCCAGTCTCTCTTCGACTGAAGTTGTCAGACGGGAAGTTCTCTCCATTCGCTGTTCTTCGATTGCCATTCGATTGGATTGCATTTGGATTGAATTGAGTGATCGAAGAGATTCTTCCATTCGTCTCATCTGATCCGAGATTTCCATTCCAAATTCTTCTTCAGAAGAAGAAGAAGAAGATTGTTCGTCTTCGAGTTCATTGTATTGGATTGATTTGTATTGGATTGAATTGGATTGCTCATTGGATTGCTTTCTCATCTCATCTCGATCTTCTGGAAAGTCAATGCATTGTATGGACGAAGATGGAGTGAGGGGGCGGAGGGGGGAGGGGTCTACGCCTAGGTGTGAAAGGGGGGGAGAGGGAGAAGCAGCGTGTTACGTGTACACTCACTCACAGTCACATGCAGTTAGAAGGGCGAGAGGAGAGAGAGAAGAGGGGAAGGGGGGAAGGGAAGGGAAGGAGCAAGAACTCACCAGTGGATATCTCCGAGACTGTTTTCTCGCTCTTCGCATACAGTCCTCCACTACGATTCATCAGAATGGCGCAGTTCTCTTGGAGATTCGAATATTCTTGGAATCGAGAAGAAGCCGAGGAAGAAGGTCGTTCCTCAAGAGAACAGATTAGAAGATGGAGAGAGAGACATTCCTACTCTTATACAAAATACCATCATTACATCTTGAGATACTCAACTCTACTGGTAATTTACCTTGGCTCTTCCAACGACGGCGAATGAGTCGTGTGTCTTGTTGAGTGAAGAGGAGGTGGCAGCACTGGAATGGGAGGCAGCTCTCGTCTCGTGAGAATGACTCTCCTTCCTCGATGTGATCACTTCCTTCGATGCAGAGGAAGAAGAGGCAGACTCCGTCTGTAGGGATGCAGAGAGAGTAGTCGACTGATTGGAGTACTCGGCTAGTCTCGCCTTCTCTCCTGCTGTCCTCACTTGGGGGAGCACTCGGGCACTCTCATCCTCTTCCCTCTCTCGATTCTCCAACAGGACTACATTCATAGCGTGTTCCTCTGAACTCTCGACGAGAGTCCCTCCAGTCCTCTCTATTCTCTTCTCCTTCAAAGTCTCTTCCTTGAGATGGGAGGAACTCTCGGTCCTCTGTAGTCCAGCAGTGAGTGTAGCATGTTCCTCACTCCTCTCAATCACTTCCATCTTCCTTTCTTCCTTCACTTCCATCTTCATCCTCACTTCATCATTCAATCTCTGCTGAGTCACTTGCACGATAGGCTGAGTTGCTTTCATTCTTCTCTCTCTCAATTTGAAGAGCAGGGAATCAGATCTATTGGGGATCTCAATGATGGCTTCGAAGTGTGACTTCGATTCCTCTCTCGTGAGATCAACCAGAGTGGGACCTCCCCCATACACAGATGAATCAGCTGAAGAGACGGAGTCGAATCGATGCATCCTCTTCATCCTCATTTCTCCCTGTAGATGGAGTCCCTCTTGATGGATGGAATATTGACCTCCTTCAGCTTCTCTCTCCTTCTCCATCTCCTCTGATGATTCACTTTCGACCATTCTCCTCCTTCCTCCCATCCTCACTTCTCCTCTCAATTCCATTCCTTCCGTGTGTAGATGGTATTCTCCACCCTCTGCTTCCCTCTCTTTCATCTCCTTCTCCTTCTTCTCTTCCATCTTGATTTCAACCTCCTTCCTCTCTTCCATCTTCACTTCTATCTCCTTCCTCTCCTCAATCTTCGCCTCTTCTCTCTTCTCTTCCCTCATTTCGACTCTCTCCTCTCGTATCTCTACTCTCTCCATCACTTGAGCCATCTCCTCTTCTCTTCTCTCCTCCTCCATCTTCACTTCCATCTTCTTCCTCTTCTCAATCTCCATCATTTCTTCAATCCTCTCTTCTTCCATCCTCTCTTCTCTTCTCTCTGCCATCTCGATTGAATCGCTGGTCTCTAGTCTCCTCTCCCTTCTGAGTGTCGTCTCTCCTTCATAGATTCTTCCTTCCTTCTCACTCTCAATCTTCACTCTTTCTTCTCTCTTCTTCTTTCTCGCTCTTCTCATCTCACAGATTATCTCCACAGTCCTTGGTAGTGCTACAGTAACCAGGAAGGTCGACGAGTCTTCTCTCTTCACAACTTCGCAATCGGCGAACACGTGACTGCACTGTGCCCTGTCTGAGTTGATGGAGGACTCCGATGCGATTCTCCTCATTCTCCTGAGTGTGGATTCTCCCTCTAGATGAGCTCCTTGCGCCTTGAGATGGATCTCTGCTTTCTCCAATGTCTTCTCTTCTTCTTCGAACTCCAATTCATCTACATATATCCTCTCGATCTTGGGCATTTCTTCAATGGGAGGGGGCGAAGCCTCGTGGTCTTCAATCTGAGGCAGAGGAGCTTCCTTCGCCTGTTCGATGGATTCCGGTTGGGGAAGATGCTCGTCTGCCCTCTCTCCTATCACGTACGTCTTCAGGATATTCGTCACGTCTTCGACCACCTGAAATTATTCAAGTTGAAGAAGTAAAGAATCCTTGTGCAGAGTGTGTATGAATTCTTCCATAGTTGTGATCGTAAATGCCATAAAAGAATTGATTAATTGGTTGTGACCTCAATCTCCACATGAGTGAGTGCACTGTCCTCATCTTGCTTGGGAGGGACCACAGGTTGTCCATCCGGTCCAATCACAATGGGACCTCCATCGGGACCAGCCATCGGACGACCATCAGGAGTGAGAAGGATGGTGGTACCATCGGGAGTGGTGCCAGTGAGGACGGGAAGACCATCGGGACCCACGGGCACAAGATGGCCATTGGGGGCCAGAGTAGTGGGAAGGGGAGAATGGGGGAGATGAGAGGGATGGACGGGGTCGAAGTCTTGTTGAAGGAGAAGTCGAGAGACCTCAGTCAGATACGCCTTCTTATCCTGAAATGGGAAGGAATGGAGGAAGAATGAGATCACTGAGGGGAAGGAAGAGTGGAAGAGAGAATGGCAACGAACCGCTCCTTGAGGGGGCGAGGGAATACTCGATTGTGTCTCTGCCTTCTTCACTCCATCTTCCATCAGTGTTATCTTGTACGTTGTCTCTCCAGATCCTTCTCCTGTCTCTGTCGTACTCTTCGCCATCTCTTCCAGTATGACACTCCTCTTCCCGATGGTAGTCTTGATCTGAATGGGGTTGCTCCTCCCTCTCTCCCTTCGATCCCATCCTCACCTTGTAATTGGTTGTCGTATCTCTCACAGTCCAGGCTGAGCTCACACACGAATCGACAGTGATGAGATCAGCTCCGACGATCTTCTCCATCTTCAGTTTTCCCTCGACGGTCGTCCGAACGACGGGAGGAGCCTGGAATGAGTCTGTTCTCTCTTCGTCGATGGATGGACGTACCTTCGTCTTCTGTGACATCTCTACGATCTTCTCTCTTTTCACTCCTTTCTTCTCTTCATCATGCACTGAGTTCTGAGGGGTGCTCCTCTGAGAAGGAAGAGGCTGATATTGGGGAGTCGATCCACCCACTGAATCACCTCAACATACAACATTCAATTCATACTAACGGGAATAAATCAAATTGTGGCCAATATCGCAAAAAGGGGAGTGACAAACCGTTGTATAGGTTGTTGAGTGAGTGTAGATGAGTGGGAGGAAGTGCCTGGGAGGCGGATGATCTCCGCCCATTCATTCCTCTGGGCGAGTCTCTTGCTGCATCCCAAGTGAAGATTGAAGTGTCTCGGAGACCATTTCCATCCTGAGAGAGATACCAATACTCCATCTTCCAACCCTCTCTACAGACAACACAATTTACTCAATCCTCCAATCTCCAAACATTTATTTCTCGTAAGCAGCTGTTCAAGGAATTTCATCTGTTACTTACAATGTCTTTACAGTATCGAACATGTTTGCGAAATCACAAGACTACCGGACGGCACTGAGTAAATTTCGATTTCTGAGTCGTTGCGAATACGCAAATTTAGAAGCTGGGATGGTGCTCATATTTTTTATCATTGTCAATTTGCCGGAATCGAACGAAAGTGAAATGCTGTTCAGTTAAATTTTATGATAGTTTATGCCGAATACCCAAAAAAAACGGGAATTTTCGAGATCTTCTATTAGCAATATTTTACCGGCGATTGATGTTGGATCGATTCGATATATGAGACCGTTTGCCTAAGAATCGAGCAGATTCGGAGAGTTCTGGCACAGCTCATAAAATGTCGATTCTTCGTAACTCTGTGGTTTGGGGTTATTTTAGGTGCTGAAAACGGTGAGCATATTCATTTTGCCCTCAGAGTCTCCGTTGGCTCCAGATGACGTCACGTCGAAAACACATTTCCTATTATTACTTTGCCCTATAATGTGCTAAAAAAACGTGAGTAAGGCTTCCGGGGTAGAATTTCATACTGATCACGCCTATCCAATTCATTTTTCATTAATTTTTAAAATAAATTTTAAAAATCTATCTTTTCTCTGAGGCAAAAGTGACCTTAGCAATTTACATGGTTAGAACCGGCGTGACGAGAGGATTCAGAATCTCTATTTTCGTACGATTTCATACATAAAGTTTTAAAAGAGCCAAATTTTACTGATTTCAGAATGGGCAAATGTAGCTGCTTCATCCTTTCTCTCTCTTCCCTCCCTCAAAAGCGAGAGAGTGTGCAAAGGCGAGAGGGTGGAGAGTGGCGAGATAACTGCCAGGGGGTAAACAGTCGAGGGGGGGAGGGAAAGGGCTGAATCTGCTACATTTGCCCACTTCTGAAATCAGTAAAATTTGGCTCTTTTAAAACTTTATGCATGAAATCGTACGAAAATAGAGATTCTGAATCCTCTCGTCACGCCGGTTCTAACCATGTAAATTGCTAAGGTCACTTTTGCCTCTGAGAAAAGATAAATTTTAAAAATTTATTTTAAAAATTAATGAAAAATGAATTGGATAGGCGTGATCAGTATGAAATTATACCCCGGAAACCCTACTCACGTTTTTTTAGCACATTATAGAGCAAAGTAATCATAAGAAATGTGTTTTCGACGTGACGTCATCTGGAGCCAACGGAGACTCTGAGGGCAAAATGAATATGTCCACCGTTTTGAGCACCTCAAATAACCCCAAACCACAGAGCTTCGAAGAATCGGCATTTCATGAGCTGTGCCGGCACTTGCTCGATTCTTAGGCAAACGGCCTCATATACCAATGATTGCGGAACACTAATACTGCCTCAGATAAAACCAGAGTAGTTTTTGGCAAAAGTGAAGCGTTTACGAGAAAACTTGACAAAGCCTTTGTAAAGAATTGTTTGCACCAACGAAATCATTATATTGGTAAACGTTTACAAGCTTAACAATGTCATGTACTTTCAGCACTTTGTAACATATGAAAATCCTTGAACTGTTGCTTACGAGAAAAAAGCATTTGCGAGCACTGGACCACCCTCCCCCCAATTTAGATAGTAAGATTTCTCCAACTTTAATAAAAAAAAGCGATTATTTGTCTAATAGGTACCTGTAGTGGTTGTCTCTGCGAGAGTGGGACAGCACTGGTGCTCGTTGATCGGGGAAGGAAGCTTCCTCCTACTTCTCTCTCGTTCCCTCGGCCACTCCTTCGTCGACCGAATGAACTTCCTCCAGAGGGAGGTTGAACACTCTCGGGTTCACACGATAATCTAAGAGAGATCCAGTATATAACTAATTCCATTTGTAGAGACATTTTTAGTATCATCCAATTATTCACACTCACTCTTTTCTGGAATTTTTGTGCGCTCATTAATCGAATAGCGTAAAATATATCAATTCGAGATCCCTTGCGGATTGTGATTCCTCCAAATTTTAAGAGAATGCGAATTTTAAGAGAATGCGGCGGTCAGTATTCTCGAGCAATACTATGAGTGAATGATAGTTGTACCTTAGAAGATCAGCAGTGATATCGTCGAGATCAGATGCCTTACTGGAAGTGTGCTGGGCACGAGTGAGACCTCCCCCCGTTGGTCGACCTGCACACCAACTCATTCTTACTCCTCCCCCCCCCCTCATCCCCCTTCCCCCCTCCCCTCTTCGTACCTCTCATTGAATGAGCACTCTCAGCCCGTGGTCGATATGGCGATCTGCCCGTTCCCTGATGTACGTCAGGAGGTGGTATCTCTCGATTGCTTCCGAAGGTCACACTCCTTCCAGATATTGGCATCGACACTGCAAATGAATCTCCTCTTTCTTCATTCCATCATCGCATATCATTTCTTCTTTCATGATAATAGCATATTTAGAGACTACAAGCTACGCCCACTTTCGGGTGTACTGAATTCACCCAAATCAGCAAGAGCCACTCCTCGAATTCTCAACCAAATCGAAAATGGAAGGTGATTTGGGTAGCACTTGAGATCGTCCGCAAATGATGACTGTAGCAGCCAGATCAGACAATTCTAATTAGACTAGTTAAGGGCGGGTATATGAGATGTAGGGGTTCGAGTGCTCATATATACAATAGCTGCTCTACTAAAAAATGGTAGTTCTCATTGATAAGATACTAAACAACATTGAAACTTTTAGTATTTTTCTGATTTGCGATTCATTTTGATTTTAATAAAAAAAAATTGCAAAAAAATACAAACCCCTTCTCTTCCATGTGGATTCTAACCAGGACGTCACGGCAAACGCTTTACCTCCACGCAAAGGAAGCTGTTGCGCTGCGGGACACAGGGACTACCATAAAACCTTTCCGCTTGGTATATTATCTGAACCATCCTGTTGAAGACGAGGGCAAGATTTTAAGGAAATAATTCGGCGCAGAGTTAAAGAAGGGGTAACACGAATGAATGCTAGGGAGTCCCACCACGAAGATATTGCTCTCGCAATTGGAAACTGTAGCGAATTTACCACGAGAACGAGGCGAAAATTATGTAGAGCGAGTGAAAGATAAACGAGCTAGCCACAACCCTGCGCCGTCAATGAACTTTGCGCGTATGTAAATAGCCTCAGAGATGTCTGCGAAACTTCGGATAAAGTGATTCATGATCGGGCTGCCGGCTTCTATTACACACACATAGTGGCTAATTAAACTAATTTTTCGTGTTACTCCTTCTTTAAGAGATAGTCTTAAATCAAAAAGTATGATGTTATTTAGGCCCTTAGGAATACGTTTGGCAGATAAATAGCCTCGTGTGAATATTTTGGCAGATCGCCTTGCAGTTTCTAAGTGTATTTCCCCTATTTTTTCATGTGATCAGTGTTTGTTATTGGGGATTCCATGGTCGATTAGAGGGAGGTTGGCAGAAATCTTCTCTCATCTTCACTCCTTTCTCTTCGTTATCCCCCACCTCGACAACTGTTTCTACTGCAGCCCTCCCCCCCTCCCCTCTCTCCATCTCCTATCTCCCACTCAATCGATAAATTCCCTTGAGCTAAAAACAACTGAAGTGACTTCAAGGCGTTTTCATGAGTCAGAGGGATTATGATGAAACTAAGATATGTTCAGGGGATGCCAATAGATAGACATGAGAGGGAGAGAGAGAGAGAGAGAGAGAGAAGGGATAAGAGATGGGTAAAGACTACCTGGAACAAACACAGACAAGATGCAACGGAAGGGAGAAGAGATGGGAGTGGAACGAAAGAATGAACTAACTCTCTCTGTTCCTCAGTCGATCGATGGTTGCATAATGAGACTGATTGGATGGTTGATCAGAGGGGGGAGCGTCTCTCGCTCCGAAGATCTTCTGAAGCAATGAAGCAGTTGTTGAATGGAAGAGGAAAGGCGAGAAAAAGGAGGAGGAATGAGCGAAGAGAGGGAATACCTGGAAGAATCCTCCGTTCCTACTCATAGTCCTCCTCTGACGAGTGCGGCCTCTCTCCCCTCCTCTGCAAGGGAAGGGATATCAATAGGAAGAAGAGATTGAGATCATCATTTGATAGGAGGAGCATCTAACTGGAATCTATAACATCTTTTCCTTCTATCTCATCAATCTGGAAGACGCATCGACCATTCATTCTGACCTATTTTTTGCGAGTCATATAAACTTCGAGCATATGTGATGGGAGGGGACTAACCTCGATGTAGAAGGAAGTGGGAGGAAACCCGGTTTGGTTCGTTCTCTGCAACAGGTTGGATTGGATCCATCGGAGTCTATGAAGGGAAGAGAATCGAGTGAAGGAGAGAAGGGAATTGTGACGAGAGGAAGAGACGACGACCGAAGATACGGAGGGGACGGAGGACAAGACTCCTTCCTGCTGCAGAGACACCTCCTGCAGCATCCCCCCAGACAAGGACGACCAGTGCAGCAGATGTAGCCATGACACATGGGAGAGACTGCAAGGGACGAGGACAAGGGACGACACTTAAACAGAAACAGATGGACAAGGACGATACATATGAAATGGATAAAGTGAATGGGAGGGTGTGCCGAGGCACTTGTAGAGAGAGAATCTCTATCTCTTTGCCCATTCACTCACGGGTCCACAAACAGGAGATGAACAGGGAACGGAGAAGCTAGAGAAGAGAACAGTATTAAGAGAACATCCAATAAGGTAATCGAGGACTGATCGGAGAAAGAAACGACGAGTCTAATCACATCTCCCCTCCTTCTCTACCTCTCACCTCTTGTCGTACACTATGTCTCCTTCCCCTCTCCTTCTCCCTCTCTCTCTCTCTCCCTCTCCCCCCTCTCCTCACCTCTCTCACTCATTGTAATGCTTTCTAAGAGGCTTCTCTCTCTCCAGCTGATTCGCCCCCTCAACCATCTCTCCTTACAGATGTACTTTTCACTTTCGAATATGCGACCAGCGAATGAAGAAATTGGAGGGAATATGGTACTGTAGCACACCGTTCCACTCTCCGGGAGATACTGTAGACAATAGAAAGGGAATCTATCGAATACAATATTCGTTTATCTGTTGAATGAGCGATAGAGGTTAGTGCAGCACGGAAAGATTTACATGTCATGTGAACAATATGAAATAGTGGCCGATTTAATCATCTAGAATCATTTCATTATCATATCTTTCTATTTAAAATTCACTGCAAATAAAGTGAAGATGTATCTATTCCATCTAATTCTTCTTCTCTCTTTCTCTTCTTCTTTTCTTATCTTCTACATTCGAAAGTGTGATTCTCAAAGACGAGGAGGGCTTGTAATCAGAGTGAGCACTGGGACTACTGAGTACCATGAAGAGTGAATATGTGAGTGAGTGTCCATCTAAGCTACGGGAGGCCATTCACGTGTCGATCGAGTGACGACGAGCCAGTGGACTGCAATCAGAAGTCACTACTATTCATACCACAACCATCACACTTATTTCATCATTTCTTCGGCTCATGATCCTCCTCGGAAACACTACTATCAATTAGGTATGTACAATGTATGTATGTTGTATGTAGGAAATTTTAAAACACTACACTGCATCAAGTACATCAATATCTCGTATCGATCACGGAATTCATTTTTTGGATGAACTGGAGGAATTCGTGCTATTACACTATTGGGAACCTTTTTGTTGGTGGGAGAAAGAGAAAGAGCATCGGAAATGTTGTCTACTTTCCTCTCTTTCAGTCTCTGCCAGATAGAAGAGAACGAGATTAGAGAGAGAAGGAGAGAATACCATTATTACGAATTTCATCCTTGATAAATCCAAAAAAAGAAATGTGAAGTGTTGTGAAGAGTGTTTTTGTGCGTTAGAGGAAGGAAGAAATGGGAGTTGAGGAGTGAAAGAAGAGAGGGTTCCTCTCTTGATTTGGAGAGAGATTCGAAAGGACTGAAACATCTCTAGAGGGAGTATATTGTGATGGATAGAGGGTATAGAGGGTATCGTAGGGAGGGGAGGGGGGGACTCACTTGAGTTCGGAGTATCTCCTGAGGTACTTGGTCTCTTCGAAACTCCTCATCTCGATCCGATCTTGCTCACTATCCGAACGACGGAGACGATTTCTAGAAGGAAAGTGGATTATTCGGAGGGAATTGTGTCTCTTCCCTTCCATTGAGACTACGAGTGGGATAGTTTACAGGGGAAGGAGAAGGAGACAGGAAAGGGAGAAGAGAGAGGAGGGTTACTCAGTGGGCCTATCTATCTACTGAAGCAAGGGTTGATTGGTACCATCTAGAGAGGGGAGGTTAACTGTCAACTCAAGGGAAGCAACACGCTAAATAATGGATGTAACCGAGTGAGTGAATCAACTCAATTCTGACAGCATGCATCCATGGAAGAATGAAAGGAAAACGCCGTCGCTTGTCCGATATGGACTAAAAGAGCAACATGGCGAGAAGGGAGGGAATGGAGTGACCTACTCGAACTGTTGAAGGGGAAGTATTACCTGTACGCTGGGCGGAATTCGAAGATCAGCCAGACTACACCTACGATAACTGCAGCAAGGATGATCAGACCTGCGAGAGAAGATGAGAGGAGAGGAGTGATGGGGGAGGAGGGGGAGGGGGAGGGGGGAGGGGGGGGGAGGGGGAGAGGAGGGGAGTACTCACCCGATAGAGCCAGCAGAGAGAGACGGAATTTGTAGGATTCACAGCAACTCGCCTCCTCGCACTCTGTGAAGTATCCACAGATGGAGGAACCCATCTGGAAGGAAGATCGATCGATGAGAAGAATGAGAGAGATGAAGGATGAGGAAGAGAGAGAGGAGGAGGATGGAGTTCACGATGGATCGGGACTGTATGGAGAAGAATGGAGAGATAGAAGGAGAGACGAGGAATGACAAGTCCATGCATATAAAGGGAGGAATTGGGTGAAGAAGAAGGGGACAGCAGAGGGAGAGAGGGGGAAGGGGGGAGGAGGAGGGAGTCCTCCCTCCCGCCAGCAGAGTCAACGATAAACAATATGAAGGCGTTGTAGAAGAGAAGAAGTAGAGGACTGGAATAGGGAGAGGGAGAGAGGGAGAGGGAGGACTGACCAGTGAACGGAGTGCCTTAGAGGGAAGAGAATCGAGTCTATGGGAAAGGAAGGGAGACGATTGTTGATCGAGAGACTGAATTCGGAGTGAGGAGATGGGGAGCAGACAGAAGCACTGAAGAGAATGCAGAGGGAAGGAACTGGAGGGGGAATCTTGTGGTTATTGTGATGAGAGAGAGAGAGAGAGAGAGAGAGAGAGAGAGAGAGAGAGAGAGAAGAGAGAGAGAGAGAGAGAGAGAGAGAGAGAGAGGAGCCGTGTCAGTGTGAGAGAGGACTCACTCAAGGGTTCAATAACGAGAGAAGTTGAGAGGGGAGGGAGAAGACGTTTGATGATGGAGGGATTGACGCATCCCTACCCTTCCTAATTAAGGAGGCCAATCCCCCCTTCGATTCAGCCCGTTTGTGAGAGGGAATGAGAGAGAGAGAGAGTCCTTTCTCATTGTATCGCTCCATTCCATCCAGCTGCTACGAGCGATATCAAACAGGGCTGTGCGAGAACAAATTGAGACAAAATTTCGAGATGAGACAATTTATCTTAGTTTTTTCTGGAAAATCGAGAAATCCGAGAAATGTCGAATTTTTTAAAATGATCAAATATTCTTGTGATGTATTATGCAAGAAAAAAATTGAATTTCATAACAAAAAATCCATTGCTGTAGGACATTTTGAGCACTAACAACACAACTTTTAATTCGAAATTTTTTTTTAAAATAAGGAAAAAATTCTTTAAAATTCGCCATGTATTTCAAGTTGCTTTTCCACTCAAATTCTATAAAAAAATAATTCAAAAAACTTATCCAAAAAGTTGAGAAAACCGAAAAAAATTTAGAAAAGAGAAATGGAGAGTGGTGATCTGAAGCGAGGAGGAAAGGAAGAAAGGGGAAGAAGAGTAGTCAGGTGGCATCCATTCCCAATCTGACCCCATGAATACCCCAGTCCTTCTGTGTTACCTTCTAACATCGGAGAAAGAAGAGTGAGTTGGAAGATCATCTTTAACTAATGAGGATTCATCCCATCTATTTCTCCTACAGTGAGTTGCCATTCATCATGCAATGGTCAATAAAACATCGATCACTGAATTTAATAGATCAATAATGTCTTCATTCCGAACTGTTGCGGAAAACACATGATAAATGTTTTCAGATTATTTTCTGGATGTCTATCCATTATGAAAGCACGACTTATTTAATATACAATAATAAGCAGGTCCTTGCGATCATCATGCTCGTCGACATGGAGAGAAGCGGTGCGATGACGGCACATAAAACTGCACTGAAGTGGATGATCAGGGGCCCGAGGAAGAGCTATATGAGAGACTATCTGAGAGAATCGAGCAATTTCACACATGACCCGTACAGCAAAGAATAAAATTCCCTGAAAAATAGTCCCCAGGGTTAATTTTTCATGTAGAGAAAGAAAATCGACCTTAGAAAGCCGTATCTGTGACCCCTCATTCTCTGTATTGCGCCGAAGTGGGCGGTCGGATTTTGAAAATTTTTTTGGAGCTTCCAAACTCCATAACCAGATAGTGATTCTGAAAGATCTCGACAAGATACGCATTTTTCCTGTTGGAAGTGAAGAGCTAGCTCATCTGTGAAAAAAGTTATTGTCGTTTGAATTTTTAAAATTGTTGCCCTGAAAAATTTTATTCCATAGAGGGCAAAATAAACAATTTCATTTGATTCCTCATGCAAAAGTACCCCACTGTACCAAATTTGAAAGAACAACTCGTCATGGCAATCAGTCAAATGGTCGATCGAAGACCTCGGACTTGAAAGATTTCGAACGAAAAAATCGATTTTTTGGAGAAATCTCTTTTAGATGGACTTCTTGTGAACTGTGATGTGGAAATTCGGATTCTACGAGTGAAAACACGACATAAAATCTTTTTCTCGTAAAATTCTGAGATATCGAGTTTTTTCGATCTCAAATTCTCCGAATTTTGGGATTTTTGGGAAAAATTTTCCATTTCCGAGGCCGAAAAACTCGATATCTCAAAATTTTACGAGAAAAAGATTTTCTGGCGTGTTTTCACTCGTAGAATCCGAATTTCCACATCACAGTTCACAAGAAGTCCATCTAAAAGAGATTTCTCCAAAAAATCGATTTTTTCGTTCGAAATCTTTCAAGTCCGAGGTCTTCGATCGACCATTTGACTGATTGCCATGACGAGTTGTTCTTTCAAATTTGGTACAGTGGGGTACTTTTGCATGAGGAATCAAATGAAATTGTTTATTTTGCCCTCTATGGAATAAAATTTTTCAGGGCAACAATTTTAAAAATTCAAACGACAATAACTTTTTTCACAGATGAGCTAGCTCTTCACTTCCAACAGGAAAAATGCGTATCTTGTCGAGATCTTTCAGAATCACTATCTGGTTATGGAGTTTGGAAGCTCCAAAAAAATTTTCAAAATCCGACCGCCCACTTCGGCGCAATACAGAGAATGAGGGGTCACAGATACGGCTTTCTAAGGTCGATTTTTTCTTTCTCTACGTGAAAAATTAACCCTGGGGACTATTTTTCAAGGAATTTTATTTTTTGCTGTACTGGTGTATGTGAATCCGCTCAGATAGTCTCTCATATTGCGACTCGATCTCTTCCACGTCCCCCCCCCCCCCCACCTCCCCGATCCGAATTATTGAGGAACACACATGATAATTTTTTTCAGAGACTACCCTTTATGGAAGCACGACTTATGTAATATACAAAAATATACAGGCCCTTGCGATCATCATGCTCGTGCAATTTCGCACAGTAGTTCACAACTAGTTTCGTAAAGTGACAAGAAATCAGCATTTTTATGTGTCAGGAAATAGGCGAACAAAATTTTACGGTTTGTATCATTTTAAGTCCGTTCGCTATCAAACTCGGCAAACTGATGCTCCATCACGACCGTATAAAACGTACGGAATTTTAGCGCTTTAGCTCAATTTAGACCGAAGATATAGTCAAACAACAAAATTTTTGAGGTCTCGAAAAATCGATATACCGACACTCTTCGAGAAGCACTAAACATGCTGGATGGCGAATTCTTATCATCATTGGAGTCCCTCTCATCACAATGAATATGACTTCATATCGCAGTTCGGCTTCTGTTTAAAAAAATTCTTATCAAAAGCGCTGCTGAAATTAAATTCTGTAACAAGCGACATATATGTTTCAACCCCCTAGTACACATTTTCATAATTTCCCATAGTTTATCTCTCTACTATTTCAAACGGTACGTGTCTATCTCAATTCTGAGAGAAGTTATGATATAATAATTCGAAATTTAGAACTAAACTTTTGTCCATTACTGTATATAATGGATATACATATTTATATATGTATAAATGAATCTGACAATATGTGAAGAGAAGAGGTGATATGGGAAATGGACGGGATTGGCTCATGATATGCATGGAAGAACTGTTTACCCTCTCAACATCATCTTAGGATTTCTAAGGTTTAAAATATTTAATACTAACGTAGATAAAAGCTTTGTACTATGGTAAAGCGAATATATTGCAACTGGATATTTATGAGGAAAGGGAGAATAAAGGGAATCAAGGGGAGTCGGTGGGAGTGGATTGAGGAGTGAGGAGATAAGTAGGATGAGGAGGGGCGAATGGGTAGTGGAGATAGGGAAGAGTGGGATGGAATGGTTTGGAAGGGATGGAGGAGGGAAGGATTGATTGTTCCTCCTTCCTTCTTCTCCTTCCTTGATTCTTCCTGTTCCTCGTCTGTATTCCCTCCTTCTTCAGTGAAATCGGTCTGTCAGTCTGGAATAATGGAAAGTTTAGGTACAAATGAAGATCCCTTTATTCATTTATCTTTCATTTCTCCTGTCATCTATCGTTTATATCCATGATGCTACCGTTGATTTATTATTTTCATTAGTTATCATTCTTCTAAATTTTTCTTCACTATCAATTATTTGTATGTATTGTTCATGTTTTTTTTCAAGGGTCTTTTGAGAAAATATAAATACCACAAAATTCTTTGGAACTCAATTTATATGAGACTGTTAGGGGTGAGAAGAAGCCCTATCAACTTGATTTGGCCAATTTTGAATGTTATAGATTTTTTCATCTTCCCCTTTTAAATTATGTAACTCGGTTTAAGATCGAATTTTTTAGCATGTTCGGAAAACGATAAACTAAGTTTCAACGAAATTTGTGATATTATATATTTCTACGGTGGCTTTTTCTCAATTTACCTGGTGTAGTTTGTAGTATAGTCCGCAAGCATTGCACACAGGCTGTCCCCTGCCATTCCTCCTCCAGAGAGTAGTGCTCGTCTCACTGCAGTTCACACACACCACTCCCGTCCTCTTCGGAGTATTCTGGAATGGAATCTATCGATGGAAGTCCCTTGATGGAGTCTGTCTAGGGGGGGGGGGGAGTCCCTCCCTCTCTCTCCTCTCCTAGGCACTGCATGACCGAGTGTTGGATCGAGTCAAGATAACAATCGCCCTTTCTCCTCCTTCTCATTTGTTCTACATAAATCAACGCGATGCGGGTCATTTCAAAGAGAAATTGTGGGCTTAATAAGAAATTGAATATCATCCTCTACAAGAAATAAAGGGTATGGCTACTTTAGGAGGAATGGAAGTGAAGGCGAATCTGAGCGGATGAACAGATATGGTATGAGATATAACTGCGTGTACACTGTAAATCTTTCGTAGTGTACATGAAGGAGGAATGGCAGAGGGCAGCCTGTGCGCAATGCTTGCGGACTATACTACAAACTAGTGATGCTAGAAGAACAGCTTGCAGCGTGATCAATCAGCCACTACGAGTGCAATGAGGGAGGAGAGGAGTGATATCATCTATTATCTCTCAAGAAGGAATATCAAGCACTCTTTGAAGAACCGTTGCCCATCAATGAGTGCCCCCTTCACATTAATGAAGACTGACCAGAGGGAAAGAAAACCTTTCCCTTTCCCCTCTCCGAAAGGAATGGACGAGGAAGGGGGGGGGGCTGGAGGGGAAGAAGGGAGGATTCACCTGGCTCTTCATCGGTTTCTCCAATGGTCGATGCTGTCTATTCTGTCTGTAGTAGAGTCCGCAGGCATTGCACAAGTCCTGTCCCCCATTCCTCCTCCAGAGGGGAGTTGATCTCACTCCGCAGTTGGCACACTCACGGTCTGATGACGATGCACTCGCTGAAAGGGAGAGACGGAGAGAGAGGGAGAGAGAGGGAGGACTCACTTCGAGTCATCTGTTTGGGAGGGAAAGAGTCACAGGCTGAGGACGAGGGTACTGTAGGAGGGGCAGAGGATACGGTAAGTGAGGAAGCGGTCGATGGGGCAATTGAGAGATGCTGAATAGAGGGATAATGCAGAAATGTAGAGACTTGGAATAACCTGCGATGAAGACTGGAGTTGGATGTTGTAGTCGTATGGATAGGAGGAAATGAAGGGCTGTTGAAGGGCTGCTGAAGAAGAGATATTAGTGATGAAGGGAAGAGGAGAAGGAGAAACTGACCATCGAAAGGAAGAGAAGTGAAGGAAGGAGGATCGGAAGGGAAGGAAGATGAGTAGGGGAAGGAGACGGGCAAGGGAAGATATGGAGATGAAGAAGGAACTGAGAAGGAGAGGAATGAGGAGAAGAGGAAGAAGTCATACCATACTCATCGTAGATCCTTCCTCCGTTTGGATAATAGAGGGGATGGGAGTAAACGAGAGGATTGGGCTGAGAAAACGTCTGAAGGAATTAACGATAATGGGAGAAAAGGTAGGAGACGTACCTGTTGGATTGATTGTTCCTCCTTGACAAGAGTGGAGGGAGGAGGATCAAGAGTGGAGGAAAGAGGGAGAGAGGAGGGATGGAGAGGAAAGAAGACTGAAGAGAACGAATCCGATGTTGTCTCTACTTGTGAAGCATCTGTAGATGAGTCAGCCATTCTGAAGAAGAGAAGAGATGAAGGAAGAGATTAGATGGTCACACTTAGATAGGAGAAGTTAATAGAGAAAGAGAGAATGAGTGGAAGGAAGGGGGCGGGGCTCTCCTTCAAGTGAACGGCCAATCGACAGAAAGGGGAGGGATGGAGGGAGAGAGTATTGTAGATGACTCTCGTTTAGGGAGTGAGATAGTGGTTGGACACTTTCATCGATCGTGTATGCAGGGGATAATAGAGTGAATGATTCTGCTGATATTCGGATGGGAGAATGGATCACTCGGATGGTGTAATACAGTTATCCCCCCCCCCCCCCACTCATTCCTTTCCTCCTCTTCATCTCTCTATTTCAACTATTCGAAGATCTTACACTATTTGCCGCTAAGTGATTATCTCTTTCCACCTATCTGTGTTTCCATGGATTTAGTGGAAATATAAAGAGAGTGTGTACATTCACTCTCCGATCATCGTCCGAAACAAGCATCAATGACTGCATTCTCTCCATTCTTCAGCCAGTCTTCTCTCACTTTCCTTTAATCCCCTATCAGTAAGGATAGACTCCTCCTCTCAATATCTGTGTTTCCTCATCTAATTAAGATGAGATGCTATTCCGTAGCTGTCAGAATGGGTAAAGGTTACGTCATTTAGTGTGTGGTGTGAGTGGAGGAAGCTAAAGTTTACGAGTGATTCATCGTTGGATGAAGGGAGGAGAGTTCTTCCACTCATCAGACTATGGAACTACAAGAAGAAGGATAGTGCTGAGTGGTCATTATATTCATTGTGCAATTAAAATTTCCCTATCCCCCTAGAAGATGGGAGTAGTCATTCACAATATTCTTTGATTCCGTCGTTCCTCCCCAGAGGCAAGTCCCCCCCCCCCAACGTACACGAAGAAAAGCCAGAGGGAATGGTCAATGGGAAACATTTCTCTTTAGTTTGCTTCCGAAAGGTTCATGGGGTCCTGCTAGAGGGGATTGTATGCATGTTCGGAGAGAAGAGAAGGGGGGGCTTCCTCATCCAGCTATTCAATACTCTCTTTATTCGTCGCTCTTTCATGTTATCACTGTTTCTCTGGGTTCATAAAATTAGCCTATTATACAATTAAAATAAGTTAAAAATAAGTTGTAGTGTGGATGGCGCATCGATGAACAGCCGGTGTCTTTCCCTCCCTCCTCTTCATCTCTCCTCACTCGCATGCATAGAACCATGTAAGGAGAGACGATAAGATCTCCGACGGAGTGCGAAGTGACCTGTTTATGTCCATCGAATGAGAGAAAGGAAGAGACTCACTCTCTCATTCTCTAGTTGTAGACCTTATTGTGAGAAAGTAGACAGTGAAGCATGGATATCTGTATAGTACGAGGGATGTGGTCGGAGATGGGAGAGTTTCTCCCTTGGCGGGGGGGGGGGGGGGGTGAAATTCCTTCTGGGGCAGTCCTCTCCCTTCACCATATCACTTCAGTTGCACAAGGGAATGATGGGTATCGAATGAATTATGGAAGGGTGAACAACGTGTGACGACCCATAAAAAGAGACAAGTCAAGGTGATCGAGGGAAGAGAATCGAGAAGTGGTCGAAGACTCACGGGGTTATACTAGTGAAAAGATGTACTCGGTAGATTGAAGTAAGTGCTCTCCCATCCCAGAGAGTCACTGTATTATCTCCCCTCTAATAGTAATTAGCCTGCCAATGGCTTCCTCTTCCTCTCCCTCGTCTCATTCCCATCTTTCGGTCTGTCATCCTCTGATTAGTCTCGATTCCCTCACTCTCCAATTACTCCTCTCTCTCATTCAGAGGAGAGAGTGCGAGTCCCTTCTTATCTCTCATGGCCGATCACTCAAGATCCTTTCTGTCTTCCGCTTTGAGAGTCCTACAATCAATGACCATTACTCAGGCTACACTATTTTTGCAGTCATTTTCAATAGAAAAAAAAGAGATATAGTAGCGCATGAAAGATACTGTATGACATGAGATGCGTATAAAGATAAGAGGATTGATGGAGAGAGAGGAAATGATTGGGATCCAGAGGGAAGAGGAGTGCATCCCTCTGGAGAGAAACACTGTCTCTCACTCCCAAGATGACACCCAATAGAGAGAAAGCAATCCGAGTTCAGAGATTTGTTCTATTTGTGCGTCAGAAATGATATTGTTAGACAGTCATGATTTGAGAGGTGCATGGGAATGCAGTAGCACAAACGTTGCACACTAAGAATGCAGCGAATAGAGGCGTGGGGAACTACTTTTTCGAAATGATCGCCCGGGGGGTCAAACTTTGGGAATACGACCGCTAGCGGCAAATAATTTTCAACCGGACGTTGGACCATCCATATCGATTTCTGATATACACAAATATAAAATCGGTATTTTCAAACTTCATAATTCAGTAACGAGTAAAATCTCATTCTGAAAAGTATGAAAAGTTCTGTCAGGCAGACGAAAGGAACTCCTTTCCTAAGGAAAAGTTCCGAATAAGGTTCATGGGCGAGGAACCAAGAGGTGCGATGAACAGGATATGTCTCGAATAGTCCCCATCCTGATTTTGAGGTATTAACCAATTGGCTGAAGCAATTTGCTGCTGCCTTGCTGCAAAACGGGGTCACAAATTCAGAACTCGGCTTCTACGCAAGCTAGATGCATAATACTGTGGATCCGTGATCAGTGAAATGAATTTCCAGGATTACGAGATTTGGTACAATGTAAGTGTGGCCTACCGTAGTCTACAGTATTCCTTGATTCAGGGTAGACAGATGGATATTCGAAAATATTCGACGTCTTGCATTCTTGATTCTTGCTTTCCTGCTTGAGGTAGACCACTCTAATCGAAAATCATCGATCGATTTCTTAAATCGAATTAATTTTTTTACTAAAGCGAATCGATTAATCGGTAGAGATCAATTGTCAGATTACTGTAGCCTACTGTATGCCATGCACAGCTGCCATGTTCATTCTTATCTCCACGTCTCTTTTCATTCCAATTCACGTCTACGGAGTCTGTTTCCCTTTTAGATCAGATGCGAGACTGTGGTTGACGATTAATATATTCCTTCTACAGTATACATTTTTATTCATGAAGATTAAAATATTCTTTCCTATTAATCTGGCTTCGTGATTGTGGTCAACTGCACTCCATAATTGCACATCATGACTTGGTTGCGTTTGAGGTCTCCGAGATCAGCAAATCGTTTATCGATAAAATATAATTTCCCAATTTACAATTACATGGCTCCTTCTATATTACACATCTCTTAAAACTAGAAAAACTAATATCGGCAAGTACCTACTATCTCGGAACGAAAGCGAATGAATAATACACATGTAGATCAGCAATCGACACTTCTAGCTGAACTCGATATGCTGTCTGCGTGTCTGATTCCTTCCCTCGCGAAGGTTCCTCTGCAAGAGGGCAGTCACACTCATCACATATGAACACTAACCTCTCACTCTTCTCTAGCCGGTCATTCGTCCCATTTCCACTCTCTTCAATCACAGAATCTTCCCGAATCGGCTGTAGTTCTATCTCCTGAATGAACTCTATTCACAGGGTCTTCCGCCTTCTCTTTCTCTACCTCATCAGTAGAAGTCGACTTCCTTCTGTGATGCTTCAGTCTATGAGCATGAGACTGTAGTTTCTTCTTCATGTGATCGACCCCTCAATGATCCCCTCTTCCTTCCCTTCTCTATCTCATTTCTCTCACCCTCCACGAATTCCTCGAGTGCCGAGTGTTCCTTCTCTTTCACTTCCATCACAGGGATGTCATCAGGGAGTCTCTTCATTCTCAACGATGCATTCGTCACCAGCTCTCGTCTCTTTGTTTTGTCCTCAAACAATAAACATGACAATGATTCCGTAGTAACTATCCCCTCCCCCTTTCATTCTACGGCACATAACTCCCCTCAATCCCAAAATAGTGCTCTAAATTTTTGCAGTATGATTTTAAAAATTTACACTAATTTCGTACGAAATAACATAACACAAGTATCAAGAATGAATGGATAAAAATCTGATCCGCGGAATATTCTCGAACTTTTTCTGCCTCATCTGATGCATATCATGGTGTAAGAATTTCCAGGAAAGACTATTTCTAAAAATATAGGTCAATGGTACCAAAGCCAACTTTTAGGAAATTTCTCCTGGCCATACCGTATATTTAAAATTTAACACGTGAGTCAGTGGATGAAATATTGACTACCCAGGAACATTTTCAAAATTTGTATGCCTGATTTGGTCCAGATTATGGTGGGAGAATACCCAGGATAGAAGATTTCGAAAAATATAGGTCATTGGTTCCAGAGCCGGCTTTAAGGAATTTTCCGGTTTTGCACCTGGTTGTGCTGTATCTCAGCTCCCAGATGAGCTAGAGAGATGGCAAGGTACTCAAAATGTGCGGAAAATTATTTCAAACAACTTTTATGTCGGAGACTTCTCCGGAGGACGAAGTATAAAAATATTACGGTCGAAAAAGCTGTATCTAGGACGAAAATTAAATGTTTTCACTGAAATGCCGGCGACCATCCCGGGTTTTCTTTCCAATAAATGAAAGTTCGACTCAATATGCGCTAGGCAAAAAAATAAAAGAAAAATTTTTATTAGGGTATATTTTGACTTTTTTAACGATATTTGAGAGATTGTGACTACGACAAGAATAAAATCTCTCTGCATGCGATTCTCTAAATCTTTGTATGATGTTAGTTGGTAGCATTGGAAGTTATACGATGTTAGACGTAATATGGCAATGAGAAACTAGAATTTTGCTACCTTTTGAAAAATCGATTTTTTCAGCATCGATTTTTCACGTGTTTGGGTGTTTCAAATTTTACAATATAGAATTCTAATCATCCAGCTCAGCAGAAAAGCTGAAGTAGGCCCCGAATAGATTGAAAATTTCGCTAATTGGAAGATAGCATCCTTTCTGATTTTTCGTAAGATTCGCTCAAACTTGCGTCCGCAGAGGTATCGAAAATTTCAAGGCACCAAAATGATCGGCATCATGAGTCCAGATTATCCTGAGAATATGAACACAAGATCTCATAATTTGCCCTCAGGGCATTAAAAAATCGCTTTTTTGTATGATCATTTTTTGGACATCCATAACTTTGTGGGAAATGTGGATAAAAATTTGGTTTTAGCATAGAAATGTTCAAAATGTATTGATGATCTGATTCCCAAATTTTTAGAGCGATTGGATGTTTTTTCTGCCCGTGCCGTGCGTTTTTCCGAGGTATACTTGGGTCCGGAAACACCAAACACCCTGTTTACGCGCTCTCGTCGTCTGCACTCTCTCGCCCATAAAACGAACTTGATTTTGAAAAGTCATACAGTGGAGGAGGAATCTCCAGAGTTATTAAGGAAGAGAGAGGTCTGAGATTATGGGATGGTTCAGCAATCTTAGATACTTACTCGTATAATTTACTCGTTCTTAGATGCTCGTTGGGCAGTTTAAATGTTTTCAAGAGGTTAGGCAGTTTATAATTGGGCAGTTTAAATGTTTTCAAGAGGTTAGGAGTACAAGGGACATGTGATAAATAATCTGAATAAATTACCTCCATTGATCCTTAATTAATTTTTTTGCGATAAAAGTCAGTGATTTAGGTGACAACAAATTTCCTGTGTGATGAAAACATTTTTTTTCTGAATTTGCTGTTGAGAGCTGATATGTTTGGGAACAGTTTGAGAGCTGATATGTTTGGGAACAGTATGGTTTAAAAAACCGGAAAATTCAGAAAAGCCGGCACTAGGACAATGCCATACATATAAGGGGAGTCTATTATAGGGTGGCGAATTTACGAACTAGTTCAAATTTTGCAATAATTGAACTTCGTTCAATTTTCACGAGTAATATTTGGTCGCTCGTTCGATTATTACAAATTTTTGATACCTTTAAAAATGCGTTAAAATCATTTTTACAAGTATCAAATAATTTTGTAATAATTGAACAAGCGACCAAATATTACAGTGCAATAATTGAACCCAAGTGCAATTATTACAACTCAAAAAACTCATAAACTAGTTTGTAAATTTGCCTCCCTCTAATAGACCCCCCTTATATGTTTTTCGAAGACGGACATCGTACACATTTACCTTGGCTCTTCCTAGCATGAATTCCTCTCGCCGTTCTCCCGAATGACCCCCCTCCATCAACGAATTACGAATAGAGTTAGTCATCTGATAAACATAAATAGTAGATGGAGAATCCGTTGGTGTTCCTGTCTCACCAGCAGAATATGGGGGAGGAACTCATACTGGGCTCTCTGATGGATGGCATCCAGAGCACGCAGAGCCATCTCGGCCGATCCATTGTACAGAGCAAGATACACTCCCGAGACCAACTCGAGAAGTAGTTGGGAGGAGACCATGATTCGCGCTTTCCTGAGTTGCATACAATTAGGGTGAAAGCCAGATGGACGATTAACCATAAGAACAAATCTGAAGTCATCGCTTACTGATTTGCTATTTCTTAGTGGTTTCGATAATATTTAGCTCACATGTAAATATAAGCATTTTTATTTTTGTGGGAAAAAATGAAAAATTTAGATATTTCAGCAACAAATATCGCATGAGAAGCATTCCCACACTTGTCTTGCATCTTAAACATATTTTGGGACATTTGAGATTATGATTCGAACCGTTTTCCTGGGGAAAAACTTGAAGAAAATCTTACATTATCCCTTACAACTTAAAGGCCCCCAGAAAGGAACAATTTTTTGAAACTCGCGCCGGAGTTATTGAACGGCAAGGGCGCCAATTCAGATAGGGGTAGAAAAATGGTTCGAATCATGATCTCAAATGTCCCAAAATATGTTTAAGATGCAAGACAAGTATGGGAATGCTTCTCATGCGATATTTGTTGCTGAAATATCTAAATTTTTCATTTTTTCCGACAGTTTTCGTTAAATAACTTGAAAACGAAGAATTTTAGCTTCTGGAAGAACTAAACCGAATTGGTAGGCCTCGTTGAGAGCTGCCGATCGAATTTTTTGAATGCTCGATTGGACCACTTTGAACCAAGATATGATCAAAAAACGATTTTTTTTTCAAAAAATAACCGTCCGGAAAAGTCGATATTCCCCCCATACTAAATCGATAGTGAGGGGCCAGAGATATGAAAAATGATCAACATATACACCCCCTAATTTTATGCGTAGAATCCATATTTGAAATAAAAACCATTGTATTTCACATACGTGATGGTCAAACAATCGATTTCATGATCGGAAAAACGGTTTTTCGAGGAAATGACCATGAAGACGACTTCCTTCCCTTTTGTAGATGTTGAGACAATTGTAGAACTCACCGAGTCGAGTGAAATGAGGAAAAAAAGTTCGCTGTACGATCAAAATTGACCGAGTTATGCCTCTTGTAGCAGGTAGATAAAAAAAATCGATAATGAGCAGATTCGACCAAATCAGGTGGATGGACCTTAGTCTAACCCCCAATAGGGTCTACGAACCAAGTTAGATCGAAATCGGAGACACAAAATATTTTCTAGTAGCAAAAGTGAATCGTTTTCCTGCACTTTTACAGGAGACCCGTGTTAACAATTAATTATTATGAACCTTATGTTAATTCTAAGATATAACTAAGAGCTGACTCTGAACGGAGCTGGATTACCTGAATTTTTGAACCCAAAACACTTTTGCGAAAATCATGATCCAAAATA
The DNA here is from genome assembly GCA_036245805.1 of Pristionchus mayeri. Taxonomy (NCBI): domain Eukaryota; kingdom Metazoa; phylum Nematoda; class Chromadorea; order Rhabditida; family Neodiplogasteridae; genus Pristionchus; species Pristionchus mayeri. The sequence continues at coordinate 19,557,353 of BTRK01000002.1, read as the reverse complement.
TTTTTCTGTCGCATCGGTTCCTGCATGTTTTACAGGAAATACCTGGTAATACATAGTATGAATATTATATTCATCGATATCAAACGAGACTCGTTTCCTCGTGGTCAGATATGCCTAAGAACAAATATAGCGCGAGCTGTTGATCACGGAAAATTGTATTAGCTGTTGCCTTTGCGCGCAAGGATAGTATACGCCCCCCCCCCCCTCCCGAACAGTCATACTTACTTTGATACATCCTCAATTATTTCTGAAGGCGTATTTGATGGAAGAATATTAACTCGTAGATCGGACTCGGGCACGGAAAAGCCAGAAAGACAAATAATGATGGAAGCATGCGCGATGGAAGAACCAACGACGTCAGAAGAGAGAAAAGCGAGCGATGAATTCACCTCAAGTCAACTCAATATCCTACTACGAACAATCAATGGTGAAATAGTCAATCTACTCACCGATCTCATGATTCTCGATAGAATAAGGAATTTGTTCTCGGCATTTAATCTCTCCATGGTGGGATACGGTCCGAGTCTCACGGTAGACTGAAAGAGGATATGCATGTATCTGTAGACTATAAATATCCTACCTGTACAGTTGGACTGTTGCCAGGCTTCAGAGTTGTGATTTCGGGTACAGTATTCAACTTGGATGGATCGTGATAGATGGAAGGGAAGCGGATAGAAGGAATGCGAATTTCCTCGATCTAAAAGACACCACAGACGTGGAATGGGTTGTTGCATCCTTACTTTCTTTGCATATGCATTGGAAGGAGTCGGCTCGAGAATTTCTTCATTGTAAATAGCCAGGAAAAACGTTTCAAACACAGATAAAGACTGAAAATGGATATTATACGCTTGCCTGTGAAGTGAGAACCTTGTATTGTTTCTTGCTCGATGCTACCAAATATAGTTCGACGAATGTAGGAATATATTGCAGTGCATATTGACGAAAAGCGCCTGGATAGGATCGACTCAAATATAAGAGAACAATAAGCCAGACCTGCACGGTAATATAATGCGAGAATCTGAGCAACAATCGGTTGGACTAAATCTACGTCAACGTAGTTATGCTTGATGTGGAAGAGGATGCAACGAGTATTCTTTTCTGTCCTGGTCAATAATTTCCTGGTATCTTCAATTTCCTCCTTTCGAGATGATGGCTAAAAATGGATTCATACAAGTTTTTTACGGTTAAAAAAACGTAATTCTAAATTCACCTTCTCACGAAGAAGTTGTTCACTCAATTCCGTTAAATAATCTTGAATCTGTTCTGAGTTCATTGTTACCCATGCGATTAGGCACTGAAATAGCAACATTTGTAATGGTAAACATTAAAAAGCAGGTTAAATGACGCTTCATGAAGAGAGCCTCTCGAGACTAGGACAGCACTAGTTTGTGATGTAATTTTCGAGTAGAGTTAATGAATACGGTATATTCTAACTACGGTATATTTTAAATTCACTGCAATTTACTTTGTTTATTGATTTTGAATATTTCTAGACGAATTTGCACATTGGCGATTGTGAGGGGGATGGTTTTAGAGTAGTTGCATGTTTTTTCCGACAAGTTTGTATACGATTGCACGAGCGCACTTTAATCGAATATCTTGTTTTCTCAACTTAATTTACGTAAATTGACTAAATTTTGTATTCAACTCTTCATGCGATATGGTTTTGCATCATATTATTCATTTTTGGAATGCTCATTGTGGATGCAATCACACCTTCGCATCGGTCGTATCATACTTGCTGTCTCTATTTGTGCCTTCAACGCTGAATGTTCTGTCTGCAAGCCTGTGTATGGTTTTCTTCTGAATACCTCTAATTATTTGAAATTTCTTAATAATATTATATTCTTTAGTGGTTGGACTCCTTCCGACCGAGACGGATATTGTCTCAATCAAAACAAACTCCAGAATAAGGAACAAGTTTCCAAAGTACTCGATTCGCACCACTGCGAAAATATCACTGAGAATGAAGTCAGGTTGTCTCTTCTGTTGTTTCATATCCGTTCCCTCTTAGAATTACCATCCATGCATTTTTTCTTCTTCTCAATCATGCGCTGTCGTCTTCACTAACTTTGGATGGATCTCAGGATGCATCCCTGACGACCACGGTGTCTTCATTGAATACTCGGTACTTAATTGCGCAATCTTTGCTTAAATTGAAGCTAACATTGCCAGATGAACTCGTCAAAGCATTTAATGGAGCCTGTAAAGGCAACATATAGACAAACGTTTTCGGTTGGGAGGTACTCTCACTCATATCATTTTAACTGAAATTTTTTTTTCAGTTTCTGTAAGTCTCGATCAGAGGAACCTAAATGTGCCAATACTACTGTCCTCAGCAAGGCATCCTACCTACCCGCTACTGTATGTTGTTGCAAGGTGATCTCATTCGTTCTATCAATATGAATGTATTCATTTAGACGTCGGCTTGCACAGATGGGCTGCTCCGTCTGTGGGGCGAGGATAAGATGCACTCCCTTTCATCCAAGGTGCTATCACTTATTTATGGAACTGATTGATGGTTGCAGAGCATGGTCACGATGGGAATCGTGGGGACTCTCGGAATAGTGCAGGCAGTGATGCTGTCCACTGCATTAATCGCACTCTTCCATGACTACTACTCACGATACAAAGTGAGAGTAGTGATTGGAGAAGCTGAGAAGGCCAAGTGAACAAGCCAAGTCTCCATCTTCACATGATACACATTCTAATCCATATCAAGGAATAAACAAGTTATCAACTCGATATCGTGTGTTTTTCTCGTTAGTTACTCATCTACTCCTTATTGGAGATACCGTATGCTGCTGTACAACCAATTAGTGTGCGGTGCCTATTATTGAATGGGAGTGTGCATAGGATGGCGTTTACTCTTCCCTCTATAGTGCATCTGCTCTCCCTCTTGTCTCCATTCCATTAAATCTATTCCTTCCAGCTATCCCTGTTGAGCGACCATCATTCCGTATCTTCTTTATTTTTTCAACTCGATCTCCGCTGCCCCTTCGTCGTTGATATATCTATTCTCTGGGATGTTTTGCACTCTGGGAACTTCCATCTCTTATCTCTCTCCAGTACTAATTGATAAGAATTCGACTCCATTTTGTCTCTACCACCCCCTTGCCCAGCAGTAGTCTATTCATATCGATTTTACGATTGAAGGCATTTACTTGTATTTTCGAATGTTGTTTGATCCTCTTACATGTACCATACCCCCCGAAGTGTCATTTCAATGCATCAGCATCTACTTTTTTCAAAGATCCAATTATCCGACATCAAGTGATCTCACCATTGCCATGCTCGTTAATCCCAATTACAGAGGCAGGATAGAGAAATTACCCGTATCTCATTCCCATCTATACGTGTTGTTTTTCATCTCGATGTACTCTATGAGTATTAGCCTCAGTTATCGACTACCTTCTAAAATCTTGATCATCTCTTGAGATTGATCCTATTCTTCCCCTTCCGTTATCTTTCGGTTCTCTAGATGGAATCTTCGTCTTTTCCCCAATTCTATTTGTATGCCCTCTCTCTCTCTCTCTCTCTCGATGCAAGTCCTGCCCTCTTTCTCTGCACTTTCTCCATTCTCATCTCTCTTTCCAGACGGATCATATCCTTCTCCTTTAATACTCTCACTGCTTAGGTCATTCATTTCTAGACCAAGAGTCCATTACCTCCAGTTTGACAATTCTCTCTTGAATACTGAAGGAAATTATCTAGGGTATTGCTTAACATTTAATGGTGATATCTCTATATCAATGTACTTCGAAGTCTTATCCTTTTCTCATTGTAATCCATGTGTTTATTTCTCTTCTCCGTTGCCCTCTCCATCTCTCCTCTTGTCATCCTACCAGCTTCTTCCCATTTCTCGATATGATTCGCGCGTGTGTGGGGGGATTTCTCGTTGTAAGAGGACAAGCGCATTATGTATTCATACATTCCTTATTATATTATGTCTTCCTCATTTTCTAGTTGCTCTCTGCCCGCTCTCCCCTTCCTCCATCTGGCTGGATGCTCCTGCCCCCCCCCCCTCCTCCCTTCCCCCCTTCTCCCTCCACTCTTTCATTCCAGGGTTGTCCTGTGGATGTCGTCTGTCTCGGGGACGCCTCAGAATGTCTACAGATACGCGAGGCCCTCAGCCACCCCCTCTTTCTCGGGTTCGCCCTTATCTCCTCCACTAGGAGAACAGCGTTGATAAACTCATTCCAATAGTTGTAACCTCATACAAGAGACAGTAGTTAATGTCTATGTTGATGGTTAATTTCAGGTAGACAAGAGTCGGAAACGGGTTCGCCCTACTCGAATAACAACAACGTAGGCAAGGAGACAGAAGGAGTCAGTGGTGAGTAGACTGAACATACACATATCTCATTGTGAGATGGAATGCCACGGAGGGATGACCATTGACATTGTATTCTCCCTGGGTGGTTGGATGTCTCCCTCTGTCTTGTTGTCATCCATTGACTCTCTCACTTCTCGGCCCCTTTCTGCTGTTATTGGAGTGAGGGAGTACTTTCTTTTTTCCTTCCTTCTTTTTTTTCCTATATTTACCCTCTGCCCATCGACGCAGTGAGGGAAGGGGAAGCACTCTCCCACCTGTCCATTCCCTCCCTCCACTCTCTCGCCCTCCTCCTCCTCTTCTCCACTGTCTATTTGGAGCACTTACTTTTCCCTCTCTTTGCAAAAATAGAAACCCTCTAAAGTCACGCTTGCGACCACACAGAAACAGAAGGCAAATACAATAATGGTCGTAGTTTTCAAGAATGCTGCAAGCTATATGGCATGTGTAGAGAGAGATGAGTGATCGACGTGAGATGGGGGAGAGGAGAGACAGGAGGACATCCGAATTCTTCCCATTCCCTTATTTGTTCTTCCTCATCAATCGGGGAAGTGTCATCCCCCTGTTTTTCCCTATATTTCCCCAGTTGTTTACTGTATTTCATAGTGGAGTCAGAAGAGAGAAGGACCTTTCTATCTCATCCCCTTCCCTTCTTCCTCTCCCATCTTCTTTCTCTCTCTTCCTCTCCGATGGATGCCGTCCCATTGGAGTGCCAACGAGGTTCTCGTTCATGCTCAGTCCCACTAATCATAGGAGTAGCTGAAAGAGTGGTGTAGTCTCTTCCTTGTTGATACGTTAGATGGAAGTGAGTGGATTGCAGATTCGTGTTCCTTGTCTCCATTGTCTTCTTCTTCTCGTCGTCGTCACTACTCGGGAAGTGTAGCCAGACCTCCATCGATACTTAATGGGATTAGAGATCTAGTGATGAGGTCAGAGACCGCTACTCATTCCATCCGCCTATTCCGGAGGGATCGGGGATAAGCTGGAGATTGTGACTAACTAACTCTTCCCGTCCATATACTCTCCACTCTCGATTCAGGCCGAGAAGTGAGAGTTTCGGTGCGAATGCAGTGTCATCATTGAAGAAGGGTCTGATGAGGAGGAGTCAGGTACGAGCCCCCCCCCCCCTCTTTCCCCTTGGGGAGAGATGGGATGAAGAAGGAGTGATTGAAGGTGAGAGTGGATGAGGAGAACGATGTGAGGGAAGCAGAAGAGGCACAAGATATGTACGGAGACGAATTATCATTCCGACCGAGGAGCAATAGTTCGGTGAGGAAGAGGAGAGGGATGGAGAGAGGACTCCTCTCTCTTTCCCATTCATGGCAGTGTTTACTCGTCGTATCTTAGATAATGGGGGTTGGGAGGAAGGGAATGGGATGAGAGAGTAATCAGTCACATGACATTGCAGGATCTAGTCATTATGAGGAAAACTTCGAGGCCGCTTACTGTGGATGTGGTCGGATCCGTAGGTGAGTGTGATTCCTGGAGGGAAGGGAGGAAGGAGTACGGTATCACAGATTCGACGAGTGATGCGTACAGACAGTATATGAGTGTGGTTGATTGCTATGAATTAGCACCGCCTGCCTCGACAGTAATCGTGATCGATCGAGAGATGAAGGTGGGAAGGGAAGGGGGGATGGATGGCCAATCACTCGTAGGTGGGAAAAGCCTTCTCTGCCGTCTACGAGAACAAAGTGGGAGCAGGGCTGGTGTGGGATTCGACACTCAACAAAGTGAGTTCATTCTAATATTTATTGTGTTTGTGAAGTCGCCAATAAATTTCCGGGAAAAAATTTCAGTAAGATGCGTCATTTTTACTCAGGAAAAATATCAACTTTAAATTCGACGGGCAATTCATCATAGATTTTGGTGCTTAAATTATGGTGGCCGTCAGCTGTCCTATTTCTGGATTTTTTTCTTCCATGTGCAAGCCATCCATATGCGGGCAAGGGGTTGGGTGAATTTCGGAAAGTTGCATGTCGCACCTTTGGTCGCCGCTGCACAAACAAGGCCGAAATTTAAGAACTCAGCTTCTATGCATGCTAGAGACATGCCCAAAACACCAAAACGATCGTCATCATTATTCCTGATCATTATATTCTGAAAGTATGATAACGATATGCTATATCATTTTTGTCCTCATTATTTGAGAAAAAAACACCCATAACTTTTCCACAAGTTGTGAATATCCTAAAAAAATTGGGCACTTTCCTACCTCCGTACTAGGCTCCGCCCCCTCCGCCCCTCCCCCATAATAATATTGCTTAGGGTCTGGCTTCGCCCGCTTAGACACGGGTTTTACTTACTTAGTAATCGGCTTAGACTGCTTAGGCTTAGGCTTTGCCTGATTAAGGCTATGTAGTCAGCAAGTAGGCGTGGGCAGGGGGGCGGAGCCTAGTACGGAAGTAGGAAAGTCCCAAAAATTGTTTTATTTCGCTTTCGATAGAGGGCAAATGACGAGATGTCGTTGCAGTGTTATCAGGGCCTTGAATAATTATTACGATTATTTTGACGTTTTATATGGGTCTCTCGTCTCTTCTCTCATCGCAGGTGATCTCCATCGTTAGTTGGACGGACTTCCTCGTGTATCTTCAGAGTGAGTCTGCGAGTGAGGATGGGAGTGTCAATGAGTTGCTCTCCTCCAATCAACTCGTCCTCCTTCCCAGTACCACCAAGTGAGATTCCTCCTCCCCTTCTCGATCTATTCATTGGATGTCAGAATGCTGGACGCGTGTTTCGAGTTCATCTCCAACCGAGTTCATAGAATAGGAGTGGTAGATGAGTGGACGGGCGATGTGATGTATCTACTCACCATCAAGAGAGTACTGCAGGCCATCCACAAGCAAGTGAGTGCTCCTTCCCTCTCCTTCCCTCTCCTCCCCTCTCCCCCCTCTCCTTCCCTCTCCTCCCCTCTCCCCCCTCTCCCTCCCTCCCCTCCCCTCCCCTCCCCTTCTACGACCATACATCAGAGGATCCTTCAGAATCGTTCTCTGCACTTCGCTCAATGGCTGTCAATGAGCATCCGAGCAGCAGGAGTGGGCAATTGGGAGGGTGGCGTGACCACGGTGAGAATACCATACCCCTCCCCTGCCAATGGATGCCCTTAGGTATCGATAACATCGACACTGAGCACAGTGATCGAGTACATGCTTGGCCATCGTCTCTCTTCGCTGCCAGTGTTGGATGGAGAGGGGAAAGCAGTGGATGTGATCTGCAAGAGTGATCTGGCCACGGCACTCAGAGGAATACCAGATGCACAGGTGGGGGAGAGGGAGAGAGAGGGGAGGAGGAAGAGGATCGTCCAGGCCTTCTTCTCCTCGTGCACCGTGGAAGAGGCACTGAACATATCTGGCAGACCGAGGGCAGTCTTCGCATTCGAGGATGATCGAGTTGGCAAGGTGAGGGGATATCCACTTACTCACTCCACGCATCCTCAAACATTGATATGACTAGCAGTGGGGAGGGGGGGGGGGGGGGTAGATAAATCATTGGTTATGATGGGTGTTTTGAGATGCTGGACAGTCTGTTGTTGACTCATCACTCCCGTTGTATCTTCATCCTCTCCCCCTCTGAATCGCTCGTGGCCTCTGTCTCTCTCTCGGACATCCTTCGATATCTCCTCTACACGAACAACTCCCGTCCCTCTCCTTCTCCCCTCGTGAGTTCCCTTCCTTCTCCCCCCCCCCCTCATCCACTCTCACTCAGACGGCATCTTCATCTTCTACTGTATTCCCGACTCCGACCTCGATGTATCCTTCTCCACAGAGGATCTCGCCCCTCTATCTCAACGTCGAATCATCGTAAGTAATTTTAATGGAGTGACCCTAATGAGGATGCTCTCACTCTCACTAGAAGATCCTCACTCCTAAGTTGCATATCTAATTGTCTCTCCTTGATCTTTCCCGTGTACAGACATCCCCTCCCCACTCAGTAGATTCGGACCTTCCCACTTTCTCAGTCGGTGTCTTTTACTCGAAGTGTACAATATCAAACATTATGTCTCTCTTCTATTCGGTTTCCTCTCATTCTCTAACGGGTGGATCTAGTTCCTCCACTACTCGGACTATTTCATCGTTCTTATGCAATGCTCTCTCTCTTTCTCATCGTTGTTTTTCTCGTCTTTGTTGTCATCTCTATAAACATTTTCCATTGAAAATCTTTCAGCAAGTGAGAAAAGGGATTCTAACAAACCAGCCCCTCATATTGTTTCGGTCAAAGAACAGCCGATTGGTAAAAATATTTTATCATTTACAAAAAAAATATTATACAAACGAGATAAAAGATATGACAATTGTTGGCCTCCTTGGCATCTCAGTTCTTCTTCGAAGCACTCTTCCTAGAATTTATACTTTCTTCGATGATTCCCTCCAATGACTCACTGTGGAGGGAGAGGAACTCCACTCTTCCTCTTGTAGTACTCGTCCAGCATTGCCTCCGGAATCCTCTGCAATCGATATCCCTTCCTCTCCCACTGGACTACCGTACCTTGAGCATGGTTCTGGGCATGATTCTCAGTAGGCTCCACGCGATATCCAGTGATTCGTTGATGGTTCTCTTCTCGTCCACTCCTTCAATCTTTCCAATCCATCTGCTGCCTCTCTACTCACTCACCTTGACTCACAAATACATTCTCGAACTTGGCAAGGAATTCGAGTAGAGTGAGATCATCTTGACCGAGTGCCTCCTCTCCCACCACTGCCTGCAATCACCACTCCCATGACACTCCCCCTTCCCCTTCCCCTCATCTCTCTCACCTTCATCGCTCGAACATCTCTTCCCATTGCATAGCATGCGTACAACTGGGCGGAAACGTAGGCGTGATCCTCGCGAGTGCTTCCTCAACAAAAGACATCCCAATCATCCCTCATCACTCACTTTATACCTCTACTATAAAAAGCATGTCTACAGTTGAAAAGAGTCAAGAGTAGTTACCAATTGCATTCTTCATCAGTCGGCTTAGGGAAGGGAGTACATTGATAGGAGGGAAAATCTGTCTGAAGTTGGACATCCTTCAGCACTTATACATAAGCAGTGATAGCACACCTATTATGAAGCTGTCTGTCAATGTAGATCTGTCCCTCAGTAATGTAGCCAGTGAGATCGGGAATGGGATGGGTGATATCTGGAATGGTCTGTCCCTTCCCTTCCCCTTCTTCCTCCTACCATCATTAGGCATGGTTAGAATAGGAATCTGTGTGATTGATCCTTCTCTTCCCTCTACTCGACCCGCTCTCTCGTAGATCGTAGCCAGATCAGTATACATGTACCCTGGGAATCCTCTTCGACCAGGCACTTCCTCACGGGCTGCAGACACCTGCAAGGGGGGGGGGTTACTCTCTGAGGTAAGTCGGAGGGGACTGACCTCTCTGAGTGCCTCTGCGTACGCAGTCATGTCAGTCATCACGACCAGCACGTGCTTGCCACACTGATAGGCGAGGAATTCTGAGGGATCACATGCATCCCCCTCTCCCTCCTTCGCTCCTCACCTGCTGTGGAAAGGGCGATTCTCGGAGTGAGCACTCTCTCGATAGGAGGATCCATAGCCACGTTGATATACATCACCACGTTGGACATCGACCCTCAAGTCCATACCGTAATCCATGAACTTCCTACAGTACACACCGTGCTCTTCCAGTTCCTGCTTGAAGAGACGGGCAGTCTCCATGTTGACTCCCATGGCAGCGAATACGACGACGAAGTTGGACTCCTTGCCCTTCTCTTCGCCCACCAGACCTGTGAGAGGGGAAGTAGGAGGGGGGAGATGGGGAGAGACTAGGGTTGGCCCGATGAGAGAGAAACTGAGATCTCAAATTGATTTTGAATCAATTATCTCCTTCTCGCGAGAACAAAGGAACCCCAATTGAGATCTCATTTCTCGATCCGTTCTCACTCTCCATTCCATTCGTAGTTCTTTCCTTTCAAATGACCGGTCATTGAGTGGGGGAATGAAAAAGTAAAGGGAGAACCCTTCTATTGATTCTCAATTTTAATCGAGTTCTCGATTCGAAATGAGATCTCAATTTGAATTTACATTCATTTTGAGAACTATCGAGATCATTTCTCGCTGATCGAGAAATTTTGCGGCGTTTTTTCTCACGAAGCCAACCCTAGGAGAGACTCACACGACTGTCTGATTATCTGCAGTGCCACTTCGTTATGGGGAAGACCAGAACCAGAGAAGATGGGGATTTTCTGCACACTCACTCCTCATAATTGCATCAGCAAGCAAGGTATTACCTGCCCCCTAGCAATGGAATTCATAACATCGATAGTTGAAATGCCCGTTTGAATCATTTCGGAGGGGCAGATCCTCGAGTACGGATTCAGTGACTCTCCATTCACATCGACGAAGGCCTCTGCCAAGATTGGAGGTCCCTCAAACAAGCGATTAATCTCCCCATTCCTCCATTCAATAGCATGAATAATCACGTAGTTGGAGAAGGGTGTCATTCTGCTCTCCCCTTTCCCCTATCCCCTCCCTTCATTTGAATGTCTCTGTCAAGAGAGGCACGCGTTATGATTTGTTCGTCCCATCTACAGAGACCACAAAAAGTAGTGCCCGTTTCCCTATTCAATCGATCTCCTTTCCCCGCGCCTTCAGTCCTCCTTCATTCTTCCTTCCTCATCCATCACTTCGTATATTCCATTTCCTATTCCGTCGCATACAAAGACAACGACACCTTACATGGATAGGGTAGAGAGTAGAGATACATCTGAGTGTCCCCCCATCTCTCTCGACTACCATTATTCACATAGTACACATTGATTAACACGCCGTTCCTCCGCAGTGACTATATTCATTTGGTTACAGCACGTTTAAAGGTTTATTTGCCATCCTACATTCGCATTTCTTTCGCTATCTCAGTCTTATCTTTCCTCCTTTCCGAATTCTGTCTGTGAACAGAGCGCAGATACATGCTTTCGTCACCTGATATAACACGTGAATCATCTTTTAGGAACGTCTTTCCGGAATGAACAGACCCATCATATGATAATCAATTTCAGACTCTGGGAAATTGTTGCTTTCACCCTCACAATTTTAGAGTACGGGTACTAATTAGGAGTAGTCACGAAAGGAAGAGTTAGTAGTCTCAATCTCGAAATTAAGCAGTGTCTCAAGGGAATTCTTTCCATCTAGAATACAATCAAGAGAGCTTACATTGTCTATCGGCTTTCCAATTCCATTAAAGAACCTTCCGAGAGCATCCTCGCTCACTGGACATCTTAAACAAAATCTACTTCATTTGTCCAGAATCATTGCAGTCATACCGTAGAATATCCCCCGTGAATTCACACGTGGTATTGAGAGAGTCTATTCCCGAAGTTCCTTCGAATACCTTAAATTGGCTCGTACATATTCATGACCATTCATTCGCACCTGGACTATAGCTTTGTTCGCCTGAACTTCCAACACTTGCCCGATGCGTTTCCGTCCATCCTTCGTTCTCACAAATACGATCTCTCCTTGCCTCGCGAACTTGACCTTGCTAACTGTCACCAATGGACCATTAACAGCCGAGATAGTGTTGTAATCTCAAATAGACGGCTGTCAGGAGATCATATGTTATAACTTACGTATGTGCGACTTTAGATTGGGGGGAACGAACTCCTCTAGTGACGTTGCGGAAAGCGTAGCCATTGCAGCTCAAAAGGGGCCAGATTAGATTATAATAATTTCATTGCTGCTTGGAAAGAACGCCACATGAAGGGAAAATGCTCTGGTGTGCGAGGCCAACTTGGAATGAAGTAACTCCAAGTGGCGCACTAGTTTGGTAGCCACTTGGGAGCTCTCGTTCCTCTTTTTACACACTCTCTCGTTTCTCTGACCGATCACTCAAGTTGGATTGAAGTTGGGACCAACTTGGAAGCCTACTTGATTACAACTTGGAGCCCAGAATGAGAGGGCGAGACAACGAGAGGAATAATTGAGAGTACAGAAGATGGAGAGACCGGTTTCCAAGTAGCGACCAAACTTGGAGTTACTTGATTCCAAGTTGGACGCGCACACCAGTGTTTCGAAATTTCGCGAAAAAAAGGAAAAAAATTGCAAGACTGTTGTACAGTAATCACTGTATTAAATTTTGCGCTAAATCTTCATCCCACACGGAAGATTTCGATTTTCGTACTGTACTTTCATACTCATTGATCTGCACTTCCGGTAATTTCGCAATTGTTTTTGTTGATCATTCATCTTCTCTTTCATCTTCCTTCCTTCTTCTTCGATGTGTGGATAAGTTAGCAAGATGTAACGCAGTATTTACAGCATGTTTTCTAACTCGAGCGACTTCGATTCTTCACTAGACGCTACCGCACTACAGGTAAATTAAGGGGCACATCTCCAAAGCCCGGCACTCCTGCAGAAGCCCAGATCGGGGTAACAATAGTGGTTAATGGTATCGGGAGTACAGCTCAAGCAGGTAAGCCATAACCTTAGACTGCAGAACCCTGATACATACTAAAGAAAATTATAGCCTAAATGCTCTATCCTGTCGCTATTTAGCGTCTTTTCGAGCGCCTGCTGGAATGATGCCTAACCTCAAATAGCGTCAGTTCGCGGCTTCCCTCCGCATGTAGGCTAAACTGTAAGACAATACAAACATGTCTAAGGGCTCGGCAGTCTCAAGGTACGACTTACCTGACTGGGGTCTACTCCTAACACCACTATTGTTACCCCGATCTGGGCTTCTGCAGGAGTGCCCAAAGGGCACAAAGCCCAAATTTGGGTACTGACAGGAGTAAGAAGAAGACAATCTCGAATAAGTTTGACTAACAGAACACTAGTTATCGCCATTCTTTTTTTTATTGAAACTTGTGGATGGGAGGACAAAACTATAATATTGAAGCATGCGGTCGACAATTCTCAGGAATTGAGCAATGATGGCAGTTCCGATGTTCAATCTTCTGGGTAAGTATCTCATCTTATCGAAATCATCGTTTTCTCTCTTTCAGATCCAAGAATCTAAATACTACGTCGGAGATCTCATCTCTTTTTGGTAGCTATCACGTTTGATATAATATGTATTGTGTATATATTTCCGCTTATACAGCTTCGTGGAATACTCTGGCAGCTGTGAGTGACGCTGGAAAAACAAGAGAGCTGCAGGAGGTGAGATCCCACAGTTAAAACAAACTCGACCTGCAAACCGAAACATTATTGGTTTCAGGAAGAAGAATGTTACATCGACAACCGTATATATATATCGAACATTCCCTTCAGTTACACCTCGGTTGATTTGGAAAAGATCTTTTCTAGGTGTTTAATTTTAAATAATACGAATGAACCTTCAATCTTAGCTATGGCAAAGTGGTCGCTGCTCAAGTTGTCACAAACGAACGCGGATCTAAGGGATTCGGGTTTGTGACTCTGGATACGGCCGTAGCATGTGATCTGGCCCGTGTACAATTGGATGGAACTGTTATGGGAGGAAGAAAAATTGAGGCAAGTTTCACATGTCGATTCAAGAAATAAGAATCATTGGTTAAAATGGGTTTGAGAAAGTCTATACTTTACTTCTTCAATGGCAATTCTTCACTTTTAGGGATAGGCAAGGCTGCGCATGTCGGAATGTTAGATATGCGTCCTTATTTCAAGTGAAATCAACGTTCATTATATCGTGGCTAATTTTCGCGCGTTGATCTTCCCCGTAATTTTTCGAGACGGATTTTCTTCTTCGGATAATATTATAGTAACTGCTTGATGAGGTCACAGGCAATGTGTTGTGGCCAGTGGTGTGCGCGGTTTCCGAACGTCAGATTTGGCGGGGGGTAGGTAATCCCCTCCCCTCCCCGGGGGGGGGGGGGGGGGGGGTACCGGAACGCATCTCCTATTTTGCGGGGGGTTACCGTAATATTCACCACTGGCCGTAAAAAGTCTGTGAAGTTACAAAGTCAGATTTTTCTTTTAGGCTTTCTAAAGATGATCAAAGTAGGCGAAGTCAGAAGTATTTCTAGCTTGTCATAATTTACAATTGAGTCGATCAGTATAAAAGAGAAAAGTGAACAACCCAGTCAATTATCGTGACATGATTTGGTTTGAATCCGAGAAGATAAATTTTTGGACTCTTCGAAACATTAGAAGCATTTTTCGAAAATGTTGGGGTATAGTAAAATCGATATTCCCAAAGATTATGTTCTGTGTCTGTGTTATCTTTTCGGAAATTCTCGGAAACTTGTCGGGAATTTTCTGGTTCGGCATCGGAAACCCAGGAAAATTATTTCGGACCCCTGGTCGATATGGAGTTATCTAACAAAACCTTGCGCATTCGAAAGAGAGATTTGAATAACTAGCTTTTTTGTTGTTGTTTTCAAATTTTCTGAAGACTAATGTGGAGGTGCGACATGTAGTGGATTTTAGTGACTTTTTTACCGTTCGCTATTCTGAGCCCAGACCTCCACATTAAGAAAGGTAAAGGTATTTCCATCTTCACCATGTTTTTCAATGCACGGAACATGCACATTTGTCTTTTCTCGGGTTGTACGCATCTATAGCATATAGCGGCATAATTTGCCACATAGTTGCCAGCCGATGACGCCACCCCTTTACTCCTTGTTTTTAATACTTGTACCAATAATTTTCAGACCATGCTCCACATTAGTCTTTCGCAAATTTGAAAAAAAAACAGAAGTTCTTAGAATTTTATCCACATTCGAACGCCATAGTTTGGCATCTCCATATTGACTCAACAACCTCCCCTTGTAATTGACGTGGCCATTGTATCATCATCAGCGGCTCGAAGAGACACGCTGGAGCAATGCAGGGTTGAAAGTTTTTTTTCTTAGTATTTAGTTCTAAGTAGTGTGGCAATAATAGCTCACGATCTCCGTCTTGTGGACCCTCTCTTGCATCAGCGAGGAGGGCTGCCCAAATTTAGGGGGTACGACATTTCCGCAACGGAGCGCCTTTCTCTTGTGAGTTGCTTGGGACTTTAGCAACTTGGGAGTTGCTTCATTGTTACCAGTATCTGCGCCCATACCTTTGCATATGCAATTCTTGTTTCTCGGCGATCTTGAGTTTCAACGGTCATGGAAATCCGTATACCATGAACCCCGGGTCGTTGATTTGGAGTGAAACTCAAGATCGCTTGGAAACAAGAATTGTATATGCAAATGTATGGGAGCAGATACTGGTAACAATGCAACAACTCGCGAGTTGCTACGCCAACTCTCAAGCGGAAGACGCTCAGTTGCGGAAATGTCGTACCCCCCAAATTTAGAGCGGTATGCGAGGCGGAGGATGTATGCCCTTTGTTTCTAGGTGAAGAAAGCCCGCCAGATGCAGCACAATCGTGCTACGTCGGTCGGACTCGCGAAGAACGGAAATACAAGGTTCGTATGATACGCAATGGCACAAAATAATTCAAACAGTGAGTTAAGAAGCCTTCTATCTCCTTCTCTACTATACCCTGAAACATCCTCTCTCCTTCCTACTCTTGTCGGTGAGCATCGGTTTACCACGATTAAGATACGATCACGTATGCATCAACTCAATAAGCTTGACATGGGGAGACTCGCCCCTCTTTTATGGAGAATCTCAGATTATCCCTTTTCTTTGCTCAATTAATCAAGGATTGATTTATCTTGAGGCAACAACAATCTTCACGGTGCTCTGGCTGGCCAATCGAATGGCACCTCAGTACAGGTGAGAAAAATACGCATCTCAAGAGAATTGAACTCAATTAGCTTGATAAGTTTTGGTCTCTAGGCAAGATCTCAACGTCGGACATTAATAGCGCAGAACTTTCTGGAGTGGTTTTGAGTGATATTTCAGCCTGAGAGGTTTCTGGAGTGGTTTTGAGTGATATTTCAGTCTGAGAGGCCCGGTTATTTTCATTACCTCAAAAATGAGGGGTTACGGCAATTTTTTTTTTCAAGATCGATCCCAGACTTTAGCCAATGGTGCTTGCGTTTCTAAGTTTGGCCCATTAGTTCAGGTAAAAAATAAAGAAGAAATCTATTTTTTGACCAACCGTGACACTTTCCCGTTGTCTGGTGGATCGTCTTTTAAAGTTAAAGTTTAAGGTATGGTCTCAGGATGGGTACCCGACGTTGTGACATTAAAGTTACTCAACAAGGACGTAACCCTGATCCGAAGACGCAACGCATTGTGCGCGCGTCGCATGTATGAGAGAGTATGCAAAAGTGAGAGAGTTTTGGATCAGGCAACTTCACCGTGATCCTTTCTAGCCTTCGCCTGGGGGCTATTATTGATTTTTTTCAATTTTTTTCTCAACTAATTTAGCCATCGGCTATTTAATGGAAGACAAAAAAATAGGTTTTCAATTTCGTCCTAGTTGGGTAACTTTAAAGTTACCGGACGAGGACGAAACCCTGATCTGACCCTGATCTGGTTGCGTGTACGAGAGAGTATGCAAAAGTGAGAGAGCGCGGGATTACGCTGATCATTTCCGGCTTTCCCTTGAGGCTATTATTGATTTTTAGCATTTTTGTATATTCATTCTCAACTAATTAAACCTTCGGCTATTCGATGGAGGACAAAAAATAGGGGGTCAATTTTGTCCCCGTCCGGTAACTTTAAGAATGATATCAGAATAAAATGACCGGGTGTTCATAGTGCATGCCTAGGCGTGACTAAAAAAGATGAGAACAATTTTTTCCCATTAGAACTCCCAGATCGATTTTCTCGAGACTGGAGTGATCTCCTTACACCCTCACTTTCTTTTTGAATTATGCCTTTTACAGTTGCTGGCACAGCTTCAACTCGCTCAACTTCAATCTATGCAAACTGCACACTTCCTCAATATGCTCGCTTCTCAGCCAATTATTGGTAAATCGATCGTTCTAATTCGGTTTCTATAGAATTAATGTTCTTCACGCCCTTTGTTTATATATATAACTGTTAGTATAATATATAATATATTACTATAATTATTCGTACTTAGGTTCCGGACTTGGCCAACTCGGATATTCTCTCCAGAATCCTCTTCTGAATTCGTTGATGAATCCACTGGGAGTTGGAGGTTCCCCTATCAATCCATTCGGTGTACGCATCATCTGATCCTCTCTCCAACTATCTTTACATTTTCTTTAGTTGGATACTAATGCACTTCTCCGCCAGAACGCTAATTTGGGTGGACTGATTCATCCGGTGGTGAACCAGGTACGATCTCTTGCATACTCACAGAAAATGGGGGAAAGTGTTCTTCGGGCACCTCCAATCACAACACATGTCTATATCATTCAAATAAGCTTGTGTAGGCGGTTCGAATGGTTTAGGTCCCAGTTCCCACATTTCAAAGAATCAAAAAGTTGTGTGCTCTCGAAAACGATAAACATTATCATACCCAACAAAAATATGGGTCGATTCGCCGTGAAATTCTGCTCAGGTGAGATTTCGTGCTAACATAGTGTATTATTTGTGTCTGACATGCGAAGAACCAGGTTGGGACGGAATTGGCATGGCACCACCCCGATCTTCAGTGAACGATTCATGCGAAATGAAGGATTCCACGATGTTCGGCATCGAAAACTACCCCAGAAAAAACGATTTCTTGAGTTCCGTATTTTAAGCTGTTCCGGTGGTTTGTCGAATCTATCAGGAACGGTCTCATATCACGCCTCTCACGAGAGATTTGAGCTGAGACTGGGAATAGAAGGGAAATCGGTTCTTGGACAGTTTTGGGCACCTTGAAGCATGCCTGACTGTCTTCCAAAGTCATATTGTGCATACTTCATTTTCAAGCTCCCAGCACCGGGTCGGTGATATGAACCTCCTCCTTTCACGGCGATTATCTCGTGTCCCGTGTAAGATAATCGAATTTTGTTCTCTGAGTGACCCCCACTAATTTTTTCGAGCTTTATCGATCTGTAAAAACCGCTTCTCCTAAATGTGAATTTTAACCATCCTACAGTCATGGCTAAATTTCTCAAAAATGTAGGAAAAGGTGCAACTCAAATTTTTACAGAGCATGCAGCTCATGAAGAGCTCTAGAATGAATAGCTTGATCAAGTCATACGATCTCACTCGTGTGACTAATGCCTGTTTTAGTTTTTCTTATCATTTGAACTTTATTTTCAACAGAATAATTCCCTTTCACACCGCTCTCATCGGAGAGCGCAGTCAAGAATGATCGCTGTATCTAAATTGTTCAGTTGAAAATAAAGTTCAATTGATAAGGAAAACTAAAATGGGCATAAGTCACACCAGTGAAATCGATTTTTTTGCACATGCCACTCATTCTAGAGCTCTTAATGCGCTGCGTGCTCGGTAAAGGTAGTATGATTACAATTTACTTTAGGAGAAAATGGTTGATATGGGTCGATAGACACTCAGAGAACAAATTTCAATTATCTTACACGGGAAACGAGATCATCGCCGTGAAAGTAGAAGGTACCGATCACCGACCCGGTGCTGCTAGCTTGAAAATGATGTATGCAAAATATGACTTTGGGGGACATTCAGGTATGCCTCAAGATGCCCAAAACTGGTCAGAACCGATTTCCCGATTTTCCTTCCAAGAATTGCGATTCTAGCTCGATTCTCTCGCGAAAGGCGTGATATCGTGGAAGGAGTGTCATTATCGGAAAATTTGCAAAATTCACTTATTCTTCTCGGAAAAAAAGCGACAGCCGATTATCCGTGACTTTGAATGGTTCACGTTACAGCAACATTGACGTTGTATTCTAGATATAACCTATAATGGTTCAAGAGTAATAACAGTTTCTGTTTTCCGAAATTCGGGAAAAAAACAGCCCTGGATAGCCTAAGCGTTGGGATTTTCAGTTTATCACACGTTTGCTGATAAATAGAACGCAGGTGCAGTGTTACAAAATATTAACAGTGCTCCGATCTCGACAGAATTTGGACCAACGATTCATGCCAGGATTTATAGTTTTTTTTGTGAAAATTCTGGAGCCGTAAAGTAAAAAATGCCTAAATTCCGGCTCTGAGAACTTCAAAAGTTCTGTAATCAATAACTTGGTTCAAAATTATCGTAGGAGGTCGCTCAAAAAACAGAAATGATCATCTCAACAAGTTCTACAACATTTATGTTGAAGTCATCGTTGAGAGGCTTCGAAATCACATGGAAAACTACGAAAAAATAAAAATGTACGTACCTATATTAGCCGCCTTGAAAAATATTTTGCCTTTTACAAGTTGGTTTATTGCATTTTCGAATTCTCCAGATCATTTTACATCGGAGACCTTCATTTCAGAATTTTCAAATTTAATACCGGACATTTATAGCAATCAGAAGACCAAAAACAGCCAATTATTTGAAAATTTCCAAAAATCAAAGGTAAATAATTCCCGAATTCTTGCTTCCAAACTGGAACTCTCGGGCTAAAATATCATTTCAGGGTCAGCACAATCAGTTTTGAGGTTTGTGAGTGTTTTGGAGAAAATTTTTTTTAATCGAATGTTTCGACACTTTTCAAGGGTGCGAGGAAAAAGTGGCCTTTTTCATCCCGAAAATTTTTTATCTCGAATTTGCCTTTCGAAATTTTCAAATAATTGGCTGTTTTTGGTCTTCTGAATGCTATAAATGTCCGGCATTAAATTTGAAAATTCTGAAATGAAGGTCTCCGATGTAAAATGATCTGGAGAATTCGAAAATGCAATAAACCAACTTGTAAAAGGCAAAATATTTTTCAAGGCGGCTAATATAGGTACGTACATTTTTATTTTTTCGTAGTTTTCCATGTGATTTCGAAGCCTCTCAACGATGACTTCAACATAAAAGTTGTAGAACTTGTTGAGATGATCATTTCTGTTTTTTGAGCGACCTCCTACGATAATTTTGAACCAAGTTATTGATTACAGAACTTTTGAAGTTCTCAGAGCCGGAATTTAGGCTTTTTTTACTTTACGGCTCCAGACTTTTCACAAAAAACTATAACTCCTGGCATGAATCGTTGGTCTAAAATTTTGTCGAGATCGGAGCACTGTGAATATTTTGTAACACTAGGTCTTAGATTCATGCAATCTCTCAGAAAACGCGTGTTATGGAATTTCGTAAAAAAATCACAAAATTTGATCCTTTGCTGCACACATTATTTCGTATAAGAGTTATATATATTTATGCTATTTCTGGGCCAAATAACGTGAAACAAAAATTAAATGGATGATAAATGATTAAAATTAAGAGTGGATAACAATGAAATACGTGACCGGGGGATCTACTCAGAGAGAGGAACTGGTTTGATTCTCTTGGTTTACTAAAAGCCTTGCCGCTCTTGGAAAGAAACTATTATGTCTGTAGTTGTGGTTCGATCCAGGATTATTGAAGTTCATGCCGTTTCGAGTGTAGTAAATTTTGAAATAATGTGGTTTTCGGTTGGAAATACTATATTTGCCTCGGATGAGATTTTTGGCTACTCTCATATCAATCGCCATTCTACGCTTCTCTACGGACTCAATGCCTAGTTTCTTGTTACGATCGAGAGCGGTGGGCATGTTTTCCCATGTATGATTAAAGCAGCGCATAAATAAACGTCGTGTGAAGTAGTTTTGTACCTTCTCGAGTTCCTTTTTATCTTTATTTTGGTACGGGTTGAAGACGCAGGAAGCGCTTTCGAAAATCGGTCTAATATACATTGAGTACGTTTTAAGAAGTACTTCTATTTTTGGTTCGTAGTGCTCTGAGGATAGTGTGGCAGGCAGTTTTGGCTTTAGTGGATACGGTTGAAGAGTGGTCGGAAAAAGAAAGGTTTTTCTGGATAACGAAACCAAGGTCTTTCACTTTTTCTTTCTGTTCAAGAGTTGTGGTTCCTATAGTGTATGTTCGCTTAGCATTCGCTCTACCTAGATGTAATGAGTTACACTTATGCGCAGCAAGCGGTAATTGCCACTCTTCTGACCAGTTTACGATAGTGTCAATCGCAGCTTGCAGAGGGGTAGGTGAATTTCCCTTCCTGAAGGACCTATATATTTTTATGTCGTCTGCATACATTCTTGCAACTACTCCATGATTTTGCACTAAGGAGGGGATTTCGGAAGTGTAAATGAGAAAGAGCAAAGGGCCTAGGACTGAGCCCTGTGGGACGCCGCTAGTTACAGGCATTGAGGTAGAGAGTACATCTTTTACTCTCACTTGGAATGATCTATCTGCGAGATATCCTGTTATCCATCTAATTGTATTATCGGAGAGACCTATATTGCTAAGCTTGAGTTTAAGCTTGGGATGGGAAACTCTATCAAAAGCTTTCGCAAAGTCAAAATAGATAACGTCAACTGGTTTCCCATCACTGATTGAAGTTGTCCAGTGTTCAAGGACTTCGAGCATTTGAAGCTCACGCGATCGTTTCTTTCGAAATCCGTATTGCTCATCGGGGAAAATGCTCAGTTGTTCACAATGGGCGATAATAGATTTGCATAGAATACGCTCAAAAACTCGGCAAAAGAATGATGTGATTGAAATGGGCCTGTAGTTTAGGGGATTGGAAAATGGGGGTGATTTCTTAACAGGGGTCACTATGGAATGCCTCCAATGGGAGGGGATCGTTCCAGATTGGTAAGAATTCCTAAAAATTATTTCTAATGCTTCGGAAATGGGCACGGCGATTCGTTTTATGAATGTGAGGTCAATGTTCTCAGGGGTTTTACAGGAGGAGCGTTTCCATTTCTCAATTAGGGCGCAGATTTCATGTCTAAGAAACTGGGGTTCTTCGAAGGCACCCAGTTGAGGGATGGCTCCAGTATTTGGTAATTTACCATCGTCAACAGTGAAAACGCTTACAAAAGTCTCGGCAAGTAAGTTTGCTTTGCCTAAGTCATCCATTACCAGAGTACCATCATCTCTTTTTAGTCCCTCAACTCCCTTGGATTTATTGGCGCAGCGCTTCATAAAACGGAAGAACTTATTTTTGTCTTCGCTTTCGATTACCCTTTTCTCAATGGTTTTGTGATACCGTTGCAACTCTTTCCGGAACTTTTTGTTTAGAAGCTCGAATTCACGTTCATCGTTCGGGTCTTTGCGATTAATCGATTTGATCCAGGCTAGAAAACGCTTTCCTAATAGTCGTTCGATATGAGCAGGAAGTTTTCCATGAGAGAGGCTCACTTTGGTCCATGGAACATGAGTTTCTATTGATTTTTGAATTACGCTAATCAAGAGATCGTACATGAGATCAACGTTTGTTATTTTAGAAAAGGCGCTTGTCCAATCAATGTTTGCTAATTGGGAATTAATCAGGTCGTAATTCGCTTTTCTGTAGTCACGCCTCAGAGTGAAAGCGGGAGTGGTATGACTCATTGTGATCTTGAATTCGACCGTTGAATGGCCAGATATATCGAAAGGGGGTCCCACTTCGGTTTGGGTGATAAGGCAGGGATGGTTGCACAGTACTAAATCGAGGATGTTTTCTTTTCTGGTGGGGTCTTTTACTAATTGGGCATTACAGAGGCCAATGAATGATTGAGAGGAAGGGGTGACGGGTTTTGGCTGGGGGTTGGGGAAGATTGACCAGTCGATATCGGGTAAATTGAAGTCTCCGGTCACTATTGTTGGTTGCGGGCAAGAGCAAAGGTCTAGAATTGACTTTGCAAGGGAATCAGTTTGTATCGTGCTCGCTTTGGGGCTACGGTAAGCGCAGATGATCCTAATTAGATCACCATTTATGTCTACATCGACCGCAAGTAATTCATGGGATTGAGGTACGGTTTCATCAGCGATCTGTGCTGCACTTATGGACGAGTGTAGAATAATCGCTACGCCACCGCCTTTAGAATTCCGGTCTCTTCTGAACACATTATAATACTGATCTTGGTCACCTAGGAGTAGCGAGTTAGGGAAAGAAGGAGTTAGGGAAAGAAGGACAACTCTCGGTGAGGCAAATCATAGCATGCTTTTTAGAAAGAATTTGGGAGAGATACTGTAGTTTGTTTTGGATAGAGCGGCAGTTGGCTAGAATGGCGGAGAAGGAAAGTGAGTTTCTGTCTGAGTGATTATTTTTGGGCCGGTGAATCAATACCAGTTTCCCTGGACTCCGAAGTTGGAAGGGGCACCGAATTGCGAAACGTGAGAGAGGAATGGGTTAGGATGAGTGAACTGGTAGGGATTCAAGGGGACAGGGTTGTTGAAGAGCGACGGGGGAGGGGCACCGTATCTGTTGAGAGTGTTCGGGGGGTGTTAGGATGGATGCATGTTATGAGGGGGAATCGGGTTGGGGCGTGTATTCTGCGTTCGAGCGCCACGATCGGAGGAGAAAACTGAGTCGCGTCTGCT
The DNA here is from genome assembly GCA_036245805.1 of Pristionchus mayeri. Classification (NCBI taxonomy): domain Eukaryota; kingdom Metazoa; phylum Nematoda; class Chromadorea; order Rhabditida; family Neodiplogasteridae; genus Pristionchus; species Pristionchus mayeri. Next base: position 19,533,836 of record BTRK01000002.1, on the reverse strand, counting down.
TTTCGTCCTATTCCGAGGTTGGTCTCCGTTGTTCGAGGGGCGGGTCATGATATGGGGTCGGGGTACGATGGGTCGGGAGAAAGTGAGAGGCTCTGGACCGTTTCTCCCGCATCCACGACCAGGAATCTTGCGTCTTGGATCCTCCCTGTCGGCGTAGGAAGGACGGATGTACACTTCCTTGAAGCGTGGATCGCCGGCCACTCGATTGGCATTCTTCACGAGGAGAGTCGCGTGTTTGCGCGTCGGGAGGGCAACCTTCGTGAGTCGGCAATGGGGGGGGGGAATGGATGTCGGATGGGGGCATCCTGTAGACAGCAACAGGTAGGCAGGGGATTCCAGCGAGAGCAGTTAGTGAGACCACCTGATGGAAGTCCCTGTAGACCTGCTTCTCAGGACTGAGAGAGTGATCGAGGGGGAGACGAGCGATAACTACACTTCTTTCCAGGTCTGAAGGTGTTTCAGGGGAGGGAGGGATGATGGGCGTGGGGTCGGTCTGGGTCGTGGTTGCTATGGGCATGACGGGCACGGAACGGGTACTGTCATTCATGGGGGAGACTTCATCGACAGTGAGGGTCTCTACGGGTACGTGGAGGGGGGAGGAGGGGGAGAGACGCGTCTCCAACTCACGTATCCTCTTCTGGAGATTGCGCGAGTACTGCTTCTCCTGCTGGATGGTGTAGTGCATGCCAATGCAGAATGCGGAGTGCTGCTCGAGGGAGGTGAAGGCGACTGTCTCATCGATTCCGGATCCGGCATGTCTCTTGGGAGGGCGTGGTACAGTTTTGTCGTGTGTCGTGCCTGATGATGAGGGAGAGCCAGGACGAGAAAAGCTTCTTAGGAATTCCATCTCACCGTGATGGGTACCGATTCGGGAAAAGGCACAGTCGGTACTCTGTGCAGTCTTGATTCCTCACGAGGAGAAGGGAAGAGGTCGAGGCGAGAGAGCACGCGATTACGAGAGAGCGAGAGAGAGAGAGGAGTTCGCCTTTTTCCTGCTGTAAAATGTTTAAAATTTAGCTTAATACAGCGTGCATAGTAACTAGTGTATGTCGAAACGCGGAAAATGTAGCATAAATAGTTTTAATGATCTTTTAGACTTTTTTTCGTATTCAAGTTTTAAAAACTAGCGAGGAACTAAGCCACGCTAAGTGTTGGGAGATTGCGCCACGTCACTTCCTGAACCTCTCCGGGGAACAGCAAACGCGTTTCACTCTGACGGGAATCGAACCACCAACCTTCGGTTTTCTAATCCATTGCTTTAGCCACTCGGCTATGAAAATAGGTTAATATCTATTTTATAAATCATTATAAATTGAGTTATTAATAATTCAACAAATAAACGCTTCAAAATAAGAATTTAAAAATAGTTTTAAAAAAATGTCCATTTTGCGATTTTTGAAACCTTTAATTTAAGCTAATTAGCAATTAATGTTGCGTTTAATTGTAAAAACAATTAATTTTAATTCGTTTAGTAATTATTGAAACAAAGAAACGTCGCAAAATCAGCGTTTTGATGCAAGCGGAAAATATTGACCGGGATCACGTATGCGCGCCGCCGAACCTGACCTAGCCGAATGGTCATAAGGGTATACCGAAGCGATTAAACGAATTTTTGAGTCAAATATATTTTTTAAATTCGTGGACGGTCGGTCTCCACGATGGAAAGATAGTGAACAGCTTTATAAACACGATGCGAATTTATAAGAAGTTTTTAAAAATGACTTGGATACGGTAGAGAGTACAGAAAAGGTTTTAGGTAAGTATGTAACAAATCATGTATAGTGTGGTGACAGTTTGCTAAATTTAATTAATTTTTAGTTTTTACGGAATTTTAGGGTTTTTGAAACCGTAAATTTTACGTTTTAACTTATCCGTAAAATATATCATTTTATAAGTTTGTTCATTTTCATATATTAAAATAAAGAGACGCCTCAAAAAGTTTTTTATAACAAAAAAGTACGGTCTGGGTTCTCCCTACGTAGGACCGATTTTTTGGGGGAGGGGGCAGATTTATGACCACTGAACTATCTGGGTGCCTCAATTCTATCATGGAAAATTAATTTATGAAATATAATATTTTTTCTAAAAAAATAAGCCGGAAATGCGGTTATGGACTTACTTGAGTTATGTTTAGAGCAGTCCATTAAACAGACCTTAAAACAATTGCACGCTGTAGGTCATGACTAGCCTTTTATCAAGCAAATTTCGCAAAGCGAGTTGAATGGGCGTTCGGGAGGGTGACATTTGCCAAACAAGTTGCCGTTCGCTTGCAATTCGGCATTGATACTTGGGTGTTGTTTCATTGTAACCAGTATGTGTTCCCCTACATTTGCCTATATAAGTCTTGTTACCAGGCGATCATGATTTTTACACTTCACCAACGACCCTGGGTTCATGGTCCAAAATGGAGAATTTGAGTCGAAAATTAGGGCTAGTTAAATACCGAATGCCGTAACCATTCGATACCCATGTTACTGGAATAGAGTAGTTACCGGGGTACTAGAACATGAATTGGTTACGACATTCGGTACTTATCTAGCCATTTTCGACTCAAATTCTCAATTTTGGACCATGAACCCAGGGTCGTTGGTGAAGTGTAAAAATCATGATCGCCTGGCAACAAGACTTATGAGAGGAATCGCGGGAGAATCACCCATTTGAGGGGGGTACAAACAAGTTGCCGCTCGTTTGCAATTCGGCATTGATACTTGGGAGTTGTTTCATTGTAACTAGTATGTTACAATGAAACAACTCCCAAGGCCGCAAGACTGGCATATATAAATGACGACAGATGGACAAAACGTGTGATGGACTGGACTCCGTACGATCGAGCCAGGCCAATTGGCAGACCAAAAACAAGATGGAAGGACGAATTTGTGAAGCAACTTGGAGCTAATTGGGGGAGCGTTTGCACAAGAGACCCCGATAAATGGAAGAACTGTATCATCCACCAAGCCCAGACCTTGATCAATGGATAAATAATGATAATGATAATGATAATGATAACTAGTATGTGCTCCCCTACATTTGCCTGTATAAGAGAGACATCGGGAGAGAATCACCTACCCCGCGGCGGTAGAACCAAATTCGAGCTATCTCGATGAAAAATTGGGGTTAAGTATTTCAAATGATGCTCTTTCAAACTGCGTCGTCAGAATTTTGATAACTGTCGTCATGTTCGAGATTCAGAAGGCCAAACTTGGGACACTCACTTTTCAAGGGTCAAATCGAGCCCACTTAAATGACCATAAGTCCGTTTAACATAACGATAGAAACTCGTTCTTTGCTTAGAAAGAAAGCTGAAAACATTCTCTACAACTTTTACGTTGAACACGTCATTCCTTGTTTACTTCCCAGTGCGGGGTGGTCGGGTGGACTTGAAATGACCGAAATATGGAAATCGGGAAAACCCCCCTGAATAATTATGCGCGTTTTAAAGATACTATATGTGACTAACTTGACGCCAAAAATTAGCCAAATCTGAATGGGTATAAAAAATGGGGGCTCACTTTCGTAAGGCGGCCTCAGAATGGGTACCAGACCTAAGATCAGTAGAAGATCCAATTGACAGTTATTGGTCTCAAATATGTCCAAAATCATCGAAAACAATGTTTCGGATTGTTGCTGGGCTCATTAAAGTTCTTTTATTTGACCAAAATCACGACCGGGCCTGAAAATGAAAAATCGATTTTCGGACCCTTCTCAACTTGATAGCTTTGACCATGTGCATTAAATCACTTTCAAATAACGTGGGAATGTCCTTCTAAACTAGAAAAGGAAAGGGGGCACTCATAAATGCGAAATTTAATCTGTGGGAGCCAAGGAAAAGCGCAAAACTGTAAATCAGGTCAACATAGTCGCAGGGCCGACTCATAGCTAGAAATGTAGAGTACGATGAGCTGAACATTTCGTCTGTTGAAAGTGAGTCTCTATTTTTTCATTGAAGCGCGCTACAGAGCCTAGAAGTTTACCAAAAACGACGCGAAACGTTTGCAAGAGAGCGCTAAATAGAGGGGAGAGAGAGGGAGGTCAGGCGGCGAGAGCGTCAGACGGTTAGAGCGCGCGCTCTCACGGATTCTAGTCGATTTCTGGCCATTTTCTAGGCTCTGTAGCTTGTTTCTACGAAAAGATAGAGACACACTTTCAACAGACGAAATGTTCAGCACATCGTACTCTACATTTCTAGCTATGAGTCGGAACATTGCGAATATTTTGACCTGATTTACAGTTTTGCGCTTTTCTTGGCTCCCACAGATGAAATTTCACATTTAAGAGTGCCCCCTTTCCTTTACTAGTTTAGAAGGACATTCCCACGTTATTTGAAAGTGATTTAATGCACATGGTCAAAGCTATCAAGTTGAGAAGGGTCCGAAAATCGATTTTTCATTTTCAGGCCCGGCCGTGATTTTGGTCAAATAAAAGTACTTTAATGAGCCCAGCAACAATCCGAAACATTGTTTTCGATGATTTTGGACATATTTGAGACCAATAACTGTCAATTGGATTTTCTCTAATCTTAGGTCTGGTACCCATTCTGAGGCCGCCTTACGAAAGTGAGCCCCCATTTTGTATACCCATTCCGATTTGGCCAATTTTTGGCGTCAAGTAGTCACATATAGTATCTTTAAAACGCGCATCATTATTCAGGGGGGGTTTTCCCGATTTCCATATTTCGGTCATTTTTAGTCCACCCGACCTCCCCGCACTGGAAAGTAAACAGGGAATGACATGTTCAATGTAAAAGTTGTAGAGAATGTTTTTTTTCTAAGCAAAGAACGAGTTTCTATCGTTATGTTAAACGGACTTATGGTCATTTAAGTGGGCTCAATTTGACCCTTGAAAAGTGAGTGTCCCAAGTTTGGCCTTCTGAATCTCGAAGATGACGACAGTTATCAAAATTCTGACGACGCAGTTTGAAATAGCATCATTTTAAATACTTAACCCCAATTTTTCATCGAGATAGCTCGAATTTGGTTCTACCGCCGCGGGGTAGGTGATTCTCTCCCGATGTCTCTCTTATACAGGCAAATGTAGGGGAGCGCATACTAGTTACAATGAAACAACTCCCAAGTATCAATGCCGAATTGCAAACGAGCGGCAACTTGTTTGGCAAATGTCACCCTCTCGGGCGTTCTCTTCGCCCTCATTATAACCTTCGGCCATCCCACCTCTTCCAGCCGCACCTGAGAATTGTTTACTGCTGCATTGGTTCTTGTAATATTACAGGAGATGCATGATAAAATATTGCAGTCGGATACTCTCTCTTCTCTCTTCCCTCCTGTTGACGTGCCTACTCTGGATGCGCTCTCTCGTCCCGGAGGTAATCTATTCTAAATATGCCCCTCCGTTTTCAATTCTTATCAGCGCTTTATGTATTCTGTAATACAGACTGTTGATATACACTGCCATCTCATTTGATATCCCCCAAATCTAATGTTATCCAGTTTCTCCATTTTCCATTGTATTTTCATCTATGACTGCATGTGACTAGTATGTTAACAAGTAGTAGTTTGTTATAATCCCACCACATTCCATCATCATCCCATTACTTTCCTCCATATCAACCTACAGGCATATTCCCTTACATAATCTATCTCTCGGGTATTCCCTGTCCTCTCCGTGTAATAACCAACGAATAACAAGGTAGTGCATGGAATGGGTCGAACGTGCTCTCAATGTATCCATTGGCGACTGGGTTTGGATAGTGCATGATGGCGCATCGTTGCCTCTCAGGTGTAGTCTCGTCAAGTGGATCGAATCTTGCTGTGAATGGAGGCGTGGTGAGGATGAGAGCTCCTCCTTCTCTTTCCTTCGATGGATCTGCTAATCGGAAACGGTTTGCGCCCGACCCTCTTCATCCGATTGCACTCAAGAGTGGTCGCTTTGTCTGATGGTCCCCTTCCTTACTCGATTGCCCCTTCCCTAACCGGCATGATCTCACGCGTATCAGTCCTTTGATCTATCCTGGGATCCATCCTACTCTATCTCAATAATCACTTTTTCACTTTGTTACCTCAACTCAATCACTCTTCATTACATTGCACTATTCTATCAACTCCTCATCTAATTATCCATCATACTATTTTCCACCATGTTGTTTATAGTTTTCTAAATAGACTAGTGAAGTAGAATAACATATGTTAATATATTGCTTATTTTTCTCACTTTTCATTTTTTTCTTGTCACTGTTAGCATGACCTCTCGTTCATATTTTCATAGCTCGCCCTGCATGAGCACATTGTTTCCTAAACAGATCATTGGAATCTTCTGTTCCATCACTTCCTCTCCCAATGTATTCCGATTTCAATCTCCTAATAGACATCGTTGTGAATAAATAAATATAGTACTGAAATACGTTGTTCTTTGTGAAATGGCCCGTAATCGATGGCAATGTACAAAAGAGGTGATCAGTCGAGTAGGAAGATTCTACGACACGCAAGTGCGAATACAATACCGGAGAGAATAACCAGCATAGTCCAGATAAAAGTATCAGTCTGCCCCGATGAAGAAGGAGGGGCACGGCGGCTAACATTTACAGAGTCCTGGAGAGGAGCGGAAGGTCGTACAGAGACTGACTCTGTGATAGGGGGGGAAGGATTGCACAATTCGGGCGTCGATACGGTAGGAGGAGTGAGTATGGGAGTGGAAGGAGAGAGATGAATGGGTGACGAGTCTGAAGATGGGGCGGGGCCATCTCCCGATGAGTGAATTAGAGATCGTGCCTGCAATGCTTATTTTACAATGTGGATACAGTAACCCGAGTCTCAATATTATTTGCCTTCGCAGCACACCTCATTCTCAGCATTCTTCCCATCTTCTCCGAGGGGTTTGAGTACTTGATCCATCACCACTGCACACTCGTTACACTTCCACTTCTTACTCCTAAAAGAAACGCTACCATTAAAGATAAACAAATTGCGCATAATAAATATCCCGTTTGCGTAAGAATCGGACAATTGTTGGCACGGGCTAAAAAAAGTCAAATCTCTAGAACTCTGCGATTTTTTGCTATTTGATCACTCATGTACCTTACTGTTCCGTCGCCCCTCTGGCGTAGATAAATTATTATTATTTATCTGACTCGCTGAAGACGATAGGCATAGTCATTTTTGTGAAAGGTCTGTCGTTGACCCCAGAAGCCTTGACGTCGAAATGTGCCAATTTCGCATATCTGAATTCCGGATATATCGCTAAAATTAAGTAACCATATATTCCGGGGCAGAATTGGAAGGTAATCAACGCCTGTCCAATTCATTTTTCATGAAAATATAAATTATTAAAATTCAACTTTTTAGTACGCACAAAATATTCGGGGAGACTAGCAATATTCTGACCGGCTTGACGAGAGGAATCCAAATCTGTTTTCTAATGTGGTAAAAAAAAGGTCGCGGCAAGGATTGTGCAATAAAATAGTGAATGTTTTTTAGAGTAAAGTCAGTGATTCCGGTATGCCAGAGGGGACGAAGGGTAGGAGAGGGAGCCGAGGCACAGAGGAGGGAGATGGGAGGTCACGAGGCAAGATACAAGGGTAGATCGAGTTGATGGAAACACTAACTTTACTCTCAAAAGCGTTAGCTATTTTACAGCATAAACCTTACCGCGATCTTTTTTTTCTCACATTTATATTAGGAACACTCTCGTGAAGACGGTCAGGTTAGTGCTAGTCTCTCCGAATACTTTTAAGGAACCACAAAGTTGAATTTTATTAATTTGTATTTCTTCATGAAACATGAAATGTACAGGCGTGATTGCCGTACAATTCTGCCCCAGAAAGCATGTTGCCTTAAAGTTACCCAACAACCGTGCAAAATTTTTAAATTGGCGCCTGAACAATACCTTACCGCGAATTTGCATGAACATGCACTAAGTACCGTAATTTCAAATGAGCGGTTTGTTTAAATATTGTTTAATCGATTATGTGGGCTTAATATTGAAGTTTTTTGCTGTTGAAATATATATTTCTACAACCGGGGGAGAAGCGAGGATAAAAATGGTATAGAACCGGGCTTGTGAACGCTAATTACCGCACACAGAATATTCATGTTTCAAACCTCGCGGGAAAATCGGTCTTGATCAGGGTAGCGCAACACATGTTTTGAGGTCATTCTTTGACTAATTATTGATTTTCTGACTTTATTAGTATTGCATTTCTACTAGTCTCTTTTATGTCTATCAGTTTCAGGAATAAAAATATAGGCCATTTTGACGGTTGTTGGGTAACTTTAATTTTAGCGATATCCGGAATCCAGAAATCTGAAATTGGCTCAGGTCGACGTCTTACCATCTGGAGCTAACCATTAATCTTTGATCAAAATGAATACGCCTGTCGTCTTCATCGGGTCAGATTACCCCACATCACTAAGTTTTAGCGATTCGACCTTTTTTACCTATGCCAAATCTCTCCTATAATTGTCCGATTCTTACGAATACAGGCATATTTGAAAAAAAATGTAATAAAGAAGTACAAACTGAAGAGCGAGTTTCTTCCTCTCCTTAGACGGATAATCTGCACTTCCGATCGCTCCCTGGCCAGAAGTTGGCATGAACCCAATGATAGCGAGTAAGGCGGTGCGAACTTAACGGTCAAGGACTGCATATATGTACAGGAACTCAGGATACGGTACCTAATACATTGCATGTTTTAAAGATAATTTTATGAATGTGTCCGCGATCTTCTACATACCATCTTACTCAAAACTAACGTATCTGGGAGGGGGAGAAAATCACAACGGACAAAAGCACAACAATTCACGATGAATTTGCGATTGGACGTGGCAACTTGGGAGTTCCTTCATTGTAACCAGTATGCGCTCCACTACATTTGCATCTGCAAATATTGTTGCTAGGCGATCATGAGCTTACTCGTCACCAATGACCAGGGGTTCATGGTCCAAAATTTGACATTTGAGTGGAAAATCATGGTTAGATAATCACCAGATGTCGTAACCAATCTATACTCCAGTACCCCAGAAACTACTCTAAACTAGTAACATGGTGATTGATTGGTTACGACATTTGATGATTATCTAACCATGATTTTCCACTCAAATGTTCAATTTTGGACCATGGTCATTGGTGACGAGTGAAACTCATGATCGCCAAGCAACAAGATTTGCATATGCAAATGTAGCGGAGCACATACTGGATACAATGAAGGAACTCCCAAGTTACCACGTAATCGCAAATTAATGGTGAATTGTTGTGCTTTTGTCCGTTGTGCTGTTGTCCCCCCCCCACGTATCTATGTTTGAATAGCGTCGTTGCGCTAGAAAAAATGCTTACTAGACCAGCTGGGAAGCCACGTCTCTGGATGATATCCACTGATGGAGAGACAAACCTTCTTGTTGAGCTCGAATCGACCATTCGGCTACAAATTGAAAGGATTCAAAGATACAAAGATATTATTAAAACATCAAAATGAATATTTGGATGAAGAAAGATCGTACGGTGAGTAGAATGATATTAGGAGGTTTCATGGGGTACTCCGCCGGGAAGATCATCCTTCCATGGTAGATTCCACCCTCGAAATCAGAGTCTGCAGGTCCCCGCACAGTGAAGTGCCACTCGAATAGATTGTCCTGTACAAACATCGATTGTTAATGGTTGTAAAACGTTGTATTGGTAATAATTCCAACAGGAATATACGAAATGGTTATAATAGCAGCACTTATGCATAAACAAAAAAAACGAGAAATCCAGTTTGGAGTATAATTGTAGTTCAAGGCACCTCAAGTGGCTGCGCGTGATACATCTCCGTCGGGTCTCTCAGTTCCTTCGCTTCTTTCATCAGCCGTCGCACACCTGAAGGATGCATATTACTTCTGGACTAGTTGAATCATCGAATCGAGAATCATTCATATTACTGTGAAATGACTAACCAGCGCTCCTCGAACTGTACGCATCTTGTTGTTCGCGTTCACTCATTGTCGGCCGATTACTGGATAAGCTGGCCAATCAGATCCGATTAGATCGAAAAAAAATGAGAAAGGAAGAGCTGGGTTTCCCTATGCTGACTAGCCGTTCCGAGCATACTCCGTCAATTTTAATATGTACTATCCACAGCAACAATTAGATGAAAATGAAACGGACATGCAAATTGAAAATTTGAAGGGAATAATTGGAGATCGAGCCAATAATCATATATACAAGTACGGAAAAGTCGTTTGTAATTGTTTTATCCGCGATAATACAGCAAAAAAATATAAAGATCAAAGATCAAAAAGAGTCGGAGATGAATATGCAAGATGCATAGGTAGTTGAAAACACATGCGAATTAGTGGATTATATCTAGACATGTTAGGTAAACAAATGCGAAAAGTTTAATGAGAAACTACTCCCTGGATACGCAGATTGCCATTATCGAAAATTAGTCTCTGCAGTTATTGAATTTCCCAAATAACTTAAGGGCAAACCGAACCTGTGTATCGTTAAACGCGAATGCACCAACTCTTCGTGCTTCAATCTTCCTCTCTAGCCTAAAATCAAATGAAAAACAATACGCTTTAAACCACGCCTACCTTTGACTTTCATTTATGGCGATGTTAAGATTCCTTTCAGCATTTAATTTGAGAATTTTAAATTGTTCGATCTTCCTCGCAACAAGCTCTGTTTTCAATTCTGCGAGATGTAAATAAGTTAATCAAACCTATTTGTAGATATTTTACCTTGGAGATAGACTTTCCTGCCTGTTGCTTCCTTCTCGAGTTTCGCATTTTCTCCTTCAATTGACGATAATTCTGCCTTAAAGTAACATCAATCTTACTAAATGTAAAAAAAAGATGTAAGATAATTTTACTAACAAACATTATACATACCTTTAGCCATTCACAATCTGCCTTCATCTCAGAGATCTTTGCCTTCGAGTGAGAAATTTCGGCCTCCAAAGCTGCAAATGCTTCGAATAATTGTTAAAATGGACAACCTTAAAAATACGACGTCGGCGATGTTGCTCAATTTCTCGAGATGTGATCATTTTTGAAGTATAAATGAATACCTAGTTTTTCCTGCTCTGAAGATGATCTTATTTTCTTTTCTTCTCTTATAGCTTGTTTAAATGCACTTCTAGTTCTGATCAGCAGTTTGTGATCATCAGCAAACTGCAATGGAATACATAGATAAATTATCAATTGAACACTCTGAGTACTCACGGCACTAGGAGTCAGGTAATCGGATATGACGCACTGCATAATTGAGAGCACGTCTTCGGCGTCCATTTGCGAATCATTCATTGCTCTGTAACAACTAAAAATGTTTCCCGAAAGTGAACAGAGAAGGTGCGCCGCCAAGTAAATCATTAATATTGACTTCTCGATTGAAATCAATATTAATGAAAAACCATAAAATTCAAGAATTCAAATACAAAAAATGCGGGAATTAGGAAATGATACGAGCATTCGTCCATTCCGCTCTTCCCTGTGTGCATGCGTTGTTTAACAGCAGAAATTTTGAAGCATTGTCATGTCGCAGCATTTTCACATTTCGTTTTGATGTTTTGCGCAAATTTCCGTTGACTTCGAATTTATATAGGGTTAAACCGATGGCGGCGGCGGTCGCTCGTTATGGTTCCACGAACAACGTCACGCTAACGTTCACCAGTGATGGCAAAGGTGGTGGAGGGGGAAACAATGGATTCCGCTCTGGAGGTAATCAGCATCAAGCAATGCCCGGTTAGTTTTCAAGTTATTTTTAAATGATTCGCATTGATCATGAAGCATCGTTTGTGCCAACTCCTTCACTTTTCTGACTAGCTTCCCATTTTCTTTCAATCAGCTTATAATTACCCAGCAAGGACGAAATTGACCCCACTATTGTCAATTTTCCACCGGATAGATGCTTGCTTAATAAGCTGGGATATAATCTATGAACATGCGAAAAAGCAATAATTTCATTTGCGAATGATACTTTTCATTTAAGAGCTCCCCTAGAAAAAAGCGATGACGAAGTAGGTTATTTCTGATATGATTCAATACGTACGATTTACAGGTTCGAGCAACGACAACATGTTCAACAGGCCCGGATATCGCTTCAAATCGAATGTAGTTAGTGTAAAATTTTACTTCAAATTTTTGAAACATTTTTTATAAAAATATTACTTAACACATTTTAAAATTATTATTATTATTATTATTATTACATTTGTTTTCTAGATGATTTTAAATCAACTCGTAAGTCGATTGTTGTGTTCTTGTGTCGTTGTATAGTCCCATTTCATTGCACGATATATCCTATGAATTTGAGCGAGCAGCTGAAGAATTGATGATGGGAGATGGACCGGGACGAAGATTGAGAAAGAACGTAGCTAACGTTCGGAGACATGTTGACTACATTGCGACTATTCTTAATCATCATCAGGTATTACTTCCTACAGCAGTTATCGCCAGCAGATAAGATCTTATTGATAAAAAAATTACTAGTGAATTTTATCCTAATTCCATGCCCATCTGGTAGGAGGTATTAATACCTTTGGAAATGCAGAAACAATTGAACTTTATTCTGCTTACTTAAGCTTAAAAATTCTTCAAAAATGTTGTGATCCATATTATTTTTCAGGGTCGATTGTGGCAGCTGAACAGGAGGCAGCGATTGTGTCAACAGCCGGATGTTCTATACCAAAATTGGTATGATATTTTTTCAGTGTTCTCAATTAGAACATTGTTTTAAGAGGCCATTTGCTTTAAAAAAAAAGTTCGTTTTGGATATTGTACAGAACGGTTTTTCTTCTTTTCATCAATCACTTGTAAATTCATGAAAAATGGTTCTGTTTTGATTCTGTTTAAGTCTATCCATTCCATCAAATTATTGTACTTTATCACGGGTCTCCTGTAAAAGTGTAGGAAAACTTACTCGTTTGGCTACTAGAAAATATGTTGTATCTCATATGTTGATTAAACTTGGTTCATGGATATTATTGGGGGTCAGAAGGAGGTCAATTCACTCGGTTCGGTGAAATCTGCACATTATCGATTTTTATGATCTACCTCTTCCAATTCACATATTTTAGCCAGTTTTCATCGTAGAGGGCACTTTTTGTGCTCATTTTGCTCGTAATGACGAGCTCTACAAAAGTGTATGCAACGTCCAAAACGAGGGAAGATGTTTTCATAGCCATTTCATCGGAAAACCGATTTTCATGTCGAAACATCGGTCGTATTTCGACCTGTACCTTAACTTCCAATGAGTTTTATTGCTTCTATGGATTCTACGGACAAAATTAGTTGGGGTATACGTTGAACATCTTTTATATAACTGGCTTCCGATATTGATTTACTATGTAAGTTCCCGGACATAGCCCATTTTTGCCCAAAACAGTCTTTTGGTTGTATTTCACTTCAAAGTTCTCCAATCAAGATTTTTTAAAATGAAATCGAAAGCTCTTTTTGAGACGGAGAAAACTGTTTCTGAGCAAAATACCTCAAAAATCACCCGTTTTCGAGTTATTCGACGATAAAGCCTGTTGGTTGATAAAAATACTGATAATATCGATTTTCTGGCTTCCTATACCAATAACCCAATCTTTTTTAATCTTCCGATGGAATCTCCGAACAAAATTAGGGGGTGTCTATGTTGACCATTTTTCATATATCTGTCCTCCCACTAGGGATTTACTATGGGGGAATTATCGACGTTTAACAAAAATTAAAATATAAGTCCGGAAACGTCGATAACCCCCTAGTAAAACCCTAGTGGGAGGACAGATATATGAAAAATTGTCAACATAGACATCGAAGGAATAAAAACGATTGGGTTATTCGTATAGGAAGCCAGAAAATCGATATTATTAGTATTTTTATCCAAGAACAGGCTTTATCGTCGAATAGCTCGAAAACGGGTGATTTTTTGTCCGGGAACTTACATAGTAAATCAATATCGGAAAGCCAGTTATATGAAAGATGTTCAACGTATACCCCCACTAATTTTGTCCGTAGAATCCATAGAAGCAATAAAACTCATTGGAAGTTAAGGTACAGGTCGAAATACGACCGATTTTTCGACATGAAAATCGGTTTTCCGATGAAATGGCTGTGAAAACAGCTTCCCTCGCTTTGGACGTTGCTTACACTTTTGTAGAGCTCGTCATTACGAGCAAAATGAGCACAACAAGTGCCCTCTACGATGAAAACTGATTAAAATATGTCAATTGGAAGAGGTAGATCATAAAAATCGATAATGTGCAGATTTCACCGAACCGAGTAGATTGGCCTTCTTCTGACCCCCAATCGTGTACATACACCAAATATAATCGAAATCTGTGACGTAAAATATTCCTAGTAGCCAGCGTTCCTGCATTCTTACAAGAGACCCGTGTTATAATGTCGATGCATTTATTTATTGAAAAGGTTGATACGACGCTGAAACATATTTCGATTCAGATACAACAATTCATATTATTCAAGTTGCGAATATCAATGTAGTAAAATGGAGAAAATTACACCGAATGAACGAATTAGGTAAAAAATAAACAGAAGTGTGTGAATTTAAAAGAGAATACCTGAGTGAGGGAATATATTTTTGACCCATGGCGAATTTCGAAGAAAATGGCACTCATGTAGGGTTTAAAAAAATCATATCGGGATGATTTCTCGCACTCTATCAAAAATATAACGAAACTGCAACCCTTTGGCACCGATATGACTGAAAATGGCGGTAGTGTAACTTCTTGAGGCTGAAAAATATCCGTCCATTATAACACTGGATTTTTAAGAAATAACTGTCATTTCAGTTGTTGTTTTTCTTCGTGCATTTGACATAAATTTATGCCTTGTTTGTTCTTACGGAAATACGGAAGGCAAGAGGGAAAACGGGTGCTAGTTATGGATGGTTTTTTCCCGGAATAGGTTTGAGATTTGAATTTCCACAATTAGCGATTTACAGATCTCCATAGATAAATAGGCTAGGAACTTCTCTTTTAGGTAAATTAGTACAGGAAAACATCATTGCAGAATTTTTTTTGTATTTATGTGGCTCCTGTAGCGTTTTCTGCGCGATATCTAGAGCGCTCCAGAATTTCTACCAAACATCGAATACAAAATGCATACATATTTTGGAGGAACAAATTACCTTTCGACCTTCCCCTAGTAGGGGTGTTGTGTGTCGTACTTGGAAGAGTGCGCGACACTCCAACTTTTCACACTTTGCTCACCTCGATAAATCATATTTTTCGTAGCTTGTTTTATTGATTTTTTACCCTTTTATGTTGGTGAATGCATACCTTTTCTTTCGTGACATCTTGACAGTTTATGTCTCTACCCCGTATTGGTATCATGGATCATTAGAACTGGTCATTTTAGAACTCTGTTTTTTTAACTCAGTGATGAATTTGGAACACATATTTTCACCTTCTGTAGAGTTCTAAAATGATGCCTTAAAATATCAGCAGAAAAATCTGACCTAAGGTAACGTGAGAACTCATGAAATTATATCGTGAAAAAACTACATTTGCCAAGCCTTTTTCAATTTACTCAAATAGTCTCTCATAAATAGGTTTAATTTGATGGAAATATATAGGAAAGTAGGAAAGTACCTTTGGAAGGTACTTTCCTACTTTCCTATATAACCTTCAAAAGGTACTTTCCTACTTTCCTATATAACCTTCAAAAGGTACTTTCCTACTTTCCTATATGGTAATTATATAAAAGTTTCCAAATTCTGTTTCAACGGTGCCATAATATACCTAAATAGCGCTCCTCACTTCAATAGAACTTGTTGTTGAATGGATTCCATCACTCGGATTATTCAGTTTTTTTTTGCAACAACTAAGGTGTATAAAATAGTTTTGAGTCCATTGCCGCCGATCTCCACACGAGACACTCCAGTGGACTGCATCCTTACCAAATACGTGCGAGCGGCGATGAACAAAGTGAAGTGCCCCGTCTACACTCTCGTCGTCAGTTTATTATACTCTTTCGAAAAAAAGTTGTTTTGTTTCCGTACAAGTGAACATGGTGAACGAAGAGATTGTAAGGTTGGGAATGGTGGTGGATGAATGGATTGCAGTGGACTCCCGAAGGGAAACGACTGATCACTGGAGCATCGACGGGCGAGTTCACCCTCTGGAACGGGACTGCCTTCAATTTCGAGACTATTCTTCAGGTAGTCAAATGACCTCTGTCTGTCTCGTATATATATACATGACATTTCTAATAAAGAGAGCGGAATGGGGGAAAGGTAAGCTTTTCCTCAATGGAATCAATAAAGCTATGATGATGCGCGTTTTGTCTGATTCGCGATTCATGTTGCGGTTCTAACTCGTAATAAAGAAGCAATAAAGTTGAGTTGTGAACCGAGATGATTGCTAGTTCGACCTTATTGTACCCTTTCTGTGCAGTTAGGTCGATAAAGGTAATCATTATCCCTTGTTGAGTATTGAGCACTACATCAGGGTAGATGGAGAATTGGTGAAGTATGGAATAAAAGGGAAAAGGGTTAGGAAGGACGAATATTCTGTGCCTAGTATGATTCTTGGGGAGGGTATACTGACATAGACTGTTCTTCTAGCAAGCGAGTCTTGTATAGCACTATTAAAACGTTTCGACAATGCTAGTTGGCCTCCTAAGCCGCTAAATCTCTGAGCCGGCTTTTAGTACTTTAATTATTATACTCTTAAAAGTGTTTTTAATTTCAATTCTTGCGTTCAATCATCACCATATGTCAGGCTATAGGGTTTGAAGAAAATATGCGACTGAAAAGGTTATAGGAAATAACTTTCTAATTTTTCGTTCCGCTTGTTTAGTCGCGTACTCGGATGGTGTAGGACATACATTTCGAATCCAATATTATGTCTACGAATATGCGGATTGGGATTCTTTCAGGCGCATGATTCGGCCATTCGTGCTATGACTTGGTCCTACAACGAACAGTGGCTAGTGAGTGGAGATCACGATGGGTACGATAAAAGGTTACATGGATGGAATGCTCCTCTTATATAGATTCATCAAATACTGGCAGCCAAACATGAACAATGTGCATATGTATCAAGCACACAAGGATGAACCCATCAGAGGACTGAGGTGAATATTTGTATTAGACAAGAGTACGTGCCGAATGAAAGCTGGGTGATCAACATTATTAATTTATTATTCACTCAACATTGAGAGATGTTCTCGGAATGAATCTAACATGAAGTGTAGAGGGAGGGTTTCAGTTTTGCCCCGACCGACGTCAAGTTGGTGTCTGCCTCTGACGATGGAACTGCTCGGATATGGGACTTCGCCCGATGCACTGAGGAGAGAGCACTCAAAGGACACGGATCAGAGGTCACCCTCCCCCCCCCTCCCTCCCTTGGAGAGGAGACTGGGAAGAGATGAGGTGGTGCTTGCAGGTGAGATGTGTGAAGTGGCATCCAACGAAGGGACTCGTCGTCACTGGATCGAGAGACTCCCAACAACCTGTGAAGATGTGGGATCCGAAGAGTGGCCAATGTCTTGCCACCCTGTAAGTGATTTGCCTGTCGTACATGGAGGGAGAGAGAACCTTGCAGACAAGACCACAAGTCATCAGTGCTGGCAGTGGAATGGAACAGGAATGGCCATTGGCTACTCACTGCATCCAGAGATCATCTCATCAAATTGTGAGTGAAGGAGAGAGGGAGAGGAGACAAGGGGGTTGCAGATACGACATTCGAATGATGAAGGAGATGAGGACATTCAGAGGACACAAGAAGGAGGTTACAGGTGCGAGTTAATGGGGAGGGAGGGAGTGAGAGTGGCTCTAGCCATTGCATGGCATCCCATCCACGAGGGCCTATTCGTGTCGGGGGGAGGAGACGGATCACTCGCCTACTGGCTTGTAGACAACGAGAAAGAGGTACGTCTCATTTCTTACTACCGTAATTCCCTCGTCTCTCAGGTGGGTCTGCTAGAGCACGCTCATGACCAAGCAGTGTGGGCACTCGAGTTCCATCCCCTCGGACATGTCCTAGCTTCTGGTCAGTGAGAGAGATGGTTAATACGGAGAATGTAGTATATAATATATTAATGCAGGCTCTAACGATAACAATACCAAGTTCTGGGCGAGGAACCGACCAGGAGACACACAAGAGGACATCTTCGGACTCGTCTCTTTCGCTGTGGTTGCTGCACTTGACAAGGTACTATAGGGAAGCAGGATACGGTAGAGAGAGAGGGAGGGAGTATCGATTGGATGCAGGAGTCGAAGAGTGCGGCATCTCAAGCGATGGCTGCAGTGCATGCTGCACAACAAGCGAGAGAAGAGGAAGAGAAGAAGGACGGAGTTTACATCCCAGGTACGGCAGGGAGGCATACTGTAGAAGAAGAGAAGGGTCCCTCGAATATTGATTGTGATTGAGGAATGGGATTGGACGAAGATGTAGTGGAGAAGATGAATACGGAGGTGGCAGTGAGTGCATCGACACAGATGAATCCCCTCACTCTTCTGCCAGAGGATCTGAATGGAAGGAGAGATGTATGGATGCCTCTCTCATTCAGTGGAGAGTGAAATGTCCCTCCCTTGCAGTTGACTGGAATCGGAGCGAAGAGGACGTTGATCAAGCAGCCACCAGCGAAGAAGGCACAGAGACAATTCGAGAGAATGTGGAATGTGAGCAAGCCAAGTGGAGGAGAGGATGGACACTATGGAGGGGGGATCGAGGAGGAAGAGGTGAGTAGAGGAGGGAGGGGAGAGGGAAGAAGGATGAGTGTTGAGGGCCCTCGTCGTACGAAGACATCTCTACTGGGTGCCCCTCCTTCGATGCCGATGCCCTCGATGTTGTCTCCTGCCATCCGTGAGTTGTCTTCCCTCTTTCCCTCCCTTCAACGAGAGTGGAATGTACGTGTGCAGGTATTCCCTCTGCACTTCCTCCTCTCCAATGGCCTCCCAATATGCCCCCGCCTAACATCACTCCTCACATCATCAGTATGACTTTATTGACGTTGCATCTCACATTTAACGATTGGTTCTCCCCAATGGAAGACATTGGGAACAGAAGCGCTATGATGAATGATTGTAGATGGTCCACCACCTCCTCGACCCTATCCACAGAAGGACGAATCTTGGAAGAATACACGACCATCGGAGGTGAGTAGGGAGCGAAAGAGGAAGTGACCTACTCCATTACAGGACATAGACTTGCGCCAGATGGGAAGACCGCCATCGCAGACGGGAGACGTCGATATGAGACAGGGAGGACAGTGGAATAACGGTGAGGAAGGGGGTACGGTAGAGAAGGAAGTACTGTATTGAAGGAGGACAACCGAATGTCTCGTTCAACGATCCTCGACTTGGATCGGGAGTGAACGAGATGGCAGAGGATGTGAGAGATCCGAGGAGGAGAAGTCAAGGGAATCAAGTACAATCTCAAGGCAATCAAATGATGAACCCATGGAATAACGATCAACCACCCATGCAGTTCAAGTGAGTCATTCATCACTCATAGGAAGATTTCTCTCAAAAAGTTGTCGTCGAATGGAAGGCCTTCCTTTAGGTGGTGGTTTTGAATGAATGAGGTGTGAATTGATGAGGATGTGTGTGTATTGCAGTATGCCTCCTCCGATGGGAGGCCCTCCTCGTGATATGGATAATCGAGGGATGGGAGGAGTGAGGGGAGGAATGAGAGGAAGAGGAGGTCCTCCCCCTCCCTTCAGAGGAGGTAGAGGAGGACCCCCGAGGGGGAGAGGTGGAAGGGGAAGGGGGACCCCCTACTGAGTATTTGTATAATCACACACTTATCACTAGTATTATTCTCACTCCATCTAAACGTATTTATCTGTTATTGTTGAGTTCCCTTCCCAATTTCCCAGTGTTCGTTAGTCCACTTCAAATTATTTATACTTCGATTGTGCGTGCCTACTATGTGATAAACAATGAGCTAGTTTTATAACAATTCTTTCATCTGTAATCTTTAGTTCGGGATAAGGCTTGTTCTTGTTGGAAATGAAATTGCATATATCGCCTTCTGAGTTTCTTCCTTTTGTCCTCACTCTTCTTTTCATCTAGAGTTGTCTACGGTAGATCATCAGTATACGGTAAATACAGCCACTTGGGAGTGCATCGTTCGTAAAGGATACGGTAAGGATTAAAGGGGTGTTGTAAGTTTAACAGTATCTTCTTCTTCTTCTATCTTCTTCCAACACAATGGTATGAAGTTGATAGAAAGGACGAATTGAGTGGCTTGATAATCTGAGAATACAGTACGAGGGATCGTAGATGGGGGAGTCATTAAATGCTTCGCTCAATAAACTGAAAGAATGTTGAACTAGAAATGACTGCGAACACTCTGTGCACTAATCCATTTTCAACGTTGCTAAATACTATCTTGGGTTGCGTTTATCTCATTTTGTGCAAATCGTCTTTATTACAATTATATTCTCCAAATAAATATTAACACTTTTGAAAGCGTTTCTATAAATATCTATTGCAATTTAATATCTGAACAGTTCCCTAGCTGATAACACGTCTAAAAACAAAACAAAAGCATATTGAGAGGTGTACTGGTCAAGGAATTAGCTCGATTTTTCGGCAATGTACAAAAGGCTCGGCGATCTCGAAACTTCTTTTCGATTATGAACGAAAATACATGGAATGGGGGAATAAATAGATTTTTAATATATGTAACTAGGAGGGAGTTGGATGTTGAAGATGTCCTTGGGTCTGCTTCCTCCCGTCCTTCCCATCTCACTCATTCGAACACTCTCCGAATTACGAGCCAGCAAACGAGACACCGTTCTATAATACACACCTCATTTCCGGAAAAAAAGGAAATAACAAATACAAAACTGTGATATATTATGAAAGTGGGTGTGACCTCACGATGTCTCCCTCCTCATTGTGGACACAGATGTCATCGGATATGTCCTCGAAGGGGCGACTTCGCAGCTGTTCGACCACATTCGAAGTGATCTCCTGAGAGAAGAACTCCTCCTCCACCCCCCCCCCCCCCTCTACCACTCACCATCACTCTCTTCTCCTCTTCTACTGCATCCAACGGAGTGTTCACCTTCGTACGCAGATCTTGCAATGAAATGGGCAGACCCGTCGAGCCTTCTGACAATAGTTAATGGTTTCCGTATACCCATTCGTATTACTCAGCAAATAGATAGACAAACTGACTATGGGGAGCGAGGGAAAATAGAGTGGTGTTCCTCCTTGCACTCCTCACGGGCGAATCGGGAGGGGAAGAGTCGAAGGAGAGATCGAGTGAGTCTGCATCCACTTCCCTCCTCTCTCCTCTTCCTCTGCATCCATCTTCATCCTCGAATCCATTGGGAGAGAGAGGGGCAGAAGTGGAGGGAGTGAGAGGAGTGAGACAAGACAGGGGAATCATCACTCGAGACCAATCCTTCCCTGCTGCCTCCAATTATACATCAATAGTAGAATTAAGTGAGAGGACTCAGGGAGAGTATGAGTGTAGGGTGCATCACTGACCTTGAGACACTCCACAATGACTGCTCTATCGAATATCATTCCCGATTGCTCGTTCATCTCAGCCACAGTGAGTCTCCTTCTCTCCTCCTCCTCTTCTTCTTCCCTCTCCACTACATCTTGCACTAGATTCATGAGGGCAGGTCCTCGAGAGGCTCTCTTTGCCACCACCTCAACATTCATCCCATCTCCTCCCCTCTCCCCCTCCCTTCCTCTCCCCTCCTCCCCTCTCCCTTCCTCTCCCTTCCTCTCCTCTCACCTGCTGGACGTGTTGGCAGAGAGAAGGGAGGGCCATCAACTGCGACGAGAGATTCAGGAACTTGGCCACCATATTATTCACTCGCATTCGCTTCTACAATTCATCCCATCGATATCCTCCCTTCTCACTCTACAGTATACCTCGTCCGATATTTTCTGTGTCATATCGAGTGCATAATCTTGAAGGGTCAACGAAAGACGGAATAGCTCGAGCAGCATCTACAATATTACAGTAATTGGAAGTGAAAATGGCGGGATGAGATGAATAATTAAGAGTACCTCATCGTATCCCACTTCGATGCAGAGTAGACAGAGGATGCATTGGATGGCATCCAGTCTCTCAATCAACTCCGCCCCCTCGCCCTCTTTGAGGACGCATCTAGAGAGCGAGAGATTCCCCCCTCAATGGATGACTCTACTCACTTGTAGAGGGTGGTGAGTAGATGATTGGTGTGCTTCCGAATGAACATCTGATCGGCCCTCGAGCACTTCTCCACTGTCAACTGCAGTTCGGAGACATCCAGTTCGTACCCGAGATGACTCAGACAGGAGATGTTGTCGTGTCTGCAGAGATACCATCCCATCCATCACTCTACGCCATCAAGAAAGGGGATAAACCTGTCGAGCAGTGTGTGGAAGATGTAGAGAGTGTTGAGTCTCACTTGCGGATCAGCAGCCATGGACAACCTACGAGAGAGAGAAATGAGCGTAGATGAGGACCACCACTTACCGAAGGAGAGTCGCCAGGAATGAATCGGTGAATACCGTAGCCAGATACGCAGTACGGTATTTAGTCGCCACCTGCAAGGGATACAGTATCCCCCACGAGAATCTTCGTGTTTACCTTGAGTAGAGTCTTGACGAGTACATGCTGTAGGAATGCATCACTGGACTTGCACTCGTTGGATGCGCTCAGAGAGGGGATATTACCCACAGTGAACATCATCATCTCCACCTGCACAACCATCTCACTCCAATCAACTGTCCCTTCCCCCTCACCTTCTGGTAGTCTGGCAACGCATTCGCAAAGTCACCCATCGCGTTTATCAATGTCTCCTACAAAAATACGTAATTGCAATAATAAAGTGTGGATACGGAGAGACGTGGTTGAATCCCCCCCCCCCCTCAGTGACCATTCCCTCTTTCACCTGATACGTCGTCTCGTCCTCCTTATTCGGACAGTACGAAGACTGCTGGAATTCCACTGATGTCCGCAAGTGTTTGAGGAGAGAATTGAAGATGGAGAGGAGCAGAGGACCTCCAATCAGCCATCCATCCACTCCCCCTTCCCTCACCCTCCCTCCCCCTCCCTCCCCCCTCCACTCACCGATGCTCGTCCCGGCAATATTGACGATGGAAGAGAGGACAGTGGCTATTCCTATCCTAATCTTTGCATTCGATGACGCCATCGTGTCCAAGTGGTTGATCAACTCCTGATGAACCCTCATTCACTTCCAAACACTCTTGCAAGGAATCCTGCCACTACTCACGATATAAACTCTCATCTAATCAATAAACTGACTTGAATGACGAAGTATGAGTTCTGTGTCTGGATGGAGTAGAGAATAGCCCTGGAATGTACTCCTTCCCCTCCCACCCCCTCCCTCCCCTCCCTCTCTCACTTGAAGAGGGCGATGGCGAAGTTGGGTGGTGGCTGCCATTTCTTGTGCAGATCGAGATGCTTCAGGAGAGGATCCATCACTGCTCGCATCGACCCGAATGTTGCCTCAAGGAGGAAAGGGGAGGGTAGTGAGGGGGAGGAGGGGGGGGGGGTACCTTGCCCATGAGTTCCCTCAGACAGAGATCGGAGAGGGCGTGCGGGTCATCTCTGTCTCTCTCGTTGTCATCATCCAGAGTAGAGAATACATTCCTGCTCGATAAGACGCATTCGTGACCCGATCCTTCCTCTGCTCAAGAGAATGGACGGTGATTGGGGGAGTCTAGGAGGGACAGACCTTCTCCCTCGTGGAGATTGAAGAGAATGGAGGGGACGATCTTGTCCATGTGCTGTCTCTCCCAGATGGTGGGATGCAATCCATCCGTCACTGACTTCCACACCACTCCTGCAATCCTCCTCCTCTAGAGGGACACAGGGGGGGGGGGGGGGGGGGGCAGAAGGGGGACTGACCTCTGAGTCCTCTCAGTCCCGCGCATCTCATCGCCTTCCATTGCTCGTCGTGAGAAGAATGACACATTTGAGAGAACTTCGAGATGAAGAAATCGTATTGACTGCAATAATCACACTGTCGAAATACTCAAACTAAAGAAGCAAATTATCTAAAAAAACAAAAAAAAACACATGGATCAAGAATAAATGGAGAAGTATTTAATATACCGATGGTAGGAGGGCGAATTCTCTTCCATGTTCGAGAATTTGACGAATGAAGTGGTCGCTAGTTGCTGAATGGAAGATTAGCGGAGAGAAATGGTGGATATGCAGTCTTGCTCACTTCCATTGCGGGGATGTTACTCTCGAGTAGTTTCTGGACCATCCTCAGATGATTCTCAGTGAATTGAACGAGGGAGGGCGACGAGTGGCATGCTTCCAACAGTTGATCCATCGCCTCCACTGCGATCTACAATCATCCACTCATCCAATTACTCCCCCTGCATGCTGCAAGAGTAGTCTACCTTGACTTGGACGAATCTGAGTCTGGCCAGATCTCGTGCCATCCTCTGTACGAGATATTCCCCGATCCTCTCAAGTTTTTCTGGATGAGAAATGGCGTAGAATGTGAGCTTCTGCATCTAAATCGCGAAGAATTCAATATTTTTGCATGTAATGAAAGTTAAAAATTTATTTTAAATTTATTTTAACAGCTGCTAATACTAGAAAGTTTCTAGAATTTACGTCTACTGCAGTGCAGCGAATTATTCAAATTTCTTTCAAAAGAGATTTCTTCAAATCAAAAACGAATGGTGAGGAGTGTATAGGAGAGACTATCTGAGTGAGCGAACATATTTGTGGAGACCCTTGGCAAAGTTCTAAAAATCGAATTCCTCCATAATGTGTGTACGTATATTACTCGGTGAGTATAGCACGTAGGTCACTTATGGAGTCATCCAGATAGCGCTTTCCAGGAAATAAAGGTGCTTCGAAATTTTTCGAAATTTTATTTTTCGCAACCGTTTCGAATGAATGACATCTTGAAAAAAGCAAAATTCAAGTGATCATAATCATTAAATTTCATACTGATATGTTTTCAAATCCTTCAGAAAAAATCGAAATTTCAACTATAATTTTTGAATGAAAAATTGTAGCTCGTTCAGGTGGGTGGGTATGTGCAATTTTTATTTCAGCGTTGTGTAGTGCAGCCATGATACATTCTTTGCTAAAAATATGAACGAAATAAAAAGGTGAGTTTTTGAGAAGATGACGAAAAACGACAAAATCTCAAAATAAAGTCAGTTTTTGATGGGCTAAGCGGCCTACCGTACCCCATCTAACATGAAGTACTCGGTGAGGGAAATCAATTACCATTAGAATAATTTCGGTATTCCTTCGCGCGCGCGGGAGCCATGGAGAATTACTGTAGCTTTTAAAGACCTGCGCTCCCGCGCACGCGAAGGAATACCGAAATTATACTAATGGTAATTGATTTCCCTCATCGAGTACTTCATGTTGGATGGGGTACGGTAGGCTGCTGAACTCATCAAAAACTGACTTTATTTTGAGATTTTGTCGTTTTTCCACGGCATTTCGCGCACATAAAAAAAAAAAAAAAAAAAAACCAAGACTCCGCCCACTACACCACCGCCAGGATGCGGCATGGTGCGCGCACCTGGCCGCCACACACAAGACCGGAGCCGGAAAAAAGGCATAGCAGAAACCCTGATATCGATTGAAAATATCGATTGATTTTTGGTCCTATGCCGAAATCCCTTGCACAACGTTAATGGATACGGTAACTTTCAAAAATTTAATTATTCCCACGGTTGTGTGCACAAACGTCGACGCGTGCGTTTGGGGGTCTGTAAGTCGTTTCGTCAACCTGCAATTCGGACCGTGAAATGCCGTGTTTTCGTATATTTCTCAAAAACTCACCTTTTCATTTCGTTCATATTTTTAGCAAAGAATGTATCATGGCTGCACTACACAACACTGGAATAATAATTTCACATACCCACCCACCTGAACGAGGTACAATTTTTCATTCAAAAATTATAGTCGAAATATCGAATTTTCTGAAGGATTTGAAAACATATCACGGATCTCCGCTAAAAATGAAGCAAAATGAGACCCTTTTGCGACAGAAAAAAATTTTGATCGCGGATTTCGGTGAAGATGTTGGGACTAGGTAACGTGAGGCCGAAGACAACGCCAATCCGCTTGGTTTGGCGAAATTTGCATGTTTACGGGCAGTAGTGACCTACTGCTCAAAATGGCCGTATGTCGGTCAATTTTTGACCTACAGCGAGCGAGCAAAAATTTCGTGAATTCGAATTGATTGCCATTTTGCTACAGAATCGTTGAGTGGAATGATCACACGTTCAAACTTTCCTGTTCTCGTGATAACTCAAAAACGGTCCACTTTTAAGTCTTGGACCACTGAGTCATATTTGTAGACCTATTCGTTAGCTTTCCAAAACTGGTCTTACTTTACTGATTAGCATAATTCAGAGGAGGGAGGCACTCCTAAATGTATTTTTATCAAAAATTCAACCAAGTCCGGGTTCTTCCTACTGAGTAGCAGTATGTAGAAGCAGGATCCAAGACAAATGAAAAATACAGGTACCTCAAATAGAGTATGGGGAATCCGAATCTGAAATAAAAATCGTGTTGTAAAGAAAAAAGTTTTGTGAAAATTAAAATTGAAAGTGTTTTTTCATGATTACTGTATGAAGATGGCACTTTTCCTCGTGTTGTAAGTGAACCAGCTTATAGACAATTTCATTACGCACATATTGGAAAAAAATTGCTCGCTGTAGGTCAAAAATTGACCGACATACGGCCATTTTGAGCAGTAGGTCACTACTGCCCGTAAACATGCAAATTTCGACAAACGAAGCGGATTGGCGTTGTCATCGGCCTCAGATGTCATTCATTCGAAACGATTGCGAAAAATAAAATTTCGCAAAATATCGAAGCACCTATATTTCCTCGAAAGCGCTATCTGGATGACTCCATAAGTGACCTACGCGCTATACTCACCGAGTACTATCCGTATACACATTATGAAGGAATTCGATTTTTCGAACTTTGCCATGGATATGTCCAATGGCTCAGATAGTCTCTCATAGAGTGTTCTTACCTGCATGTTGATGAGTCCCTCATTGATGGCTCTCGGATAGATATTATCGACCAGTCGACGATATCTGAACAGGAACATTCGATGACTACGAAGAAGGGAATAGAGAGGGGGAAGGGACATTCAGTCACTCCCTGATTCACATGAGACAAAAAAGGAAATGAAATGAAAAAGAAGAGAAGGGAAAATGTATATCCGCTCACCTCGGTTTGCAAGGAACACAACAGTAGAGACCATTCATAGCTGCGTAGTTTCTTAATGTCATCTATGATCTACTGCCAAAATGAGGAGAGAAATAGTACTGGCTCAGTATCGTATGAAGAAGTCTCTCACCTTGCCGCCCTGCAAGTCCTGATGCAGAGGATGTACTCGAGTGCAGTGGAGAAGTCGAGGCGGAAAGTGTCCGTACGAGTCTGCATTCGAAAGAGGTCACTCCCTCTCTATCGATGAAGACACTGATTACTCACACCTCTACAGTCCACACACCCATTCTCTTCCCATCTTGGTTACTTCCGTTAAAGTGGGAGGGGTGAATATCTAGAGAGAAAAGAGAACTGACGGAATGGAATAGATGGTGTCTCGCCCTTTCCTCCTCTTGCCCTTCCTCCTCGTTCTCTTGTCCACAGCAACACGCGGAACACTGAAGAACACACTACGTCATCAATACTCAATTGGGAAATGCCCCTGGAGAGACGGACGAGTCCCACTCACTGATGGCCAAACATCCACTCCCCCTATAGCCGACTAAACTCGATAGTCTACCCACCTCCATTCTGCTCCCTTTCTCAGAGGAGGGAAAGTCTCTACTATCGAAGGGAGAGGGTATGAAACCCGGTTGGAGTAGAAGACAGTGACATGGGGAATGGGTGTGGGAGAGGAATGGAAGTGGAAGGGGAGAGGAAGGGAGGAGAGAGATCGATGCAGACTCGTAGATAGAGAACGAAGAGAGACTCCCACTTACTAGATCCAAGGTTTTAGAGAATAAGAGAAAAAGAAGGAGGAAGAGAGGGAGAGAGAAGTAAAGAAAAAGGGAGAATGGGGAGTGACGTCTCTCTCTCACCTTGGGGTCTCGTTGCACTAAGTAGACACCTTTGGAGGATTGGATGTGAAGCATGCGGGACGAGGAGGAATACGAATCAGTGAGAGAAAGAGGAAACGAGGGAAAAAAGAGGAAGCTTGTGAAATGCCGTTTCTCCCAATGGAACTCACTTACAAAATGTAAAAAGGAAGAAGATCGGTGTGATGCCTGTAGGGTATTCATTATGTAGGTGGGGAGGGGAGTTGACTATGACTGTCCCCTTCGGGTAACTCCAAATCAATCCCAAGCAACATTTACATAAGCGAGAAAGGGCGAGAATACGAGATACATCAGAGGGAGAGAAACCCTTGATTACGATAGCAGAATCAAGCATGTGAATCATAGTATTTATTGTTTGAATCTCAAGGGAAATAGAGGTACATGTGGGTAAATAAGATTGGAGCAGCTTCACATAAATGAGATTACCGTAACCGGAATAGAAGGGTAACCCAAAAAGGTGGAGATTATGGTACAAAAGAGATACATACACGAATGGAGTGGAGATGGCAACAGAAAGAACAAAAAAAATCAATTAATGGACATCAACGTAGTCTATATTATCTACTCTACAACATATATCTATCAGTAAAGCGGGGAGGAGGGGCGGGGGTATCAATCCTCCTCTACTTCCTCTTCAGTCCAATGGCGAATCACTTCCCATCGTTCGGATGGAGGTTTCCCGAAGTATTCCATTTGAGTGGAAGAGTATCGCTCTTTCGGATTGCCACAGTCTCTTAATTTCCCCCTAATGAATGTCTCTCTCATTCCAATATACCTGAATCGTGAGTCTCTCCATGCATAATTGAACTTCTCGAGTGCATCTCTGATCTCGTCGATCGTATGGAGTACTGAGACTGGCTCACGCTCCTTCAATTATATTTATTACAAAATTTGGATTAATATATTATTACCATTTCCCAAAAATAGAAAGCGCAAGCAGTGGTGGGCATGGTTTACGGGAAATTTGACAGCATTAGACCAGATGCACATGATTTTCAGAATGACCGTTCCCTAGCCTATTCTGAGGATTTGAATAACTTTTAAAAGTGTATTGAGGTAGCTGCCCATGCATGGTCCAGAGTAGGGAGTGCTAACCTGGAAGGTACTGGGAAGAAGGATCTGAGGGAAGATGAGGACACTTCGGAACGCGAAATGACCACCGAATTGAGAGTGCAGAGATAGACCAATGAACTTCTGAAAGCACACCCGCCACCATACAATGCTCTCATCTACCTTTGAGTAAACCAGCACTCGGTTGAAGAAATAGAACTATTTTGGCCGACTAACCAGATCGGGAGCAGCAGGCTTGGGATCCCACTTCTTGCCCTCCTTGGTCTCTGAGAGAGTGGGGTCACTCTGGCGGTAGTAGTAGGCTGCACCCGCCACATGACCGCACGTACACATCAGAATCTGATCAAGATTGTACCCTGTACCACTCCATTCTACACCATACACTAAAAGATATTGAGATCAACAAATACCTTTGGTTTTCTGTTTGGCCACATCGAATGGTCATGGATGACTTCGAAGGGAATAGTAGCCAATTCCTGAGAGGGAATCACCATCGTATTCGGATAGGTAGACGATCACTATTATACCGTACCTCGTGTACTCGATCCAGACGGGAGTCGATGAACTCACTGATGGGACTGCTCACTTCCTGTGCCAAGGAATCGAACGAACCGGCCTGCATATACTCCATGGCTCGTTCCCCATCCCGCTTATCCTTCATTCCAAGGGAGATTTCTATGCAAGTTACCTTATTGGACTCCTCTCTGATCCATCTCCTGTAGGCCACATCGAACATCTTGGGAGTGGACAGAATAAGGACAGCGAGTGCATCGGAGGGATAATCCAGAGTGAAATCAGGAGAGACGACTGAGTTGTATGACCCTATCTGCAACCATTGCACACCTTCGACTCATTTAGATGGGAGAAGGTAGTCTCACCCTGAACGGGTATGCCTCGAATCCGTCTTTCCTCGGTAGACATTCCTCGATTCTCTCCACTATTCTCTCGTGGGAGAGAGCTACCATCTGCATCCACACATCACAACGTATACTCATATTGTCGTAGATATTTACTGCGGTATCCAAACCGATGGAATAAAAATCATATTTCAAATATACAATTTTCAATTGATTTATTACAACATGAAATGAATGCGAACTGAGTTTGAGGGCAAATGTATTGTGAATTTTCAGTGAATGGTTCATAGATAACAATGACTACCTGTATTATAAGCAACAAGAGAGTATCTGGATAATAGAGAAAGTAGGTAACTCAACACGTACTTCACCCCTCTCCGTCACTGCTTGAACTAGAGCTGGAATCGCTGCTCATCATCTGATCCACCTGCAACAACACTCATCACCTGATATCCTAACCATCCCACGGTTGTGGCATAATATGTATCTCCATTACACTAAATCCCCATACTCACTTGTTTGGAAGGAGGATGTCCACTTCTCTTGGGAGAGGCTTCAGTCCTTTTATGAGTGAACGGAGATACATCCTGTCCTCTCCAAGGGGTCGACCCACCCATCGAGGACCCCGAAGGAGTTCCTGCAGACAACACACTACTCTCAGTCACCCCAGATACGAAAGGTAAGAGTGAAAGGATGCGCGTACCTCCTCCTTGATTCAATCTTCCTCTCGGCGATTGACTCGCTGTAGACACTCTGAACACACGCTAGTCACTCCCCTCACGCAGTCCCATATATATGTCCAATTGGAATTTTAAAAAGAGAAAGAAGCGAAAACTGACGAAGTCCTCGGACTGGCAGCATAATTGGCGGGGGAGGAAGTGAGTCGGGAAGGGAATTGAGATGATCGAGAGGGCTACAATCACACCATTACATCCAATGATAGGAGAAGTGTTGAGAAGAGACACGCGAGAGATGATGCAACTAGGCAAGGGTATGCACTTTCACCTATCACGCCCAAGATCAGGGATGGTGAACACCAACCTCTAATTATTTTGCACTATTCTCATTTGTTAAAAAAAACAAATCAAATACCTCAATGGCGAAACAAAAACGGAAGAAATGAGAACTGACAAGGGAGGATTGAAGTGGAAGTGATCCGTTGGAAGTCTTGGCAGATGCGATCGAAGACTGTCTCAGTTCGTGTTCAGTGGGGAAGGGTCGAGAGGGATCCCCCATCTGCCAGTACTGAGGAGCAGCCACCTATCAATTACCACGTTTGAGGAGGATTGACTATTCCGCAAGAAAATCCCTTATTCAATTACTGTAAAGATACTTGTGATGGAAAAAGAACTGACAGAGTAGCTCTTGCTAATTTGATGGGAGAACTTGATCACATCCTCGCTGTAGACTGGATTTGCTTCCGATTCAGCTATATTCTTCAGCTTTTTATTTGCCTACAACACAAAAATGATTACATTGGATAAGGAGAGATGAAAGTGGGCTCTTGGAACTCACTTGGAAGATTCCTTTGGTGAGTACTTGTTCTGCCCCTCTTAGATTGTCTGCGTATGATTGAATAATTTCGTCCCTGTTCTCTACGCATTTCTGCAGCTGACCGATAAGTTCTTCTCGCTCTCGATATTCGGGACCTGAGTAAGAGAAAACATGAGATAAATTGGAAGTAAGAGAAAATGACTCACTTGTTTCGACAAGCCCTTTCATCCGTTCTAACTTCTGCTCAAAGAGCTTCAGAAGCTCCACTAGTTTTTCCTTGGATCCTCTTCTAGTTCTCTCTCTATCTAGCATGAACTCGAGGATCTAAGAGTGCGCATGAGAAGGTAGAGGGCAGAAAAAAGTCTGACCTGCTTGCTGATAGCCGTGATGTCCTGAGAGCACTCCTGAGCACACTCGGCAAGGGACCGACTCTCATCCTTGGACGTATTCTGTCTTCGCAACTCTGCCTCGACAGCTGATGCCATCCTTCAAATCAGAAGCTTACTTGGCACACGTGGGAGAAGAATAATCACGTATACCAAGCGACGCATGTGAGAAGGGGGAAAGCCAACAGTTGAATCTTTGACGGAATTATATTGATAGCAACCGTGAAAAGTGAGGAGATAACTAGACAAATAAAACAAAATAGGGAACATAATCTAAAGTACAAAAACAGTTCAGACGAGAGGTGAGCCACTAAACCTGAGGATTGCGAGCTACTCTCCTCAAAATCTCATGTGGACTTTTCACACACCGTCGCAAAGCTTTCATCGCGATTTTTGCCAAGCGGTCGGGGTGACACTGAGAATACTACCCGCCATCTTCATCGTGCCAAACATCGCGGTTTAAAAAATCGAGTTGCCCTAATCGCAAACTGAAATAACACGTACCGTATTAACCCCCGTTTGGGATCTTCGGTGGATTTAGCCTGTTATTGATGGAGTATTACTGTACTGTTCGTGGATCTTCCAGCTGGCTATAGTGGCCATCTTTATAATTATGTATTATCGGTTTGTATTGTTTTTCTCATCTGCTGATATCTCTTATTGCTGCTCTACGTATCTTTTCTATAGGTAGACATCGGTGCGAAATCCTCGGCGGAATAAGCCGAAGATGAGTTCCGCTGAACAATCATGCTACACTCTCATTCATGTTCCCACTGATACCGAGTTTCCTTCGGAGCAACAGCTTAAGGAGAAATTCGAGAAAGGTTTGGTGTTGCGCATCATGGTACATTTTTAAAATTTCGGGATTCAGGAGATGACAAGGCACGCGTCGAAGCGCTCAAGAAGCTTATTCTCATGTGTATGAATGGAGATAAGGTACTTTTTCAACTTATACTTGTGCATTGCGCTATTTTTAAGGTTCAAAACCTGATCATGTTCGTCATTCGATTCTGTCTTCCCAGCAATGACCACACATTGAAGAAACTCCTTCTAAACTTTTGGGAGGTTGTTCCAAAGGTTAGTGTATTATTCAATTTGCGTAGCTTTACGAGGCATAAATGACGAAGATTAAAAATGAATGCTAATTAGATCATTACAGACGAATCCTCAAGGGAAACTCCTGCAAGAGATGATCCTTGTGTGTGATGCGTACCGTAAGGATCTCCAGCACCCCAATGAGTTCGTCAGAGGGTCCACACTCAGGTATTTTTTTAGTATTTCTCTAATACTTAACGACTTAGAAACTTTTATATGATGTAACATCTTAGGTTTTTGTGCAAACTGAAAGAGCCGGAGCTCATCGAGCCTCTGATGCCGGCAATCCGCCAATGCCTCGAGCATCGTCACTCTTACGTGAGAAGAAATGCAGTCTGCGCCATCTTCACCATCTACCGTACGTCCATTTTTATTTATCAGTTAATTAAATTTATTCTGTAATGACTGGTTGATAGATATACTGCGGCATAGTACATTAACGAAGTATAATATTTTTTTCGAGATGTGTTGTACTGCTTCTAACTCATACTGTCTTTTTAATTATTATTATGGCCCGATGATGTATCTTATTTGTATCAGGTAACTTCGAGTTCCTTATCCCGGACGCTCCTGAAGTAGTCTCCACATTCCTCGAGGCTGAGCAAGATGCGAGTTGCAAAAGAAATGCATTCATGATGCTTCTCCATGTTGACCAGGTATTCAATTTTTCTTGATCAGTGTGATGATATCGAACGACTCGCATTGTTTCTCACAGGCGCGTGCCCTCGATTTCCTCTCGAACTGCATCGAGCAAGTGACGACTTTCGGTGATATACTGCAGCTCATTATCGTCGAGCTGATTTACAAGGTAATGAAGGCATTTTTATAAGTGTAGCAATATGGTGCCTTTTGAGGTGTGTCACGCGAATCCACTGGAAAGACAACGATTCATTCGATGTGTGTACAATCTGCTACAGAGCTCATCGGGAGCTGTCAGGTAGAAAGCATTCCTTCCCATATAATGATGAAGAGTGTTTAGATATGAGGCAGCAGGCACTCTGGTGACTCTCTCGCAAGCACCTGCTGCCATCAGAGCTGCAGCTACTGCTTACATCGAATTGATAGTGAAGGAGAGTGACAACAACATCAAGGTGAGTGAAGAGAGAGAGAGAGAGAGAGAGAGAGAGGAGGAAGGGGAGTGAATGGACTCTTTCAGCTGATCGTACTCGATCGACTCATCGATCTGCGTCAATCGACGGGAGGAGAGAAAGTCTTGCAAGAGTTGGTGATGGACATCATGAGAGTGCTCACTGCTCCCGGATTAGAAGTACGAATCCACTTTCTATTATGCAACAAGAGTAAATTGGTTGGAGGTGCGCAAGAAGACGCTCTCTTTGGCCCTCGAATTGGTGTCGTCGAGAAACGTAGAGGACATGGTCATGTTCCTCAAGAAGGTACCTTGATTCATTACTATGGCTCGATGATATTATTACGATACTGGAATGGGAGATGAAATAGTAAGCGGGATAAATGAGGGCGCTGCAGGAGATCGCTAAGAGTGGGGACCAAAATGCAGACGATGCGTCGAAGTACAGACAAGAGTTGGTGAGGACGCTGCACACGGCCACCATCAAGGTATTCCCTTCCCCTCCTACCCCCCCCCCCCCTCCCACCCTCCAATATACCTTTCAGTTCCCCGATGTAGCAGTCTCCATCGTGCCCGTTCTCATGGAATTCCTGAGTGACGAGTCTGAGCAGGTCCTCCCTCCTCTCCTCCATCCCCTTCCAACATTCCACTCTCAGGTTGCCTCGTACGTCCTCCAATTCGTTCGTGAGGCTATTCACAAGCTTCCCCATCTCAAGGCCACCATCATCACTTCCCTCCTGGTGAGTACTCTCTCGCTTTTCTTGCAACTACTAGTACGCCCTCCCATTCACCTCATTGTACCGCATGAACGACTTGTTGTTGCGAACGGTTTTGGGAAAGATAGGATACCCTTTGATAAGGCAGTCTCGTGTAGCCGTAATGAGTACTGTCAGAATGTTGGGATACAATCCCTTATGGGTGTTGTCCATTTGCAGGAAGGCCTCCTCTTCATCCAGAAGCCGAAGATACTCACTGCTTCCCTCTGGATTCTGTGCACATTCGCAGACACGAATGACACCATCCACCAGGTTGGAATACTCTTTCTTTACTCGGAACTCCACTGATGGCTTGCTTTGTAGGTTCTTGGACTCGTGAAGAAGTCTCTGGGAGAACTGCCCATTGTTGAATCGGAGTTGAGGGGAGCAGAGGGACAGGAGAACGTCGTCCCTGGAAGTGAGGAGAAGAAGGTGAGTATCACTCTCTCATGGGACAGCGTGAGAGTTCCTCTTGGAACTGGACTAATTGTTCTTCTCAGCAGCCAATCCGTCCGATGGTGACTGCGGATGGAACGTACGCCACTCAGTCTGCCATTTCATCGTCGACGACGAAGAGAGAGGGGGAGGATCGTCCCCCCCTCCGTCGATTCCTCCTCGATGGAGACTTCTTCATCGCTGCTTCTCTCGCCACTTCCCTCTCCAAATTGGCTGCCAATCATGCCAAATTGAACAGTGGGAAGAAGAAGCAGATGAATGTACTCAATGGAGAACTCATCTTCATCCTTGGATCGATCGTCCATCTGGGAAAGAGTGGACTGGCTAAGACGAATATGAGTGATGACGATGTGGACAGAGTGATGACGACGATCAGAGTGCTGGCTGACTATGGGGCAGAGATGGAGGAGACGATGATCGAGAAGTGAGTGGAGAGAGGAGGAGAGGGATGATGGGAGTGTTGAGGACTCGTGCTTCTCTGGAGATGCTCCTATCGTCTCAGAAGGGCGAATTGAGAGTGGGAGAGAGTGGGGAGAGGAAGGCGAGGGAGAGAGTCCAGGCAGACAAGACCATTCTCTTCACTCAACTCGCAGCGAGAGGAGATGCAGTCGGAGGCACTGAGAACATGTTCGATCTCTCCCTCTCACAGGTACCACACCAAAAGTGATTTCTGATTCAATTGTTTCCTGTGCAGGCTCTGGGAACAGCGAACAAGACAGCCAAGTTTGACTTCTCCTCCTCGAAGCTAGGGAAGGTGATCCAGCTAGCTGGATTCTCTGACCCCATCTACGCAGAGGCATACGTCAATGTCAACCAGTACGACATCGGTTAGTCCCCATCTCTCATCCCTCTCTCTTGACTCACTTCTCTCATTCCTCAGTGCTGGACGTTCTTCTCGTGAACCAGACGGCGGATACTCTCCAGAATGTCTCCCTCGAGTTGTCGACCGTTGGTGATCTCAAACTGGTCGACAAGCCCACCCCCTGCATACTCGCACCCGCTGACTTCGCCAATATCAAGGTACCCCCCCC
Source organism: Pristionchus mayeri (assembly GCA_036245805.1). Taxonomy (NCBI): domain Eukaryota; kingdom Metazoa; phylum Nematoda; class Chromadorea; order Rhabditida; family Neodiplogasteridae; genus Pristionchus; species Pristionchus mayeri. Next base: position 19,497,644 of record BTRK01000002.1, on the reverse strand, counting down.
CCCCTTCCTTCTACATCTTCATTTCGATCCTTCGCAGGCGACGGTGAAGGTGGCGTCGACGGAGAATGGAGTGATCTTCTCGATGATCTCGTACGATGTCAGAGGGGCGACGAGTGACAGGAACGCCGTCTATCTGCAGGATATCAGGATAGACATCATGGTGAGGGTGTGGTCCCTCGGATAGATTATACGGGGATGTTGGCAGGACTACATCGTTCCGGGAACGGCCACTGATGCAGAGTTCAGAAAGATGTGGAGTGACTTCGAGTGGGAGAACAAGGTACGTGCAAAATAGTGTGTTAATGTCTGAGGACTCTCCATCATTTGTGTTGCAATTGTTACGCGCGCCCTGTATAAGCAATGATGCTAAGATTGGTGTATGTAATAGCATCCCATGTGGCACGATAATGGATACTCTGGATGCTCATTCATGAAGGAATGGTCCATTTTAGGTGGCAGTGCACACATCGATCACTGATCTCCGAGAGTACATCGACCATCTCTCCAAGGTCACCAACATGAAGATCCTCACTCCCGAATCTGCTCTGGGTGAGTTGATCGTCCCCACTTGGTGCAGCAGAGGAATGATCAATTACGATTTGTTCTTAGATGGCTCGTGTGGCTTCATGGCAGCGAATCTTTGTGCCCACTCGATCTTCGGAGAAGACGCGATTGCGAATGTGTCGATAGAGAAGGCGAATCCCCTTGAGGAGTACAGTCCCATCCATGGACACATCCGGATACGAGCGAAGAGCCAGGGAATGGCACTCACTCTGGGAGATAAGGCGAGTCAGGGGGGGAGACCAGGGGTGCAGTGTGTGGAAGACGACGATGTTCATTGCAGATCAACGTTGCACAGAGGGAACGGAAGGGACCGAAGCCAGCCCCCGTCCCTCAGCAAGAAGTCGAAGAGGGAATGGAGAAATTGGCGGTGAATTGAGTCTTTCTCCATAGGAGTTAGTCGAATTCACTGAGTGAAATGCCTTCAGCTGTATGTCAATAGTACCTTGAGATACTTGTTACATTCGATTGCGTATTCATATTTATCCTGCTTGTCGTTCTATTTATTGTGTTGCATCAATATGTTCATGCCTTCAAATGTGATTTATTTTAGATGTATTCATAGTAAGTAGAGTTTGGAAAGAGAAAGAGGTGGGCATGCTAATCATCTACTCGATAACCCGTCCTCTATACGGTGGTCTCAGCTTCCTTTATCAATTATATTTACTTGTAATTATGATACACTTATAAATAAAAAGAGAGTTGCATCATCAAATTGTTGTTATGTTGTTCTGAGTTGTTAAGTGGATTCCGATAATTATATTTGGTCTCTTGCTCGATCTCTTCAATTGCATTGTCTCTCTCCGTGAGGTTCTCCCCTCCCCTCTCCTCTCTCTCATCACTCTTACTACTCGTCTATTCGTCGTGCGGTACTCAGTCCCTTCCTCTCCCTCTCATCCACAATGAATCCTATTGGATTCAATATCGTTAACCGTCCAATCAAAAACTGCAGCAATAAGTGCGAGAAGGTGGGAGTCCCTGTTGTTCCTCCCTCTTCCTTCCCTCCTTCATTCCCTCCTTTGAGGTGACGGGAGAAAGAACAGGACTCTTGAATGGCGACGATCGAAACGGGAAGAATATCGTGTGCAGGAGATGCGGGAGTCTCTTCTTCGCAGCAGACACAGTCATATATGTGGAGGGTGAGAAGAGAAGGGAGAGGAGGAGAGAGGAGAGACTCCCCATGACAGATGTGCAGCGAGAACTGAAGTTGATGAGTCACCAAGGAGCGGGCAAAGTGGACAAGGAGAAGATCTCCTGGTGGTGGTTCACTGATGATGACCTCGACTTCGACACCATCGGATTTCAGACTGTAGATGGAGTGAAGGTATACCGTAGCCTTTCCCTCTACAGTGCCCATTGAAGGTGCTAATGTGCGGAGACTGCGAGTTCGGCCCGATCGGACTGAGAGAGGCCAATGGAAAATTCTTCTTCTTGGCTGTGGAGAGATGCTCATACAACTAGAGAAGAGAATATGAGAAAGGAAAAGAAGAAATGAGGGATAAATTGAGATAGTGAACGATAATCGACTGAGATAAAGGAGATAGACATAAAAGGGGCGAGGAAATATGGAAGATCAGGAGTAGTCTGATAGTTTGCGTGGCTGAAGGGAGGGATTGGATGGGATGGTGAGAGAGGTCTTGCGAGTTCCCCCTGGAGAAGAATTGCGACGGACTCTGAAGGGGGAAGGGTAGGAGGGAGGGCAGGGAGAGAACTCACTCGAGGCCATCAAAATACTCGGAATGAACTCCGAATGAGCTTTTCCTCCTGCTCTGTCTCATATGACTGTCGAATCCATCCCGGAAGTGATCGACCATCGAACAGATCAATTGACGCCATGCACGACTGAAGGAGAGAGAGATGAGAGTAATTGACTAATCCCTTCCTTGAATGGAAGAAGACACTCGCCTCGTCTCTTTACTCTGCTGAATTCCGTCCAATTTGAGAACCATCTGGAAGGGATCAATTGAAGAGAGAGAGGGAGAAGGTCGTTGATCTCGACAGCAACTGCCTCACCTCCACCAAAATCTCGCCGAATCTCTCAAATTCTTTTATTCCGATTCCTTGATGAGATTGCAATGTCACGTGTGCTCCTCCCACAGATCGAAGTTCATCCTCGATTCCCTTCAATCTCTCCCTCTCTTATTCTCCTTCTTCCTCTGTCTGTGCTCCTGTCTCCCCACTTCCTTCCTCTCCTTTTCAATCTCAGATCCGACAATGGCGATCAAATTCCTTTCATAGCCTGGACTCTCGAGATAAGAAATTCTCACTGGCTCGGAGTCTATTATTCTCTGCATGAGCGCCGCCAAATATTTGGTGTGGTCGGCCAGTGTTCGAATCTGCATTCGACCAATTAGAGAAGAGAAAGAGAAGCATATTCACCCTATTCAATCTCATTCACATCCATATTCACCATCTCAGAACATTGACGAAAGAGAAAATGTTGTTATTCGAGTGAGAAGATTCGGAAGGAGCGCGTGTGTGTGAGAGAGAGAGAGAGAGATCATCAACATCACATTCATACCAAATAAGCGAATGAGAGTGGGGATGGCACAGTGGAGGGAGAGTGGTTAGTACCTGATTGGGGCACGTCGATAGACTATTCGAAGCAGTCGAGAATGTAGCTGCTACTGAGGGACACGAAGACTCCAACTGAATACATTCGTTTCATATGTCTCCTTGTTTCTCCTGCTTCCCATGTGGCATCACTCCATTGGTTATCGTGGTCTTCATAGTCGGCAATGCAACTATGGGGGGAAGGGAAGCGTTCTACCCACTTCTCTCATCATTCTTTCTCTTGTTCTTCCTCTGCCAATACTAACTAATTCATTCGTGTGTAGAGAGACCACCCAAGACACTTTGAGACGCCGTTCCAAGAGAGGAAAGAGAGGGAGGGAATGACTCGAGGAATGATCTACAACGGCCCCCCTTCGCTTCCCTTCTCTCCCTCTTAGGAAAAGAGATCATGGGGGAGACTATTTAAGGGAGGGGGAACAAGAGGACTGAGATCGCTCTCCTTTCTTGCTCGTCTGGAGAAATGGACGGATGCTCTAGTCGTCTAAGTAGGTAATTGTTCATAGGAAGGGGAATTAGACAACCAGAGGGTGCATTCCTATGAAGAACCTCTAATGGAAATGGAGCAGATTCTCCCTTCCGTTCAACCCTCGCAATTCTCCCTCTCACATTTCACTTCTGAGGACTCCGAAACAAGAGAGTGTGTGTGTCTATTTCTATGGTTGAGGCAATTTCGGACGTCACGTCTATTTCAAACAAGGGCAAGATTGACTCTCCCCGTGGAGATCTCCCTCTCACTCGATTACTCTTCTCATCGATAATTGCTCGTCCCTCGTTGACTGACCCTCTGGAAGCATCGACGGAGCACTCCTCCCAATCCCTTAGTGTTCACGTGTTTCCATGACTTGCGAATGAGGACGACCTAGGAGATGAAGATGAGAAGGGGAAGGAAGAAGGGGGCGATTGCGTGTCCATCCACCATACATTATATCATACATTCTAACATTGCGAATATCGAAACATCTCGAGACTCTAATTATAAACTTAGATTTCTCCTTAATATGACAGTACACTAAATTCGTAAAAAAGAATGACATGAAGCAAGAAAATGAAAAAGGATTGATGTATATAAGGCGGGTACGTAACGTTCTTCCCAATCCACTAACATGATTTTATGATAGGATACCTGAGAGGGAGTGAGTTGAGGAGATACGGAGATGGAATGACGAAGAGTACGACCATCTTTATCTGGAAGAATCTTCCCTCTAGGGAGAAGATACGAATGGATACCTCTATCAGATGAGGAGCGGGTTAATTGAGGAGATAGGACTAGTGAGGGCGGATGCAGAGGAGAAGGAGAGAGGGAGCGAGAGAGACGAGAGGAGCAAGGATCACCCATACCAACTGAAACCACAACAAGAGAAGAGAAGCAGTTACTAGACTCCGCCCTCTCACCTTTGAGTGATCTCCCCCGGTCTTCCAGAAGAGACTTTGCCTTCATCCCAATATCTTCTATTCTGAAATGCTGCTTTTCCTGAACATCGGGGAATATGACGATGGAAGGATTTGGAAGTTATTAACGATGCAGAATGATAGGGTAACTGGAAGAGAGATTAAGGACAGAGAAGGCAACAAATCCCATTTCAAATACTTCACAACTTAAGAGGGGCAATCGTCAATCCAATTGTGAGAAGGGAGAAGGAGTGACTCTCCGAAAATGGAGGAGGGAGTACCATAGTCAGCCGTACCCACCCCCTCGCGTCACTTTCCCATCTAGTACCCCATTCAAACACCAATATTGAACCCAATATCGTCCCACCCTTGACATTGGCGAGAATCAACACAATATTATTTATACCTCTGCGATTCCATTCGTCATTCACGAGAAAAAAAGGAATAAATCATGAGATAATGTTAATGTGAAAAAAAGCAACAAGAGTTAACAGTTACGCTCTTAGCCAAACAGACAACGGGGTAAATGAATGGATACGGGATGAAAGAGACGGAGAGGAACCCACAACAAGTATCTATTAGAACAAACGAAGAAGGAACGAAGGACACGATAGATTCAGATTTAACGATACGACGACTAGCGAGGGATATGAATGGAAATAGGGAATTCATTCCAAGCATTTTCGTCTAGCTCGTGGAAACTGCTCATCATCGTGGCCTAACCGAGAGGCTGGATTGGGAACCAACCAGGGAGGAAGGGGAAAGATCATCGATCTACGGGTGGAATAACAGATCACGGGAATACAGCAAATTCCTAATCTTCTCCAACGTCTTCCTCTCCGGAAGTAGTACGAGTTCTCTGGGTAGAAAGTGCCACTGTGATCTTCTCCTGAAATGAAAGCGAGTTTCCTCTTCACTCTCTAATCTTTCCTTCCACTCAGTCATCTTCAATCCAGGATTGGAAAACATACTGCCCACAACCATTATGGAAACCTTCGACCATCCATTTCCCCTTCTTTATATCGCCTTTTTCTCCCCGCTCCAGCCATTCACGCTCGAACCATAGCGCCTTTCTTCGAGCCCGAATAGCAAAACTCAACCTAGCCTAGCTAATAGCGATAAAGTTATGAGAATTCAAAGTACGAGTGAATAAAATGGGTATTATGCGCACTCAATCGAACCCATTCATTGAATTTACCTCAACAAGATCTTGATCCTTGAGAGACTGGTCATCCGTGTCAATTCCATCTCTCAGCTGCATTCTCTTTTCTCTCATTGCCTTGACCATCTCGATGTTCTTGTTTCTGACGCTGTCGAAGGCGGTCATGATCTTGCGACGTTTGTCGATCACCTGCAATTATTCTCCTCACTCTATCCCCTATCCTCGTCTTCTTCTTCTTCTTCTTTTCACTCACCTCTTGACTGGCCTTGACCTTCTCGTCGTTGTCTTCTCTATCAAACTTGACACTGGTCGTCTTCAGATTCTTCTTGATCTCCTTCAGTTTCTGCTCAGGCAACTTCACAGGAGGGCGGGGTCTCCATTTGAACTGCAGCAGTCTATCCAGGTTCTTGCGAACCAGTTCGCGTCCCTGCAATACAAGTTTGTATCTTGATTAAATTTTAGAAGTGGATATCGTTTATCTGTTACATCTCCTACTTTACCATCCTTATTGGTATTATCCCTTTCGTGCCAATCAAAACCAGAAGAACATCGTCGGAGAGGTGGAAAGGAAAGCATGACATTTTCCATCACAACCCAGAAAAAAACTGAATATATTCAATAGTTGTCGAATGTTCTGTTTTAAGATTTTTTCAGTCTTCCAAAAAGGGTTTATGTGATTTTTTTGCTGATATATGCGAGTTCAAGTCATATAATTATGAACAATGACGTACTGATTACTGATCTGCATACAATTTTTCATACCTGGAAGGTGTAGATACGGTATCCCAGATCTGCTCCTGCTCTTCCTCCTTGGGTGCAGCAAGTGACGAAATACCGGCCAGTCGGATCCCAGTAACCCTAAAACAGTTCTTTCAAATTAGCTACATCTGACTTTCAACAATACACTTAGGGACAGTAGTGAGTGTTGTGAAATTCAAAGGTACCGTAATCATCGTTTTTTGGACAAACTGTATTTGAACTGTCGTTTTGAAACCACTGTTGCAGAATAACTATTTCGAAAATGGTTACTGTGGAACATTTTGGGCGAATTTTAGACTTAGCGCGCGCTGTAGTGATGGCCAAATGGATAAAGATTATCCACTTAGACTCATCGCGTCGCGCGCGGTCAACCAGATAATCCTAACTAGGGCGGCAAGTACGGATCACGGGTCGACCTTTTGACCCTCTAAAACGGGTCAGAAACGGGTCAAGAGTGATAGCGAGAAAGGAAGAAGACCGAGAGAGTGCGATAAATGGGGAAAGCGCCGAGAGACTAGTCTCTCGGCGCTCTCTCCCTTTATCGCACTCTCTCGCTCTTCATCTTCCTTTCGAGAGGGAGTGAGAGCCGCTTCTAACCCGAAGTTACGGGTCAGAAACGGGTCAGGGTCATAAAATCGGGTGACCCGGCGGAATCGTAAATAGCGCGGGTTGTTCGTGATCCGTTCCTGCCACCCTAATCCAAACTATCCGCTATATTTTTGGATATTCCATTCGATTTGGATGATCCTAACCTCTTTCAGTGGATCACGTGCGTTTCGCGGCGGTTTGCAAAATCCATTGTATAGTGGATAATCCAAGTCGCCGCGACGCGTGTGCGCGCTATATACCTTTTTATATTTTTCTAATTCGTATCGGTAAATAATAAGTGCAATTTATTGTTGTAACAATATGAATAACCCCTCTGCGGTCCCATTATGCAATATAAGTTAAAAGGTCTTCCGAACTGTAACGATGATGTACACGGAATAGAAAAATGCGTAACCTTGTTGAATCCAGGGTGCTCAGCAACGTTGCTCCTTTTCGCTTCTGCTCCACTTGCATCGACGAACACTATGTTTCCTCCAGTGGATAGACGTGCCAGCACAGCCAACCAACCACCTCAAAGAAAACAAATTCATTTTCTTTAATTTTCGAAACTTTTCATCACTAGTCTTCCACACAGAGTTTGCATTTGAATTACATAGTTTGCCTTTAACAGACCCTAAACGATAACTTACAGGAGGCCACGTACGGCTAAAATTTCAATACATGGTATACATTTTTTTTCTTATATGTAGGTCCAGAGATCTTATTTTCAGTAGCAATAGCTAACAAGGCTGGGTCGAATTTGAAATAAAAAATCAGAACATCCTATTTTTGGAGTAGACAAAAATACCAATGGTATTACACCATACTCACATGATACAAAAATTTTCCGTATTTTGACTCATATAAACCTAATTTCGATATTTGAAGCTAGACAACGCTAAATGAAAAACCAATGGTCCGAAACAATGCATTCTAGCTAAATTAAATTAGGTATTTTCTTCATATTGCCACTTCTAAAGAGCGGTAATCGCACACAATTGAAAATCATTCTTTTCTACTTTTCATGGAACAAAAAGTCTAAAAATTAATGCTGCGGAAATATCACGGGTGGAATTCCACCCCTCTGCTAAAATCTCAGGGTGGAAAGTTCAAATTTGAATTCCCGCAATTTTTTATCTCGGCTCCCAGTAAAGCTAGGACCTTGAAAATTTGGCTATGAGGTGTAAAACCATTTTACACCCCACAGCCAAATTTTCAAGGTCCTAGCTCTACTGGGAGCCGAAATACGAATTGCGGGAATTCAAATTTGAACTTTCCACCCTTGAGATTTTTGCACCCCTTTCCACTTTCCACCCCTGATATTTCCGCAGCATAAAGATACCTTTTCTGACGATTTTTTTTGTTTTTTTTTTATTTTCCGAATAATGATTCCAATGATTGTGATTGTGTAACATTAATAAGGCAGAAGAAACAGATCGATTTCACGAAATGAGGCTCAAAACGGCCATTCCATTGGAAAAACGGTGGAACGGTCGACCACTACGCAATCAGGTACATCGCTGTAGGAATTTACACCATATGGACATTTTCTGGCAATACAATGATTATTACAGATGAATGTTCATGTATCCTGTACACTGCTTGAAATCGTATGTGTATCCTGTCTACTCAAGTAGCATTTTCACATGATTTAGTTTATATCAATTTGCAAAGTGCGTAGAGTGTGCGGAAGGATGGATGGAAATTGATAACAGCTTAGCCTCAATCATTCACTTTAAATGCTTAAGACTAAAGCATTTCGCGCATTTTGTTAGACTTATTACGCTTTTAAAAGTGACCTATTTAACTTTAGCCGAGGAAGCAAAACTTAAGAACACTTTTCATTTCGCTGTTCCACCGTTAATACTTGCTCATCAACATTAGATAAGCATCTGTTTCTAAATACTTCCCTCTAGTCTTCCGATTATATGCCCAGTAGAGTGCTTTATAGTTTAGGCGTCTGATGGATTACACGCCTCCTTTCCTTCGTAACTAAAGTAATCCTTTGAAGCTTTTCCTTGCCATCATTAGAATCACGCGTTTGTTTCGTATGTGCTTTCCGCAATATTGCGCGCAATGGCATATTTCTACTTTAGTGCATTTTAAAATTGCATATTTCTTTTGTTCATAATAGTAGGTGCTACTTCTTTTTATAAATCGGATGATAACATTGATTCAGAATTGCCTACCTTTCGGCAGCTGCCGAAATCTCAGTAATGGTAACTCCTAATGGTATGATAACGAGTGTTGACCGTTCTCAGTTAATATCTTCAAGGTGATCAAGGAGTCCAGTTCGGTCCACACGAGAAAGGTGGTCTTCCGGGCGGAGATTGGAACATGAGCCAAGCTTGTCAGCCATCAACATCTGCTGAATCCGCAGCAATTGCTCGTGAGTCCACTTGCTTTTAAATATAATCAAATTATTCCTTAGCTCTCGCCATAACCTACCAAGACACCTCTAGTGATCTAACTCCAACAACCTCCTTTCCTTCGTAACCAAAGTATTGTAAGAAAATAATCCGTTCCGCTTATTACTGCTATCGTCCTATATTTCTCTATTTATCAAAGGCAAACAAAGGATTCTGCGAATTGCCTGTATTGCTTAATCAATTAATATTGCGATCACTAAGAGACTGAGAGAACATGGAAAATTTAAGAAAAATCAAAACAAAGATACAAATAATATTTTCTTCCGGCTATGGGACGATAGTACACTAAACACTGTATTAAAGCTTAGCATTTGAACCTTACGATAATCCTTTGAAGGTTTTCCTTGCCATCATTAGAATCACGCGTTTGTTCCGTTTTTGCTTATCACAGTTTCATTTTTCTATTTTAATACATTTTAAATTTTCATATTTCTTTTGTTCATAATAGTTTTTGACACAGATTTTTAAATCGGATGGTAACATTACTCGTTTTACAGTTGATTTAAGAATTGCCCAAACAGCGGAATGGAACAACTCGAGATTGGGGAAATACGATTTTAATAAATATAGCTTATTTGGAATTTGTGTTGGTCTCAACGTTGAACGCGCAGAACAGAAGATTATCCCGTTTCCAATGCGGCCCAACTATCACTCACGGAACATTTTCATCGTATTAACCTATACAAAAATTAATGAGCATAAACATTGCCACTCACCGGCAGGAGCCCACTCGACGGAGTTCAGTTGAGGTACGGGATCCAACTTGGAGATGGGAACAGGGGCATGCTTGGTGGGATCCATTCGATAGACGAGTGGCTGGCACTTGGCAGCGTTTCCAGTCAGAACGCATAGTTTGTCACCATGCGGTTCCCATCCCAGACTGACGAACGGCTCCTTGAGAGGAATGTTCATCTGGGAGACGTCTTTCTTGTCAGAGAGATCGAAGATCTCAATATGCGAGGTAGTCCCACCCTGAAACATTTTCCTAATTTGTCTTGCATAACGATCAGTAATCCAACGCAAGCAAAAAAACTGACAATATATTTCACATCTCCATTCTCCTTAGTCACTTTCTTCTGGTATCGTTGAGTATGGATGGCCAGTCTCATTCCGGATTCCTATGAAGATGAACTCGTTTTAACAGAGCACTCGTGCACACGACCACGTGTTTGACGCTCCGTAAGACTCGACCAATTCGGTCACTTCGCGGACACGTTTGGCCTAGCAACGGGAACCGTGGGGTCCCCCTTGGGTGGGAGGAATGTATCACGCCTCTCACCTAAGAATCGACCTGATTCTCAATTTTCTCGGATTAGGCCAAATTGTTGAGTCTGATGTTTTTCGAGATTTGGGTAGGTCTATCTCCTTATGGGAGACCCTGAAGATCTCATATCCATATCATCATTCCCAATGCCTCGGCACCATGTCGTTAGTGTTGGTGCCTCACTTTGATCAGTATTTACTCGATTCCTGTGCAATTTTAGACGAAATGTTCCTCTGGGTGACCCCCACTCATTTTTCGAGTTCTATCGATCTATGCAAACTAGACCTCATGAAAGTGAGTTTTAACAGCACTAGGATTAAGGACGCGTTTCTCGAAAGTTTAGGCAAAGGCGCAAATTTATTTTTCAGAGCGAAAAGATCTTTACGAGAGCTTTGAAATGAGTAGTTTACGGTTTTTTTACATCCAGGCAAAAATGTGATATGCCCCTTTCCAGTTCCGAGATGATTTTAAGTTATTTTATTCGACGTAGACCGCCCGAATTTTCAGGCGCAAATCAAAATGAGGGGAGCTATTTCAAATCCATCTGTGTTTCAGAAGTTTAAGAAATATGGTTTATTGTGGGAGCATGTAAAATATTTTGTATTATTTCTGAAACACAGATTTATTTGAAATGGCTCCCCTCATTTTGTTTTGCGCCTGAAAAAGCGGGCGGTCTACGTCGAATAAAATGACTTCAAATCAACTGGGAACTGGGAAGGGGCATAGCACATTTTTGCCTGGATGTAAAAAAACCGTAAACCACTCATTTTAAAGCTCTCGTCAAGATCTTTTCCCTCTGAAAAATATATTTGCGCCTTTGCCTACACTTTCGAGAAAAGCGTCCTTAATCATAGCGCTGTTAAAACTCACTTTCATGAGGTCTAGTTTGCATAGATCGATAGAACTCGAAAAATGAGTGGGGGTCACCCAGAGGAACATTTCATCTAAAATTGCACAGGAATCGAGTAAACGCTGATCAAAGTGAGGCACCAACACTAACGACATGGTGCCGGGGCCGTATAACTTGAGATTGTTAATTCATAAGTTGTGGATGTGATGAAACATGTTAGGGGATGTCAAAACTGATGGAAACTTGTTTTTGATTTTTCTACTAATCCGACACGTTGATCGATCCTTACGTGAGTGGCGTGGTATGGGGCCCGCATTATGAAATTCGATACTAATTATATGTTACGGCAATTAAGCAGGGAGAAAATTGAAATAATAGGAGAAATGACGAAAACATCATAATTTCTTTATGATGCGAAATTTGCTCAAAACTCAATGTGCATTTTACTCGTGGTGTCCGGAGCGTGTTTCACAAAACAACGCTGAAGGGGCATGTTCGAAAATAATTGGCCGAAAATGGAAAGCGTATCGAGATGTTCTGTAAGGTAATTGTGAGCTAGGGTATCCAAGTGTATATCGGTATTGCAAAAGCTAAGGGATTGGAATCGTGGTTTGCTAGGGAATGTAGCATAAAAACAGGAAAACGAGGAATTTTCGGTTTTTTGAAAGGGTACAAAAATCCGTTCTTTCACTTTGAGATAACTTTCCTCTAGATAATGTATTGATTAGAATTTAATACTATCCGAATTGAGTGATATATTTGTGAAATCGAAAAAAAGTCATTAATCAAAATTTCGACTTTCCACTTATTTGAGCCAACGATGCGAATTTTGGGCATGAAAGTTAGCAACCACCTTGTGATTTTCGTAATTACAATTTCTACAATTATTCTACTACAATTATTCTACAATTGGTATACGGAATTGGTGAGATTGGGGTTATGTGGGACGAGAAAATACTGTCCAAATATTGATAAATTCGAAGTTGCGAACAATAAATTTTTGTAACGAGTAAAATTGAAATATAATATAGTGCTAGAAAGTATGTCTAGATAAGTAGTGTATGAAAGTGTTAAAATCTAATAAGTATTCTCAATGGATTGGCAAAAATGAATTTTTGAATCTTTATGTTACTGTTCACAGACAGTTTGAAAATTATTTCTCGAAAATGGAAAAGCTCCCGAGATTCGCTGCCATGTACGTACAGTCGCGCCGGAAAGTCACCGTACACTTTTTAAATTTGTTGTATCTTTTTGCCCAGGAACTGCATCATTCTGGCACTCAGGTATGACGTCATCGCATAGTTATTGCGTAGTGATGACGCAATCAATCTGCACTTTTGCAAAACGGCATTATTCTTACATAGATTTTTTCCTGATCGCCATACTTTCTATGATTGGAGATATGACCGAGGCCTACCAAGAATAAATTTTTGAAGGTGCTGCTCGGTCGCACATGTGCTGCAGCCTTGCTGCAAAAACAGGATCTGAAATTCGGAACTCGGCTTCTAGAGTAGCTAGAGACACGTTCAAAGCATCAAAATGATCGCCATCATGAATACACATGATCCTGAGAATATGAATACGATATCTCATAATTTGCCCTCAGGGCATGAAAAAATCACTTTTTTTGCATGACCATTTTTGGACATCGATAACGTTACGGAAAAGTTTAGTAAAAATCTGATTTTTATCTGGTAATTTTCAAAATGTATTGAAGAACTGAATTCCAACTTTTTAGAGCGATTGGATATCTTTCCTACCCGCGGTGTGCGTTTTTAGGAGGTATACTAGGGTCGGGAAACACCTTGTTTACCCCTATGGGCGAGAGAGTGCAGACGACGAGAGTGCGTAAACAGGGTGTTTTCCGACCCCAGGATACCATCGAAAAACGCACGTCGCGGGCCGGAAAGATATCCAAACGCTCAAAAAAGTTGGAATTCAGTTCTTCAATACATTTTGAACATCACCAGATAAAAATCAGATTTTTACTAAACTTTTCCGTAACGTTATCGATGTCCAAAATGGTCATGCAAAAAAGTGATTTTTCAAATTATGAGATATCGTATTCATATTCTCAGGATCGTGTGTATTCATGATGGCGATCATTTTGATGCTTTGAACGTGTCTCTAGCTACTCTAGAAGCCGAGTTCCGAATTTCAGATCCTGTTTTTGCAGCAAGGCTGCAGCACATGTGCGACCGAGCAGCACCTTCAAAAATTTTTTCTGGGTAGGTCTCGGTCATATCTCCAATCATAGAAAGTATGGCGAACAGGAAAAAATGTATGTAAGAATAATGCCGTTTTGAAAAAGTGCAGATTGATTGCGTCATCACTACGCAATAACTATGCGATGACGTCATACCACAATGCCATGATCATAATCTCCGATGGATTTGGTACATCATACCTGAGTGCCAGAATGATGCAGTTCCTGGGCAAAAAGATACAACAAATTTAAAAAGTGTACGGTGACTTTCCGGCGCGACTGTATGAAGCAACATAGCCCAGAGTACAACGGGATTCAAAAAGCTAAGGAATTCGGTCCGAAATGGACTAGATATGCAGAAAAAAGTCAAATTTTAGTTCAAAAAGTGATATTTAGAATCTACCGGATTTTGCACTTAACATGTTTTTATTTAGAGTTCTTGAACTGGGCCATTCCGCCCAATCAGGCTTTTCTTTTGCGGTCAATTTGCCTAGTTGGGCGCGAGAATCCCATTGTGCCCATTGGGCGGAATTCCTTTGTTAGCGCCCATTGGGCGTAAAAGTATAACAGACGGTTGAAACATAATATATTTTCGTTCAATTTCGCAGAATTGGACATCGATCAACTATGTTTTACGTTTTTTTCTATTATGTTTTCAGACGTCATATAAGTATATTTTCTTCAAAGAAAATATTGAATGAAATGGGCGCCCAGACAAATCCCTTTGTTCACAACTGGGCGAAATGAGCAATATTCATCACGTTGATTTAATTATTGGGCAGCCGCCCAATTCGAGAACTCTAGTTTTTATCAACTTCCGGACACCACGAGTAAAATTCACTTTGAGTTTTGAGCAAATTTCGCATCATAAAGAAATTATGATTTTTTTCGTCATTTCTCCTATTATTTCAATTTTCTCCCTGCTTAATTGCCGTAACATATATCGAATTTCATAATGCGGGCCCCGTACATTCCTCCCACCCAAGGGGGGACCCCACGGTTCCCGTTGCTAGTTCAAACGTGTCCGCGAGGTCGTCGATTCTTACGGAGCGGTTCTCTTAACTAACAACTAGCATCTTGGTGAAAAATAATACCTGCCACCACATCTGAGCCTCAGCCACGTTGTAGATGCGAGCAGTTCTCAGCTTCAGACCAGAAGGAACATCAAGGAGACCGAATTCGGCAGGAGTGTTCTCTTCCCCCTGGAATATTGTATATGTATAAAATCAGCAACCACTAAAAAGCCGACAGGACTTGTGCATTTTAAGGGATCAGCCTCCGCCTTTGCCCCCTCGGGTGTCAAGCCTGAGAGCGAAGAGCTGACATCACCCAACGCCCAACCTCACTCCTCTCCATAGAAACCTGAACCCAAAAAGGAAAAGCCGCGAGATGACGTTGGAGTTTTCCAGACATATCGGGATGAAACCAAATACTAAAAAAAACTTCTTCGTTTTTCATATCTGCTGAAGGCTTTTTCTGATATCTGGGCTTATAGTGACCAGTCAGGCCGGCACAGAAGCCTTAAGAAGATATGAAAAATGTAGTTCTTAGAATTTATCTTTCCATCTCGCTATGTCTCGTACTACAACTCCAATGTATCTTCGTTTTTTTCCTTTCCTTTTAAGCATGACGAAAATAGAAACAAAATCTAAGCATATCTTGACAGATCTGCGGATAAAATTGAAAAGATCTTAATATTTATTTAGACCGATTACTGTTGGATAAATATGTATATCACATGATACGCATTTGCTTCGAGGAAATATATAACTCGAATTATGGATGTTGATCTCCACTATTTATCTGACTAGCCCGGTTGTGTTGCCTTCGGCGGGGGTCCCGTGCTACCGGAGTATCTAGGTTTCGGAATCGCTGGTGACGAAATTTGTTGACGAGCGATCTCTCTTCCTCTTTGTTTCGCAATCCGGACAGACACACGAACACAGTGCGCATTATATATAAGTATAAATTATTTGGATTTCCGGACTTTTATTGGCGCTGAGAGTTTCAAATTCTTTCCGGATCGAAGTAAGTATGGTACTTGGTTGGTGAACGAATGCGCATGAATAAAAAGACGTCGGTCCCCATATCTAATCTCAGCCACTTAGTTTTCCGCATTTCTCAATGTTTCCACATTTTGACAAATTTCAACTCTGTAGACTTAAAAAAGAGAGTGGAAAAATAGTATAGGTGTTATGGTTTACATGGCCGTACTTTCCAAACTCTAGAAATATTAAGTTATGATAGACAAGGCTATATTTTCACCAACACACTTGAACAAAATGGTCAGCTAAAATGAGCGTAAGTACTGTAGCACGGTGCAATGTTTTTTTTGTTCCTGAGGTACGGTATATTTTTTTTTAATTGTTAAAATGGTATTTTTCAAATTCTCAGGCAACTTTAGCTATACGGGTTTCGGTTTATTGCATTGATTTTCTCGTAAAATACCATTTAACCACTAATTAATGTGAAATTGCCCTTTTCTGCCTTCCGGAACGTCATCGAACCATCTATTAACGTAGGGTTCCTTCTATTCTAGCGAATATGGAACATACAGCCTAGTCACTAAACACAGAAATGATATACTTTCTATGTTTAGTAAATCTTTCTGTGGTTATTTTGTTCTGAAAAGGGGCTATTTCTCTCAACCACGGCCCCTCGGAGCATCTACATAGACCTTTTGAAAATGTGTCACCCCATCAGGTGGAATCAGGCAATACGCGTGCACGTTCAAATAGTTTACAGTCAGAATTGCCGGATTCGTCAAGTAAGATGCCGGAACCACGTCGAATTTGCTTGTGTTGTCACGTTGCCGTAATATTCCAGTTTAAATTTCAGTTCGCGATCGCAGGTTTTCGCAATTTGTTCATTTATTTAAACTAAAGTTTTATTTATTAATTCGGTAAATTTCAACGTACACATTTGTATTCTAGTGCAAGGAAGTGTTTTATGGCTTTTTTCATGGATTGTCGTTGAATGTACATGGATATTTCTATGTTTAGCGCATCGCGATTTTACAGCGTGACACATTTTCAAAAGGTCTACGTCGATGTTCCAGGGGCCGTGCTCAATAGTGTTGGGAAAAAAATTGCCGAGATAGATTTGAAAATTCGGATTTACCATCCTCAATGTTTTCACATAAGATCCCCAAATATACGCGAATCCTTGAAATTTAGCTTCACTGGAAGCTGACCCTGTCAGGCACCTTTCCGGCCATGATATTTTCTCGTATTCAGGCCAATAATCACGGCGCTGGGTGCCGGTGCTAAGCAATATGAAACCAACAAAGGGGGGCTTAAGCGGATTCTGGTCCCCTCAACGGATAAGGGTTAAAGCGAGTATATACTTCAGAGTAGTAAGCGAGAATGTTTCTCGACGGATTCCAGCTAAATGTCTTCAGATTGTCGATGATGATCGATCGCCGATTAAGGAGCTCCATTGTGGCAGAATCGTAGATGGACACACCATTGACCTATAATAAACATTATGAAATTTTGCGAAATGCGATATAGCACTATTAAAACGTTCCGACAATGCTAGCTGGCCTCCTAAGCCGCTAAATCTCTGAGCCGGCTTTTAGTACTTTAATTATTATACTCTTAAAAGTGTTTTTAATTTCAATTCTTGCGTTCAATGATCACCATATGTCAGGCTATAGGGTTTGAAGAAAATATGCGGCTGAAAAGGTTATAGGAAATAACTTTCTAATTTTTCGTTCCGCTTGTTTAGTCGCGTACTCGGCATGGTGTAGGACATGCATTTCTAATCCAATATTATTTAAGGGGTCGTCCACCAGAGAACGTAACATCCGCTTTTAAGGAGTCGTCCACCAGAGAACGTAACATTTGGGGAAATGCCACGGATGTACAAAAATTCAGAAAAATCTCAAACTTTTTTCTAACATGGAAATTCATTGTCTTTGGGTGAAAATAATCCAGAAAAAAACTATATTTCGTATATTATTGAGATATGAAACTTCTCGGCGTCTAAATCGATGGGTTACGGTAACTTTTTAAAAATGGCCCTCTGGACTTTCCCACATAGCCTGTTAATCAGCATTTATGAGAACCACTTCAAGAAAAAAGATTGAGATTTTTCTGAATTTTGACCATCCGTGACCTATTCCTTTTTTTCTGGCGGATGGTCTCTTAATTAATTTGCAATTACGTGGTGATTTTTCATGGTGAGCAGTGCATAAAACGGCCATGTCATATTGTGAGAACAGAACTCGTAGTCCGTTGTATCATGCTGTGTGTGCCCTAAAATACGGCCCTGTGCGATTTTGGACAACACAAATGGAACGATTTATTCAGGTTGTAGTTTGTAGTTTTCGCGTTTATTCTCGCTCTTTTACTTTTATGTATTATTTTCCACTTTTGTTTCATTTCGAGTTAATTCCAGCTATCACCTAGCCGTGTTATCCACATCATCAGTGATAAATTATGACAATTATGGCTTTAACACGGCTAGGTGATAGCTGGAAGTAACTCGAAATGAAACAAAGCGGAAAATAATACATAAAAGTAAAAGAGCGAGAAAAAAACGCGACAACTACAAAATACAAGCTGAATAAATCGTTCCATTTGTGTTGTCCAAAATCGCACAGGGCCGTATTTTAGGGCACACACAGCATGACACAACGGACTACGAGTTCTGTTCTCACAGTAACCACCCAGGACACCGTATCTGATCATCATTCATTGTTGACCTACCGTACTCTGAATACGGACAAAAATGTGGAATTTGAGCAATTCTGTGATTGTTAAAGGCCATTGTTTGGTATCCTTCAGAAAATTACATAAAATGACATAATTTAACATTAAATTTGGAAACAAGCATCAATAATTATCATGGAAGGTACTGTGAGAATAGAAAGCGTAGAAAGTTGGTGTGCCTCGGTGCACTAAGGAATCAGAAGAAGGGAACGGAACGTTAAATGTACGGTAGCTGCCTGTCGTTCTGTGCATGCACGCACAACACAAGGCTTCCTTTGTGCACAGAGGCACACCAACTTGCTACGCTTTCTATTCTCACAGTATATGCAGTGATGGGCTAGGAAATATGACGAAAAATTTTTGCGACCCTCCGGAACGGTGCTCGTTTTGCGACCCCCCGGGCCGGGCCCAGCTGCTGGCGACCGAGGGTGTGGGGGTAGAGCGGCTGCGACCCTCCGGGCCATGGCATTGACGCCACAGTGGCGTCAATGCCATGGCCCCCTATTGCGACCCCCCGGTAAAAGTCATATTTGAAGCCCACCACTGAGTATATGCGTCGAACTAAAAAAACATATTCAACCAAAACTGTTCAGCTTTAAAGATTTCATGGATATCAATTATATTTGAAGCCTGCTTTCCAAAATTTATGCTTTTTGATGTGGTATTTTCTGACGGCTTTGATGTGAGTCTCAAATATTTGCAGCAAGCTGCTTCAGTCGCAGATCGAGATAGGAAGCCCTTCACGAGGAATTGGATTCCGAAGGGTATCCGAGTGTACCACGATATTATATATTTTTTGTCGTCCAGATTATCTCTTAAGCGGGCACTTCCTCTCTGTTCTCTTCTCATTATAAAGTTACTGTGAACCTGACTTGCTTAAGCTTAGGATAAATAGGCTCCGATTTTGGTTGTTTAAAACTAGGTACTCTACAACGCCCCCCGAGGAGATGGGGCATGGTAGGCTTCCAGGGAAGTTTCCTCAAGTGATATGATACCCCCGGGTGATTCTGACATGACCATTTTGCGCACTGTCCAACAAATCATCATGACCTAGAGGTCAAGGGTGCGCCCCAACATAGATGCCGCTACCGCTGCTGAACACCATTATGGTCCACTTATTTACAGTGCTTTGAATTTATTTTTTCGAATTATATTTTTATCGAATGTCTCACATACACGTTTAGCTGAAAATTTGACATCTTGAAACGACATACCTTCTTCTCCTTCTCGAGACGATCCTTCTCAGGAGCCTTAGCACATGCGAAATACTTCTCGTCGTGTGACCAACTGAACAGTGTAATTCGGTGATAGTACTATCAGAAAATAAATATTCTACTTTGAGAACAGAAAGGGTAGCAATTGGTGTGAAGTGCCGATAATGAAAGGAAAATGGTAGATCGCGCATTTTTTCATTATATTACCACTAAAACCAAACATTGCTACGCTTACTGTTCTCACGTTCATTACCAGAAGAAGGGCCAGCATGGAAGATGATCCCTGTTGGTGAGAGCGTAGAGAGAGAATCCCTTCAGCTGCTCTCCGGTGAATACATCCCAGATGCGGAGACAGTCTTCATCCTCTCCCCAGCGGCCATCCGAAGGAGCGAAAGTCACGAGGAAGCTCAAGAAGTTTAATCGATTGTTATTACAGGGGGAATTGAAAGAACTCATATGCACACTATCTGGTTTGCTATCAAGTTTCTTTTTTTTTCTTTTTTTTCAAATTTCTGTTAGCGTGCGAATCTCATGATTTTCTGCTTACTAGGGATGGCCAATGTATATAGATTATCCATTTACACGCGCCGCAGCCAAACGGATAATCCAAACTATCCTTTCTCTGTTTCGAACAATTCGTTCGATTTGGATAATCCAAACCTCTTTTAGTACATCATGTACGCGCCGCGACGGTTTGGATAGTGAATAATCCGCAGCGAGGCGCGTGCATTTGATAGGTGATAAGACCAAACAAAGTCGAATAATGACGCTTCGAACAACATTTTTCGAACTCGGACGTTCCGCACAATTTCTCTCTTAACTTAATTTTTTTGCAATGATTATATCATTATTATAGTATTCAATTTTATTTGTTACATAATTGATAAAAAAATTACAAAAAAATATTTAAATAATGCCAAAAAAAACCTCCAAACCTGCGTGCGCGCTCACGAAAATTGTGCGAAACGTCCTAGTTCGAAGCAGATTATTCCGAATGAATTGTTCGAAACGTCCTAGTTCGAACAAGCATTGTTCGACTTCGTTCTTGTGCAATGTCTTACCACCCTTTTGATAGTGGATAATCAGTTAACCGAACCGAATTGCCATCCCGACTGCATACCGTGTATTCTGACGTTGATGATTACTACCAATCGTTTATTTGGATCTAGGCTTCATCGTTAGAAGTTGGAAAATCTAGGAAACATTTGGAGTTGATTGTTCTGTTAAACGCAAAAATACGGATTCGGGTGTATACGGCCCCCAGAGAAAATACATAAGGAAAACAACAACGTCCGCAGGAATCAAGAACAAAAGGCTCGCGCTTTCAAAAAAAGTACGGTCAGATTTGCTTGAATAGCGTCATCGCCAACTTGAAATCGAGCCACCATACGTTATTATCGGTTTTGGGTTTTACCAAACGCAAAATTCCCTTTAAAGAAAATATGCAAATAGTTTATCAACAAGCTCATATTTTGTCCCGGTGATAATTCCGAAGGCGTTTCTCAAATACTGAGCTAAAAAGAGAGATGTAGATGCAGCCTACATGCAGCCTGGCTCAGCCGGGCGAGTTGGTGCAAAATAGTGCACCACGATGTTTAGTGTGCTTCGTATATGCCTAGTTTTCGATCTATACTGACAGCTTTTGTTGGTGTCTTGTTAGATCTAAAATCAACATCATTTTTAAAAGTAGCGTCATATTAAAAATCAAATAATCACTTTTCATTCGGGGAGAAATCGACGAATTGTACGTTGTCATGAGTAAATCGACGATATCTAAAAATATAAGATTTAAAAAATAATAATTGTGAAGGAACGAATCTAGCAAGCCAATACACTGTACCTGGCGAATTTCTCTCCACCCCACAGCAAAACGCCCTTAGAGTGAATAGTCGTCAGATATGATCCGTGCGGAGACCAGCGGAAGACCGATTCCGTCCAAGACTGAAATCAGAGTCCGTACATGTTCACACAACTGTAAAAGTGCAATAGCAGAAATACATACAGGTCTTTCGGCATTGTCGGCCACCTCGGGATCGTGTCCCTTGATATTCCACATCACAGAAACTGTAGGAACTCCGCTCTTTTCATATTGAATTGCGAACTGGTCGCGGCATCTATTGTTGTGCATCCACGACCACGGATCTCCCTATAGCATTAGTAAACATCGCAATACAGTCTCGACAATTCTTACGATATCCGTGAACTCAGTCGGCTCCGGAGCCTTCCATTGCTGGTCGATATCTTGGAACTTCTCAATGTTGGAGAAAAGTATTGCCTTAACAACGCCAAATAACGATTACGAGTTCATTGCTGCAAAACCAACCTGGAAGGTGTGATTCTTATCAAGCTTATATCCCTCCAAAACAGAACAAGCATATTCAGCAATAGCTTTGTCGGGCCACTCAACGAAGCAGACTCCCTGAATGTGGCAGCGTAATATTGTCTGTACAAAAAATACGCAAACCTTCGTACATCCAGCCTCATCGGTCGGAACATGCAGAGAATTGGAAGGGTTGACGTTGTCAAAAATCTTCTTGAGAACGTTTTTCAACTTTCCAATACTAAACGGTAAACTAGTAAATGCATTTCATCGAAAAATACCGCTCTTGTCCGACGGCTGGGAGTCCGAAAACGAGAATGGCGTTGTCCTCGTATTCGTCTATCATCGGCTTCTGCTTGAGAACATCGCCGACGAGATCTGGAGACAATATTTGAGAAAAAAGTCAAAACTGCCAAGCGAGCAAACCTTCTTCATCGATGTCGTCAACAAAGTTGACGGGATCGTCGAAGCACGGCTCCTCCTCATTCTCCTTGTTCAATTCCGCTTCAACCATAGTTGACGGAGGTTATCACTCGCCAAAAGAGCGGGACCAAGCAACCTTCGTAATTAATTGATACGTATAATTACGATGACTCAACATAATCTCAAATAACATTTCAAATACCAAATTACAGACTGAAAAAAATGTTACCGCACTGCACATTATCAAACCGTAATCAAGATAAATAGATAAATACTATTAAGACCGCAAACCAGCAAAAACAGGAACGCTAGAGTGACGAAACTTATGCTAGTTGGTTCTACCGAACAAGAAACTCGCAAGAATTCTCGCACGGATTCAAATTTCCA
This sequence comes from Pristionchus mayeri, assembly GCA_036245805.1. Classification (NCBI taxonomy): domain Eukaryota; kingdom Metazoa; phylum Nematoda; class Chromadorea; order Rhabditida; family Neodiplogasteridae; genus Pristionchus; species Pristionchus mayeri. The sequence continues at coordinate 19,474,803 of BTRK01000002.1, read as the reverse complement.
GAATTTTTTTGGAAATTTGAAATGATCGATTAGGATTATTCCGAGATGAACAAAACACAACAATTAAAATATAATTAATCAATCTAAAAACAAGAAAAAGAACAGAAATAATTCTAATGATCGCACTGAACATTTCTTGTCGCTATCCCACCACGATCGCTCTGATTCCCCAAGATTTCAAAAAAGTACCGTAGTAAAGCAATTAAAATACTGTAGTTCAATGCGGTCATGATAATTACTTCTCAACTTTTAGTTTCTATTTAACAATTACGAATGTACGCATATAATATATCATATCCTCTCATCAAATGTGCATCAAGCGTGATATAGGACAATCAATCTAGAGTATATCTTTATCTGATATAAAACTACTCGACTCAATCCATAAAGGGAATTAAACAATGCGTCTAAGCGAGTCCAGCACGTGCAAGGGCATCGTGAGCGACGGCCTTCTTCGATGCCTGCTTCTCGAGGACGAGAGCCTTGGCCTTCTTGTTCTGATTCCACTTGAAAAGCATGAAGATTCCAACGTACGAGGCGACGACGGCACGACAGATGTTTGCACTGAAATAGTCGAATCCAAACCCTACGTAGACGAAGCACATACCGTCCGAAGTGCTCGTGGGGATTGAGGTATGCCCTCTTAGTGTTAACCACCGACTGCCAAAGTCCCTTGACGGCGTCCATTGCTGAAATTCGCTGTAAATTGTGAATACGTGGCATTCGACAAATATTATAAGAGCCATGAGAACTCATTCAAAGTGAAAATTGAAAAGAATATAGAAAGAGCTTTACTCTTACAGGGTCAGGATCACATATAAATGTCTCAAACGTGCCAATATGGAAAGTAACGAATCAATGAGTGTAGCAATAATATTGATAGCAAATACAATTGTTCTTGAAAATGATTTCTCTTACAAAGCATCCCCCTACTAGAAAAGGAGAAACAATGTATCGAGGTATTGAACTATCTGTGCCCAATTTACAAACAGTCTTGAGATAATCTACGAAGAGGTTAGTAAAAACTAAACAACACTTCACATTTCAAAATATCAGACCTTCGAAGTGCCCATAACTCACCTATGACATTCAAGTAATGGAAGTTGAGAACTCAAACCGGATAAGAACAAGAATGAAAAGCATTTCGTGCTCAAAGTAAAACAAGACCCATATGAGATGAGGAAAGAAAGGAGAGATTATGGAAAGTGGCACATCGGTCAGGGAACGTTTGCAAATACAAGGGTGAATCAAACTAGAATCGAATTAGCAAGTTGAGCAGCAACATGTGTTGATCCATGAGAAAGAAGACGGAGCCATTCAACGAATACCTCCACCTGGAACATATTTTCATAAACAAATTAGTTCAGTAATTTCTGAACAATAAAAACAGGAAAGGTGATCAACTTGAAAGAACAAGCATAATTCACAACGGATTTTAATCTTGTTTGAAATTATGAGAATACTTTTGCACAAAGCATAAATCTTACTGTGTCCCAAATACACATTTTTCTTCCATTTTCCACTTCATATCCACGGTAAACCAGCACGGCAATGCTGTGTGGCAAGGATTTGTCGATTTGCCGTTTTTAGCGGTATTTAGTGGAATATTTTGCTGTACCGGCCAAAAAAATTGCCGAAATGGATTTGCCGGCAAAAATTTTGCCCCGACATTTTCAATCAATGCGAACACAGCTTCTAACAAGGTTCTGCGTTTCACGCAAACATATTACAGAGTGGATTTTTAATTGAAACTAGCAAGAACGGCAAAAAATCGAAAATGTACACCAAAATGCGTTGGGGATTTTCTTTAGCCTTTTTGCCGAAGCTCGAATTTGTCGTTTGCCGAAAAAAAAGATCTTAAATCTAAAACAAGGGTGCGTATATTAAATAAATCCAAATATCAAACGAATTAAGCGGAACTACTAATTTTACGCGCTGACGCGCAGTCGAATTTCTAGACTACGATTTCTGCGCGCATCTTGTCCTGCTTAAGTTCTCTTTTTGAAAAAAATGTTGTCGCAACACTGGATTTTTTTTTACGTATACACATATTTATTTATATTCTCCGAAAACCGAACCTTATTTCTGCTCAATTTGCAGTTCTTAGTCCAAATTGACGACGATGGACTGAAGGAATTCCAGTCAATGGGGGTCTGCGCCTTTAGGAACGTAAATATGGTTGAAGAAGAATGTGCTCTTAGAGTGGAACATGCGTAGAGGAAAGAGAGAAGAATATCTCGTGTTATCTGAAATATAATCATCAATGATTAATGCAATCAGGCAAAATAGTCATTTTTGCTATATAAAAGCACGAGCCACATACTTACCGTATTTTTTGCACTTAGATCATTGAGCACAGTTTCAGCGGATAGCTTCTTGCTGAGATCGATCAGTTCTTCTCGTGACCACAGTAACATTGAATGAAGAAGTGAAGGGATAACTTCTTCTCCGATCGAGGCAGAAACTTCTTTCGATGCTCTGCTGCTAGCAGCCAGACGAGAGCTACTCTCGATAATAGCAAGAAGAGCAAGAGACTGAAACAAAAGGCATAAAGAGAAACAAAAAAGAAAATTTAAAACGGCATCGAATTAAGTGGCTGGAGACTGAAAAAAAATCAACATACTTGATATCTCACTGGGGCAATATTCATGAACTGAGTGATGAGTCGTCTTCCTTTAGGAATGTTTACAATCTTCGAAATCATGTTTGGTGTGAAAACGTGAGTCATTAGCACTCCCATCTTCTCTTCAATCTCGGATTCACTGCAAGCAATTTTTTAATTCATCCGGTAATCCTGCTATGGTATTTTTTATCACATTGGTTTCCTACCCCACTCCCCGCGTGGAAGAAACGAAAGGTGTCGATAGGAAACCACCGGGAATAAGACAAGGATCCCGCTTGGACAGCCGTCTTCCCAGTGGTCTCCACGTGGATTCCCAGGGGGTTCCTATCAGTGCCTTTGAAGTTTCTCCCAGTGAGCATTGAGGTGGGAAACCAGTGGCAAGTTCTAGATCCCCACTGGAAAAAATACCAGATTCTCACCTCGACGGAGTGGGATGTCTCATTTTGTCCTCGCACTGTAGCAGAGTCAACACAGAGTTTTCAACAATTAATAATACAGTCTTCAACTTTCGGCTGCTTGCTTTTTTGCTTTCATCGTCTGGTGAGTCTACATGCACCGAAACATCGATCAAATGCCTGGTAAAAAAATGGTGAACTTTTTTTCGAACAAAATGGATATTCAAAATACCTGGGATTAGATGTGGTACTAGATACAGGTTTGCCCAGACTGCCACTGAACTTTGGAGCGTTGTAGTTTCTTGGGACCAGCTTCTACAATTCGTTTTGTGTTAAATTTTTTCCTCAATGATCAATATATATTAGATACCTCCTTCCTCTTTTTGGTTTCCTCGTGAACATCATCCCCATTAACCGAATCAGAATCTCGAGCTCGTTTCTGAGACCACAACTGTAATAAAAAAATACTTATTGATAACATTTTTTTTCGATGACTATACAATTACCGTGTAGTAGTAGTCTTCGAGATATGGATTTCCACTTCCCAGACATTGCAATAGCTGAATCTTGATAAGCCATTCTCTCTCCTTCTTCGACATGAATCCAGCATACGGATCGAATGCAAAATCTTCTATTGTTTTGCCAGTAGGAAAGCCTAAAAGGAATAGTATGGAAATCATTTATAGCAATATATCACCTGGAGGCTTTCGCTGCGACATATTTGACATAGATGAAGAGGGTCGATTACGCCATGAGTCAGAATGTTGCATTGAAGGATGCATTCTTTGCTAAAAAATTTCAAAATATATACCAAAGATTTAAGACAGTTACCATGTGATTCACCCCATACATTCCTGGCGGGCCCATCATCGGCGGGGGAACAGACATTCCATTATATCCAGGAGGGACAGTTCCTGCAAAATAAACATTATATATTACAATGTAGTATTTTATGAATCATACCTCGATTCATAGCAGCTTGTCGCTGTGCATTCCCATTCAAAACTTGAATGATAACAGGATGGGTTGGAGGAACGCCCGGAGGAAGAGGAATCTGAAATTAGAACATGAAAATGAGGTAACAACAAATTTAAAATATAAAAAAATAAATAAGCACATGACTAACCCGTCGCGCAGCGCACTCGAACCAAACAGGAATGAACTTGTGGAACTGGGGAGGAATAGCCATCGCCCAAGGAGGGGGTTGTCCAGATGGAGGTGGTGGATGAGACATTGAGAGAGATGGGCCATTCATCTGAGGAGGATATGGGCGATCTGACGTGCGCTGCCTCAGTGGTGGAGTGTGCACCTGTAATCTTCAATTATTTTAGGTTACTGAAAATCAAAATACATGGGACACCGTGTGTGACTTTGGAGCAGCATTAGAGTCGTGCGATTGAAACATGGCCATGAGAGTTGGGTGAATGGATGGCTGTTCGTTCTCGTTCTTCCTAAATTAATAAATTAATCGGTAAATGTATACAAACTTCATAGTAGAATTACCTCCTAGCTTCCTCGATAAGCTGATGATCCAAGTCGGATGCTGACAATGGCTTATTGGCAACCACATAAGGTGCTCTCTGAAGAGTCTCGCTGAAACATAAGAAGATATGAGTTGACAAATTAAGTTTACGGAAATTAGCAGCACTCACGGTTGTTCAAATGTTCTCTCCGAATTGAAAGCTCGATGAACCGCATCATTCTTCACATCGGATGGCCGAAGAGGAGGGAAAGGTTGACGACTTTGATTATCATTTTTATCTTGTTGATTTCTTGCCTATAAAATGCATTTGCATTTGGAAAGACCAATTTGGAAAGATAAATACCCTATGTGCTTCTTCCATGTATTTCAAGAAATAGTCGGAATCGTCGTGCTCTATGATAGATTTCTGCACTGCAGCACTTCCAGAAGACCACAAATTGAAGAGCCCATTTGAACCAGAGTCCCAGGGATTGTCTTTCAGAGAGGACTGCTAAATAAACATTTCATATGATCACAATAACCACAACTCACAAATGATGTTTCATCGAAATTAAAAGAGGGCATAGGCAGATTGGACGCATCAGGAGCATCAGTTGACCGACCAGGAACTCTCCAAAGTTCGTCAAATCGCTTTCCCAGTGCATTAGTCTGAACGAACGGAAGTATTTTCGGAGCTGTGCATTAGGCAGAAACATTCAATTTAAAAATACTAACTTGTTCTGCATAGTTCGACAAATCCGGATGGTCAAAGTCAGAAACAATATCGGCGCCGAATGTATCCTCATTATTGGCATCATACTCTTCCCTTCCAATCACCTCATCGTCTTCTGGCATTTCACCAAACTCGAAATCATCAAGATCATCCATTTCTCGAAGCAAGAGTTACCGACAAACCATTCACTTCTGCAACGCACAATTACTTCATGCTTCGTGATCCACGCATTACACACTTGTCATATACGTGAGTATAGCAAACAAATAAGGACAAAAACATTGTGTAACATTAATAAGGCAGAAGAAACAGATCGATTTCACGGAATGAGGCTCAAAACGGCCATTCCATTGGAAAAACGGTGGAACGGTCAACCACTACGCAATCAGGTACATCGCTGTAGGAATTTACACCATATGGACATTTTCTGGCAATACAATGATTATTACAGATGAATGTTCATGTATCCTGTACACTGCTTGAAATCGTATGTGTATCCTGTCTACTCAAGTAGCATTTTCACATGATTTAGTTTATATCAATTTGCAAAGTGCGTAGAGTGTGCGGAAGGATGGATGGAAATTGATAACAGCTTAGCCTCAATCATTCACTTTAAATGCTTAAGACTAAAGCATTTCGCGCATTTTGTTAGACTTATTACGCTTTTAAAAGTGACCTATTTAACTTTAGCCGAGGAAGCAAAACTTAAGAACACTTTTCATTTGTTCCACCGTTAATACTTGCTCATCAACATTAGATAAGCATCTGTTTCTAAATACTTCCCTCTAGTCTTCCGATTATATGCCCAGTAGAGTGCTTTATAGTTTAGGCGTCTGATGGATTACACGCCTCCTTTCCTTCGTAACTAAAGTAATCCTTTGAAGCTTTTCCTTGCCATCATTAGAATCACGCGTTTGTTTCGTATGTGCTTTCCGCAATATTGCGCGCAATGGCATATTTCTACTTTAGTGCATTTTAAAATTGCATATTTCTTTTGTTCATAATAGTAGGTGCTACTTCTTTTTATAAATCGGATGATAACATTGATTCAGAATTGCCTACCTTTCGGCAGCTGCCGAAATCTCAGTAATGGTAACTCCTAATGGTATGATAACGAGTGTTGACCGTTCTCAGTTAATATCTTCAAGGTGATCAAGGAGTCCAGTTCGGTCCACACGAGAAAGGTGGTCTTCCGGGCGGAGATTGGAACATGAGCCAAGCTTGTCAGCCATCAACATCTGCTGAATCCGCAGCAATTGCTCGTGAGTCCACTTGCTTTTAAATATAATCAAATTATTCCTTAGCTCTCGCAATAACCTACCAAGACACCTCTAGTGATCTAACTCCAACAGATGAGAATGATCACAAGTATGTCGGCTTGGTCAATCAGGTACGTCTATCGTTAATTTGTTTACTAGCTCGATTGTGCCCCGGCCTTCTTCTGGGGCTAGCGGAGAACGTTTTGCAATCCGTACACACCGAAGAACAGACACAGCTCTTTATATATATAAGTGTGGATATTTTATATCTCTTTTAAGGCCATGACTTGTTATCTCAACTCGCTGCTCCAAACTCTGTACATGACGCCAGAGTTTCGAAATGCCATCTATGAGTGAGTCGATCTACAATGCGGTTAAGTGAAATGCGATAGTTGCAGGTGGGAGTACACGAGTAACCGCAGCGAGATGCAGTCGATCCCGTGTCAGCTACAGAAGCTCTTCCTGCTTCTGCAGACTTCCGATGCAGACTCTCTCGAGACGAAGGAACTCACGGCTGCATTCGGATGGAGCAGCAACGAGGGTAGGCATCCTCCCTCATCTAAACTGAAGATAAGTCACTTGCAGCATACGATCAACACGATGTGCAGGAGCTGTGCAGACTAATGTTCGACGCTCTCGAAATGAGGTGGAAGGGCTCGAAACACGAAAAGCTTATTGAGCAGCTCTATAGGTTCGTTCAGTATCTCGATAAAAAAATGTATGATGGTGGTATCATGAAACGATTAAAGCTATTAAGAGGGACAATGGAGGACTTCGTTGCGTGTCGGTCGTGCGGGCGTGAATCAGTTAAACCTGACGTGTTCCTTGATCTCCCCCTCGCTGTAAAGCCATTCGGGGCCACGGAGGCATTCAAGAGTGTTGTCAGTCCATTTACTCTTGTTACTTCTTTTTGAATTCTCATATTTGGATGCGGAGTATTAGGGGTCCATCTCATCGTAGCTTTTCCTCTCTTTGCCGCGTCATAACAATACATCATGTGGACTCAAGGGTTTTCATTTGCTCACTCTCATCTATTTATCTTTTTATTGATTGGGGGAGGGCTCGAATGAAGGAAGGAAAGCTAAAGACTCCTTCTTGAAAGGAAAGAAAAAAAAGTAATAAAGAGAGGGAGAGAGATTGTCGAATGATGTGTGCACTTCATAGAAGTATAGGAAGGAGAAATTGGAATTATAATGAGATATTATGGAAACTTGTGAGAATTAAAAAGGAAAAAAAGAATATATTCTCTAAGAATCAATAATCAAGCTCATCCCAAAATTATGAATTTTCTTTATTTCTGTATTTTGATGTAATAAACGGTTCTGAAACCGGTGGACATGCTCATTTTGCTCCTAGAGCCTTGTTTTGCTCCAGACGCCATTGTTAAATGTTAAATGCGTAAAAAACGTCGAAAACACATTTTTACGCATCTAACAATACTTGAATGTGCTAAATTTACGTGAATACCGTTTATGGGGTAGAATTAGAGTCTGATCACGGCCATTTAGTTCATTTTTCACGAATTATTAAAGTACTAGTCCGGCTGCCCCCCGCCTTCGGCGGGGCCCTGTCCTAGCGGAGTATCTAGGTTTCGCAATCACTCGTTTCGCAACTTGTTGACGCGCGATCTCTCTCCTCATTTCGCAACTGTTTCGCAATCCGGACAGACGGCGGGACACTGCGCTTTATATATAGGTATAGATGTTTAAAAAATGTAACTTCTCACCCAGCTGAAAGGATTCGAGTGAGTTACATCGATCGAATCCGCATGATGGGACGATCCAGAATCTCTAAATTCACCCAAAAAGAACTGGGCAAACGTAGCACTCCCTCCTTTCACGAGATCTGAGCCATGGAACTGGGTTACGGTAGGTTACGGTTATTGGGGTACTGTAATATCGATTGGATACAGTAGTTTATTTGACGATAGCTTCACCCAACCTCCATTTTTCACTTTTGGACAATGACTCCCTGGTTTTTTGGGCAGTTCTACAGAATGTCGTACCAAAAATAGTGGGGGTATGAATGAGGAAGAGTTATTTATTCTAACAAACACTAACGTGAACCCTCAGCAGCTGTACCATCATACCCTATCCTACCTTACTTCCTCCTCATTCCTACCCCCTCTAATATTGGTACGACATTCTATAGAAGCGCCGTTTTTGTGGGGAGTGAAATTCGATGCAGTGCTAGACTCTTCGGTAAAGGGCCTCATGCAGCTTAAATAAGATGATTGTAGGAAGAGGCACTGGGTGCATTCGTGCAGCCGGAACTGCTCGACGGAATTAATCAGTACATGTGCGAGACGTGCAAGAGCAAGCAGGATGCACATAAGGTACGCGAAGGGAGAAGATACGGAAGGAATTGAGAACACTCAGGGTCTGAGAATTACCTCCTTCCCTTACCTCCTCACCATCCAACTGAAGAGATTCGACTTCGATTACACTACTTTCAATAGGATAAAACTGAATGACAGGTGGGCGTAAAATTATTGTCTTGATTATACGTATTTTTCCCAAATGTTTATTTTGTCCAGGGGCCGCAAAGCATTGCTAAATATTCCGTGAGACAAAGGTTTTTTTTAAAGAGTATCGTTTCCTGATCTTCTTGATCTGAATCCATTCGTTCATAAACCAGAGGAGAAGACGAAAGGGAAGGATGATGAGACTGAGTGAGTATATTTTAGTATTGAATAATAACATTTTCTTAATATTATGTGCATTATGCTCTTCCTCAATACCTGTACTGTGGTGGTTGAGGGAGGAGTCGCCATCCGATACTCCGATGGACGAGACATCCAGTGTCATCGAAGCCGGTCAGTTGTCCATTCTTTGATCTTTATTCGAAGTGTTCTATTGGAGGTAAGGGAGGGGTAGGTCATCGATTGGACGTGGTAGAGGCAGATCGACTGCTGGAGAAGGGCCCCTTCGTCTACGAACTGTTCTCCGTGATGGTCCACCAAGGGAACGCTGCCGGAGGACATTACTTCGCATATATAAAGTATGAGAACTATAGTGCTTTCTCTTTTACTTGATATACAATCTATGTAATCACATATATTAACCATTTTATTTGCACAGGAATATGGATAAAAGTGCGTGGTACTGCTTCAATGATACTCGAGTAGAGATTGCGACTCCACTTGAAGTCGAGAAGAGCTTCGGAGGAATGCAAGGAGGATGGACGAATAGCAACACAAATGCATACATGCTTATGTATAGACAGGTACTCAACGTTGTTTATTTATTTATCTTGTTATCCTCAAGAGGAAACATACAGTTTTAACATGATGTACGTTTAAAATCAATCTCTTTCAAATTATCATTGAATGAATTGGTTCAGGTTCGCAAAGACAAGAATGCGAATTTCATTCGAACCGTGGATCTGCCTCGTCACATGGTTGATCTGAAGAAGAAGTGGAAGGAGCAGGAAGAGGCGAAAGAGGAGAAGAGGAAATACGAAGAGAGTCTACTCAAGGTATATCCCCCAATTACACTGTGTGCATCTTCTACCCATCTCAATAATTTCAGATAACAGTTCACGCCAATGGAGTCTCCGTTCCTCCTGAGATTGCTTCTACTCCATTCGAGGTCCGCTTGACTCATCATCGAATTGATATAATATTTTAAAACAAACTCCGCACGTACTATTTACATTTACAGATCTCGCTTCCCCGTGAGAACACAGTAGAAATTCTGTGGAATGAAGTGGTGAAGCACTTCACATCAGTGTTCAAGGAGAAGGGATTGGAAGGACCATCGAAGAAGAATGGAAGACTCATTCAATGCAGCTACGGAAAGTATATGAGGGCGGAGTTCGTCTCTCCTGCTGATATGAAGAAGGTGTGTATTATCGAATATTGGGTTGTTCATGAGTTGGAAGATTGGATGGTGAGAAGACATTTTAGAGAATATAACTCACAAAAAAATTAGGAAATAAATACGGCCAGTAATCGTGGGGAATTTTTCACCTCGTTCTTCTGGGTTAGATCAAGAATGTGAAAACCGCGCACGTACGTCAAAATAGTAGGGGCGATCATAAAAAGGTGCTTCTTGCATCTGCTTTATTTTCAGAAATCTATTTCTCAAATGTTTTCTCTGAAATGTGATATGAACAATAGAATGAGAAAGGAGTCTCTCCGTTCAGAAGAAACTGCTCACGCTGCTGCCCTCTGGTCAAATGATCGTGCAGAAGAGTCTCTACTTCATCTATGATACGAAGAATCCGAAACAGCCCTGTTTCAGTCCAGTTCACAACGACAGGAAGATGTATACGTGCAGTGTGAGTCCCTCCTTTCCCTTTGAGACAATTTAATCTTTTTAGGTTCATCTTGTCAAAATAAAGGAGAGGAAAGTCGAGCAGCCGTTCCTATTTCCAATTGCGGAAACTGAAACGGTACTTTTCTCTAACGCCATATGGCCTTTTTTGGGAGTGAAAAAAGCTAGTTAGTCGGCCACCCGCAGATACGGGGAGGGGGGGGGGGGGTGACTGGCCAACAGCGCCGCGCAAATCGATGTAGCTCTCTTCAGACTGACTATAATCTATTAAAATACCTCTTGGTAGCAGAATTTCGAGCACTACCGAATGAGTTATGGTAGCTATCGATATAATGACACGAAGAAACTTTTTTCTAAGTTTGAAGCGAGTTGTTAGTGTTTTCCCAAATGTCGCTGACCAGTTGTCATGCGCTCGCAGGTACGGACTTCCACGAGCTAAAAACCCAGGTTTTCCGGGCCGCTCGTTTTCCATGGAAGGAGCGATCCATTGCCCCCTGTAGCGCAGCTTCTTTGAAAGGGGACTGCATTCTGGAAAATCCGGCTCCTTAAAGTAGGGCGATTTAGGGTACCAGTGGCCGTCAGTTATGTGACTGGCTCAGGTATGCATGCGGGATTCCAGTATTCAAGAAATTGTATTTTACTGCCAAAAATAATTATTGTTGCCGAATTTGATGAATTTTATTATGGACATACCCTTGTTCGGATAAAAATGCTTGATTTGAACAAAATCTGTAAATATGGTTTTTAAAATCTACTACTCAAAGAGCGTAACTCGATCAATTTTTGAACACCATTTTTTTGTTTCGCTTGCAATAATGAGATTTGCAAAAGCCCTCGTACGACCATGTTCTGGAAAGGCCGATTTCCACGTCTTATTGTCGAAAGATTTTTTTCATTTTTTTTCCACAACAAATTTTTGATTGTCAAAAACGTTTTATCTTCAAACCTTCCATTTTTACGAGTGTCCCTTTAGATTTTTCAATTTCCCCAGACCTACCCTTTCGACTACTGTGTGACCCAGGAAACTAGAATACTGTATTTAATGACATACTGGTTTCGATTGGGTACGGTACTCCCAAGTTGCTACCAAGATAGCTGTGTTTTGTTTATGTATGACCCTACCACCGTTGGCAACTGCTAGGTTAATGGAGGGGGGGGGGGGGTAAATTCATTCTTGTCTCTTTATATAGCAGGAAATTAGATATTTTTAGATATATGAAATTAGTATTTTTTTATTGCACGAGTTCAAAATCATACCCTCGCTCCAGCTCCAAAAATCCGTCCATTCCCCGTTTCAGAAATGGAGGAGCACTGGCTGTTTTGACATCCGAACTAGCGATAAGACATATTGGATTTTATTTCAGATAACTCGTGTCCGTGAGCTCTTGGGTAGTTACCTGTGCGAGAAAGATTTCAAGGACTACAGAATAGTACTTGAAAGAGGAGTGGACAAATTCGACCTTCTAGATGCACCCGTGAAGCAGTTCCATGACTTCTTCAGAACGGGTAATCAATTAGTAGTGAAAGAGTGGAAGGAATGAGGGGAGGGGGAGGGAAGAGGAGTGAGAAAGATGGATGAGATTGCAGATGTAGAGCACTGCATATTGTACGTTGACGGAGGTTCACCCGGAGAAGAGACGGAGAAGGACAGGTGAGCAGATGAGAGATGAAGGAGAGGGGGGAGTGAAGGGAATGATGGATGAATTGGCAGGAAGTTGATGAAAGATATCAATCGAGTCGAGAATTCACTCATGTACCAGATCATTGACAGACATAAGTACAGCCTCAAACTGAGAATCGAACTGCCCTCCCAGGGTAAGCTGCTTCCCTCTCAATATGAGAGCAGTTGGGAAGAATGGACATTGCAGACGAGCTATCCGAACACAAGAACAGTATGGTGGTGGATGAAGTATGCGAGAGGCCTCCCTCTGCCACAGTGAACTGCCCTCCCATGGAAGTGATCGAGGTGACCGAGAAGTGAACACTAGACTTTTAATGGCGACGTAACCGGTTATGACAGTTTGCTCGTAACAGGTTACGAAAACTCATTCGTTACAGTTCACGAATCAAGTGAGCGGTTACGAGAGTGGGTGCGACAAATCTTTCAAATATGTATCATAGCAAAAAGACCTCAATGCCCCAAAAATCGTGCTCAAATTCGTAACCGGTTACGAGATAAATAAATAATCAGTTACGAAGCCGCTTCAATAACAGTGAAAATTAAAATGAGTGGTTGGAAAATTCGATCGTAACTGGTCATTTTGTTACTGAACTGTTACTTTTCAAAGTCTAGTGAACACACACTTCATCCTCACTTGTTTTTATAGGAAAACTTGTATGCGCGAGTGGAGTCGACTCCCTCTGTAGTCTCGTCGACGGAAGATATGGAGGACGACTGTGGTCTGAGTGGAGAATCAGTGTGCAACAACACTCCACAGATGAGTCCCGTCGTGAGTGAAGGAGAAGATGCATGGGAGACGAATCACATGGACAATCCAGAGAATCAACAGATGCTCATAGCCAAGGTGAGTGATGGGGAGGGGAGGGGGAGGGAAGGAGGAAGAGGAGGATGCGCATTGAGATCACCTCTCTGGGAGAGTTCACTGCAATGGAGAACGTGTCTCATCCTTACGTCGATGAGGTGCACTCGACTACCAGCAGCAAGACACTTGTGAGGAGTGAGGGAGAAAAGAAGGGAGAGACACCCATCATACACTTACTAGAGGAGAAGGACAACGGTACGTTCACATCTCCCTTCCCTCTTCTACTCAATTGGATGTTGTGAGAGTATCCATCGAAAGGAGTCTAATGTTGCAGTCATCCTTCTGGACGTGGACAAGAGAAGTCGCGTGAGGGATCTTCGACTGTGGCTGGCGAAGAAGTAGTGATACTCAGTTGACTCTCTTCTCTCATCTCCATTGTAGATGCGGCATCGAATCAGCCACCTTCTCCTTCCATGTTACTTACGGAGAGACGGGATCGTATGAATCGAATTCCAAGGACGAAGATGCACTCGACACGTGGAGAACTGTCCATAAGGTGCACTCACGGCACTAGGACGGATCACCAACCTCGGAAATAATACCCTTCTGTAGTATTTGCGGAGAAGTCTTACTGACGGTCTGTGAGCATATTGTGAAAATACTACTACGGAAGGGCACCATTTTTTTTGGTTATCATCCGTCCTAGTTCCGCACTCTTTTATAGGAACACTTTCTCATCTCAACCATTTCAGTTAGTGATGAAGTTGCGACCGGCATTGAAGGAAGATGAGAAGATGGTGAAGGTGTTCCGATTTGAGATGGACGAGTCTGATGTGAGTAGAGAGGGAGAGGGAAGGCGTAATCCATTTCATTGCAGAGAGATAAATGGCGTCTCCTCTTCGAGATTGCCCTCAGCCCCAATTCGAAAGTGGCCGAGGTGAAGAAGAAGTGTCAGCGGCTCTTCCGAGACAAGTATCAGGAGGACCTCCAGATAGAACAGTCAGCATTTCATTCCATCTACTGTAGGCGTATCCTTCCCGCCACAGGATCCATCTGCGTTGTCTGAAGCAGAAGCGGGCGGAGTTGGCGGATGTGGAGAAGGTGAACGAAAGACTGGGAGTGCAGTGGAGTGAGAACCTATACGTGCATCTTATTCCTCCTGAGAGAATCGAAGAGACGAAGGGAGGAAAACAGGCCATCTTTGTGAGGAGATTCAGACCCAGCTGTGTAGAGGTACGCCCCCCCCCCTCTCCCCTCTCTCCCCTCCCCTCTCCTATGAATGACTCTTGTAGGTGGACAAGATCGACTTCGTGCTGGTTGATCCCACTCTGGGAATGAGTGCTCAAGTGGACAATTTCAAAGAAGCAATTAGTCATCGATTCCATGTCGCTCCTGAGAACATCGAGTTCACCTACGTATGTTAATTTTGTGAATATTCGTTCAATTCTATATGTTTCATTCACTTTTCGATTTATTCCGAGTGAGAGCTAACTTCTTTACAATGTAGATGTACGAATGAGATGATGTACCTTCAGACTCAGAGTGCATGGGAGAAGTGGCCTTTTGCGAAGAGTCGGATCGATCTGCACGAATGTGTGCAGTGGAATGAGAATCCATTCAAGGACACTCTTCTCACCATCATCTCTCATATCGTTGTCTACTTCAGGTTTGTATGCATTCTTGATGCGAATTTGTGTATTGATTGGGAAGATGTAAGATGAGGAATTGTAGAGACAAGACGGAAGATAGGAAGGCACTCACGGAGGAGGATAGGAAACTCATTCGGATCAGGGTGAGTGGAGGAGGAATGCACAGTAGACTGGATGAGAGTGGAGCGGCACTCATCTTCTCATTGCAGGATATGGGACAGACTGCGACAGTCCGCAGAAAGGAACGGGCACTTCGTATCCAGATGAGCAGCTTCTCTGAGTCGTGATCTACCTCTACGAGTCCCCCTCTCTCTTCTCCTCTCCCATCACTCTCTCATCATCCCGCCCTGTGAACGTGTTCTCCAATTCGTGATACATACAGTACTAGAGGGAACTGAGAGGGGAATCTCCGATGAAATAGGCCTCCAGGGAAAATTTATCCCTGTCACAATTCGTCTTTGAGTCCCCGCCCGGTTCTAGCATTTTTTATACTGTCTTTTCCTTTCGCTACATTAGTCTTACTTTCTATCATACTTGTCGCCTATTGTTTGCTAATGAATGAACCAACCCCGTGTTTCCTTTCACTTTGATTACATGAGGTATATAAAAGTATATATTATATATTAAGATAGTACGATTTTTTTCTTCTCGTCTCGTTCATTGTTTCAACTGTGACCGTTGATTGAATTATATAAATAATAATTGCTTTCGGTTTGAAGTTGAGATCATAAAGTTCACAAAAGCTTTGCTATACTTGGTGATCAGTAAAATTAGCACTAAGCTCAAGCTTCTTCAGAAATGAGCGGGAGAATTACAAGAAGTCGCAGTAAGAACAGTGAAAACGTTGAAATGAAAAGGGAAGATTTTGAACAGGAGGAGCCTAAAGTTGCGAAGAAACAGAAAGGTGCACTTGCTAATGGAAGCGTAGAGGAAGGGGAACTACATTTTACAGGAGTGAAAATGGATAAAGAAGTCAAGGAGAAGAGGATAAAGAAAGACGAAAATGAACCAATTAATGCAGCGACCAATGATGATGGTCAGACATTGAACACATATATTGAGATTCATACTTACAGTTAGGAGTGCAATTTGTTATACAGTACTGTGCAAAAGTTTGGAAACATTTTTCAACTTATCATAATGGATGAGCACCAAAAAAGTTCTGAAGTGAATGGTAATCATCAATGGTTGTAATGTGACCACAGTTACTGTAGTATGAGGTAAAACCGACTTTCGGTTGAGGTTGAAAAAAATAATTTCAAACACTCACGGAAACTGCACGTAAAACAGTAATCTTAAGGTGTATATCCATACACCATATGGCTATAATCTCGTGAGGTTTATCTCTTGAATGCTCCAAACCATGAGTCTCTAGCATGACGTTGAATGGGGTTATGATAAGTTGAAAAATGTTTCCAAACTTTTGCACAGTACTGTACTTGCACTCCCAATGTAGCAATGTAATGGGGAGAGGAGTGATTGCAGCTTCGTTGAAGAAAGAAGGAACGGAGAAGACGAAGAAAGGAAAGAAAGTGATGGAAGGAGAAACGGAAAATGAGAAGAAGTTGAGAGAGACGATTGGGAAGAATGTGAAGGAAGCTGCTGAGGGAAGCACCAAGAGACTGGGAATGCATGCTAGTGCTGCAGGTAGAAGAGGGGGAGGGGAGGTGTGAGAGTCCCCCTACAGGAAGTGTCTCTCGAGCCATCCACGATGCGAGATCCATTGGATGCCACTCTTTCGCTCTCTTCGTGAGGAATCAGAGACAGTGGAATAGCAAGCCCATGGAAGAGAGTGTCGTTCAAGAGTGGAATCGAACTATCGAGGTTGAAAGGACGAAATTCATGGTGGATAACTATGCGATTGATGTTGAGGATACGGGTTTTCCTCTTCATATGATTCTCCCCCATGGTTCATACCTCCTTAATCCGGGATCTCCCGATGCACAAAAACTGGAGAAGAGTCGGTGAGTGAGAGGGGGAAGATGAAGAAGTGGTAATGACTGTAGGGATGCCATGCTGGAGGAATGTAAGAGGGCCGAAAGACTGAACATTGAAATGTATAACTTCCATCCAGGTGAGTTAATATCCCATTTGAAAGAGAGATTCTATTCATATCAGGATCGTCCACTGGAGTCGGATCTCAAGAAGATTGCATTCGTACTGTAGCAGAGACGATCGATTATGTGCTAGAAAGGACGGACAAAATCAAACTAGGTTCTCAGTTAGATGTTTTAAATATTTGTTCTTTTAATAACATGATTCTATATTGACAACATATTATTCAGTGGTGGAAACAATGGCAGGCCAAGGACACACTGTGGGAGGAACCTTCGAAGAGGTACGGTAAGACAATGGAATCAATGCAAAATAGAATGCAGATTCGATCGATCCTGGACCAAGTGAAGGGGAATTCGAAGAGAGTCGGTGTATGCATCGATACGTGCCACATCTTCGCCGCAGGTTCGATGGAGGGAGGGAGAGATGAGACACGTAGTATTGTTAAGGATATGACATTCGAACTAAAGAGAAGTATGAAGAAACGATGGAGGTCAGTCTATGGATGGTCGAAGGTTGAGAGTGAATTGGATGAACTCTAACTGATAATGGAAAGCATTCATTGGCACACGTGCGAACTATTTGGATAGATGAGATGGAAGAGGAAGAGAAGATGCTGGTCAATGATATTAGTCACGTGAAGAGAAATTGTCGACGAGAAGAAAGACTTGTCGATGAATGGAAGTGACGTAATGAGAACAGCAGAAATCTTACTGACACAGCAGAAACTTATTCGACTCTTATCACATAGTTTGGAATATTTGTAGAAATTCGGGGAGATTGTTGGATTCGATCGATTGATGGCATTGCATCTCAATGATTCGAAGAGTGAGTTAAGAGTACAAGTGAGATGAACTAGTCGATTGTTGAGGCGAATTGGGCTGTAATCTGGACAGACACGAAAACATTGGGAAAGGAAAGATCGGGATGGAGGCATTCGAGTGCATCATGAATGATAAGAGGTATCATGTGTACATTGAGTTGTCATACCCATTTCTCATAGATTTGACGGCATTCCTCTCATTTTGGAGACTCCGGAGGGTGATTATGCCAATGAGATGATTCTACTCTATGGTTTGGAGAAGAAATAATCGATCTCTGCTACTATCATCAGACCAACTTCCCCACTGATACTGTACTATGGTTAATTAATTGATAAACCTGATGTTTCTTGTGTTACTGTTCGTGTATCCCATCGGGATCTAGGCTGTCGTGCAATCGAACTCTTTCTTGCACAATTTCTCCAGTTTCTCCTTTTCATTATGCACCCAATCAAAGAGAGACGAATTCGATCTATGCACTCTACACGTAGCACCAACTTACCGAACCCTTCGTTAATTGTAAGTTCAACATCTTCACCTATTCAATACCAATTCGATACAGTACCCTTCGTGTCAGGAGACTTGTGGACCACACCAGGTGCAATAAACCGGAAGTGTATTTTAGTCCCGTCCATCTTCCTTTCTTTCTCTCTTTGGTTGATCGTTCATCGACAAAAGGGATGGTTCAGCTCACGAGTCGACTGATCACTCAAAGATAAAGAGATGCTCCTCTCTCTCTATATAAGAGATACTCCTTTCTCTCCATCTCAATCACTGCGATGCAGCCACTCTCCAATACAGTACTCGTCCTACTCCTCCTTCTCCTTCCTGGTCAGCCCTTCCTTCCCCTTCCACACTTACCGTATCTTCAGTCACTCTTTCCTCGCCACTCAATGATCTATACAAGCGTGCTATTGAGAGGAGGGAGACGATCCTAGAGGATAAATTGATCAACCTCATTCGATCCTCAGTTCCGAGTGTAAGGCTTTCATTTCCTTTCTGTTCAACTTTGAAGACTGTGGATGCAATAGATAATTATCTTCATTTTCAGGGAATTGATGCCGCGCTTCCCAAAATCGCGGAATATGAGACGTTCAAACAGAGCCCTGAGGCGAATTTCATTCATGACGGAAATGGAAAACTGCACTTCCGACAGTTCAGAAGGATCAATCTCAACACTGTGAGTGATAGTCATCTCACTTGGCATGATTGATGTGTTCAGGTGATGTCATCTCGATCTGGAGTCTGATCCCTCCCCCTCCCCCCCCCTCTCTCCTCTCCGATCTCATCTCCATACGAGTGTCCACTCGGGTACAATCGAGTGGGGGATAAAGCTTCTTCTCCCGAAGTGGCTCAACTATCCATTGTGTCATTGGACTCCTCCCTCTAATGAGTATCACTCGATATAGGATGTCTTCCTCACTCATCTAAACTTCTCCATTCTCCCTCATCTCAATTTCCCCTTTTGTCGTGTCTCCTTTAGATTTCTCCTTCCCTTCCTCATTTCAACTCTTCTTTCGTCTCTTCATTTCACTCCTTCCCAATATTTCATTCATTCTTCTCTCTCGCAGGCTCAATCTGAATTTCAAAGTGAGAAATCCAGAAGGGGAAAGGGAAGGACAGAGAATGATCTTTCACTCTCCTTCGCTCTCCTCTCACTATTCCCGATCACACAGTTACATTTATTCCTAGCAGTCCTGTCTAATAATTGATATTGTTTTATCGTCGATCTCATGGAATCTCGATGAATGAAGCCTTACCTTTTACATCGAATCTCGTTCATTACTTTACAAGCAGTTCGAATGCAACTGATGATGTAGTCATACTCTTCTCCACTTCTTCTCTTCTCTCCATCTGCCCTCGATAATTAATTCCCCCGATTAGCTTGATCTACCTCGTAAGTCGATTCGGGAGTTCCATTCATGGATGGCTGAATCGTATTCTCTCCTCTTCTTCCTCTAAATTGGTCTTTTCTCCCCTCCTTCTTCCTCCTTCTCCCTCCTTTTCTCTTCACTCCTTCTCATTATAGTTCCTACTCAATTCATGCCTTCTCTTTGTTGACTTGGATGGGGAGATGGTAGATCTGAGACAGATGACATCTCCACTCCCTCCACTCCCTCCCCCTTCTTCCTCTTCCCCATAATCACTTTCCCCTCCTCTTACTATACTTATCGTATCCCCCCATTCAGTCTTCCTTCAACTCCTTCCTCTTTTTCTTCATCGTTTATTGTCTCTCGTAGTGTCATGATTACATTTGTGTCGCTCTCTAAACGGAGGCTCAATCCCCCTCCTCCTCTCTCCTCATCCCTCCAGTCCACCCTCCCCCCTTCCGAGATAGATCCCATTACAATTTTATTCTTCTTCTCTTCCTCAGCTGCATATTTTCCAGTTGGGCAGACTGAGATAAAGAGAGGGAAGTGATAGGAGGGAACATTGAATGGTCTCCAGATTGAGATGGACCTCACTCCTTTCCCCCTTCACTGGGGGTCTCTCCCTCTCTTCATATATCCCCTCTAGCCCGGTATCGTCTTTCGATATGGGTAAAGATAGGGAATAGGGAGTCTCAGGAGACCAATGTGTCCATCTCCCCTTTCTTCCATCTCTCTTCCAGCTAACAAATCACTTCTCTTCTCCCTTTAGTGATTCCTCCCTTAGTTTGTTCATCTGTCTTCCTTGTCTCCTCTGGATCTTCCTTCCTTCTCCATTCTCTCGTGCATTTCGAATCTCTCTTCTCCATTCATATCTAATCGAGATCTCTCTTCTCAGTCTCCATCATCGATCGATATCCTTCCCCTCACGATGACCTACCCATGGCTCTTGGATCGATCTCTCTGACTCGATCTCTCCTCTTCTTTCTTCTCTTTCTTCCTCTCCTTTCAAGTGGCAGACACTCTGAATTGGACGAAACAGTCGCCAAGGTGAGAGATTCACTGAGGGGAAGGGGGAGGGGGGGGGGGGGGGGTGGAGGGAAGGAGAAGGAGTATCTCTTGCAGGTGGAATGTCTGGAGTGTGTGGTCACTTGGTCTTCGTCCTCTCAGTACTCCCTCGCCCCTAAGTGTGGTCATCCTCGTATGTGCAGTGGCACGGCCTGCTTCATGCGTATGTCCACTCTCCACCTCATTCCATTCCACTCACCGTCATAATTCCATTGCCTTCTCTCCACTCCCATTCATAATCCACAATTCTCAACTTATCTTTTAAATTGCGCAGTCGCTGTGTTCCAAAAAATCGAAATTTCCTCGGTGCCTCTCTGTTCTGATTTCGACGAGATGTACGATACATCTCAACCAGTTCACTTTTTGCACTGCAAAGGGTGTGTCATAGGGATGTTGTTGCAGGTCAATGCAAGCACTGTCCGGTGTATCAGTACATGATGGGTTGTCTCTCCCTCTCGAGATGGCAGACTGAGGACATCGAATTCGCCAAGAAGTCAGTGCTAATTCTTCATTTAATATGGTCCTCGAGAGGGATTTAGTAGTCACCAAGTTAATATTTCTTCCTTGTTCTGGCGCTTTCCTCTAACGAGTAGCATAAGGTGAGATAAGGCCTTTCGAAATCTGGGGAACTGCTGTGTGAAAAGATTAACTCAGTGCTTATTGCCATGGCTTGAGAGTAGTTATATCTTCGCGCATCTTTAGCGAAACGTTTTGAGCCAGAGCCTGTAGAATTGAATAATACGATTATATATGATGGAATAATGGAATAATGCGTATACACAAACTCATACATAGGCATATTCGTGGTATTTATTGAGATGGATTTAATGTGCAACCATGTCTTGCACAGTAGTGTTATCCGAATGTCTCGTGCACGTGCGCCAAAAATATAACGAAAATAAAAAAATATATTCCTTTATTTATTTGGTTTGGTTTGATTGCCTGTTCGCCAGTGAGTGAATTGGTTGTTGAGGGAGGTGGAACAGCGTGTATCGAGAGTGGGAGCTGTGCTCCTCTGTGAGGATTCATTCAATCAGACGACGTGCATCTGCAACAGGTCAGTTGATGGGGGAGAGAGAGAGAGAGAGAGAGAGAGAGAGAGATGAAATTGAGACGAGACAAGTGCAATTCCCTCCATCACAATCTCCCCCATTCGACGTATGCCGAAGGATTCTTCTCTGGAATCATCAACTTCGATGTAATCATCGGGAGAATAGATCCTAAGTGAGAACTGATTCCTCTCCTCCCATCTCATCTTCTCTCTTTCCAGTTATTTCTCAATCATCCCGGGTTCTCATCGACAGTCTCCTCATCTTCTTACGAGTTCTTCCTTCGTCTCAACGTTCTCACTTCTATACATCGCACTTCTCGTAATCTGGTGACCAATGGAGAGATAAAGACTGCATTCTCGAGGACTCGAACACTCTTTATCGAGGAAGTAGATCACATGGGGAAATGAGTGAAAGATGGGAGAGATAACCGTGAATGAAGAGATGCAATGGGAAAGAGTCATGGCTGGAGAAGGAGAAAGGAAGGATCAATGGAGATCTCAGGGGAGGTCTCCCATCATTCGCATCCTTAAGGAGAAAGGAAGGATCAATGGAGATCTCAGGGGAGGTCTCCCATCATTCGCATATCCAATTGAAGAGGAAATGAATGGAAACAATAGGATATGAGAGTGAGGGAAGTGAGGAGAAACTCGTAGAGAGGATGAATCAAATGAGTGAGAAGAGGAGAGAGAAGAGGAAAGGGAAGAAGAGTAAGGAAGAGGAGGATGAATTGATATTCGATCGAGAGGACAATCGATGTCCATCTGGTGATGATTTGAGTGACGAAGGTCTGTTCCCTCCAACTCCAATTGTCACTCCCGATGAAACCTCAATCGATAGATGGCTGAGTACCGTATTCTTCGTGTACCTCTGCTTCCTGCACGGATCCTCTTCCCTTCGGATATCTCACTTCCTCCTTCAATTCGACTACTCTATTCTTATGAGTGACATCCTCCACTCGATTCGACCCCTCCTTCTTAGTCTCTTCTTTCTCTACAAATGGTGCAACTCAATGAAGACAATGAGCCCGTAGGTAAACCTTTGACTTGCATGATTCCACTCTTGACTATGAGAATTCCTTCTTCATCATCGGAATCAGTGGGCAATACTTTCCCTTCACTCTTCACTCCCTTCACTCTGTAGACTCCAGAGAGCGAAGTTTCGTCATCCGTAGGCAATACTCGGGATGATTCATGGGGGAAGGGAGTGGAAGAAGGAAAAGTGGGAGAAGGAGGTGAAGGAGGGGTGGTGAGTTCAGTAGAGGAGGGGAAGACTCGGAAAAGGGGAGTTTTGATTAAGATTAAGAAGTGTTCAACAAACCTCGAATAGTTCCTTGGTTTGATGAGTACAGAAGATTTGACTTGAATGAGTCCTTCTTCATCATCAATTCTCTGAGTTCTCCTCGTGGAAGAGAAGAGAGAGTGAGTAGAGGAAGGAGGGAAGCTGAGATGGAGGGGGGTGGGGATAACACCTTCCATTCTCACAATGACATGGATCACAAAAGTAGATTGTCAGTCACCCATTTAAAGAAGGTGTAACAAGAATAAGTGACACTAATTCTCCTCTTCTCTATATCAAGATGGAGTAATCTGTGACACTTCGGATAAAGTGATATCTGATCGGGTTTCTGTTCTCTACATCATCAACGGAACCACATACGCAATTAATTTTTCGTGTTACTCCTACTTTAAAATTAATTTGGAAATATTTACACAACAACCACAGAATATTCTTATTAGTATGACAGACCATTTTTGAATGTTGGAAGTGCGTTGTGTATTACACATTTAACCGTTTTAGATTTATTTATTGTCCTTTGGATCTATTCTCACGACTTCGACCTACTGCACTCAATATCTGTCCTTTAACTAAATATAGAATTTAGATAAAAAAAGAAAGTAAATAAACTGAATACTTGATGGTAGTTGATGGAATGGCTTCAGTCGATGTTGTAGTTGAGCGAGAAGATGAAGAAAGAGAAGAAGAAGAGGTGGTAGATGAGGAGTGTGAGGAAGCTTCCTCTGGCCAATCTGTAGGTAGTTCCACTTTCGGTTCTGGAAAAGAAAGGAAACGTCTCTTCTTCGATCATTAGTCTCATCCCGCAACTGCCCCCCCCCCCCTTCCCCCCTTCCCCCTCTCCGCCTCTTCCTTCCCCACCTGCAGTCCCTCCAAACTCTAGTTCGTATCCACTGAGGATCCTATCCGAGATGAAGTCGAATTGTGCGAGTGGAGTACGGGGGTCATTGCAATCATCCTCTCCGCTGCACACACACACCGTACGCTTGTTCTCGACCTCCCTGGATACGGTAGTGACACTAATGATCGATTACTGATTGGACCTGTTACAATCTCTCCTCCTCTGGGCGAATTGAGCCTTGTCCTTCTCTCGAAGATGAATGCAACCAGCAGAAAGAGTCCCGTTGAAGAAGGCATTCACAACTGCAATTAATTCCTCCCTCGATGCTCGCCCTCCAAAAGGGATCACACTCCTTCTTAACAAAGGATTTGCAGTATTTTGTAGACTAAGGAAGAGATTAGGAGGTAGTCTCTTCCTCTGTAATTGGTTGTGTTACTCTCGGGGGTTGAATGGTTCTTTCGTCCTCTTTGGTGACCCCCTTCCTCCCATTGTACTCAAGGGCAAAGGGACTGAGTGTGAAGTCGAGACTATTGCGAGAAGGGAGAGATATCCAATGGACGAGATTGGGATGAACAAATATACTGGAGAAGGGAGAGTACCCACCTATGAAGCAGACGTCTCCCTCGCAGTGGGAACACGACGAAGGGGAAGAGACTGCATGGGGACACTGCGTGCATCTGAGAGTACTGTAGACACTACGGATTACGGTAGACGAAAGAGGACAAAGGGACAAATTCCTTTGTTTCTCGCGCATTGTTGCACTGTCGTCACTCTTACGAATGGATATAGAATAGTAGGGGGATAGAAGGAAACTTACTTGAGTGTGGATGAGAGAGGAAGGAGGAAGACGAGGAGGAGGAGAGGAACCTCCATAGACTAGCATACACTCAAAGAGTGAGGGAGTTGTTGATATTGGAGAGATGGGAAGAGAGAAACCATATGAAGGGATATCACTCTATCTCAGATGGATGGGAGAGAGAGAGGGGACACTTATGCGGTAATTGAGAATCGGAAGGAAGAATGAGTGATTGATGAGTTGAGAGAAGGAAAGAAAGCTGATCAGCCAAGGGGAATTAATGAGAAGAGGAACGAGTATAATTGAGATTGTTGTGAGAAGTAGGAGGAAGAATAAGGAAGACAGGACTGATGGATAGACAGAGAAGGAATGAATGAAGAGAAGGGATAGATAATGGAAAGAGGAAGAGGAGTTCAGAAGTGGAAGGATAAGGGGTGAGGACTCTCTCGTACTTCTCACGGAGAGGAGAAGCGAGAAAGAGTTCATAGAGAAGAATAGGGAGACACCTGAGGGGAGGGGGGAGAAAGGGATGACACAACCAGAGTTTTGGCCAGGTGAGGAAGTAGCCCTCCCCCTCTCTCTCTCTTGGGAAGGGATCACCTTCCGTTTGACCAAGCACTCGAGATGGATGGCACGTGTGATTGCATGTATCACCCCTCTTCTGCAGATCCCTCTTCTTTCTTCATTTATCAATGAGGACATTCGAGGGGAAGATCACGCATCTGAGGAAATGAAGGAGGAGAAGGAGGGGAACCATTGTATCAAGTACCCATTTAGATCAAGCCAATTGCACCCAAAAAGTGAAGAATCCATTCATCACACAGATTGGCCGTTCCTTTTAGAACTGTGTCGGACTCTAATTGAATTATAATTTCGTATACGAGCGGGGAAAATGGTAAAAGAGATGGGAAAGTACGGATTCATCAGTGGGTTATTC
The DNA here is from genome assembly GCA_036245805.1 of Pristionchus mayeri. Classification (NCBI taxonomy): domain Eukaryota; kingdom Metazoa; phylum Nematoda; class Chromadorea; order Rhabditida; family Neodiplogasteridae; genus Pristionchus; species Pristionchus mayeri. Next base: position 19,449,191 of record BTRK01000002.1, on the reverse strand, counting down.
TTCCCAAGACTTTTATTCTATTTCTCTTCTCCCTTCCATTTATTACTCCATCTCCAAGGGTGACTGTTCTACTCTTTTCTACGTTCGATCGATATTCTCAGCATGGAATTCAATTCGAGATCATGATGATCATAAATTAGCGCCCTCTAATCCTTCTTTCTCAGTGAGTCTTTCCTCTTCTACAGTTTCTCATCTCTCTCACTCCCCCCTTCATTTCACTCATTGAATGGGAAACAAAACTGAAGGAGAAGAGGAAAATGATGAAAAGTAAAATGGACAAGAGAGAGAGAGTTATTCATGAGATGCAACATTCAAATGAGAAAGGAGAATGCTGGAGAGGGACGACAATCGAGGTGAGGAGAACAGAGATCAAAGATCAGAGGAAATTAAGCTAAGGACTGCATGAGGAAGGAAGAAAGTGGAAGGAATCTCGGTCGATCTGCCAATCACGAGGACAATCTCGTCACCGTCGATTCACCAGAGGAAAATGGATTTGTGACCCGTGACCGATTCCTTCCACGTCTGTCCTTCCTTTCGAAACATCGTTAGAGAGAGAGAGAGAGAGAGAGAGAGAGAGAGAGAGAGAGGGAGATAGAAAATTCTAAAGAAAGAAGAGGAAGAAATCTCAGAGTAGCTACTTCTCCCACTGACTGAGAAAGAAACGAATGAGAGAACCACTTCTTTTCCGTCGAATCTGTTGCATGTAGAAAAGCGGTGTTTACACGAATCTCATATATACTACCGTACCATTCAGAGATCGTAAAAATGAAGCATCACATTGATTTTGTATGTCTGAAGATGAAGAATCGGACAAAGTGACTCCTCCGGATGTGAAATAAAACAATATCGCTCATCCTCTTCTGCTTCGAGAGATATATGAATGGCAGACGAGTACCGTGAGTGTACTGTACTCTGATACCTCGTGGAAGCCGAAGATCTCGTGATCGACTGAGACAATTCATTTGCAAGGTAGACATGTATGAATCGAGTTGGTGTATATGATCACTTGAGAGAGATCCTCCATCTCGAGTATCTGATTGGAATTCGGAGGAAACATGACAGAGGAAAAACTCATTTAACCATTGATGAGTGGGAACGGAGAATCTCCATCATAGAGGGTCATGTAATGTTTCGAAGCTTTTCACTATTAGACAATGTGTCTCGACACCCCCATATATATATAATTTAGATGATAATAATATGATATTTATGAATTCATCACACACAAAACATGAAAAAATGTATTCATTTTCTTCTCATTCTTCTTGTTCAACTGAGTACTATTCATTTCATCTATAATTATTCGGTGGAGACTCCATCCACCTTGATTCTTCGTCTATTGGCAAATACCCAATTGAGCATGAGCGGCGAGCACTGGGAATGAATCTACCGTATCCTCTCCTTCATAATCAGCGACTCCTTCTTCTGTTCCCTCACTGGAATCATCGCGCGATGTACAGAAAAAAAAGTCTGCAGCTTTAGAAAACTGTTGGGCAGGAATGAGAGTCTAAACATTAATTATAACTTTATCACAGAAAATAAGCAATTTTGCAAACGAGATTAAGAGTCTCTTATCTCATTATGGTTAAAAAGTGAAGGAGGAAGCAGACGATAACTTTGGGGACCAGCCTCGGTGGTAGATGATGATATCAGAAATTAGGAAAAAAGGTATTTCAGTTTGTGTACCATTGTGCAGAACTTGATAAAAAAAAATCAGTTGAGGATAACTCGAAGTGTTTGTAACGTTTCGAAATTCCAACTTTTTTGAGGAAAGTCTTTCTCTGACACTCTTTCTCTAACTTGTTGCTCTTCGTCCGCTGTTGCCAATACTAGTCTTCTTAAGATGTCTATGGATTGGAAGTTCAGGTCCGATGAACAGTGGTTCATATCACCAGTCGTTCACATACAAACATTCAAAGAAACGGCAGAGGAGGAAGTTGTAAGTGTTTTTTTAATGGTTTTTCTTCTTTTATTTTAAACGTATAAGTTGGGTTGCTTTCTGTTTCGATGCACTAGTACAATTCATATTCATTTATTATCCAATTACGTGTTCACTAAACTGATTGGGGACATGTGCAGTAAAGGAACCAGGCTCCGCTTCCTTCCTTCAGTGTAGCCTATGTCTAACCTTAAGTTGCCTATGTCTAACCTTAAGTTTCTTAGGCACACCTTAACCGAATAGTGCTCTACCTTATTCCTACCCAAAACGTCCTAAGCCTAAGCAACTGGATGGAGCCTGGTCACCACTGCACAAACGCCAATATGTTACTCATCTTCTGTTCTTTTTCGTTCTGAGGTTTCGACTCAATTATGTTGAATTTTTTTCCACCTAGTCAGCTGTTATCCCCACATTTGCATGATAATACTCATTTCCAGCAGTTCACAAACTCTCGAATGGGAATCTCCGATGAGTATGAACCGGAGGCAGGAACACTTGCATCCTTCCTTGGATGTTCAACAAAAACGACAGCCAGGGTTATGAAAGATATCTCGTAAGTATAAACAACGTACCTCCCTACTTCAAATGTTCTAGCGATAATAGCCTAAACCTAGGTATTTTCTGGTAACATTTCGTAGTAGATCCATTTTGACATTGGGCCCCAATGATTGGGGAAAGGGCAGGTTATATTCATCGTAATCACTGCATTCAGCCTTGACAAGTTACTCGAACCAGAGAAACGATCACTGACTGACGAATATGAAACTCTGAATCAGCCCAGTCTAATTCTGCCAGAAGCACTCAAAACACACAGGTATTTTTGTGATGATTGTTGTTTATTAATTATCATTTCTTAGGATGTGTATGGATCGGTTAAAGCGCTTTTCGGATCATTCAACAAAATCAACATATCATCAAAAATTACGGTACTACAAATGGGAGATGTACGGGAATAGAGTGAGTTGTTGCAGTTATGATCAACGAAGATGATCTATGATCTATTTCAGTTATCACAAATATCTAATGAAACTCCGCGACACATCACAGGAGATGTTATATTGAGCCTCAACATTGGATCTGCGTACAACCGAATTCAAACTGACTTAGAAAATCGATCTTCAAATCGGGTGAGGTTATTTACGGGAAAGGGGCTTGTGAAACTACGCGATCAATAAAACGAGGAATTTTAAAATGCTTTAAAAAGCCGATAATCGTTTTTGTTTACTTAATTGTAATGTTATGCTTAGATGAGTCCGCATCTGAAGATGCTCGTGAGAGGATCAACTACACTCACTCAAATCAGAGAAAAAATAGTGAGTTCCTATTTTAGTTCTGTATGGAAAACGGGCATTGTTGTGCTTCAGATGTGCCCGTCGGATTTTGGAACGTATATTGAGGAAGGAAAAGAACTTGAGAAGCCCGATCCTAAATTCTTCAACATCTCCTTGTTTGTTATTTGTCCTTCACTTCATACAGTAGTAGACGATAATGACGTATTCATAATTGCGATTTAAAATGATTCTTCGAATTTGAGGTATCCATCCTCATTCATCTTTATTCACGATACTTTCTACGTGGACACATCGAGACCAGAATGTACCGATATTTCAAAGTCTGTTCCCTTTTACACGATATGAATTCATTGTATTGATTATAGGGAGATCCGGGAATTCATGGCGAGTAAATCCTGTTTCGGGCCTACGAAAGTTGAGTCCATGACAGGGGTGACTATTATGGATCTCACACTAAGGTATGTACATTCATAACTGCGTGAGATAGAGTGAGTCGTTCAGATTGGGCCAACCATACATGTATATCCACTCGGGAAATTGTGAACACATGATCATCTTCACTGATCTTCGATTGATGACGAAGGATGATGAGCAGGTAAATTGATGATCGAAGTGGGAAATTATGGAATGAAATTGGAGGATGAGTCGAAGTACCCCGTAGTCACCTTCGAGAGGGGAGGAGATGTACGATGTTTTGCGTGCAAGAAGATGGAAGCAGGGATGGGAGTGGAGAACAACTCGAGACTCCCCATGACACCCGCTTTCTTCTGTGATACTTGCTTCAAGGAGTTCCATTTCTCTCATGGGCAGAGATTGGGAGAGTTCAAAGCATTCCCATACTTTCACACCAATAGAATCTAGATTATCTCGCCATGCTGACACATTTGTTCAATTTTCACATTTCATTTTGTGCATGTCATTTTCACACATAGCCTGTATTTTTATATATCAGCAATATATGTTTTAAAGCCTTAATCTTCCATTGTTCGACAAGATCGTTTGAATCGGATATGAAATACCTATAATTCCGAAAATGGCCAGATTTGTAAGATGGAGATGGGGCGAATTAGATGCTTCGATCACTGTATCCGGGTCCTCCCAAGCAAGATCCCATTGAACTCGTGATGATCTCGTATCCTGGAATCATCAAGAACATGGACAAAGCACTCGAGACTCTCGGAGGAATTAATGCCATCAATCAGGTTATACTCTTATAGTGTGATTAGGTTGAAGTGATTCTTCCTGTAGGCATACTTCAACAATCGCCCTCTCGAACTGCGTCACACCCCGATGAATCCATTCACGAGTTGTCTTGCAGCTGAGAGAAAAATGGAAGGGAAGGTGAGGGATTGAGTGAGTGGTGTACGGTAGAGGATGGATTCAGCTGACATCGGGTACTCTCCATGTTGCCATTCGAGTGAAGAGAAAGAAGAAAGATGCGAGTGTTGTGAAGGCAGAGTGCATCGGATTGGTGAGGAACTTAGGTTACCTCCTTTATTCGTGTTATTCACCTTGCAGGTTGGAACGCAATTCAAATTTGATTCTCTTTGTGACTTCCAATATCTTCCCATTCGGGGAAAACCGAACTCTGATGTATTCGATGACCTCATCCCCAGATTGATTCCTACTGTGAGGAGAAATTACTGGACTAGGATAGTTGTGAGATAGTGGGATGATAATGACTGATTGAGGACCTCCCGTCTGCACTCTGTTGGTGGGATAAACCGGAGATGAATGGAGAAGAGACGCCTCTCTTCCTCCCTCCCTACCAATTCAGTCGGTGAGAGGGATGACCAGTACTGAGTGATCCATCCACTCCAGATACAACACTCCCTCGAATAAGATACTGTGTAGAGAGACAGTCTTCGGAGAGAAGACCAGGAAGAAGGCACTCGGACACGGACATAGTCAGTGGAAGGGGGAGAAGGGAGGAGGAGGAGACTCGTTTAGATCTGAGAGTGGAGAGGAAGGCTCTCTCCATCAATGTCCAAGGCCACCAGGACTTCCCCACTGCTCCCTCTGATGATGCACTCGCTGATGCCAACTTCAGGTGAGCAGTGAATACTCACCCCTCTTCATTATTCCCTCTTGAAGATGCAAGAACGAGGGTCCTCATCGAATGCTCTTCGATCTCTTTGAGGAGAGACCTCTTTGGACGAGAGTAGCAGTCGCCTATAGGACCAAACTGGAGGAAACTCTCCTCAAGTCAGTCCATTCCAGTTACTCGAAGAGGGGGGGGGGGGGTTTAGCCAGTCCCTCTTCTCCTATGTATCATACACCTGTAGAAATAGTCCATTCCAGATCTCTCCTCCAGAAGTACGCCTTCTACATCAACAATGGGCCTTGGGGAAGACTATGGTGCAAGTTCGGACACGATCCAAGAAAGGTAAGCGATATCACTTTGAATGGCGTTCAACGACGGTATATATTTGAGGATCCTAATTCTGTTGGATACCAAACACTCATGGTCTCGTTCAGGTCTGTATTTTTTCCGATCTATTTCTCTTACGATCTAGTGATGTGAATGGGAGCATTCAGACAGCACACGAAGATTCCCGAGAGACAGCGATTGAAAGTATCCACTAGCGAGAGGAAATTCGGAGACGAGGGAGAGGGAACGAATAGTGTCAATTACATGTACACTCCTGGTCAGAAGATGCCTTTCGGTATTTGAGACGTCGTTCTCTTTGAAGGGAAGCTCCCAAAAGTCCGTCAGATGTGGTACTCCCTCTGTGACATCGAAATTCCCAGTGCACAGGAGCTACTGAGAAAGAACCAATCACTTGAATTCAATCCGCAGACAGGATTCATCAGCGGGGTCAGAAATATTCTTTATTTTTTCTCAAATCATCATAATGATTTTTTAAAATAATTCGGTGGAATCTTTTGGCTGATAAATTAAGAAAAGCTTTTTTAAATTTTAAATCTGAAATAAATTAAACTAATTTGAGGCGATTCTGGACCAGATTCGATTCCTAATCAAGGAAGATGTGAAGAGGACGAGTGTGGAGATGGAAGTGGATGAATCAGATGGAGTGGAGGTGACCATGGATGAAGAATGGTGAGAGAGGAGGAGAGAAAGATACAACCATCGTGTATTATGTACTCTACCCGTTCCATGTTTGATGAAGTTGATATGATTTTATTGAGATGGCAGTACAATACACGATCATTGAGTGAGGATTCGAATGAGGGGAATGTGAGAGAAAGATGGATGGGAAGAGACGGAGAGGAGAACCTCGTACAGAATATCTAGTTGTTGAGTGGATGGAGAGGAAAGAGAAGAAGGAATGGAAGGAGTCTCGGGGTTGAGATACGAGATTATCTGGAATGGAAAGATATTGTGTGATGGGGATAGTGATACTCACAGTAGAATGAATAATGGGATGAAGTGATGAACTGGTGATTATCTCAATCTCTCCCTCAACACTCTCCTTCATCGAGAAAGGAGCATCTTCGTCAAGGGTCAATTTGACTTTTGATCCCATCGTTCCATTCTTTTCATATGTATGGATGGTATCTTCCAGTTCCTTCACAAATGTCTCGTGCTGCTCTTTCGTTCTTTCTTGATATATGTCTCTGGTCGGGTATTGTTCGGGAACGATTCGCGAACCCTGGAATTAGAATAGTTAAGCAAATTCATTCTTGATGTGACCTTGTATTCAGGGGAAGTCACATCTAAAGTCCGCTTCCTTCCATCCTTTTCCAGAAGATACTGAATGGACTGAAGAGTGGGTGTAGTGGAGGACGAGATTACTCTTCGGAGAGTCTCTTCGAGGGATGGTGAAAGAGCCTTCAATCAATATTCTGCTAATTTCTATCAATTGTAATTAATTACAGTTGTAGGGAGAATAGGAAATATTTCATCTTCGAGAGCTCTCACTACAAATTCTGCATCGCGAGCTATCGAGGGGAGAAAATATCCACCTGCCAAGTAGTATATCATTCTGCCTATCTTTATTTTGTTCACATTATCACCTTCGAGAATTAGCGACAAAGGAATTCCAGTGTTCTTGAGTAGTCTCGTCATTCTGCCGTAGCCATAAGGAGACACTTTCATTTCTCCCTCGGGGTCTCCTGAAGGGAATTGGATGAGTACTGTAGGAAGAGGGAGACTACCAATGGCAGCATCGAATCCACACGAGACAATGATGAGATCGGGTTGGAAATGGACGAGAGTTGGAAGGACGACGAGATGGAAGATGGAAAGGAAGGACGAATCGTCCTCCCCGATGCTGTTAAGAGGCACATTTATCGTGTTACCATCTGAAAGAAGACGTTGATCTACCGGAGGAAGAACTGTATCCTCACACTTGTGACAGACTGAACTCTGCTCTAGATTTGGCCAGAATCTTCCATGCTCGAATCTGGACAAAAATAGTTATTTGAAGTATCTCTTTGGCATTACCGATGGATCGATATGAGCTTGATACCGTGGTCTCCCTCGATGCACTCTTGCGTGCCCTGTCCTGCATGCACATCCCAATCCATTATTAGTACTCGTTCGGCTCCTGCTGCTCGAGCCTGCATCTCAGGAGAGGATGAAGAAGATTGAGAGAAGAGTCTCACGTGTTTGGCTGCAATGGCGACATTGTTGAACCAGCAGAATCCACAGGGAGCAGAGGGGAAGGCGTGATGACCAGGAGGACGAACTACGGCGAAGGAAGAAGATCTGATGGAAGAGAGGAAGGATTCAAATGAAGTCTTAGCACTCACTTCTCTTTGAATGCTGATAGAGTGGCATCGATGGCACATCCCGCAGCTAAAAGAGCCAGATCGTACGTTCGTTCGTTCATATAGACATCCTCCACTGTCTTACAGTAGTCTTCGATCTCATCCTGGATACTGTAAGTAGGAGAAATGGAGTATGGGGAACTCACGATCGATTTGGAGCAGATACTCTTGACCTGATCAATGTAGTCTCTAGTATGAACAATCTCAATTTCTTCAACTGAAGCAGATCGAGAATGAATTATATTGGCTTTGTCGAGAAGACCGCATGACTGAGATCAGAGGGGAGCTTATCATTAGTTATACTCATACATACCTTTAATCGATCGATGATGACTGTCTGTCGATCGGGAGATTCAATATGATACGGATCCCATCGGATACAATGATCCAGCATCTTTTCATCACTCACGAAAAACATTTCTCGCTCTATACAAATAGGGAGGGGGAGGAGGTGAGGTGAAGTAGTACTCGGCGAAACTTGAATAGTAAGATTATGAAAGCGATAGGTGCTTGTCGAAATTAGTAATGCAACTATATTTCGTAATTAGGTAATTCAAATTAAAAAAGAATTTATACAATTTCCGGTAGAAAAGCGTTCTGACATTGTGCACTCAACTACGGTGCTGTGGTGTTTGGTGCGTGTCTACGCGTTTCCCCATTTTTCTTATTTTATTGATTTTTCTTGTTATTATTAATACTTGTATGTGTGCATCACAACTTAATTAATGTCAGGCATGGCCTCTTTCTTGAAACGTACGCTCGGTCCTCTTCGGACTTTCTCGACATCGCCTATTGTGAGGCGTAAGTTATAGTATTCTTTCTACTTTATTATCCTTTCTTGTTTATCAATTGTTTTAAAATGAATTTTATTCTTAGTTCGTGGACCTCTCACCTTCGACGGATGGTATCCCAGAGATCACAAGCCAGGGCCTTATCCCGAGAATGAGGTTGGTTTTGAAAGTATTGTAAGGATTCACGATGCTGAGATGTATTGTTAAAATTGCTTTGCTTTGTAGGAGGAACGACGTCGCGCGGCGATTAAGTATGGCCTTCGTCCTGAGGATTACAAGCCGATGGACAAGGACGATATTGTCAGGTTAGCTTCCTTTTCGCTTAAGTCAGATATGCCGAATCTTTTCAGATCTAGACTTCACTAAGTTTTATATAAGGGGGTGCATTACTCGAAATAGCATGTCTGAACTGGTTTATGAAAAAGAAAAAGTTTCAACCATTTTAAATTTTTTGTAACTGTTGAACTCGGTTCCATTGCATTTACTGTTACAAAAAGAAACGCTTTCTTGTGAAACTTTTTTTTTCACAAACCAGTTCAGACCTGCTATTTCGAGTAACACACCGCCTTATATAGGCTTCCCTCAGAATCGAACAGAATCTGCGAAGTCCTGCACAGCAAAAAAAATGGCGATGTTCCAATTCTAGGCTATTTGGGTTATCGAGGGCGCTTATGACGATAGGCGTGTTCATTTTGCACAAGTAATTTTTGGCTCCTGATGACGTCACGTTGAAATCAGACTTTGTTATATATATCATCTCCAGGTTTCGCTAAAATTAGGTTAAATTGTTTCTGGGGCACACTTGGATGACGAAAACGACTGTTTTATATATTTGTGTAGAAATTTAGTTTGAAAATCCAAAAATTGATAATATATAACTTTTTTATCGATTTATGGATTTTAAAATATATGTCATATGAAATAAATATAACAGTCGTCTTCTCCATCCCGTTCTACCCCTGGAATATTTTATAGCAAATTTTGACAATCTCTGGTGTTACATGAAAAATTTCGAGGTGAAGTCATCTGGAGACACCCGAGCTTCCTCGTGCAAACTGAACCTATCGTCATCAGCACCCTCAAGAACCCTAAATTGCAGATTTAAAAAAATAGCTTTTTACAGTTCTGTTGGTTTTCCATGGAAAACTAAGCGCCCCGAAACCCCTAGTGACCCCCACGGCTCTAGCGAGTTCAACTTTTAGAAATTGGGCTATCATCGTGTTAAGCATGTAATTCCTAAATCTTTTCATATACAATATTTTTAAAAATTGTATAAGTTCGGTAATCACGGCCCGTTAAAGCCTCCGGGTCAGAGCCGCAACGCGTAAGAGATGCGCGTGGAGTTCGCTGGAGCGAAATATTAATAATCCTAGGATTAATATTGGACGAGTGTTCAATTTTGGTTTAAAAAATATTATTTCTTTATATAATCAATTCCGTAGAAGCGCAAAGAATATTAATATTTCAAAAAAACATATACATATACGTACTTAGGTGAAAAAAATGGACAAAACTCTATCTTATCCTTCGTACTCGCTGTCTTGAAATCGACAGAAGTCACTTCATTAAACATGTCTGGTCGTAAATTGACCATGTATACATTCTTACATACATGCCTCATAAAAGTTAGGTTCGAAAAAAAATATATAAATTGATATACGTTAGTAAAACAATTTAATATGTCGTTTTGGATAGTTTTAAAAGAAATTTAAAAAGCGACAGAACTTGTTTGATTGCCACAATTACGCCGAATCGCGTATATGTATTTATGCATAACGCAAGCGGCTAGAATAGTTAGGTTTGCATTAATTTAAAATAAATGTAGTTTTTAAATTAAAAATCGAAAACTTCCAAAACAAGCGAAGCCCAGGTGCAGAGCCGGCACATGTTTTGGTAAAATTCTTACAACTCTACAGTATTTGCTGCACCCCTAACAAAAAATTATATCGCTAATTTTATGCGTCACGGCCGCAACGCGGTTGTCTGACCGGACTCTTTTTCCACTGTTTAACGGGCCGTGGTTAGGGACACCAGCCGTGTTTATGAATGAGCAGAACAATTAACAAATTGGTGTGCAAATGGAAGCTTAACCTACCCCATTTCGACTTTTCACTTTAGTTTTTCAAAAATAATGTAAAATAATAAGAAAAACAATAATGAATGTTGATGAAGAAGCCGACGTTTTGAGCCCAAGCGGAGCGCATCACAGGTCACTTTCATACTCAATTTATCGCAAACTGAAATCCGATAAAATATTTCAGCACCGTCCATACGAATTAATTAATTTCTTATTAATGTTTATCCCGCTCTAAAATATGCGATATATCAGCAGTCCTAACCAAAAACACCCAAAAATATCTCGGTGTTTCAGAAGCGTCAAGCAAGTGCAAGGAATACGGTAACATCGAAGTAAAATTGCATTTTCTATAAAACCGCTAATAGTATATTTTTTGTTTTCTAGTATGTGGTGTAAAACAGGGTTGATCGCAATATAACCAAAAATATCGAATGTACTATTAGCGGTTTTAAAGAAAAAGGAAAAATGTCACAACGGTAAAACGCTCGATTTTGACAGCCTCATTATCTTTTATTTGATATTTATATTTATTTTTATGTTGAAAACCATTTTTTGTGATTGATAATCTACTTAAACTGAGGAAATGAAGCTTCAACATTTAGTTCTGAAAACACACCTATTGTCGATCGCTTCGTGCTTCTCCAATTCTGCAATATGTCTCTTCTTGCCATATGTGTTCATATTCATTCCAATCAATAAAATAGTTTAAAAACCACATTCAATATTTTAAAAAAATGTTTTAAAATATTGAAAGAGTTTGCCTTGAAAAGTACGGTAGTTTGAAAGCAAAAGCGTCGGAAGGAGGCACCCAATATTCCGTACTCAAAAATTCACGTTGCCGTCCCTAGCCGTGGTAATCTAAATTTTGAAATTCGGTAATTAGTTTTTTGAAATCTAAAGAGAAAACTCACGTCGTGGTACTTGATACTCTATTCTAAAAAAGCTAAATGCCTCATTCGCTGTTGTTGTGCAATGGGCGGAGCTTGATACTGAATACACGTGACATAAGTGCTTTCGTTGCAGATATGCAGGAGACTACCCTGACCTTGGTGTCGTAACCTACGACCATAAGGATCCTTATGAGTCCTGGACTGACAGAATGCACAGAAGGAATTGGGGAGAGATGGTGAGAGATATTTATACTTATCTAAATCAATTGTAGATTATATGTTTTATTTTTTGCAAGATTTGGGTTGCAATGATAAGACTTAGGTGGGAATGGACATGATGAACTACCGTGGAGATCGTCTCACCTTTACCGGACTCGAATCTGAGGACTTCACCTTGTTAGTTTTATTTGTTTAAACAAATTTGAATTATCTCGAGATGGACAACATTTAATTATGAATTGTAGTTGGGCATCGGTCAAGATGTGTCTGAGAGTGCTCGTTCCCATGGTTCTCCTCTCTTATTACTTCTCCCGTGACGATCCAAATGCCCTCAGATGGAAGAATCCCGCGGTATTCTTATTCTTTCATTCATAGTTTATCTATCTCTATTTTTTGTCAATTTCTTGTTCATTCACAGTGTTGATTGAATGAATGTTGCAGATGCCTAAGCAGTATCCGTATGACTTCGCGCGTGCATTCCCCTTCGACGATCCTCGCAAGTTTCCCATCGTGAACTACTCTTTCGATGTGGAGGGAAAAGGCCACGGTCATCACTAGATATTGTTTGTTAGTGTAGTGGAAATAAATGTCTAACGAGTCGATCGATAAATGGTTTATGTACATTCCAAAACTTGAGGAAATTGCTGGACGTCATCAACCCCCTTTTGTTTTCACAGTTTACTGCTGGTTAAGTGATCGAATGAGAACAAAGCAGAGGGAAGTGATTGATAAAGCACATACCGTAATCTTTCACATGAATGCTAACTACTCAGATGGGACCATGAAGGGCGGTGGAGCCTAGGTCAGATCTCACTAGATGACATCTGATTATCGATCCGCACAGTTCGATGTGATACAACTACGTGACGAGACGACAATGATAGCCATTAGATCTTTCGGATTGACGGATCGGTACGATCATTCAATGTCTTTTTTTTTATCGTATTCAGGGTGTGACAATATCGATCTACTGGGAGTAGCAAATAAACATAAAGGTTTCACATAAAAACAAATTGTTCTACACATATGTGTGCACATTGCGTTTCTTTCGTTCTGCGAAAAAGCGAAGTCCTTACCTGTCAGATAACGATTCTACAGCCTTCCGAAGTGTTTGTTAGGAAAGGGAGAAATTTGGCAAAAGGCATACCTGGAATACCCAGGAAGTTACGTTAAGGCGTGCGCCATCAGTGACCATTAAAAGGGGCTGGTTCTGGGACATCTCCATTCACTAATCGTCGTGATGCCCAACTCTCCCTAGCACGGATGCACATTCACTCCAAAGGATTTCTGCAATATCTACCCGAATCTCGCCGCTGTTCATGGATGGGACAAGGAACGAGTAGATGAATTGAGGAAGGATCGAGAGAAGCTGCGAAGCGAGAAGCTGCTAAAAAGGTACGTCACGTTCTCCCTCGCCCTCTCCCCCAGGAATCACTGTGTACAAGGATCAGATGGAGAAGATCGAGAGAGCAACGAAGACGATGTGGAAGATTCGATCTGAGAAGGGGAGAATCAGAGCGCGTAGTGACAATTAAGGAGAGTGAGAAGTGCGACTGCGAGGAGACCAACTTTCATTGCTACGGGTTAGTTAGAATCAAAATGATCTCACTATGCTCCACACACACCCACACACTCTCGTTTTCGATGGCTCATCATATTCCCACTTCAGCTGTTCCTTGTATCCCCGAAGGTTCGACTGCTCATGTCTCGATGGGAGAAAGGTTGGAATCTGCTGCAAAAATGAGCATGCTTGCCTCCTCTTCTCTTCTAACCATGGTAATCATCCTACTCCTTTTGATTCCTCACTGCCTATTCACTTCCCTTCATTCAATTACTCACCCGATGGGAAAGGCGAACAGACGAGTGGGAAGTACATTGAGTGAATGTGATTGCTTGTAGAGAGGTCGTCGACGGAACGAGGAATCTGGGCACTACGTCGGATGAGAACCACAAATAGTACCCTTCTCCAGCATGTTCATAGTAGGGTCCCAAAGTGTCAAAAATGCTTCTGTGAAAGTTCTACAGAAGGGTCCTTTTTTTGGTTCTCATTCCACGGTTCTCATATGGCGTAGTGCCGGAATCTGTCTGCTAAGCACTGGTCACTCTTCATCCGGATCAGCTGAAGATCTGCGTCAACTGCTTTCACCGAGTCACACCGAGAAGAAGTGTGAGAGGGAGAAAAAAAAGAGAGAGAGATAGAGAATGGAGACGGAGATCGAAAAGGACGAAGGAGACGACGACTGGTCGTAGTGCAACCACTGTGAGATCTGGGAACACGACGTGTGTGTTTCCAAGGGATCGAAGTGTGATAGTTGTAGGAATGACATCGTGGGCAATGAATAGAAGCCGACTTCCTCGCATTCTAAATAGCTTTTTGAATTTATGTTGTTATCGTTCATCTTCAAGATCAGATGTCTTAAATTGCTATGAAATAAAGTTAAATTTCGATATAGATATCTTACTGAAATCTACCACTTTCGCAGCTTGGTCTGGTTGATCTCTCCATTGTTTTCCTCAGTTTCTCGGCTAATTTTCCATGCTTCAGGTTATCACTCGTCTGTTATCTAAATCAATCGTACCTCGCTCAGACGATGAACTATGTGTGCATATTCGAAGAACACGCACATTTAAGTGTTGTATGTTTCCAACTAAGTACAATTCAGTAATTAATTTTTTTTGAAATAACAGTAAACCATTTCAATATTATAAATAATGCATTTAAAATAAAATAGAAAACAAATATAAAATGTAAATGTGACCTGAAGTAAACGTCTATGAACGTACTGTAAGGGGTTGATGAAGTCCGGCAATTTTTTTCAAGTGATTCCAAATATCGTCCTTAAAGTTCGCATGTGAAGTTTGAGACTCTGTCATATCGTATTCTACTTATAAATTTGTCGTAATAAACTCTTCAGATGTTGTGAGCACAATTTTCTAAAGATTGCGTGGCACTCCTTGAGCAAAATGTTGTTCCTCGAAGACTTTCTTGAAAGTAAGTTAAAACAATAACATACAACGTGATTCGATTGTTCAGACCAATTTAAGAGAAGTAGGGAATGATGCTCTATAAGATCTACCAAAGATAATATGTAATCTTGACTCGCGATTATTGTATTTGAATGATTTCGCATGAAATGTATATGTGAGAATTTTTGATTCAGTGAACATATGATTGGCATTATCAAAAAAAATCGAAATCCTCCAAAATGTGCACACATGTAGCACTCAGTGAGTATAGCTAACATGGAACCGACCGGAACTCACATGTCCCAAAATTCATGAAATATTCACAGAAAATTTAGCGAAAAATTCTGACCAGGAAATAGCTTTCAAAACTTCCCATATATCATTTTGAAATTTTGGTTTTGTGGGGGAAATGGGATTTTCAGTGCAAAAACGCATAAAAATGCATATTTTTGACCCTGAAAAAATATTCATAATAATATATGGGAAGTTTTGAAAGTAGTTTCCTGGTCAGAATTTCGCGCTGAATTTTCTGTGAATATTTCATGAATTTTGGGATATGTGAGTTCCGGTCGTATCCATGTAAGGCGTGGCTTATTTAGTGTTCTAGGCCAACCGTTGAGGAATGAGAAATACTTTAGTCAAAAAAAAACTTGAATTTTGCCATTACTCAACCAATCCACGTGATTAATTTCTCTAAACATATAGAATATTCGTGTGATTGTGCCCACCAAGATTTGTAATAATTGATGTAAAATCATTAGTGAAAAATTCAATTTTCAACTTATTTAATTTTTAAATTTTTTATAGTTTTTATTTGCTCAGTTTGTAGCGCTGACTGAAGACTATTCACAATAAAATTATGAGCAAAAAAAATTGGGACATGTGTATTGAAATTTTCGAAAAAAAAAAATCCAGTTAGTGATAAAGTTTCAGGCTACCGTATACTGCAGTGAAATAATTTCATAAATAAATCCGTGAACGTTGATGAATTTGTTTATTCGTTTGGGATTTGACAACCTCAGTGTAGTATTACAGAGAAACACTGAAATTACTTACACGGAATTAATCAAATCCCAAACAAATAAAAAAAATCATCAACGTCCACGGATTTATGAAATTATTTCACGGCAGTATACGGTAGCCTGAAACTTTATCACTAACTGGATTTATTTATTTTTTTCGAAAATTTCAATACACATGTCCCAATTTTTTTCCTCATAATTTTAATGTAAATAGTATTCAGTCAGCCACGCCTGAGCTATACTCACTGAGTACTACACGTGTACACATTTTGGAGGAATTTAATTTTTCGCTAATGACAATGGTCTTCACAGATATGTTCAATGAGTCAAAATGCCTATCATATAATCAGAGAATTTTCTTTTTAAAAATATTGATATTTATTCTTCCGTGGTAATAAGTTATATTGGCAGTGCTGGATGAGCTACCAGGGGAACTGCGAGAGAGATGCAAGGAAATCAAGGAACTCGATGCTGAGATAACAGGTACCTATTGTGAGTGTTGCTCTGAGTAGTAGTGACTGAGGGGGAGGAGATGGTTGCAGCGAAGCGAGCTGCCATGGCAGAAGAGATAGAGGAACACTTCCGAACCTGCGAGTCCATGCAGGAGGAAGTGAGATGTGCACGACTCAAGGAATTGCAAGCGGTGAGTGAGGGGAAGAGGGAGCACTCCTGCTCTCTTCTCTCTTTCTCCCTCTTATGCGGCCTTCTTCAGACGTTTGCCCGGCTTCGCACTCAATCTGAGCGTAAGATCTACCTGTCGGAGAGGATGCAAGATCTGCTGGAGAAGTACAATCAGCACCTCGAGAAGGAGAAGATGCATCTCAAGTTCGAATTGGAGGCTGACAATGCAGGAGTGACGGAAGTGATCGAGAAGAGTCAGTTGATACTCAGAGAGGAGAATCTAATCCATAGTTACAACAATAAACAAGTAATGAAGTGTGTGAAGGATTCGCCGACTACGTCGACCAGATGTTCTCCCAAAGGAAGGAGAAGAAGAAGAGACCTCATCCGAGCATCTCCAATGGAGTGAGTACATTGCTCAACGGAACGACCGAAGATGTAAGTTGGTATACGCGACTAAGATATATATCCTGAATATATATTTCGTAAATATATGAGTATGGTGGTTCTTCAGCAGCCGTCTACTTCTCGTAGTGCTTCTGTCTACATTCCTCCCTCCGTCAAATTGGCCCGTCTTGATTCGAGTGGATCAGAGGCATCCTCACCCTCCATCCCTTCGATCCCCAGACCTCGCAAGAACAGTCTTCCTGTGACACAAGAGGAGAATACTCTCAAGGTTATCTAGAGAGGGAGAGGGTTCGGACGGTGAATTGTACAGGAAGCTCGTCGCGAGGCCATTCGTCAGCAGTTGCAGGCATCTCTGCAGTTGAAGACGCAGAATGGAGGAGGGAGTGGAGAGAGGGAGAAGGGTCAGTGACACTATCGAGATATCCTCTTGACATAGAGTGGATTGTTTCAGAAGGACGGAACTCCCCTTCTCATCGTTCTCGTCCCTCTCCATCCACTCCCACTACAAACACCTCTCATTTTGTGAGTATTCTTGTCCTCTCGAGCTATTCTTGTGATTAATTAGGTGGTTGATTGATTGATTGTAGGTGTTCTCACCCTCGTCTCTCTCCTCTCCACAGACTCCCCTTCTCTCTTCACCCGCCCTCTCCTCTATGCCTAATTTCGTTTCTACCGAGAGTAGACATGGAAGACCGAGGAAGTAAGCTCATTTTCTATTTTTCTATCTGAATAGTTGAGATGAAATTGAGATCTTCATTCTTGGGTCAATCACTTGATCTTTGGAATAAATTTTCCTTTGTAGATTGACGTCTCGAGTGCAGGAGATGTTTAATTCGAACCAGTCGTTGACTGGCCATCGCGAGAGATCTCGTCATTCCTCCATCCCTGCCACTCCATCCATCTCCCATACTCCCTTCACTCCCACTGGCAACGTCACTCCTCCTATCGATTCACTCGAATTGACTCAACCACCCCGTGAGTACTCCTCTTCCTCTACTATTGGAGGGAGATTGATCTCTTCTCTTCTCAGGATCTCGAGATGTCGATGGGGAGGAGGATGGGAACGACGAACGGCCATGGTGCTTCTGCAACGAAAAGAGCTACGGGGGAATGGTCGCCTGTGATAACAAGGAGGTACGGTACTCTCTCCTTTAATCGATAATCATTCTGTCTGTTGAGTGTCCCTTCGAATGGTTCCATTGGCCTTGCGTGGGTCTGGAAGCAGCTCCTCGAGGGAAGTGGTTTTGCCCCAGTTGTGAAGAGAAACTCGTCCCCCACACGTAGAATCCACCCCATTTCCCTCCCTTGTACCTACAGTTTATTCATTTCGCTTTATGCTTGAACTACATTGATTGCATGCTTTTCACTTTACGTTTGTATTAAATGTGTGCCTATTGTTGTAGACCATTTCTGTACAATAGCCTCCCTCCCCCATTCTCTCTCTCCCTTCTGGTCATTACTCCACTCTATCTCCTACTCGCATTCGATGCAATCCACTCTAATCATATTAACTAATCAATAATCTCCACCCTAATAATTGTACTAACCAGATCATAATAAACAATATTCATGTTTATTTATTTATCGTCCACCACATAAGTGCTTGATCAGATACAGTAATGTGCGAGAATGTGAGGAGATAGATACGAAATAAGGGAAAAGGAAGGGTAGAGGGAGATAGATTCTGGTCACTTCCGATTTGAGTCGCACACGAGGGAAATTCGAGCGGGGTGGGGGTGCCTCGAGAGCGTGTGCTCCCCTTGGTCTGCATTGCACACACTCGGTTGCTATGGTTCCCCTCTGTGTCTCCCTTCCCTTTCCATTCATTGCCCTTCTCCATCCATGTCCCGTCCCCCCTCTGCTCGTCCCAAGACCTCGTAAGTTCTCATTTGATAGTATCCTGGATGCCCTCTGGTGGTCAGTTCTGGTGGTCGTCCATCTACTTCTCGTGCTGGAAGAGTGCCAATCCAGACAGAAGTCACTCCACTCAGGAATCAACTGGGAGGAGAGGAAAACATGAGAAACACCATTGGTGAGGCATCCCCCCTTCCCCTCCGATCACATTCCTTGTAGGATCTCGATCGGGTTTTGTCCCTCCTCCCTCATCTGTAAGTCACTCGATCTGTCCTCCTCCCCTCACACCTTGTTGCATGTTCAGAAGGGATTCTCTCCATCAGTGAGAGTGGATCGAATGGAGAATAGTGGGATGGCTCGTCCCCCCACTGGAATCATTCATCCAGCAGTCCTCAATCGACCCATTACTCAACAGGGATTGAGAGCACCCACAAGGGCTGGAACTGCTTCTGGTAAGAAGAGTCCATCGAATGCACTGCATTCTCAACTAGTTGGTATCTCTGATGATCTTGAGGGAAACGACAAGTTCTCGATAAGAATTACTTCGTGGGTCTACTGAGAATGAAGGCGAATGAACTGAGTACGGAGATCAATCGACTGAACAACGAAGTGGAAAAAGGAGAGAAGGCAAGACTAGAAACTGCCGCTTATGAGAAGAAGTAAGAGGGTGGGGAGGGGGGGGGGAGGGGGAGAACGAGGACGGGTCCATTTCAGAGCGGAAGAGGCTGCTCTCACTCTCAAGAAGTTACACGGAAGACTTCTCGACTACAATTCGATGCTGGACAAAATGCACTCGACGAGTGAAATGAGTGTACTCGAGATGGAAGGAAGCGAGCTGAAGACGAAGGCTGATCAGGTGGGAGAGGGGAGAGAGGGGGGGAGGAGGAGGAGGAGGGAAGGGGATGGATTACAGGCAGCGAAGTCATTGGAAGAACTATTCAAGGAGAAGAAAGAAAGAGATGATGAAGTGAATAGATTGGAGGAAGAGATCGCACTTCAGAAAAGGAAGAATCAACAGACAATCGCCGCGATGGTGAATGAAGAGAACGAATGGGGAGAGAGGAATGGGATATCTTAGGATCCATCCATCAAAGATCATTATGAACATTTGAAAGAAGAATCGGAAGCTTTGAAGGAATTAATATCCGAAAGGTGAGTGGATAATAAATAATAGAGGAATAAAAAGAGATGTGAGGGAGAACGAATTGTCTGAATTGGTGAATCTGAAGAATCAACTGGAGACTGATCTACTCAATTCACCATTGAAGCAGAAAGCAGGTGAGAATGAAGAGGAGTAAGAGAAGGAAGGCCATCCACAGCTAATCTACGAGAGGAATTGACGAGATTGGCGAAAGAAGAGAAGGAATTGATTGAAGAAGAACAGAACAAGGAGAGTCTCGACGAGAAGGTATCACACACTCTGTCATACTGTAGAATCGATTGCACTGTAAAATTGTAGAACATTGTAGAATACTGTAGAATTGCCATACTGTCGAATCGATTGCAGAAGGCGAAGTTGATCCAGACTGTGCAGAGGAACAATGAAGAGATCGGAGCGATGGAGAAACAGTGAGTGAGAAGAGAGAGAGGGGAGGGAGAGGATGGAGGAGGAGGGATACCCTTATAGATATGAGCAGATCAAAGAACAAATCGAGAATGCACAAGAAGAATTGCACGAATTCAGCGCCAATGTTGAAAGTGACAACAGTGAGTTATCAATTGATCACCCAGATAACTTTCATTTTCCTTCCAGGAGAGCACTTGGAGAGATATCAGGGACTACAGGTTAAGGAAGTCGAGGTAGATCGAGAGAAAGAAGGATGAACTAATGAGAGTCTCCCAGATGAATGAATTCTTTGCTTCTTTCGAAGACCAAAAGAGGAATTTGGCAATGGAAATGGAAGAATTCCAAGATGGAATTGTGCAGAATCTAAGACGATTGTCCATCAATCTCACCAAGGTTATTCATAATCTTTTTCATTCACTTTATTGGATTCTTGGTAGGTGAACATGACAATGCAAGTGAACGACTTGGACCCTTCGATTCTGGAGATGAGTGAGGGAGCGAGTGCACACGAACTGAAGGAGTGTGAGTGGAGAGGGGAATGCCCCCTCCCCTCTACTGGAGGATGGAATACTCATTGCAGTGCACGTTAGATTAGAAGAGGAATTGATGAGTCTGAACGAGATGGAAACGAGGATAAATGGAGAGATGGAGGTAGATCTACTCCCCCTCCCCCCTCCATCCCACTACTCCCTTCCAGGCATTCTCACTCAAGGGAGAAAGCATGCAGGAGGAACTGGATCAGATGCCTGATTACAATAGAATGGTACAAACTAGTCAAGAAGAGAGTACGGTCAGATGAATACTGTAAATAAGATATTGATTGATTGGCTCTTTAGAATTTGGAGATGAGGAAAGAAGAATTGAGAATGAGTGTCCCTCGAATGGAAGAATCATTGAGTGAGATAGAGGCGGATGTGGATGAAATCACCAATGAACTAAGGGGAGATGATTCGATTGAGATGGTGAGCTATCGAGAATCGAGAACTAATCTAGAGAGACCTTGCTGTCTGAGAGTCTGGCCAAGAAATTGGACTATCTACTGGAAACGAATCAACAGTTGAAAGATCAGATTGATGAGATGGAATCAGAAGGAAAGTATGAAGAGATCAAGAATGAGGTGAGGGAGGAAGAGATCAACTGGAGGGGGAGACACTTCCAGGTACTCGCCCTCCAGAAGGAATACAATGCCATTCTATTGAGTGCACCTAGAAGATAATATTAACCCATCCATAGTAGTTGTATCTATATTCCGTGGGCCATACAACGACTTCTGTATTGCAAGCATTTATCATGTGAACTGTAAAATCAATCTAGCTGTTTGTAAGTAGACAGACAAGAGAGTATACAATTCGATGGTACAAACAGACTAAAGCGAAGAACATGAGCAAATCATAAGCCTGTATTTTAAAGAATGGAATAGATAAAAATAATAATAGCGAGAACAATGAATCTACCCATTTTCAACATTCACAAACACGACAACGAATAAAAAAAAGAACAATTATGAAATAATCTAAACCGGAAATAGGTCTGTAAGATTAATATAAAAAGGAAAATAAACAATCGAAATAATAATCTTTAGGGCACTGGTATAGAAGCCCGGACCAGCCGCAAAGGCTATGCCCCCGGTGAAAAGAGCTAGTCCCCGTACTGTTTTAGAAGCCCAGATGGGGATACCGATATATCAGGTTGATGCATAAGTTTTGTCGCGTACAATCTCTTACGCATTCTAACCTCCGAAATTCTTTGAATTTGTTCCAACCACATTTCGTTATTCTTATTCATTGAGGGCCTTCATACCTTTTCTTACGCACCTTGCTTCATTCCTGTCAAGACAGTTTGGGAGGCACAGTAGGCAGACAAAGTTGTAGTGAGATCAGAATTACATTTCAATTTAATGTACCAGTGCTTCTTGAAAAAGAGGAATTGTGTCGATTTAGTGTGATATGCGTAACATACTATGTATGTGCATAATTTTGAACCACTCATGGATAATGGAAAACGAAATGCGTTCTAGAAATTTAGACGAATTTGAAGAATGTTTGTGATAGGGAAGGTCGGAAAAAGTTTTGTAATCCGAATTTTCTTCTCAATTGATATCGAGATCCAAATAGTTGTGGATTATAATTAACCAAAAGTGTTCAGTATACAGTTAAAGTTTGGAGTCGATTGGGTTCTGTTGATATAAATGGCTTCATACAGAACGATGGAATGTTAGTAAGCTGCTGAAATTTCCACTTTGTTCAAATTCCCACCTCACACACATGTTCAATGTCTGATTTATTGTGACCATTCGAACCATCAACCCTTCCCTTACCAATATCTGTTTGGGATAATTTTACAAAACAATAGCTTTTGAATGACAATTTTGAATTCGAAACACCTAAACTTGCAAATTTTGGTAAAATTGTGCGCGAATTGAATTAATAAAAATTCAAATTTTTCTCAAGAAGAGTGTTATCTATCTCACGTGTTAAATGTTAAGGTAGACCCCCATGAGTGGTAATTGGAACGCACTTATGGTAGGCCCAGTTGTTATAATTCTGGATTCAGGAGAGTTGGTCAAGTTGACTGTGAATCAGCGCCTAATCTTAGATTCAGTGAACTATACCTTCGGTTCCGCTCAACATAGCACCATATCTGGCATATATTTAGAAAGAGCATTCACGGGGCATATCACCATGCTAAAGGAGCTGGGTTCATTTTTCATCTCTGCGAACTAGCAGCCGGTCAAAAAAAATTAACACAATTTTCTAGAAATTCAGATCTCTTCATATTAGTATGTTTCGAATAGCCGGCGTCGACAGCTCAGCTATACCCTATGGTTTGAATGAGCATGCATACCCCTAACATATACTAGAAGGGCAGGCAACTGAAATATTTGAGACGCATCCTTTATGGAAATATTGCGGACCTCCGAAATGCGACAAAACTTATGCATCAACCTAATATGTTAGGCTGATGCTGTGAGATTGGATGCTTACGTTTAATTTTAATTCGGACCAGAGATATTCTTATTTATAGAGATATGATAGCCTAAATGTAGGCTTTACCGGCCTGGGGCTACCCCTGGTGCCTTCATCGGCACCCCGATCTGGGATTTTATGGTAGTACGCGGACAGAGCATCCCTCATGGATGGGAGACCGGGCGGCTTCCCTGCCTCTGGAGAGAACCTTTTTCGGACTGGTCCGGGCTTCTATACCAGTGCCAATCTTTAGAATATCTCTTTTAGAAGTAGATAAATAATTTCACTCTTTGGTAGCAGATTCTTCGGAAGTGGATGCCTCACTTCCCACCACTCCAGTCGCGAATTCCTTGTATCTCTTACCATGAGTGCCATCCCAATAGATCTGATGAGAAGAAGGGAAGTACGAGGATGGAAGGAACCTCTCACCTTCCCACAACCTCCACAGATATAATAGAAGGGTCGATCACTGTCCACTACTTCTGGTTGCACCTTAAAGGCCATCCATTCATGGAGGGAATCTCGTGATGGAAGGAGAAAGTTGGATGAACTAACTTTGAGTGTTTGTACTTCCACTGTAGTGTCCATCGTGTCGACCATCACGAGGTTGTTGCTGCAAGGGAGAACTCAAACGGCGAAAGAGAGAGTCACTCACAATACATCGACGACTCCATTGGTGCACTTGATGATGAACCTCGATTCCTCTAGATCGTACTCCTCCACACTGCACTCAAATCCACCGTAGTCATCTGGATTCGCCTGAGGTCGAGGATGCGCAACGAGATTAAGATAGGGAACACACGTTCTCGATCGTCTCCTTGAATTGATCTGGCTGGAATGTCTCATCGTCGAAGGTCTCTCCCACTCTCTTCGCACAATCGTGGAGAGTCTACAACGATGGATTAACTATCGACTACTGGATAGAAAGAGAGGAGAGAGGGATGTCTACCTGTAGAACGATGGAGGGAATCATCACGAATCGATCTCCATTGCATGCCTGCAATCAAGGAAATCTCTATGGAGATATCCTAAACATCTCCACGAGGCACTAATCAACTCCGATCTATCAACTATGCAACGAGTGTCCTCTTGACCTACCATGCATCGAGTGAAGACATCGGCAGGATTGAGCTTGATCTTGAACTCAGTGAGCACTCTCTTCACCTGTACATCATCCCTCTTTTCCACGCCCTTTTTTTCTAGAGATCTACCTGATCTTTGGCCGATAGTCCAATTCCCACGATAAACACACGGTTCCCGAAAGTTGCTTTGTACTTCAATAATCAATCGTTGTGAATTTGGAGAGAATAGCACTCACTTCCTCTATATTCTTGCCGAATGAGAGAATAATTCTAGATGGATTCTCTTTCCCCAATCGTAGCAAATGATCCTTCGACTCGGCAAATATCACATCCACTCCGAGTCTTCAATCGATCAAATCAATTCAATCAAATAGAGTCTCCTTACCTGCGAAGGTGCTTGCCTAAGCCGCCAAAACTCGAATCAGTAATGAATGCCTTGGGAGTGTTAGGACAACTATTGGCAGAGATCACAGCCGCATTGATACTCTGCAATAGGGGCGTCTTCCCCTGGAGGGGAGTGGAAGGGAGTGACCTCAACCAGGAGTGCGTACTCCTCCTCACTCATCCGAGTCTTCTTCTTCTTCTCCGTCTAAACAGACTCCTCCTCCTTCTCCTCTCTCTCTCTCTCTCTCTCTCTCTCTCTCTCTCTCTCAGCTCACCTTGTCCATCTTCCTCTCCTCCAGATCATTCTCGATGCTTCTCACCATCTCCTCATAATCGAATCCCTTCTCTCTCGCCAATTCTCCTAACTTGAGGTACACTTTGATGAGGATGTTCGCATCCAATGCAGCATACACAATCTGTTCGGGTCGGAGAGGACGCATCGACCAATTCGACTTCTGCAAACAACGAAAGCATCGAATGAATAGGAAGAGGAGGGGACCTGGAGTGACTTATCCAGTTCCGTCTTCAGTACTACTTCCACCAGATCACTCAGTTTGATCGCTCGTTGTCGATTGGCCGATTCGACCTCTGGAGCAGCCTTCCCCTCTTGGATTCGATCTAAACCAAGTACTCTCTTTATTGTCAGAGACCAAGAGAATCTCATTCTTCGCTACAGTAATTTTCAGCTGCAAGTAGTTTAACATTTTTCAAATTCATTGTATATCTATATCTCACTCTTATACGAAGTGCTCTGTGCGAGGTCGAAGAGTGAGGGATCAGCGTCGAGAAGCTGAAGACAATGGGGGGAACTTCATGCGTATGCTTATTATTCTCTCTGCTCTCGTGGTTGCTTGGAGCAGAGTGGAGAGAGTACTCACATCATTGGAGAGTCTCTTGAGACAGATGACTCGAGTCATCGACTGCAATTCCTCGCCCACGAATTCCATGGTGCAGAGGTAGGCCTTGATGTCAGATAACATGTCGAACCCTCAACAGAGACCAATACCACACATACAAGGAATCAAAGAAAAATGGCAATTTCTGTTTTTTATTTCTCCGCCCTGTCTTATCCCTACGACCAGAGATTAATACTGGCCCGCCCGTCCCTTGCAGACCCGTCCCTTGCATACTGGCCCGCCCGTCCCTTGACTACAACTGACCAATCTTGATGTGCTCTCCTCCGAAGAGGCGACGAGTGAACTCCCTCCATTGCAATGGGGAAAGATGATTCTGAGAAAGAGACGAGGTTTCAATTCAAGATTTGCCAGAGATAGCTGACCATGAGAGTCTCGAAGTCAACGAGATACACTTGATGGACGGATGAAACTTGTAGAAGGGCGATTCTGGATGGTGACTAGGATGGGGAGACAGTGAGCAACTCACTCTTGTTTGTAGTTCGTGGTCGATCTGAATTCCGAGTCGATGCCTATGACACTGCAATGGATGCATCCCAATCAATTCTTCATTCATCCACTCGCCTATCCTTCCCCAGTCCTTCGATCTCACTCAACATCTTCACCAATCCATCCCAATTATCGATCCATTCGATAAGAGTTCCGTCCTCCAAACGGTAATCATTGATCGTTGCCACTGCATTGTACCTGCAATGATAACCTAATCAAGATCATACGCGAGATGGGATGAGTGATTCTCTCCCCCCCCCAGTGACTACTCCAATCTCACTCTTCAAGCATCTTCGTTGCTCTGTCCTTCCAACCGGGATTGCTAGCGAAGTAGTTGCGAATACGGGAAAAGAAGTCGGAAGGATTCAGCTGCATCATCCATTATATAACCCGTCACGAGCAAATGGAGAAGTTAGATGGATGACTGACTCCGTAGTAGAGCATCCACATCTCTGCTTCTGTATAGTACGTCTGTTTGTCCTCATGTTTATCAGGTCTATCAATCCGATCGAAGAGAGCAATGATAACATCTTTAGCCATAGGCGAATTTTTCTTGATATGAGTCTTAAATAGCAGTGATAAATATCAAGAACAACAATCGCTGTACCTTAACATGGTCGAAGATAGTGTTAGAGAAGCACCCACCAGTTGATTCACTAAAAATATAAAATGAATGACAGAATACAATCTACGAAGAATATCTTCGCCTACTGCCTAATCTTCTTAACCGTAAACATCACTCTTTAGGCCTCCTTTACTCCCCCTCCCTCCCTACCTCTCCTTCTCCCGTTCTACAGCTTCAAATAAAAGCAATGTTTGGAAATTAATTGAGTGCCGATTGCTCACCGATCAAAAATAAGATATCTCAATTTATTCTTGATTTTCTGTGCATCATATTTGGGAGCTACGGAGTCATCCATTCCAAAGTCGGGGGAGACCATCCTCTTTAACAGACCCGGAATTTTCCCTGAAAATAATATTAATAATCTATACCTATATATCACGCGTCTTCTGAGAGGTTGCAGGACCATGAGGAACCAGGAGCCCCAACTTTCAGCAGTATCCTAGCCAAATTTATTCCAGAGTATATTGCGGACGAGAAAATTTTCGGCGTTGGCCATTTTTCTCAGAACCGGCTTTTAGGGAATTTCTGGTTCTGATTCCGGCTCTGTCATATTATAGCTACCAGGTGAGCTAGAGAGAAAGAGCTCAAAATGCGCGGAAAATTATGTTGAACAACTAAACGCTATCTCCGAATCTTCGCTACGCAAATATTGAAAAACTGAAATTCAAATAGAAAAATAAATCGTACCGGCTCGGGGACCCCGCTCTTAACCACTTTTTGAGATCAGATTCGAGTTCTACGATATCGATTTAGACTAGCGCTACTCAGAGCTAAGGTCCAGGCCCGTGGTGGCTTGAGTTATATGGCCGGAAATCTCGAAAAGAACCGAAACCATGACATAGATATCGATAAATATGCATGTTTACAACCTCTATTTCCCACTATTCTGTGATTTTACAATGTTTAGAACTCATTTTCATACAATGGCGAAGAAATAACCTGCAAAAACCTCAATTCTGAAATTTCGATTTTTCAATATTTCATATTTTTGCACTAATTTGACTCTTATTGGGTCACTTGAGTGTATCTGAAGGTATTTCGATTATAAATGAGGCTAACTACAGTAGTTTCAGGTCAGAATAACAAATTGTCGAATTTCGAAGGTGAGTATCCGTTTAGGTCAACGCAAAAGCAGATTTTTGACTGGAATTAATCTAAATATCACCAGATACACTCAAGTGACCCAATAAGAGTCAAATTAGTGCAAAAATATGAAATGTTGAAAAATCGAAATTTTTCGATTTTTCGAGTCATGAAAAATCGAAATTTCAGAATTGAGGTTTTTGCAGGTTATTTCTTCACCATTGTATGAAAATGAGTTCTAAACATTGTAAAATCACAGAATTGTGGGAAATGGAGGTTGTAAACATGTATGTTTATCGATATCTATGTCATGGTTTCGGTTATTTTCGAGATTTCCGGCCATATAACTCAAACCACCACGGGTTTGGACCTTAGCTCTGAGTAGCGCTAGTCTAAATCGATATCGAAGAACTCGAATCTGATCTCAAAAAGTGGTTATGAGGGGGGTCCCCGAGCCGGTACGATTTATTATTCTCTTTTAATTTCAGTTTTTCAATTTTTGCGTAGCGAAGATTCGGAGATAGCGTTTAGTTGTCAACATAAAAGTTGTTCAAAATAATTTTCCGCGCATTTTGAGCTCTTTTCCAGCTTTCTAGCTCACCTGGGAGCTATAATATGACTGAGCCGGTAGCAGAACCGGAAATTCCCTAAAAGCCGGTTCTGAGAAAAATGGCCAACGCCAAAAATTTTCTCGTCCGCAATATACTCTGGAATAAATTTGGCGAGTTGGGGCTCATAGTTCCGCGGGTGGTTCGGTTTCATGCAATCTCTCAGAAGATGCGTGATATAGCAATATTAAAACGTTCCGAAATTTTAGAATTGACGAATGAGACACGGCGTGCAGAAATATGGGCGGAGCTTAGAAATTCAACCGCGCATCAAACGCGTAAAATAATAAATTTTGCTCAATTCGTTTGCTATTTGAATTAAGTTAGTGTGCATATGCCTTGTTTTAACATTAAAAATATGAAAAACGAAATAATAAATTAGGAAATTGGTTTGAAATTATGAGTTGTGACGCGTAATTTGTTGTTCCGGGGCGTGGTATAGGACATATATTTCTAATTCAATATTATCACAGGTATCATGAGCCAGTGGAGGAAAAACCCAACCCCGAGAACAATTTCCAACTTTTATTTTTTGTTTTAGTTCACATTATGGTGGTAGCATACATTAGAGCCAACTTCTTGAAATTTCGAGGTCACAGGTTCCAGAACCGTCATTTAGGAATTTTCCGGTTTTAAATCCGGCTCTACGGTATCTTAGCTCCCAAATGTGCTAGTGATGTGGCAGTGGGCACAAAATACGCGGAAAATTCAGATAAACAACTTTTGCGCTGAAAGTTAAGCCGTAGGTCTGCAAATCCAGAAAATATTAACAAAAACCTGAAACTTCAAATAAAAATATAATCATACCGTTAATTTTGTTATAGATTATGGAAGAATAAGTCCATACGCGTACAGAAAAAATTGAAATGGGCAACTTCAGGGTGGCCTACGCCCGCTGTATAGCTCCGAAGGTAGGAAACCATCCATATCAAATTTTGAAAAATTCACATCTTCAAGATTTATAATTAAAATCGATCAGTTCAACCAATTTCTTACATTTCTCCATCAATGAAGTTAAATGATGTTAAAAGAGCACGAAATTTCAGAACTTCAAAAATCCGAGTTTCAAGGGATATCTAAGGCCAATTTCGAGCGCATCCAGCTCACGATTTAGCGTTCCCTGAAAATGAACTCAAATAGTTCTCAATACATGTCACAATCATGAACACGTTCTGGCATTTTTAGATAGCCATCCCATTCCGGGCCCGTGATTTCAGTTCTCGAACTTGTAGGATCGGGATGTGAGAAATTCAAAATAAATGTATTTTAACTAAATGGTAATGAATTCAAGGTATTTTCAATAGCTAAAAATAATTTTATGAGCACAAGAGATGAAAATCTTAAAATTGAGGAAGTTTTCAAGTGTGTTAAAAAATTCGAAATGTAAATGTTCACACATTTCATATTTTTTAAACGAGCGCAATGTTGGAATTATCAGTGTTTTCTATCTCTTCTGCTCATAAAATGATTTTTAGTGATCGAAAAGAGCCGAGATTCATTATCATTTAGTCAAAATATAAAAATATAGTTATTATATAGTTATTAATATATAGTTATTTTGAATTTCTCACATCCCGATCCTACAAGTTCGAGAATTGAAATCACGGGCCCGGAATGGGCTGGATATCTAAAATGCCAGAATATGTTCATGATTGTGACATGTTTTGAGAACGATTTGAGTTCATTTTCAGGGAACGCTAAATCGTGAGCTGCATGCGCTTGGCCTTAGATACAGTCGCGTGCGAAAGTTTTCGGGCACTTTTTGAATTTCCTGTAACTTTTTGCCCAGGAAAGCCATCAATCTGGAACTCGGGTACTATGCACCAAATTCATCAGAGATTATTTTGTTACTGGCGTATTGCGAAATCGCACAATGATTGCGTAGTGATGACGCAATCAAAGTGTACTTTTTCAAAACGGCATTATTTTTACATGGATTTTTTCCAGCTCGCCAAACTTTCTGAGGCTGGAGTCATGCCCGAGTTCTAACCAAGAAAAAAAATTGAGGTTGCTGCGCGACCGCACGTTTGCTGCAGAATTGCTGCAAAATCGGGGTCGAAAATTCAGATATCGGCTCCTAGTCAAGCTAGGGACTGGTTCTAGGCATCAAAATGATCGCCATCATGAGTCCAGATGATCCTGAGAATATGATAACAAAATTTCATAATTTGCCCTCAGTGCATGAAAAAATCACTTTTTCGCATAGCCATTTTTTGGACTTTCATAACTTTATGGGAAAGTTAGGAAAAAATCTGGTTTTTGCATAGGAATGTTCAAAATGTGTTGGAGATATGATTCCCAACTTTTTAGAGTGTTTGGATAACTTTCCTGCCCGCGGCGATCGCTTTTCGGAAGCATACTTGGGTCGGGAAAACCCTGTTTACGCCTAGGGGCGAGAGAGTACAGACGGCGAGAGTGCGCAAACAGGGTGTTTCCCGACCGTAGTATGCTTCCGAAAATCGATCGGCGCGGGCAGGAAAGGTGCCCAATCATGCTAAAAAGTTGGGAATCCGGTCTCCAATACATTTTGAACATTCCTATGTGAAAACCAGATTTGTGCCTAACTTTCCCACAAAGAAAAAAAAATGGTTATGCAAAAAAAGTGATTTTTTCATGCCCTGAGGGCAAATTATGAGATTTTGTTATCATATTCTCAGGATCATCTGGACTCATGATGGCGATCATTTTGATGCCTAAAACCAGTCTCTAGCTTGACTAGGAGCCGAGATCTGAATTTTCGACCTCGATTTTGCAGCAACGCTGCAGCAAAAGTGTGGTCGTGCAGCAACCTCAAATTTTTTTCTGGGTAGACCTCGGGCATGACTCCAGCCTCAGAAAGTTTGGCGAGCTGGAAAAAAATCCATGTAAGAATAATGCCGTTTTGAAAAACTACACTTTGATTGCGTCATCACTACGCAATCAGTGTGCGATTTCGCAATACGCCAATAACAATAAAATAATCTCTGATGAATTTGGTGCATAGTTCCCGAGTTCCAGATTGATGGCTTTCCTGGGCCAAAAGTTACAGGAAATTCAAAAAGTGCCCGAAAACTTTCGCACGCGACTCAATCAATCAATCAATCAATTTATCATGTCAGGCAATAGATGCTCAGATGAGGATGGGGCGGTACTCTTCATAAGTTGCATTCCACCAGTGTTTGCCAATAGCTCGGGTCAAATCATCTCTCCATCGTACATGAGGCTTCCCAGGGGGGCGCTTCCTATTGTATGGCGTCCACACCGTAGTGGCACGGCTCCACTGCTCTAGTCCCATTCTCCTGACCTTGAGGGCCCAGCGCGTTTTCCTTTTCAGTCCCTCCTCGATCCAATCCCTCAGCTTCGTGATCCCGCGCACGCGTTCATTCCTCCAGCGATCTTTCAGCGTGACTCCCAACATCCTCCTCTCCATCTTTCTTTGGGTAACACTCAGCCGTTCTTTCTCACTCGCCCTCAGTGCCCAAACTTCGCTTCCGTAGAGTACGGTAGCCGTGACGCAGCTCTCGAAGACTCTTCTCCTAGTCTTGATGGGTAGAAGGCGGGAGGACAGCAGATGGGATAGCTTGCTCCAGGCGAACCACCCTAGTCGAATCCTGTGTTCGATCTCGTCAGAGTGATCAAGTGGGAGACTAATCTTCCCTCCGAGATAGGTGGCTGATTCAACGAAATCGAACTGTAGATTGTCGATAATTATTGGATTTCGGGTTGTTGTACAGGAGGTGAGTAGGTTGGTCTTATTTGAATTCACCTCGAGACCAACTCTACTGGAAGCGTCCATCAGCTTTTTCAGCATTCTCTCCATTTCCGGGCGAGACTTCGCAACAAGAGCTACGTCATCGGCGTATTCCAAGTGGCAAAAATTCCTTCCATCAATTCGAATCCCGTCGTTCTCCCAGTCGATGTCATTCATGGCTGAGCGAAGCACTGCATTGAAGAGACGAGGGGAGAGGGTATCCCCTTGCCTGACTCCTCTTCGCACAGTGACTGGTACGAGTTCCTCGTTTACTCTGATGAGTGTAGAGGAAGACTCAGCTGCGCCGCATCTAGTGAGGAAGACTCACTAGATGCGGCGCAGCAGGTGGACGAGGGTAGGATGGGCTCCGAACGAGTAGAGGGCTTGCCAACATGCACCCCATTCCACGCAATCGAATGCTTTCTTGAAGTCGACGAATGCGAAATAGACCGGGATACCATATTCCGAGGTTCTTTCTGCGACCTGCTTGATGGAGTGCAGGTTGTCGAGGGTGCTATACCCGCTCCGGAAGCCGGTTTGGGTGGGCGACTCAGTCTCTTCGAGCACCGCCTCGAGTCTTTTCAGAATCGCCTTGGTCATGGTTTTCAGGGTTACGGTGAGCAAGGGGATGGGGCGGAAGTTTCCGACGTTGGTGGGATCTCCTTTCTTGTGCAGAAGAGTAACCACTGCTTCGGTCAAATCGCGTGGGACGGCTCCATCTTCTACCAGATAGTTGAGGAGATCAGCGATGATGGGGGCGAGGTGGTGTCGCGAGTGGAATAGCATATCAGGGAGAATGCCATCCGACCCGGGGGAGTGACCACACTTGAGTAGAGACATCGCTTCGCTGACCTCATCGGGTAGGAATGGCGGAAGAGGATCGGGTGGTTGAGGGGGGATTGTGAGAGGGACCTGAACTGCAGGGGTGTAGAGATCCTCGAAGAAGCGCTGGACAGCTGTCTCGGTGGCTGCTTGAGAGAGAGCACCAGTGACAGGGTCGGGGACGAAGAGGCGCTTCTTTGAGGTGTGCAGACTCAGCATGCTCTTCACGATGCTCCTTCTCATGGTTGCTGCTTGCCGTGCTTGTTCCTCCTTTCGCTTCCTGATGTCATCGACGAGACTCGTCCGGGCAGCTTTACAGGCAACTGAGTAGGCGACAGTTCCTTGGGAATTGGATTGCAATTGATGCCGCATCGCTAGGAGCTTCCGTGTTCCACTCGAGATCCAAGGCGGGGATTGGCGCTTCCTCCAACAGTTCATTGCCGCGGTCTCCGTGAATGCCTTGACCGTAGAGTAGGCAT
Source organism: Pristionchus mayeri (assembly GCA_036245805.1). Taxonomy (NCBI): domain Eukaryota; kingdom Metazoa; phylum Nematoda; class Chromadorea; order Rhabditida; family Neodiplogasteridae; genus Pristionchus; species Pristionchus mayeri. The sequence goes on along the minus strand of BTRK01000002.1, from coordinate 19,415,628 downwards.
CGGCGGCAGAACTGGGGCGGGCAAGGGGCAGTGACGCGAGAAGGGATGCGTTGGCAGTAAAAGCAGATCGATCGAAATCTAACCGCTCCCTGCATCTTTTCTGCCTCATCTTGCCAGGGAGGGAGAGGCACATCCGGACAAGGCGATGGTCGGAGTTAAACTCAAACCGGCCAATGACTCCGCAATTGACTACTCTCGCTGTGGTGGGCGCTGCAACGTAGTCAATTTGGTGGAATGAGGAGCCGTTGGGGGATCGCCATGTCCAGATTCGACCGTGCCGTCTCTTGGGGAACGTGTTCTGGATGCGCAGTCTATTCCTCACGCAGAGCTCAGTGAAGCAGCGTCCGCGTGAGTTCGGTGTGGGAGAGGCGAAGTTACCGACAAATCTTTCATTGCCAGGTTCCCTCGCTACTCTACAGTTGAAATCACCGACTAGAACTGGCATAAGGCCTCTGGGCGCACTCTGCAGAGCGGTCTCAACCTGGTCTAGGAAGTCATCGTAAGCGTTGTCATCGTAGGAAGACGTGGGAGCATACGCGCAGACCAGGAAGAGCCGTAGATCGGGGAGGAGGAGAGTGGCCAGTCGAGGGGAGAGGCCATTGAACACCGCTCCGCGCGCAAGGTGCGGTCGAAGCAAGAATGCGACGCCATGGGAAGCAGTGGGCCCGCCCGAGTGGTAGACTACAGTGCCTGAGGATGTAAGATTGAACGAGGCGCAACCCACAATCCTTGCTTCCTGCACTGCAATCACGTCCCACTTGATCTTGTCGAGAGCGAGCTCCATCTCCGTCTGCTTCTCCCTTGGACCGAGCGTCCTGGCGTTGATAGTGCCGATGTAGAAGTGGCGACCCATCGTAGTGGCGTACAACTCCCGCGTGCCAAACGCTTCTGGGAGAGGGACTCTGGGCGGGCGGGAACCGAAGACGGGGAGACGAAATCGCACTCGACAGCTCGCCACACACTTGAGAACCCAGAATGACTGTATCCCTTGAAACTCGGATTTTTGAAGTGCTGAAATTTCGTGCTCTTTTAACATCATTTAACTTCATTGATGGAGAAATGTAAGAAATTGGTTGAACTGATCGATTTGAATGATAAATCTTTGAGATGAGAATTTTTCAAAATTTGATATGGATGGTTTTCTACCTTCGGAACTATACAGCGGGCGTAGGCCACCCTGAAGTTGCCCATTTCAATTTTTTCTGTACGCGTATGGACTTATGCTTCCATAATCTATAACAAAATTCACTGGGTTTCTCCCTTACCTATACGGTATGAATTTATTTGTATTTGAAATTACAGTTTTTTGTTAATATTTTCTGAACTTGCAGTCCTACGGCTTAACTTTCAACATAAAAGTTGTTCATCTGATTTGTCCGCGAATTTTGTACCCACTGCCACATCTCTAGCACATTGGGAGCTAAGATTCGGTAGAGCCGGATGTAAAACCGGAAAATTTCTAAATGACGGTTCTGTGACCTCGAAATTTTAAGAAGTTGGCTATGCTACCACCATAATGTGAACTAAAACAAAAAATAAAGTTGAAAATTGTTCCTACATACTGTGAGAATAGAATGCGTAGCAACGTGGTTTGCATTATAAACTTCTTAAAGTACAACAATATTCGCGGATCGGGAAAATATTTTGCTGGGAATATTTTCCCGTTCCGCGAATATTGTTGTATCAGGTTGGTGCAAAAGTTTCTCCCTTTTTCAGAAATTTACATTTTTGCTTCCTCTGACCTCCAATGCTGATTAATTCTCATACGGTCTTTTGCAATAAAAGGGTACATGAATACTCCTTATAACAAGCCCTGTCCCAGTTCTCCACCATTCGTAGCGTCGATACAGCAATCTCTCCAATTTGGTACAATTGATTTTCAAAGTGAATTTGTATAAGGTCATCGCTAAGTGGAGAAACGAGATAGGGGATAATCATACATACCAGTGTAAAGAATGCTAACTGGGCATGCTCATGCATGTAATTCAGTATCAGTGTTCCGTCTTGCCAAGATGAGATGAGCATCTTATTACATAATTCCGCGAGATTAATTTCAGCAGAATTGCATTTCATAACCCAGAATGTTTAGCCATTGACTCAGAAAGCCATATTGTTGTGGACCATGAAGTTCTCACTAGTCTTAATATTACACTTAAACTTGATGTGGCTACATCTATCCATTCGGGAACAACAGCATGATGCAGCAAAATTTCAACGAAATCAGCACTTTTTCTAATTCCCTGCTTTCAACGCATTTTGAAAGTCGGATATTTTGTGATATTCTGAAAGAGTAACTTGAGTGATATTACTCATAAAGTGGGCAGAATCATATGCTAGATCGTATTCAAATGGGAGGGCCCAGCAAAGTAACCTAATAATCGTCATATTTTGACATCTTGACTTTTTCATTATTTATTCCCCTAATATGCTTTTCAAAATTGAATTTATCCTGCACGTATATTCTACCTATATGCCCACAACTAATGTTGAAAGGAAATTAAAATCAGGAAAATATGGCTAGAGAAATTTTAAAAAATATAATAGGGAGAAACTTTTGCACCAACCTAATATTTTAAGAAATTTATCATGTACACCACGTTGCTACGCATTCTATTCTCACAGTACCTCCACTGACCCGTGATATAAAGCGCAGTTCCGTGTGACCGGATTACGAAATCGGTAGGGGAGGGACTGTTTACGTTTGCAAAGCATCGGTCCATTACCGTATATCAATCAATAATTAACATTGGGTCACCTACCGTATACCAATCAATAATTTGCCATGGGTCAACTATTATTCCGTGAGTCAGATCTATGATTTTGACCTTTGATCGTTGAGCTACCGTATACCGATCAATAATTAGCATTGGGTCAACTACCAGGACTAGTAACATATAAGCAACTATGATAAGTAGAGCTGATTGCAATCAATAGAATAATAACAACTAACTTGTGATGAATTCGAAAGCGCTGGTATTGCTAACAATCTTTCTATCAATGTAGGATTGGACTTGGGCCAACTTCTGAAATGAGCGTAGACAAATTTCACGTAACACTGCACCCAAACAAACAGTGGCGGCAATGGGCAATTACAAAAAGGACGAAACAAAACACTTACAAATTGGTCCGACTCATCCACCATATTGTCAAGGAATCGGATGAGTTGCTTCTATAAGATAAAATTTTTTTATATTAAAATGTGAAATAATATTGAGCGAAACGTGCACAATATATGTTAGACAACAAACCGTTTCTTCATAATGGCCTTTCAGATATTTTTCCACATCTTCTTGCCTATTCTGCAATCAAATTCACTGGGTGTATAATTTTTTTTAAAAATAACCTGAAGCATTTGGGGAATAACGAAATCGTGGATTTTGAAATTATCATGTAAATCAAAGTGGCCAGCTAACTTCATTGCTTCTCGAAACTGTTGCTTCGAATCACTGCATAGATCCTATAAATATTCATGATTACACAGCTCTCATTATTACTGTAAAAAATTAGAGTAATTACTGAATAATAATTAATACTTTGATCTTCTCAGAGACTAATTCTGTGACATCAGCCCCCTTGAGATGAAATATCCGAAGCAGATTATCCAACTGCACCGTCCCTTTCTTTACGATCTTTTCCATTGTTTCCTTCTGAAAATATATGGGGGGTATATGTGGATAGACCGGGTCACGAGTTACTCGCGTTGTTTACAATTTCATATACTCATCTGATTTTATGACCCTAACCCGTTGCTAACCCGTAATTCAGAATTTAAAAATGTTGGTCCTCCCTCTGGCGCCCTCTTGTCTATCTCAAGGCATTTTTTTTCTCAGCACTTCGTTGAAAGGCATGCTCCCTGTACAGTTCAGAATGTGTGGTATTTTCTATTTCTAACGGCACGGTTCATATCCCATACTTATGGGTCTGCATTTCGTGGAAAACATTCGAAATTTCGGGATATGCTTGTTTCATAAACATCTCATTTCTATGCAAAAATCATATTTCAAGTTTTTCAAACAGTTGTCTGTAAGATAAACGTACTTGAATTTATAATACACACAATACAATTATATTTTAATTAATGAATAAATTTCAAAATTTAAAAACTTATCGATAGGGACGGCAACGAGAATTTTTGAGTACGGAATAATGGATGCCTCCTTCCGACGCTTTTCCTTCAAACTACCGTACTTTTCAAGCCAAATTCTTTAAATATTTTAAAACATTTTTTAAAAATATTTTATGTGATTTTTTATCTATTTTATTGATTGGAATGAATATGAACACATATTCAAAGAACACCAAGCATGGCAAGAAGAGACATATTGCAGAATTGGAGAAGCACGAAGCGATCGAAAATACATGTGTTTTAAGAACTAAGTGCTGAAGCTTCGTTTTCTCAGTATTTGTAGATTATGAAGCACAAAAAATGGTTTTCAATATAAAAATAAATATAAATATCTAATAAAAGAGAATGAGGCCGTCAAAATTGAGCGTTTTACCGTTACGAATATGAACTTTCAATGTTTCCTCGGAGGACGACATTCGTATATGTGAGATTTTTAAGTATGTATTTCAGGACATCGATGCGCATCTTATATTACAAAATTAGAAATATACGAATGTCGTCCTCAGAGAAAATGAACGTCGAATTTGCAACTACCGTAATCTATTATTGTCAGTGTGGCTTCAAGGTGCCTAGAATAATTTCTTTCCGAATTTGTAAATATAACTGATGATTAGTGGCTGCTAGAGTGCTATTCACAAGTAAAAACCAAACACTAAATGGTTTTGCGTGACTTCAATAAAAATCAGCTACTTCAGTTTGCGATAATTCGGAGTGAAGGGGGTGACTTGAGATGCGCTCCAATTGGACTGAAAGCGTCGGAATTTTGATATGTTTATTATTGTTTTTTCTTTAGTTGATCATTATTTTTTTAGACTAAAGTGTTAAGTCGGAATGGGGTAGGCATACTCTTCGATTGGGTACCCATTTGTGAATTGTTTTGCTCATTCGTTAACACCGTTGCAGTCCCTACTTATCGATATTGTATTGAACGAAAAATTCGTGTTTTGGTGAAAAATGCAGGTGTCCTTCACCCATACGTAGGGACAGCAGAGTGCGGTCATTTGAGGTTTCAAGAGTACAGTATCCAGATATCTCGTCACATGCACACAAAGTTTGCGAAATCTCGACACATGCACACAAAGTTTGCGATTACAATCCTTTTTTGAACTTTTGAAATATTTTTCAGTTGTTTTCAACTGTTTGTTTTTGTTAAAGATTATTTTTTTGACCGAATGAATTATCCATGTATCAATTATCTTCCCACATCATTTTGACCACTTTGAGGCCCGTATAATGTGTTTCATAGTCAATTTAGAAAAATATGTTTTTCGATTGCACCCTTTCGACCGATAATTGATTTGCTCCTTCTGCCAGACCCTATATTTCGTTACACATACAATTTATGGACTCGATAATAGATAATAGATTTGCTCCTCTTGTCCGACCTTAAATTTCGCAAGCAATAGAACGTAACGACTCTCGAGCACACATTTAAAGGTTACAGACGGAGCAATGTCAAATATCTTGATTTGAAGGCTTTCGTTGCTCTTCCCGAATATTCATTAAATCTCAGTAATAAATTATTTCCCGGTTTCTATTTCCCAGAATCACACCTAGATCAATTCGGAAGCGTATTTTGATATGATCTTATTTTTTTTAAATTAAGACAAAAATAATTAACAGAGAATACCTTTTTGTCATGGGTCCACGGATGGTCAAAAATTAGATAATTTCCGTACTTTTTTTCTGAAATGCGGGTACCGAGTGCTGATTGACGGCCACAATAGTTAAGGCTGGGGGGTCCATTTTGAAAAAAGTTACAGGTACCTCCTACATTTGGGGTCGAAAGATTGGCACTACTGCAAGCCCAGTTCGGGGTAACAATAGTGGTGAATGGTATCGGGAGTAGAGCCCAAGAGGTAAGTCATACCCATAGACTGCAGAACCCTCAAACATACTAAGGAAAATTTCAGCCTAAATGCTCAAGAATGTAGGGTATTTATAGGGTATTTTTGAGTCCCTGCTGGAATTATGCCTTGCCCTATAAAGCGTCAGTTCACAGCTTCCCTCCGCGTGTAGGCTAAACAGTATGACAATACAAACATGTCTAAGGGTTCGGCAGTCTCAAGGTACGACTTACCTGGCTGGGGTCTACTCCTGACACCACTATTGTTACCCCGATCTGGGCTTCTGCAATAGTGCCGAAAGATTTTATATCTCAGAATTATGCGGGAAATAAATTTTCCAGGGTATTTTCACTCGTAGAGTACGACTTTCGATATCCGAATCGAAGAACCAATTCTTTTGCAGACGAAAAATCGTGTATACGCATTCAAAAACGTTCGAGGTGCATTTTTACGATCCGATTTTCGGAGTCTACGTGAAAAGTTATGTATTGTGAAAAATTTTCATATTTAAAAAAATAGACTTTTGTGATATGATGATCATACTTTGGATCATCATATCACAAAAGTCTATTTTTTTAATCTGAAAATTTCTCATTGTAACGAAAATATGCACCTCGAACGTTTTTGAATGCATAGACTCGATTTTTTGTCGAAAAAATTGGTTTTTCGACCCAAATATTTTTGTTTCGCATTTTCTCGCAGTCGGATATCGAAATTCGTACTCTACGAGTGAAAATACCCTAGAAAATTTATTTGCCGCATAATTCTGAGATATCAAATTTTTCGACCCCAAAAGTAGGAGGTACCTGTAACTTTTTCAAAATCGACCTCCCTGCCTTAGCTATTGTAGCCGTCAATCAGCACTTGGTACCCGCATTTCAGAAAATAAGTACGGAAATTATCTAATTTTTGCCATCCGTGGACCAGTTCTCTTAAAATCTCTTAAAACGGTCTCTTAAAATTTGGTTATCATGATCACGAAGTTCATGATACGAACTTTTAGGATCCTGCGCGCTTGAAATATTCGCTTAAACTATGTTAGAATAGTGTAATACACGTATTGAAGGTTAAAAAAAAGTCAAAGTGCTTGTCAAAGTGCGTCAAAGTGCAAAATTTTAAATTTTCGATGTTTTGAAGGAGTGATTTTGAACTTTTTCAATTGTGTTCTGTCCCATGTTATTTCAACATAACATTATTGAATTATCCAGATATGCGTAGAAAGTGATTGATCCCGTTGGTATACATTCATAAGTTTCCATAATCGGCACCTATGGGCGAAGGACACATTAACAGACCGTCCACGAGAAAACGTAACAACTGGGAAGGGTTCTCGGATGGTAAAAAATAGATTATTCAAATTTTTTTCTGAAGTGAGGGTCCAAAGTTAGGAACGCAGGCACCAATAGCTAAGGTTCTAGGTCGGTTTTGAAAAAGATACAGTATTTTGGGTCGAAAAATTTAGTATCTCAGATTTTTACGAGATATAGATTTTCTGGCGTGTTTTCACTCGTAGAAAACAAATTTTCACATTAGAGCTCACCAGATCTCGATCTAAAAAATATAGTCCCAAAAACCGGGGGGGTTTTTTCGGTCGAAATCTGCAGTAATTTGCTCATAACTAATTTGGATGCCCCTTGGGACGTGTTTTGATTACAGTTTCGGAATCCACGTGGACACATGGATATTACATGATTTTTTCAGATTTAAAAAATGGTGTTTTTGGGAATTCGCATCCAAAGATAGGACTTCCGGCACTTTCCTACTTCCGCGCCAGGCTCCTCCCCCTCCCCTCCCCCGCTCTATCTTTAGCGCGCCCCTCGTACCTCCCCTAGCCTCTCCCTAGATCGAGCTCTCGCTCTGCCCCTTCCAACTCTCTCCCCCGCACCTCTCGCACTTGCCCTTCCCACGCTCTCTCTCGCCTCTCCCCGCATTCTCTCACCCGGCGTGACTAGAGCGCGCCCTCCCCATAGCTGTTTTGACTCCCGCTCCCTCATGAAACCATGGCGTTTTCATGCTCGAGGGGGGAACCTCTCGGCGAATTTTTGGAGGGTGCCAGACTCCATCCCCCCTTCGGGGGCGGGATCAAGGGGGTGGGGCCTGGCGCGGAGCTAGGAAAGTCCCGGACTTCCTTTTCGGACAGAAACTGTAGTTCAGACCACAGCAGTCATAGTGGCCTGAGTCTTGGCTAGAAATGCTGGTGGGGTCTGCTCCCGACACCACTATTGTTACCCCGATCTGGGCTTCTGCAGTAGTGCCGACGAACCTCCTCCTCCAGATCCGAATCCGCCGATGCCGGCGGAAGGCTGGCTCCAAAAGGAAGTCCTATCTTTGGATGCGAATCCCCAAAAACACCATTTTTAATAATCTGAAAAAAATCGTGAAATACCCATTTATACACGTAGATTCCGAAACTGTAATCAAAACACGTCCCAAGGGCATCCAAATTAGTTATGAGCAAATTACTGTCGATTTCAACCGAAAAAAATCGGTTTTTGGGCCTATCTTTTTTAGATCGAGATCTGGTGTGCTCTAATGTGAAAATTTGTTTTCTACGAGTGAAAACACGCCAGAAAATCCGACCTAGAACCTTAGCTATTGGTGTCTGCGGAACTTTGGACCCTCACTTCAGAAAAAAATTACCGGAATAATCTATTTTTTACCATCCGAGACCTCTTCCGTTTTCTCGTGGACGGCCTGTTAAATTACACCAACTGAATGTGAGATGTTTCGCTCAATATTATATCGAAATTTTTTGAAATTTGGAGATTTCCCCGGGGTAAAACGTGTAGTATGATGAGATCTCGAGATGCAAGGTGGACAATTTTTTCACGCAAGCCTCATTTTAGGGCCCAAAAATAATTTTTGGAACGTATTTTAGAAGAATTGTCTGTGCATGATTTGTGCCAACATGCAGTTTGTTGGTCTCGGTGAGATTGACATTTCTGATTTTTGAACGACATTTCCAGAGCCGGCTTTCAGGCAGTTTCGATAAATCGCGGAAACTCTCTTTACAAAACATACTAGCACGGCAATTTTTTCATCGACATACTAGGTAAAAAAATGGGCACCCCTGTGAAGAAGATGTAATGTAAAATTCACTTCACAGCCCATGATGGTTTCTTGCGGTATAGTAAGTTTCTGAAAATCTTGCCTGATAGTCTGTAGCTTTTCTACCGTTTCTTTCAAAATACTGTACCTGAGCTATACGGTTTCCGGAATTTTGATTGATTTGTGTGAAAGTGCGATGTTTACGAACCAAGCACATCACTACATTTATAGCCGTGAAATACAGAACCGTAAATAAGGGGTGTAAACCGTGCCGTTAAGCATAGACGCACGTGCCGCACCATTTTTTGATCAGAATAGGGACCATGACTTTCAACGGTTGTCGATAAATAAATTGCCGTGCTAGACCTGAGACATACATACTAGGGCGGCGAAAACGATTCTCAAGCACTCGACTTTGTTTACTCCTCTTTTCGAGTGCTCGAGGGAAGGCATGTTTCCGAACCCTCTCTCGTCGAGTGCTCGTTTTGGCGGGAAGAGAGAGCGAGTGAGTCGAGTCATTTTCGAGTCGAAATCGAGTCAAGGCGATTTTCTCAGCTCACAGCAGTCCAAATCATTTAATTTATGGACAGTCGGATTCGGATTGAGGTGACCAGTCGAAAAAGTGTAAACGTGAGGGTAGAAATGAAGATTTATTTTTTCCGATTTTTCTTCAGGTTTGTGCGGAGAATTTCAATATATTCACAGTTTTTACATAAATACCCTAAAATGTATATGAACCCGTTTGCCTAAGAATCGAGCAAGAATCGGCACAGCCAAAAAATATCGATTCTCTAAAAGTCTGGGTATTAGGGTAATCGAATGTGCTAAAAACGATGGGCGTATTCATTTTGCCCCCAGAGCCTTCGTTGGCTCCAGACGTCGTCACGTCGAAACCACCTTTTGGGGTTAATCGCCCTTCGGGAAAGTGCTAAAATTAGGTGAATATGGTTTCCGGGGTAGAATTTCATGCTCATTGCCAGCGATGTGCTCGAAAGGGTACGGGAGGGGTGCCTTACGAAATGTAGGCACCGGGCTTACGCAAAATTTGAGTTTGCGTAAGGCCGATGGGCATGGCGGCCGGGGGGGGGGGGGGAGGTCGACAAGCACGCTGCCGTAAGCCGAGGAGCCATGCCAGGGGTTGCTTCCTAGAGAGGAAAGGGGGATTACGACTCGTTTAGGGGTGGTCAAGGCACGTTTTAGGGCCAAAATTGTATGGTTTTACGACTGGCGACCCCCCCCCCCCCCCCCCCCCCGGTCGACGGGCAGGCACTCCAGCCGCCGCCGGGCTCACGCTTTTTGGTAGGGGCGTACCCCTCCGGCGACGGGCACAGCGGGGACACGCAAATTCTTCTGCCGGGCTTACGAAAAAAAGCGGGGCGCATCCTTTCCTAGCACATCACTGCTCATTACGCCTATCTAATCCTTTTTTTATGAATTATTTAAATAAATTTTGAAAAATCAACTTTTTTATATGCCCAAAGTCGGCTGAGTGAATTACATGGTTGGATCCGCCGTGACGAGAGGATTCAGAATCTCTATTTTCGTCCATTTTGGCGTCCGGACTCCGAAAATTGAAAGCATTTAGTGAGACGAAATCTGGAGAAAACTGGAGAAATGACACTTCCTCTACCCTCTCCCTCCCCTATCCCCTCTGGCACCCCTCGCTTGTACCGACGGGAGGGAAAGAGGAGAGGAAGTGCCGTTTTCTCCAGATTTCGGCTCACTAAATGCTTTCAATTTTCGGAGTCCGGACTCCAAAATGGACGAAAATAGAGATTCTGAATCCTCTCGTCAAGGCGGATCCAACCATGTAACTCTCTCAGCCGACTTTGGGCATATAAAAAAGTTGATTTTCCAAAATTTATTTTAATAATTCATAAAAAATGAATTAGATAGGCGTAATCAGCATGAAATTCTACCCCGGAAACCATATTCACCTAATTTTAGCACTTTCCCGAAGGGCGATTTACTCAAAAATGTGGTTTCGAGGTGACGACGTCTGGAGCCAACGAAGGCTCTGGGGGCAAAATGAATGCGCCCATAGTTTTCAGCACATTCGATTACCCAAATACCCAGACTTTTAGAGAATCGACATTTTTTGGCTGTGCCGAATCCATTCGGATCTGCTCGATTCTTAGGCAAACGGCCTCATATGTGTTCGATAGCTCTCATAGAGCTGATTCAGACTGCGCAACGAATGGGCAATTTAGGCCACTTAGAGCTGAGAAAATCGCCGAGTCGATTTCGACTCGAACCGACTCGTCCTCTAGGGGGCAATAAAAGGGAGAGGGTCGAGTGCTCGAGAGACTTGATCCAACTAGTAAACAAATCGACTCGATGAGTAGTTTTCCCCGCCCTAATACATACCCTGATAGCTGGGAAGAGATCGGAGAATTTTGAATATTTTGTCAAACGGGGTCTCAATTTCAAGCAATCTCCCAGAAGTTATTTTTCTAAACATTGGGAAAAAACGCCAAAATTGCGACGACGCGACTTGTTACACTAAAATCACTTTAATCATTTTAAAAAATGAAAAACGTATAACAATAGTACAATACTTTGAAAGAAACGGTAGAAAAGCTACAGACTCTCAGGCAAGATTTACAAAAAAGTACAGTGCCGCAGGAAACCATCATAACCTGTGCAAATGAATTTTACAGTACACCTTCCTATACAGGGGTGACCATTTATTAACTGGAATGTCGATGAAAAAATTGCCGTACGGGTGAACTTCCGGCCCGTATCTAACCCCCCTCCCCCCACCTCAAAAAGAAGACCGGATGAGTCGTTTTTGCCATCATGCGGCTGCCGAGAGAAAAGGTTCCCACGAGGAGCATTTGGGGGGCGTCGTTTGACAGTTATCTGCTCTACTACGATGGTTATCGTTCTTCATCTTATTTTTTTGAAATTTTTATTCACGGTCGCATTTTTCTGTTAAAATTCGTCTTTATAACAGTACAGTAATCATAGGTGTTAATTTGAATATTCTGCAAGAATAAAAGTGTTATGTTCATTCTAATCCTACATTTAGGGACCGCAGACTCCCGTCATTTCAGAATTCACGATTACAGTATCCAAAACTCTTGGGGTCCCGTTTCACTTCGCGATCCGTTTCACAGTTTCTGGTTTCGAAATTGCGTTTTTTTAATGTTTTCCCAACTTCTGCATTTAATAAAAGTAATTTTTGATTTATGTATACGTTCCGCAGGTCTCAATTACCTTCCTGAAAGATTTTGACCTCTTTTGGCTTACATATATTGCATTTCCAAGAAGATTAACAAAAGCCTGTTCAAGTTTGTACTTATTCGATCGATATCCCCTTTCCGTCGCGTGTCCGGTGCTATTTTCCTTACTGATGTGATTCTATGGACTCTACCGCGAATATTGGTGTATTGCTTTTCCACCGGACACGTGATGGAAGGACGTTGTATCGATTGTTAACCTTGCAACCTGCGTCTTTTCAGAACTTCGCTTTTATCGATCGATATCTCCTTTCCGTTGCTTGTCCGGTGCTATTTTCCTTGCTGATGTGATTCTATGGACTCTACCGCACATATTGGTGTACTGTTTTTCTACCGGACAAGTAACGGAAGGACGTTGTATCGATTTTAAGCCTTGAAACGTCCTGTTCCCGAATTGTCATTAAACCTCGGTGATAAATGATTTTCCTGGTCTCTATTTCACAAAATGACCCTTAAATGCATTCAAAAACATATTTTTATATAATTTATTTTTTTCTAAATAAAGAAAAATAATAAATAAAATACATTGAGAAAATAGTCAGTAGCTGATTCAGGCAAGGCCCTAGTCTCAGGGGTACGGTACTCTAGCCCCAGCGTTAATTTTGTAAACTCGCTTAATTAAATTATTTCGCAAAATTTTTAAATTTTTCTTTTTGAAATAGAATCGGCAGCTCATTGAATTCCATGCGCATTTTATTTTAGAAGCATTTTGAAGAAATCCGCCTGCGCTCCCTACCTACATTATAGCTTTCTTAAATTTCTATTTCTATAAAAAATAGTATCCTTTTTGTACTGACAAGGGGAGTATTATTTTTTGTATTACAGTATTACAAGGGGACTGTTTTTTTTGTGAGGGGAGTTACTCCCCGGGAGTATTATTTTTCATTCCATTAGAACTGCACGGTATACTGTATACGTTTTCAGTTGGTAATTCCGAAAAGTGATGCCGTGCCACCCTAATAAACGTCATTGCTCAAGTGCCATATGTCCTTGATAATTATGATATGACTCACCTTGAACTCGTTGGTGAGCCATCCCTCTATCTTCTCCGGCGTACCGCACTTTTCGATCCACGCTTCAAATGTTTTGAAGAGAATCTTATGAACTCTCTTGTACTGAAAAAAAATATCATACACATAAGAAAACTATATTAGTAGGCATTACATAGCCATTAGTGTAGGCCAACGAGACCATTCATTCGCACGTGGGAAGGAAAATCCAAATATCCATAAGTTTTTCAAATCCCCAATGCAGCCCAGTGAAAAGTCACTCTAAAAATCACATGCCCTCGGCCCTAATATATTGCCTCAGTAAGAACATCGAACGCCCATTGTTGGTGGAAATTTTCAAACGCTAAAAAATGTTACAATTCTAGAATTTTGACTCAGAGATAGACGGATATTATAAAAATATTTTGCTCATAGACGGATATTATAAAAATATTTTGATAATAATTTAATCAATATATTTTTCAGTTGATCGTACTCGCCACCGGCACAATCGCTTCTAGAGAGAAAAAACTGTTAATGTAGTGAAACAGGTCCACTTTGAAAGGAAAGGTCTACCTTCTCCTTATTGTCTGAGAAGACCTCATAGATGTCGAATGCATCTTTGTATGGATTCGTGGCTTCTCCGAATGCCTGGCAGAGAGCCGATTCCGCTAGCTCAGCACATTCCTTCTCCGTTTCTGGATCACGAGGAGTCTTGTCGTTTGGAGCAAGCAAGTCCTCACAAAATAAAATTGTCTTACCAACATTTTTTTTTACAAAACCCTCAATTTAAATCTGGTGCACGTTGGCACATATATATCAAGATGTATCATCGCAAGCTTCGTATAAATATATGAGGCCGTTTGAGTAAGAATCGAGCCGATCCGGAAATTTCCCGGACAGCAAAAAAAACTCGTTTTTCTGATACAATGGGTTTTGGGGTAAGTGAAGGTGCTGAAAATGGTGGGCACTTCCATGTTGCTCACAGGGTCGCCGTTGGCCCCAGACGTCGTCACGTCGAAACCAGTTTTTTTTATTATACCGCCCCTCCTCAAAGTGCTAAAATTACGTGAATAAGGCTTCCGGGGTAGAATTTTATGCTGATTACGCCTAGCCTCTTCATTTTTTCACGAACTATTTAAATAATATTTAAAAAATCAACTCCTCATAGACTCAATATCGAGCCAAATGAGTTACATGGTTGGAACCGGCGTGACGAGTAGATTCAGAATCTCAAATTTCATCGATTTTCCCCATAGGTTTTTCGAAATTGAAATGAAAATGTGAATAGAGAACGGTGATAAACGAGTCGGCACTCCGCAATACCCCTCTTCCCTATCGAGGAAGTGGCGAGAGAGTGTGGTGGTGCGAGCGGAAAAAGAAGAGAGGCGCGCCGATTTCGCTCGATTTCTACTCACATTTTCATTTCAATTTCGAAAAGCCTATGAAGAAAATCGATGAAATTTGAGATTCTGAATCTACTCGTCACGCCGGTTCCAACCATGTAACTCATTTGGCTCGATATTGAGTCTATGAAGAGTTGAATTTTTAAATAATTCGTGAAAAATGAAGTGGATACGCTTAGGCTTAGGCTTAGTAATCAGCATAAAATTCTACCCCGGAAACCTTATTCACGTAATTTTAGCACTTTACGGAGGGGCGATATATTCAAAAAAAACTGGTTTCGACGTGACGACGTCTGGGGGCAACGGCGACCCTGTGAGCAAAATGGATGTGTCCACCATTTTAAGCACCTTCACTTACCCCACAACCCATTGTTACAGAAAATCGAGTTTTTTTTCCTGTCCCGGTCCTTGCTCGACTCTTAGGCAAACGGCCTCATATCAGCTGTCTAGTGACAAAAAATAGTGTCCCTGGTCATACTGAATCGCTTTTTTTTCTTAGATGTTGTATGAAGCATCAGGTATTCAGAATATCCTCTTCTAGAATATATTTCAATGATCATTGTATCTATATTTGAAAAAGAGCTAACCTTGAGGAGGTCTCTCCGAGTAGCCAGAGGCTCTTCAAACACACTATGCCTGAGCTTCTTTTCTTCTTTCGTTAGTTTTCTCTTCTCTTCTTCTACAGGCTTTGATGTAGATTCCGCTACTTTAGTCTCAACCAGACTACCAGTCGTATTGTTGAGAACATCAGCCGTATCTACGGCTGCAGACGTCATGCAGCTTCAACTAAATTGTTTCATAAAAATAGAGTTATTTACGCGCAGGATACCGATTTGGCTAGATCAGCGCGTTCTAGATTAGCAAAACAAAATATGTGGGAGGAGAAATAGGACAAATAAGTTATCCGCATAGCATTTTGAAGCATTGTTTACTTTTAAAAGTAATTAAATTCGTCATTGCGCGAACCAATTCCAAGATTTCACGAAAACAAAATTTCTAAATCAAAAAATGAATTAAAACTACAAACTACATAACTGCATTTTAGGAATACATGCTTTTTCGTCTGCGTCTCCTATTTCCATATACTCTCTCGTCGAGTATACGCTGAAAAATAGCGCAGAAATAGAGTGTGTGCTCTCGTGGTATAAATTGCGCGCAGTGTTCTTTGTTCTTCTTTCAAAAAGTTTCGAAACCCTGGTTGGGCCTCCTGAACTACAATTTGATGCACTTGCGTTTATTTGTTGCTGGTATTATATTTATGATGTCAAACACTAAATTACAGATGTCTGGAGACAACGATGCTTCAGAAATCGAGACGAAAGTAGAGGTAGAAGCGCCACGACAGTCGGAATCAAGTGGTCGTGGAGGTCGCAGGTTTTCTCAGAGTGGAAGAAAGAGCGGAGATAATAAAGGCGGATTCAAAAGACGACATGGTGAGTCCTGTGTTGATAGTCCCGTAGAAACTAGTCGTTGCAGGGGAAGCTCATCATCACAACAAGGGAAAGAAACGCTTCCGAGATGATTTCATTTATCCGACTGGTGGAAACATTCATGACCCGCTCAACCTGAATAGCGTCACTCCGGGAACAGTATGTGGGAATAACGTATGGGATTGTAACATAATTGTTCAGGTTGACCCTCCACTGAAAAGGCCGAAAGATTTTCCTCTTAAAGTGAAGATTCCCGGCACCTTGCATGATCCTCTGAATCTACTGGGAGAAATTCCGATGGATGAGTTAGTTACATATTTATTTTCTGATCAAATCTCAAATTTAGATCATTGGATAATCCTCTCGTGATTGACGATCCCATCGTGTCACCGATGCCGATAATGGTAAGTCAAACGAACAACGTCAGCACAGAAATGACTGTCTTCAGAGCTTCTCTAAGAATAAGAAAAAGTTTGATTATAAGCCGAAGAAGAAGGTGGAGGTGAAGAATGAAGATAAAGAAGAAGAGCAACCTAAAAATCTAACTAAAGAAGAAAAAGAGGCTCTGGCTAGGAAAGAGAAGAAAGAGGCATTCAACAAGAAGTTGGTTATTCTTGACTATTCTATTCTATACAATTGATCGTTGAGATACTCGTACGGTAACTTCGATCGTTATTACGGGCATCGACTCACCAACGGCCAAAGGGATCCGAGGTACATATATTTGTTGGATTACTAGCAATTCCAAATAGTTGCCCATCAATTCCCATCCTTGTTCAGATTATCTGTACTCAATCGTGAATGGTTCGAGAAGCGCACTGTGCTCGACATCGGTTGTAATGCAGGATTTCTCACGCTCTCCATTGCCAAAGTACTGTAACAGGAAAATGTATCGTTGTAATATGTGTATTAAGGAATATGGTCCACGCCGTATTCTTGGAATCGATATCGATGAGCATTTGATTGGAGTTGCAAGGAAGAACATCAGACATTACTGTGATAAGAATACTGAGGTATGCTAATCGCTTGCAAATCTTGTTTATATTTCTATAACTTATAATAAGTTACTTATTTAATTTAATATTGAGTGAGCATTTCAGCTCGCTGGGAAATTTCCCGCTTCATTCGCTCGACAATTTGGACCCATCTCACAGACATCCCTCTCATTTTCCACTAAATTCCCTGATAATATTTGGTTTCGAACTGAGAATTTTGTTCTCGAGAATGATGATCTTCTGGAAACGGTATGCGAATTTATTTTCTAAAAAGGAAATATGCTGACCACTTAATTTGAGGTAGAGGAGGAGTACGATGTCATATTGGCTCTTTCTATTACCAAATGGATTCATCTCAATTGGGGCGATGATGGAATGAGGCGCTTCTTCAAGAGGTTAGAATTTAGTTTGAAATCTTGAATTGTGACTGATTGTTTAAGATGCTTCGCAAGTCTGCACCCCGGTGGCAGATTAATCCTCGAGCCACAGCATTTCTCGACCTACAGGAAGAGATCTGTAATGAGTGTCAGTATTTTCAATCTATTTGCTTCAAACATCCATGTACATAAGTTTAAAATATATATATATATATTGAAAATATATAAGTATACATATATTCAATTTGAATAATTTGTTTTCCAGGAAGAGCTCAAAACGAATTATCGTTCGATCGAGTTCAAGCCAGAAGATTTTGAGATGTACTTGCTGGAGGAGTGTGGATTCGAGAGTGTGGAGCATCTGACTGTCACTGGCGCCAAAGCGAAAGGTATCAGTTCAAAGAACCAAACAGTTTCTATGAAAGAAAGGTATTTTAGTTTCAATGTTTTTAGGATTCGATCGGCCGATTGATGTATATGTGAAGAAACCACCCGCATTCATGAGAAAAAGGGAAACGAAGAAGGTAGAGAGGAAGAAGGACGAACACGGAGAAAAGGAGAAGAAGGAAGAGGGAGAGATGGTTACGAAGGAAAATGAAGTGAAGAATGAGGAAGACGCTATGGATACTGAAGCAAAAGAGAAGGATTGCAAGATTGATGAAAGCCGTGTTAATCCGCAAGAATCGAAGTCCGAGTGAAAGCACTCCCTGTTGTTAGTTTGCTAGAAGTTGATCTCACCTTGTTTTCCATGTTTCGAAAACATTTTACCCGTTGCACGCTCAATTTGTATTCTCAACAGGTAATATTTGACCCTAATAATAAATTAATTTTGTTTGAAAAATGCGCATTTTTGTTTGGAGTAAAGGTCAAGATCCATTGGGAGAATACATTGAATCGACTAGCGCGTTGTATTGATTGCTGTGTGAGTCTCTCACTACCACACACTCCCTTCGTTAGATCTCACTCTACCAGCTGGTTGTTCTCTCCTCTCCCCACTCTCTCTCTCTCCCTTCCTTTCCCACTATACCTTCTCAGTTTCGTCGATCCTCTCGAATCATGCAAAGAGCACCTCGAATCATGAGGAAGCGGGCGACGCCCTACGATAGAACGGGGCAGTTCGAGCAAGGTAGAGGATGAAACCACTAATATTATGAAGGACTCCTTCACAGCTCCGTCCACTTCCACCTCTGCCAATGTCGACGATGATATTAACGAGGTTAGTTCACTTCTGGAATAAGTCAAGATTGAAATTCTTCACGCGATCTCTAAATGGAGATAAATACCACTATTCAGGTGCTCGGCTCGAGTGGTGTATACATTCAGGATGGAGTCATGATGAGAATTCGTTTGTTTTTTGTTATTTCATACGTAAATGCTTTTAATTAGAGAAAAAAAATCGAAGTTTAAAGTGATAGTGCGAATGTTTCTTTCGTTTTAGAAGATGCAATGACAAGCGAGGAGAGAAAAATATTGTCGGAAGAGACGGCTTACTCAAATGCTGAGGTATGACAGATACATCTACTAAGGGATCTTATTCCCAATCAATTCCTCCTTTATCATATCTTTGACAGCGTGTACATGCGGCAGCGAAGCTTCGTCGGTCAATCACAGTGGACGACTCTTGTGCATTCGGAGATAATCCCCTTCCGTACATGGAGAATCGCCTTCCAGGTACCAATGACTCTTTTGAAGAGAGTAGTTCCTTATCTGGGGATGGAATTAACTGGAGTAATGAAGGAATCGCGGATGAAGTGGAATCTTATCCCTGTCGATTGTGTGATCGAGACCAAGTATTCCTCACTGGATTCGGACTGGAGAAACATACGAGATCAATGCATCCTGATCACCTCACGGAGGTACGCCTCGCCCCATCCCACCTCTCACCATAGTTGTGCACGATACAATCGGGGGGTGCCCATCCGGATGGGCTCCCCCCCTCGACGTATAGGGGGTCATGGTCAAAAATCGATCGGTAGGTCAAGACTAAGTACCATAACCAATCGATAGTACAGTACACCCTGATACCGTATATGGATACCGTAACCCGCGAATATCGCAAAGTAACTTTATTTTTAAAAAGTCCTGGCACCGTGCCCAATCGATTGTACAGTACCCAAGTCACTACCGTAACCCAGTTCCTTGGGTCAAACATTTTTCTAAAATTTTAAAATCGATAGTATAATTATTTTTAATTATCCTATCGTATCTCTCGTTACTGTAGAATAATTTTATAATCGACTTAGGATTTTTAGAAAAATGGTTGACAATTTTAGAAAAATGTTTGACCCAAGGAACTGGGTTACGGTAGTGACTTGGGTACTGTACAATCGATTGGGCATGGAGCCAGGACTTTTTAAAAACAAAATTAGTTTGCGATATTCGCGGGTTGCGGTATCCATATACGGTATCAGGGTGTACTGTACTATCGATTGGTTATGGTACTTAGCCTTGACCTACCGATCGATTTTTGACCATGAACACCTATACGTCGAGGGGGGGTGCCCACCCGGATGGGCACCCCCCCCCCCCCCCCCCCCCCGATACAATCCCTGCACAACTATGCCTCTCACGATTGCCCTTGATGTTCATATCGAATATACAGGTGATTCGACAGATCAGGATAATTGGCGAAGAATGGAAGAGAAGAAATGTGGAGAGGAGTAAGATAAAGGAGAGAGTGCAGGCGGTTAGATACAGGTAAGACTAACTGATATTAGGACTATTTTTTGCAAGAGACGGAGGCGGGGAATGGTAGTTAACAGTAGTGATGCTTCATTTTCCCCACTTGTGAAGGCATTATTATCTCTCGTATGGGGATTGTGCATACTCGATGGCCTTGATTAGCAACTGATACATCTATATTGCAGTCATATCTATATTGCAGACACGATTCTCTGGCGATGGCAGCTACGAGGGAATTACGGATGGGATCATTCAGGAATCTGAGGAGATGGAATGCAGGTACCATCACTTTTCCTATTCATTCACCAATCTATTCTCACTCAATCTCATCTAGTGTCAAATGGGTATTCTATGTGGATTAAAAGGATCTTTATAATGTGTCCGTAATATTTATTTATACATTTAAAAATAGATGTTAACGGAGATGGAAGATTATTTTGGCTTAAGCCTCCTGCAAATATTGAAGACAGTGCGAGCTTTGCTCGCACTGTCTTAATTTAGGTTTGTTATCCTTTGTCTTGAGATTGGCCTAGAATAGTTTTCTCGATTCCTTTTTTGGTCTTGAAACATTTTCCATACACTTTGTTTGAGATGGCTCATTCAACTACGTGATTCCCTCAAATCAACTGGACATTGACATACACGGGAATACGACGGGAATGATAGGAGCGGGAGGTCCATTCCAAGTAAGACTGCTACCATCCTCATCTTACCATCTGATAATAATGGCTGTTAGTTATGACACTCGTTCGTATACTAAAAGTCAATGAAAATACACTTGAACCGATCATTTTAAGTGGCTAACATACAGTACCATGCAAAAGTATTGCAACAAAATTCTTTTTGTCATATCTTTCCTCTAGGATGAGACATGGTTTGGAGTGATCGATAGACAAACATGACGAGCATATAGCAAGATGGCTAACCTAGATTCAACTACTGAGCTCTGGATACGGTTTCCATTTTTTTGAGATCGGAAAAAAATTATGTAGGGTCCACAGATTTTTCCTGTGATGCCACACTTCTTGTGGTCGAAGCACAATTGCTTGTACGTAGAATCCACTACTGAACTCATTGAACGGATTTCGCAATCTCTGGGAATAACAATTTTCCGATACCTCCAAAAATTTTGAAAAGTTAACATATCTTTGCTCTACGATGAGCTACAGCTCCCAAATTTTGCAAGTGATGTGACATAACGATGTACCAATAATTCCCTAAATATTAGGCAGATTGACTGATTGGCGCGAAATTTCGAAAAAAATTGGACACATTTTTCGCCTGATAGCGGACTTTGCGATGCGTGAAGCTACAATACTGATTTTTGGCTGTCCGTTGTGAAAAGTATTAGTGACAAAACCTACAAGAGAGTTTTCCTTTTGAAGCATTTTGCCGGCTGTTATTGTCCAAAAACCTGGGCGAGTTGAAGCGGACGGAATCATGAAAAGTGGATGGAGTAAGAAGTTTTTATCGTCTATCGAGATAATCTGCACCTGAATCGATCAGGGTAATACGGAATAGTGAATAACTCGACCAATCAATACTATTTGCAAGATATTGTGCGAATTCATTTTGAATTCATTCAACATTTTGTAATCTCGCACACACAATTTCCGTTCATTTCGTCACTAGCTTCAAAATGGTCCAAAAAGAAAACTCTCTTGTAGGTTTTGTCATTAATACTTTTCGCAGCGTATAACGGAAAATTGATATTCCCAGAGATTGCGAAATCCGTTCAATGAGTTCAGTAGTGAATCTACGTACGTACGTACAAGTAGTTGTGCTTCGACCACAAGAAATGGGGAATCGAAGGAACAATTTATGGACCCTACATATTTTTTACCCATCTCAAAAACCAAAAAGAATGGAAACCGTATCAGAGCTCAGTAGTTGAATCTAGGTTAGCCATCTTGCTATATGCTCGTGATGTTTGTCTATCGATCACTCAAAACCATGTGTCGTCCTAGAGGAAAGATATGACAAAAAGAATTTTGTTGTAATTCTTTTGCACGGTACTGTATGTATTCAGACATGCGACATGTGCAACGTGCAGATCAACATGTCCCATCCCACTGCTCATGATGCTCACATGAGGGCACACAAGAGGAACGAAGAGATGAGAAACGCCCTTCTGCAAGAATATGGAGAAGAGGTGAGAAGAGGGAGAGGAGAGGGATGGGAGAGACACCTCTACAGTTCGTGGAACGAGTAACCTGCCACGAGTGTCAATTGGTGTTCACCGATACGAAGAAACTGATGAGTCACACTGAAGCGATGCACGTACGGAGGAGGAAGTATGCTTCTTTCATTGTCTAGTTGCTGAAATAAGAAATGATGGAAGAGGCGAGAGGGAATCGGTTGCAGATTTGTGTGCAAGTGGTGCGGGGCAGTGACTAACTCAGTGACCGAATTGAATGAACACAAGAGTGATGTACATGCGATGCCACCAAATGGAGGACAGAGACAGGTGAGGGGAGAGGGCATGGGGGAGTACTGCATCAGAATACATACGAGACATTGATTATCAGGCAGTTTTGATAAGAGTGGACTGGATGAAATGGCAGCATTTCAGATAGGAATGACGAGTGGGAGGAAAGATGCGCATTCTGAAGGGAAGAGTGGAGTGGAGAAGAGCAAGAATGTGAGTGGGGATTGAGAATGAGGAGAGATGATGAACTGCATATGGAAAGGCCTTTCAGAATGGACAAGAGAAGAACGGTATAAGAGCGAGTGCCCCTTCGATGATTGGAGACGAGAGCCATTTCAGGTGAATGACTATTATGGTAGAGTTGATTGGGGAGAAGAAACATATCCGTTACTTGCCCCCGTTCAGTGTGACTAGCACCTCTTGTCCCGACTGTTCTCTTCCCTTCAATCGACCCTCTCTCCTACTGAAACACATGCTGAGAGTGCACTCGAAGTGCGCATTCAATGCTTCCATCGAGACGAAGGTACGCAATGGCCATCTCTCTCTCTCTCTCTCTCTCTCTCTGGAATGTTCACCATGCACTCCCTTCCAGGGTCTTCCTTCTTTCTCCGTCCAAGTGGATAGGGGAAGAGTCATCTGGTCGTGTTGTGGGAGGGACTTCTCCGATAGGTACTCCTCCCCCCTCCCTCCATCTCATTCCCCTCTGCAGAGTGTCCTTCTCTCACCATCGTCAGTCTCATTCGATCAATGCAGTGAGTGAGGAGGAATTGATTCCGATGAATTCATCGAGGAACTCCTTCGGACAGAGGGTCAATTCCTCCAGAGAGGTAGAGGAGAGAAGGGAAGGATAGGGGAGACAAGAGATAACTGCAGGAAGTAGTGGTGTCGAGTGAAGAGATGAAGGGAGAACTCATCCATTCATCCCTTCAATACCCCCTCGACCAGAGTGCCATCATTGGCCCCGATGGAACCATAGAGGTGGGCACTGCTACATGGACTGAGGAGGCATCTCTTTCTCTCTTGCAGATAATGGTTCCTCCTGGGGCGAGACATTACGACACGCAGTACATACTGGTAGTGGAACCAGATAGGAATGGAGTGGATAGGAAGAAGATTGTGGCTATCGACCCACGGACTCATCGTCAGTTTACTCATTCCTTGTGGTGGAGGGAAGGGCGCATACAGGACTACTCAGAAAACCTTATGCAAGACTTTAAAAGGCCGTTTATGGCGTTTCTGAGTTGTCCGTTACGCGGAAGGGCTAAGGTCATTGCAGCAGATGAGATGATGCGACAAGGAGGAATAACAGTGGGAGGAGTTGTCGTTGATTCGAGGGTGAGTGGAGAGAGAGAGGGGGGTGGGATAATGGGGCAGTCGATTAGGGAAGACTCAAATGGGGAATGTGAGTATGAGCAGGGATTGGAGTCGAGGGAGGGGGAAGAGACCATCGATGGACACAATTATGATGAAGAGAACGGAGAATATGTCATGTCTTCCGAGCAATTCGAGGAATTCCAAATGCAGTATGGAGATATGTCGAATCTGGTCAGTCAGATTTCATTACTACTTTACCTAAAACCGGCAGCTTCGTGTTCACGATATCCATTATATGTTCCGATTGAGATGTCTTGAATATGAATGTGCTTTAAATGAAACTGTTTTAGAATATAGTGTACATCGAAGACGAGGAAGGGAATCGGATAGAAGAGAATGAGGAGAATGGAGGAGAGGAAGAGGACACCAGTGGACTACAACACGATATTCTCGAACCATCTGAGGCATGAGAATATCCCGCCATTTCTGTATTATAAATTAATACCTTTTCAATACCAACTAGAAACTCGATTTTCAATTACTGACTAATAATTCTCTTCTTATATAGAGATAAATCTTGTTCGGGTATTAATATGACTAGTCTAGAATAGTCTCGATGTTTGGACTGAATTGAATGCTGAGTTGATAAAGAAGATTGGAAAACTTGAACTCGCTTGATTTAATAGGTTAAACAGTCAGGTTACCGGAGAAAGTGTGACCGCTTTCCCACTTTCACTTGGAGGTTCATTGTGCCATCGGAGACAAGATGGGCACGCCTCTTGTTTCATTCAACTACACTCGAATCTTTCCCTCCGTTTTCAAACTTCCGCTTATACATGTATCATTGGTCTGGAATATCATTTCCTTTGCTGATCACAATTTCTTTGATTGATTTCTCAATTTAGATATGAATAGTACAAATAATTCGAAAATAGAGGAATTAGCCCGTCTCAAGAGAATAATAATAGGGGCAGTGAGTGTCGGGTGAGGATGCAGTTGAGTTCCCGATGACGTCACCCATCGTTCAGATGTTCTTCTCTCCTTCTCATAATCTTCATCTCTATAACTACTCAGTTATCAGTTCAGAGAATAGGTTCAGTCCTAGAGGAGGACTTGAGATACTGCAAGGCAGGAAACGAGAAGATTGGCAGTTTCGTGCAGGCAGCATACCAAGTGAGACCTCGCTGGGTGGAAAACTTGCTAGCTCGAAAGTTGAATCATCGAGAAACTCAGATAATGGGAGTGGCGAGAATAAAGAGAGACGCGGGAATTCCATCGAATGATACTCAGGTTTATTATTCTTCCTATTTTATGCATAATTGTGATAACAGAAGGGCGACAATTCTACGGTACTCCAACCGATCAAAGACGTAAATGTGACCATCGTTGCCCCGAATGCCACTGCTGCCACTCCGAATATTACTGTAGCCACTCCGACCGTTACTGTACCTGCCCGGAATGTTCCTGTGACGGTGCCCACAATTGCTGTCGCTGCCCCGTGCAGTTGTGGCATCGGACCCGCTGGAGATCCCGGAGAACCTGGAGTCGATGGAAATGACGGTAGAAAACAGATGGAGAGAGGGATCTAATCAGACAAAAAAGGCCTGGATGGTCGTCCTGGAAATGACGGAGGAGCTGGGGAAGATTATCAAGGAGAATACAAGGGAGGGAACGAGGAATGGTGCTTCACTTGTCTACAGGTAGTCACCAGCAATCTCTCCTCTCCATTCTCTCCCATAGGCACCCGCTGGACGACCAGGACGACCTGGCTACCCAGGCAGACCCGGAATGGACGGAGAGATGGGAGAGGCAGGAAGAGACGGAAGGAGCAGAAGAGGAAATCCTGGTATTCATTTTTTAATCGTGAACACCATGGCGTTGGTACCAAATCGGCTCTTTCACATCAGTTTTTGGTCTTCCCTGTGGGTACCTTTCGAGTGCAAAAATCAGATTTATGATCGATCGAATTGGAGTTCGGAACACGGTTTCCTTGCTATGGAGAGATCAGGGGAGATAGGTTGGTCTCTTGTAATGAAAAGTTCAACTTTTGTTTAATTTACTCAGGTTTCCCTGGACAAGCCGGAGCACCAGGATATATGGGACCTCCGGGAAACAAAGGTCCAAGTGGACTGGTGAGATACGTTGGGAGATGAGAAATTACGGTATCTATTTTAGGTTGTTCGAGTTAATGGTCCGTTCGGAGTGAGAGGTTTCCCTGGTAGAAACGGAGAGAAGGGAGTCCGAGGAGAGAACGGACTCAATGGGAAAGACGGAAAGGACGGATTTCCGGGCGAAGAGGTCAGATAAAGATTTGGATATGAATGATCGAATCTGATTCAGGGAGAGAAAGGGAATCGAGGGCATCCAGGAAGAGACGGACAGGTCAGACTTGTATTTGCAACTTAGGCGTTCAAAATTTCTATTAAACTATTATGATAAATTTACCTTGCATACTTTACGTATTAAAGAATATAAAGTACCAAGCAGTAAAATTCAGGATGGATCAAGAGGATGGCCGGGGAGACAGGTAGGTCACAAGATACGGTAATCTACTAATTGTGTGATGAAGGGAGCTGAGGGATCGTGTAGTCACTGTGTTCAAAGGAGACCCGTCTACCAAGCATCTCATCAATCACCACGTGGTCAGTTAGTAGACGATCTCATTAATGAACAGGGAATGACAGTGTCGTACTCTTCATCGGGAGTGCCCTACTCCTCCTACTCATCATCTGCCTACACAACTGTCAATCCTCCCGCAGCAGAACCACCCACCAATTCATATGGAGGAAGAAGATATCTTCAATGAAATTAAAAAGAAAATTGAGAGAGAAGAAGAGATAAAGAATCTTGATCTCGTTTTGAATAAACTGATACAATTTGCATTCGCATTGTGGACACATAACGCCTCTCCAATCATTCCTCAATCGTTGATTCCTGGAGAGCGGCCCGAGTTTCTGCTCCAGAGGGGGGAAGAATGGAGGGAATACGATATGAGAGCATCTACGAATTCTCTACTGTACCCTCGGCGTTCCATTCGATCGATACCCTCATCATGAAGAGAAACCCACTCTGCTTCTACTGTATCGAAGGTTCGTCGAGTAAACCCTGAATGCTTATTAAACGTTCGAAATATTTTCGCCTATCTTTTCACTTGAAACTCCGAATCCGAATAATTATTTGAAATCAATACTTTCTTGACATACCGTATGTCACATACGACATATTTCCAGTTAAAAACATTTTAAATACTGTAGTTTCACAATTCGATTTTTTGACGTTTTTACTATCAGATATCTGACATTTGAAGCATTTTGAAGCGTTTTCTCAGTTCGACATTTTTTCATGATTTCTATTTAATATTCAGCGAATTACTGTCACCTCCATGAAGGAGGTGGACGTGCTTATAGGATCCAGTGTCCATCCAATGAATTCCCAATTTTGCAAGGTTGTATTCTCTTAATTTTTTGTCATTTAATTTTCTCTTTTTCTATAGTAAGGTCGCTGCCGAAGAAACCCTCGATAAAGAGATATCATATTGCTGATCTATCTCAAGAAAATGACGCGAATATGTATATAAGGAAGGTAATTAATTATTTTAGTTATTTATTGCAAGCATACTTATGTAATTATTAGTAAAAACAAGTATTATTTAATTAGATCAAGGACGAGGCGAGCGACTATGACTCTGACAGTGATGCTACTATTCCGGCCTATCAAGAGGTATTGGGGAGTCGTTTTCGTGGCGATTCGTTCTCTTTAGGACGGGGTCACAGATTCGGATGACAGCGAATTGGATGATTATGAGTCGGAGAATATCAAGGTTTCATAATTCCCTTTCTCACCCATATTTTTATATAGAAAATGGTATTCACGAAAGCGATTGGAGAGGAGATTGGGAAGACGCGATTCAGACCTAAGGTGATGCGCATAGTATTGCTCTTCACAACTGTTTGATAATGATTTTTCGCTTATAGAAATTTGTATGCGACGTTTGTGACGCACTGTTCACACTGAAACAGAATGTGCAATGGCATCTCATCAAATACCACATGCTGGATGGGCCCGTACCTGTAACCAACGAAAAGATCCGCTACAAGTGTATCCAGTGCCATCAGGTCAGTCGAGAATTGAGCAGTATAGGGAGGAAATGGGAAAAATTGATACTCCCGTAGATGAATGGGCTGACGTTTCCACAACGCACGCACGAGAGAGATATAGAAAAAGTAACGAACGTTTGTGGGAGGTCTAGTCTCCTCTATCTCCCACGTATTCTCTTATATTCTTTCTTTATCAAATGAGAGATCTTTACCTCTTTTGTTTTTTATTTGTATCGTCGAGGTACGGTGTGAGAAGTAAGACTAGATTGTGGAGGGAGAATAGGAGGCATCCCTCTTCCCATCCCTCCTCCCGTTCCCCTTCTCCCTCTTTCCTTTTCATCCGCATTTCTCTTCTCTCCGTAGAGGTGGTAGACCGCTCTGAGAGTAGTCCTTCCTCCTCTCTTCTCTCCTCTCTTTTCTCTGTACGACGATCTCTCCTCTCCTTCTTCTCCCTTGGTTACTCGACCTCTGATAACCGAGTCACGGCTTTTCCCTTTCTCGTAGTCTCTCTAAATGGCAGGTGAGAGTGGAAAGGGGAGAGAAGAGGTCTCCTCCCTTCCTCAACCCCTTCTATCTACTAGTAGCAATGTTTGCAGTCATCATTCATAGCAGCCATATGAATGGAGTAATGGGTCGGTTCAATGATATCCCCCCTCTCCTTCTCTTCCCTTCTCTTTTCGACCCCCTGCTATGGAGATGTGCGGTGTCTGATGCCATCGCCCACTCTTTCATATTTTATATCTGTCTCTCCCTCTTCTCTCTAGTTGGAGAGGGAGGGGATTGGTTGTGGATGCCCTCATCACTTCTTTCCCCTGCTATGTCTCTTCTTCCATATTAGCCTTCTCCTCTCTTTTCATTTCAATTTCTGCCTTTCTATAGGCCTTGTTTAATCTCAGCCTATTGTAAAATTTGGAATCAATTTGCATTCTAAGACTTCTTCCGTTCGCGTATCGGTATAACGTATACGGTACCTCTGGATGAAAAATGGTCGGTTGATCTCCTTATTCGTAGCGGTGGATTCATTCATAGGACGGTGGTCGATGTGTGTCTTGTTTTCGAGGTTGGTCGGTCTCCCTCCTGTCTCCCTCTCTTCTCCTCTACAGACTGCACAGTCCTCTCCCTCTCTCTTCTATCCCCTCTCCACGACCAACCCCCCCCCCCCCTCCCTCCCACAGAAGAGATGGAACAACGATGTGGTGATGCTCCCTTTTCACTCCCTTCACTTGATCCACCCCCCCCCCCCCCCCATGCGGTTCCCACCCCATTATCTTCAGTGGAATGGTGAAGCATTCACTTTTAGGGAAATCTATACAATGTGACCTCTCTCTGAATCAGAATGTAGATTTGCGTAAAGAAATATTTTTCTCGGCGTATTTAACATGTTCATCTCTCCTCTTTTGTTCGTTCGGATCTCTCGACAATGCATTTCTTATTCCCACCATGTTTCCTCCCGATGCGCGGTCGTCCCTTGTCTTTCTTGATCTGAGTTAGTTGATGCATCGCCTTGTGACTCGTTCCTTATCCTCCAGATAATCGATTGGTGTCCGCTATGGAGGGATGCAGTGGAGTATCAATGAGCGAAGCCCTGTTAATGTCCTCGTTGTCGGTGGGGATTGAAGTGACGGCTCCTCCTCCAATGTGCTCCCCCTACCCACCCACTCCCTCTCCCTCTAACCAGTCGAGGACAGTGGGGGAGTGTCTGAGTGAGAAGATAGACTCACCCTTCCTCTCCACCATGAGGAGAGTCTTCGAGAGAGCTGCCATCGAGAAAGAGAGGAGGGCAAGGAGAGATACTCGAGAGAAGAAAATGAATAGACTAGAGACTAAGATTAGGGAGATGACTATGAGATTGCACGCATCGCCCGACAATGGAGAGAGTCCACAGGTGAGGACTTGCTAGGATGGGATATTGTGGAGGAGTCACTCCATAGTATAATAATAGTATGCGATCATCTCTCCTCTGCAGCTATTTAAATCGGCTGGATCTGCGGCTCTTCACGATAGGAGAGTGCACAAGAAGAACGTGAAGCAGGAACCGAAACCCAAGGTTAATCTTTGATCTTTGAGTTTCCCGATTTTCTGATCTTTGATCTCTTCTTTAAGGATCCGATCGTTTGTGAGGAGTGTGGGAAGTCTTTCGCTTCTTCGTTCCAACTCAAGGAGCACGTCTCCATTCTTCATCTGTACGTTTCCTATTTGTATGTTGATAATAAATGGAAACGTGGGAAATTCAGGCGCGAAAGGAAGTTCGAGTGTGAGATTTGTGGTCAGAAGTTTGGAAGGAGAGGAGGTGAGATTGGGGGAGAGAGTGGTGGAGGAGGAGGGGGTACTGTATGGATTGGGTTAGGTTCGTCTTATCCCCTTGGACTTCTTCTTATTCGTGTTGTCAGGAGTTCGTCGTCACGTGCAGATGGTTCATCTCAATCAGCTGCACAAGTGTCCCTACGAGGGTTGCGACCACCCCGGATACAAGTGCAGCAAGGTGAGCATCTCCATTCACCCTTCTCTTCCCACTAGTCATTCATTCAGGCACTCGCAGCTCACATCCGATCTGTGCACACGAACGTGCGACCATACGAGTGTGATGAGTGTGGAAAGAAGTGAGGAATCAGGGGAAATGGTCAACCTACTCGATTATTTCAGTTTCGTACGAAGGAACGATCTCAAAATGCACGAATTGACTCACTCCGATCAGGCTTCCTTTCATGTATTTTTTTTTAAATCCTATATTCCGGTTTACCTTCTTCGGAGTTATTCTACCGTATTCCTTGTAGTGTGCGTGTGGTAGCTCCTTCCGTCGTGCTCTCTACCTGAAGAAGCATCAGCGGACCTGTCCCTGCTCCCCGAATGATACGAATTTCCCAGAAGATGACTCGTCCGATGAATGAATTGATCGAGAATTGTTTTCATTGTATGCTGTTGGTGTCTTTCACTAGATCTCCAGTTTCTCCATATGATACAATAGATTAGGCTCATTCCCACCATTTTCCTCTTCGGATCTCTATCGACCATCTCTAATCTATCCTGTCTCATATCTTTCTTTCCAACTTTCTGAATCGAGTTGTTCTCCACTCAACTTACGCTTGCTATATTGTGAAAGAGCTTTCTTTTTTAAACTTGTTCGTAATTTTTTCGACATAGATTAGGAGACTAATGTATCAATGTAGGATAACTCATTATATTTATGTACTTATGTGCCTTCCTTCAAAACACATCTGTGAGTATTTCGCAAACAAAGGATCCAACCATTTCGTTTTTTTTCACATCAAGTAATTTATCTTGGACTATTTTTTTGCATAAAGAATTATTTTAAAAGGGCAATGATTATATTTTAGCATATTATTCGCCAAGCGTCCAAGATTTTTTCTATTTGCCTCTCGAATTCGTCTATCCTAAGCGGAAGAACCTCCGTACCGTATCTCAGAGCGTCGCAGAAATGTTGTCCGTTTCCAATGATTTTCGCTATTTTTTGCTAGATTGATGGTTTATTTCGTGCGTTTTGACCTCGTTCTTTGTTTTTACGTGATTGGCCAGTTGCGGATCGTATAATGCCTGTCATTTGTGGTTAAATTACGCGTTTTTAGGGTACAAGACAGTCGAAATGTCGGATCATGATGAGGAGCACTTCGAGCAGGCTGATTCTGGAGCCTCCACGACTTTCCCCAAGCAGTGCTCTGCTCTCCGCAAGAACGAGCATGTCATGATCAAGGGACGCCCTTGCAAGGTTGGATGTTTTAAATATAAGTCACGTGCTTATGCTACTTGCTGAAAAATGCAATTTCTTCCGATTTTCTGTGCTCACAATGATTTCATAGATCGTCGACATGTCGACCTCAAAGACCGGAAAGCACGGTCACGCCAAAGTTCACCTTGTCGCTCTCGACATCTTCACTGGCAAGAAGCTCGAGGATATCTGCCCGTCCACCCACAACATGGACGTCCCCGTCGTCAAGAGAAAGGAGTACATGGTGAGCTAGTCATGCGCGAGGGCTTCGTTCTGTCTATAAGCACCATTATCTCAATTTACTAATTTATTAATAGTTTCAATTGTGGAATATGAAGAACATTCTTGGGATTATTACGCGGGATTAATGTGCAGGGAAAGGAATAGATAATTTTAGCTCATGGACATCGACGGTGATGGATTCTGCTCCCTTATGGACCCTGAGAACAGCGACACCAAGGATGACATTCGTCTTCCCGAGGGAGAGCTCGGAGAGCAGATCCGTGCTGCTTTTGAGAAGGACGATTGCGGAATGAACGTACGTTTTTTGAACGGATTGCTTTATCTAAATCATATTTTCAGCTTACTGTGGTTGCCGCCTGCGGTGAGGAGGCCATCCTCGGATTCAAGAACATGCCCAAGGATCAGTAAGCCTGACATGAGTTTTCTCCATCTTGTCTGTCTTTGTTCCAACTTGTAACGTACGTCGGCTTGTTGATTTTCAGAGGTGGTGAGGTGAGAGTACGTTCCCGTGATTTGTTGAGACTTGCGTTGTTCCATTTCTAATTCAACTTCCGATTGTTTTGAAGGATAAATTATCCGTGAAAGCCGATTTTGTACGGTAATATGGCGCATCAAAATCTTTCATGGAATATTTTGTTGGGGAGTTTCTAAGTAGGTATGCTAATGTTTCTGAATATTGATCGAACTATATCATTGCTCACTTTTTTCAAATTTATTTTCATGTTATTGTATTGGAGTCTAGGACCTGATCCGAAATAAACAGTTTTTGCTAGAAATGTTGACATGGTCTGAATTAACATCAGGGATGAAAAGGAAATGGGGATTCTGGGTTGATTGAATTCGAAGTTGTGCAATAAGTGGAGATGTAACTGTCTTTTGGTTGGAACAATTTTCACCGATTGTGTGAGTAACTATTAGTGAGTATACAGTAATGTTTTACAACTTGGGCATTGAAATCGATGTCAAGGAACTGCGAGAAATCCATAAAATGTTGAAAAAATATTCAATAAGATGAGGGATTGTTGGATAAATAATCATCTTGGCGTAATTATTGATTATCTCAACTATTCTCAGTCTAAGAAACTGCCAACCCATCTCCTTCCTCATAAATAATTGACCAATCATATCTTCCCACACTGACACATTCATGGATGAACAATGGTTGAACCATGAAGTTGATAAAAAAGTTCCATATTGACCTCGGAGGTCTCCCATAGACTATGACCCGCTTTCAAATCGCACGATCTAGTTGAGCTCACAGTGCACAGATTAACAACTTTGAGAGATCAAGTGGTTCTCATTATGTAAATAATAATTTTATTTTCGACGTTTGGTGTTCATGGCCGAATTACTTGTTCCTTATCAGCGGCGAACTGGACGTAGAAAACAAATCGGTATCGATTATGATCGAATGGATTCGATGTTTTGGTCGAGGAGAGGAGAGGAGAGTTTACACTGATAAGACTCATTCGATAGCGTCGTCCTTCTCGCGAATCGCCTTTCTCTGTATAGGTCTCCCCTTTCTCGATTCAATTTCAGGATGAGATCTCTTCTCTTCCTCCTTGCTCTTCTGGCTGTCGGATACAGCATGCGAACCCAAGGTAGACTATGACCAGATAGGATTCCTTTACATTATATTTACATGCGTATCCGTCACTGGCACCCTCATGTGCGGTAGTGTGCCGGCGAAGAATGCCAAAGTGAGAATCGTCGATCTGGACACTGGACCAGACCCCGATGGTAAGAACATTTCCACTTCAAGGACTAGAATAACATCAAATTTTCAGATACTCTTGATACGCAAATGAGCGATGAGCATGGAAAGTTCAAACTGAGTGGTAAGCTCAATAATTGTAGTCTACCGTACTCTCAAGATCTGTTCAGGAACGACTCGCGAATTAACTCCCATCGATCCCGTACTGTACATCTGGCATGAGTGCAAGGACGAGCAGACGGTATCGATTGATGTCCTTCCCTCCCTTACTCTCACCACCCCCCCCCCCCCCATTATCACACACAAATATCTTCAGCCTTGCTCGAGAAAACTGCGATTCGAGATTCCGAAGAAGTTCATTCACGGAAAAGAAGTGGAGGAGAAACATTGGATCGATATCGGCATCCTCAATCTAGAGGCTAAGTTCGATAATGAGGCCAGAGAGTGTGTGCCCACTGATTAATCGACTATCGAGAGATAAATACATTGTAACCCATGCATGAGTACTCATCATCCTACTGGGGATCCTTCCATTCGGGGTAGTAATGGATGCGGATTCTATTAATTAGTCCCTTGAGAGAGGGTAGATCATCATCGAGAGCATCCGAGAGTGTCTGTCGATAGGGGAGGAAGTACGTAGAGGCAACGTGTCCGAAGACGGAGCAGTCGGCCTGAATGGAGTGAAGAGAGGGAGAGGGAGGAGAACTAACTGCAGAGGGGATGTCCCCGAAGAGGAATCTCTTGTCGCCCACTATCGAGTTGATTGCCTGCAATCGACATTCCCTCTAATCATTATCTGTCCAACATTCATTTGTATAGATGAGATCATGATTATGAGAACATGGTGACCAACAGTGAGATCTATCTTGAGTAGTTCTCTGATCTCCTCATCGCTGAGTCTTCCGAGTGCTCCTCTCATTCTCCTCCCCATAATGGCTGCCATTCTCTCTCCGATTCTATCAGTGATGAATCCGGGAAGAGGCAGACCAGACACTGCACGAGAAGCGAACAGTCGCCCGTTCCCGTTCTTCACCAGTCTGCAACACCCAATCGATAGGACCCTCCGCCTACAGTATACCTGTCCAGTTGAATCGCGTGAAGAGTACTGCAATCCAACATTCGATCGACAGCCCTCGCGACTCCTTTCTCTTCCTCAGTTAATCTATCCTGAGTGGATCGAGTAACTACGCCTATTCTGACACACTATACCGCACAATCGAAATGTTTCTCCAAATGTCTGATGATAATTCCCGAATCGGGAATCTGTCGTCCATTGAGTTCGATGAACGGCATCAGTCCCTTCTCACTCTTCAGTCGATAGCTCTCGATGATCTACAAATTGAGCAATTATCGCATATTACAAATAAATGGCATCTAAACCTCGTATTTGATGTTTTTGATGCGAAGATACGTCTCTAGTTTGAGGCAGTAGGGCGAGAGATTGGGTACAACGGGAGATCGAGGAAATTGATAGAGGTAGATTACATCCGACTTCCACTTCGTCTTCAGCACTGCCGTTGAGATAAAACGACTGAATCCATATTGCTGACTACCGTACTCCTCAATGAGATCACAAAATGACTGACCCAGTGACAGGAAGACGATGTGACAACACCGATGTCATCACTAAAATTATACTATTTGTACAGTAATCAAGAGATGAATAAAGGTACGGTAGAGCAAGAAAACTCTGTTGATTTATCAAGATATTGTAGATGAGAAACATCACATTTATCAGTGTGTTAATGAACGATAACAATGAATGGGACTCCTAGTGACTCGAGGGTTTCTCTACGAATGGGATTGCTTGTACTCTTCATACTTCTGTTTCTGTATCTCATACTCTGCCATATTCTGCTTCTGTTGGATGGAATTCAATCGAAGTTTGACCCCTTCCTGTCGTCTTTCTCGTTGCTGACGTTCATCCCACAGAACGAGACCTGAGAAAGATCAAAGATAACTCCAGGGAGACATCGATACTCACTTATTGTGACGACTGAGAACACACACGAACCGATGAAGACTTTAAAACCTTTCGAACTCATCCAGTCCTGATTTCAAACACCCGACTATAAAACATAGTTCAATCTAAAAGTTAAATTTGTCAAATAGTAGTTGGTTGAGAACCTGATTGGTGTGCAATAACACATCATAATATACAATATACTCTTTATCTTAGATATATCCTCTACAAAAATTGTGTAGAATCAAGGGAATCTGTTATAGATTTGGTTAAACTTTTGTGCAACTGAGGGGACATCGAATGATTTGTAGAGGGGAGGGATACAGTGAGCGGGAATACAATTAAGGCAGAAGAATGATAAAAAGAGTAGGGTAAGGCAACAGTGGGAATAAGAGAAGACACATACACCCATGCAAGATGACAATCCACTTAGTATCCTACCTAATTATTATTCAATAAATATAGTAATATAACATCTCTATTATTTACATCGGATTTAGCCGTGCAACAATGAAAAGAAAATACCAGTGCTGGTTAGTATTGAGATGATATGAAGAAATGTTAAAAGCTATCATAAATCTGGGAAATACACGGGAAGGATTAAAGAGAATTGATATAGAATAGACAGACAATCACTCGGAGGGTCACAACTGAGATACGGGAATGGAAAGCATGAGTAAATCAATAGTCGACAATGGAATTATACCCCTGTTCGGCATTCTCTTCATTCACATCACTGATACTTCTCTTCACATGGTCATAGTAGTACTTCGCTCTCTGCCAAGATGCATTGATATCACTCAATTGGGATTCACGGTAGACTCACCATCAATTTATCCGCCAATCTCCTCGCGACATCGAATCGAGAGCACCACAGATGCACTTTGTTCTCTCTTCCCTGATCGTTCTCTATTCCCAGTTCTGAAATGAATCGAATCTCTACGGAACAAATGATGTCCATGAACCACGATTAATCGAAATCGGTGACTTCAAATATTTCTTGGAACCAAATGAGCTACTTTTCCTACACTTTTACAGGAATCCCGTATTAAATGAAATCGCTCGGTAGAAAACTTAATGGATCTTAAATGGATTTACTGGATTATAACTCGCGTATTTGTGAATCTACGGTACCGAACACATGGATTCAGAAACAATTTTTTGTGCTCTTTCGGATGTTTCATGAGGATCAAAAACAATTTTGAAAATTTCCAATCCGAGTATGATGAAATACCACATTTCAGGGTACTCTTTTTGTCTTTTGTGAGTAGATACTTACAACGCTTTTTTTCTCTACTTGTAACAAAATGATCGTTTTACACTATCTCCTCACCAATGGATGCAAAGGAGTTGGGCAACTCTGGAATGGGTACTGCATTCTTCATCATCGCATACGGTATTCGCTGTAGGACAGATTGCAGATCTCCCTCTTGCTTGCACACGTACGCCTCAAAAGGAGTTCTGTAGATTCAGGGAGGCACTGTATTGGGGGGGGGGTGTGGTCATTAGCTTGATACCTGGGTGCACGATAGAAGGACGTAGTGCCTCACGAGTCTCTCTCTGTCCGAGATCTGCTCCAGACACACTTCCACATCGAGCAGCCTCAATGATGACGTAGACTCCTCCCCCCTCCCTTCACTCACTTTTCATCCCATTTGTGTCCATTGATCCTCAGCAGTTCCATTTGAGCTCTTCCCATACTCTCACTGTATGGAGGGAGTAGTCCATAGAGACCAGTGGTCACTCGAGGAGGACGAAGTCTCTCCCCCTCTCCCAAACGACGAGAAGACGGAGATGACGCCTGCCCCCATATTCATTCCCCCTCCCTCCCTTCCATCATCCACCCACGTGTTTGATAGCAGAGGCGGTTCCTTCTACGAAGTCGAATACTCCCTGTACTGGCTTGGTGATGGTGTCTACTGCTCCCGTAGTCAATCCCAACAGAGTTCCCTGAGTAGTCTTCCTTCTCCCCCTCCCCCTCCCTTCCTTCTCACCTTGAATAGTCCATTTCTCTTGCTCTCAGTGATGGTATTGCTAACGATGGCAGTCATTCCTCCAAGTACTCCTACTCCCAATCCCTTGACTCCTCCATATAGATGGGAGAGGGCGGAGTCACTGCTCTTCGCCCATTTCCTCCCACTTCGCCGTTCTTCGTGCTCGTTGTCGAAGGTGATCGAACCCACTCCTGCTGATGCTGACGAAGCAATCTGGAGAGAAGAGGATGACGAGAGAGAGAGAGAGGGAAGGAAAGGGAAGGGACTCACCTTCGACACGCTGTTAGATACACCGTATCCGATGCCAGTGATGAATCGCTGAACGTCGCCCTCTATGAAGAGACCCTGAAGGGGAATGACTAATCGTCCCCATTCCACTGCCAAGAAAAGAAGGAGACTAACAGCGAAAGAGTCCTTGAGGTCGGAAGCAAGTCCCTGCGGATTCCCGAATGCATCGAGAGAGACGATTATAGAGATCGTCTGCTTGAGAAGTTCACCTGAGAACTTGAGAAGTTCCCCTGAGAAGGGGAGAATGAAGACCTCCCACTACCCTTCTCTTACAGGGACAGAATAGTGCATCGATAGACTCACTCATGTAGAATTTGCCGATGTTTTCGAGTAGGAAGGAACTCGTCTCGAAGTAGTGCAGTTGACGGAAGGCCGGCAGTGAGATCTGTCAGAGAGGAGATCAAAGATCAATCCATCCCTCCATCCTCCCTTTTTACCTTCGCCTTTTCGAATGAGACGAGCATGTAGCTGTACTGGTTCTTCAGCTGTCTCAACTCTACTGGTAGACTACTCTTCGAGACTGTGACCGCTGACAGATCTGCACTACCGAATTGCAGATCGAGAGTGCCGAAGTAGCATCTGCAGAGATCAAAGATCAATTCCGATCGATCGGATGCACTCGCTGACCTCCTCGCATTGGCAGTGTTGGGTCGAGTAAGGTTTGTATCGGGAGGAGTGAGGTGGAGTTGGGAGTCGTTGGAGGAACGACAGGAATCGATGAGAAGGGCGACCTTCAGGAGGAGCATCTCGTCCAATCGGAGGGAGAGGGGAGACAGACGGATACGGAAGACCTGCAGGCAGAGACACTCCGCCATGCACACCAAGGAGCTGCCTATCGGCCTATCTTCATCGCCGATTAATCAGAACGGTATGTTAGATGAATGGTGACGAACTGACATCGAATGAGTCGTAGTGCTTGAATGGAGTGCAGTTCATCTCCAGTTTGAGTGCTGGTCTCACTGCCAGAGGAGACTGCACTGAGTCCATCCCCAGATGTTCACTGCGACAAGAGAGGACTGTCGAGTCAGAAGACGAGGAGATCAACTGATTGTCCATCTAAAGGAAACCATGATATCCCTCCCCTTCCCTCTAGAGGGAGAGAGACTTGCCTGGATGTGATCTACACTCGCAGTCAACTGGATCGAGTCTCCACTCTTCTTCCCGTACACTTGCAATCCCGAGAGACGGAGATAGAGTAACTCCTCCTGAATGATCTCCTCTTCTTCCTTCCTTCCTTCTCTCTACTCACACGTGCACTCGAAACGAGAGACACTCCCACTCCACTCATCAACTGCAGATTCATATCGAATGAAGGAGGATGGGGATGGAGGAGGGAGGAGAGGGAAGGTCGTCCTCCTCCTCCCATCGAATCTTCCTCGTCCACTATTCTCACTACGAGGGATGGCCCCTCGTGCAGAGTGTTCACATGCAGACAACCACTGCCTGGTCGCATCCGAGAGAAGGAGACCACCTGAGAAGAGAGAGGGAGAGGAGAGAGGGGAGAGGGAGGGGAGAGGGGGGGGGGGGGTGACGTACCTGCTCATCCTTGTGCTCGTCCACTTCCTCCAGACATACCTCGAGGGAGGCGATTCTTCCCACGATGGCCTTCCTCCCCCTCTCGCACACCAGTCGACAGTCTTCTCGAAGACGCCATCTCAACACACAATTTGATAATAACACAACACGAAAATAAGCAACCCGATAGTTAGAGGGGGTACTTCTTCCTAGTAGGGGCAATGGACTCACTTCTGAGTGGTGTCTCTGCCAGTATTTCTCTGAGTGACCATCACTCTACTTCCATCGATCGAATCCAATACGTAGGAGGCAGAGCATCGAATGGACATCCCCACGTTCTCGATCTGATCTCCATTCCATCGCCACAATTGAGATCCACCACTCAAGGAAACTCTCTTGTTGTTTGTTGAATTCCCCTCGGTTGAATAAAGTGATCGATTGATCAGGAAGACAGGGCGGAATTAATGTAGAAGAATTAAATAAAAGGTACTTGGCATCAGCTCGATTCTGCTTGTTCAGCACGACTTTTCCCTTCTGGAGACACTCGAGTACCAACTGACTCCTCTCCATGGGGGGGCTGTCTCGACACCAACTGGAAGAAGTCTCTCCAATCACAAACTAGACTCTTCGAGGCATTCAAGGGAGGATGGAACTGACGAGTGGAATGAGTTGACGAGAGTGATGTAGAATGCATTGTCGTAAGAGAGAGTGGCAGTCTTCCCTGTCTTCGAGGGATCGATCACCACTGATTTCTTCTCGTATACTTGCAGATTCAATTGGTGCACATCCGATGGATCGTCCCACGCGTATTCCACTCAAACACTCCCATTAAGATATCATAGTAGTTAAAACAGTTTCGAACCAAAATACCAAAAGATACCTTTACTCCTCGCCTTGCAAATTGTTCTCAGATGCAATTGGCCGGGGTTTCTGCTCAGTTGTTGATAGAGCACCGGCACCTGCGATTAGTAAGTGCTTTCTGTAGTTCAACTCGTTGATCTACAGTCCTGTTGTGTTCCACCGTGAACATGCGTCACCCGGAGTAACCCGGGGTGACTCGGGGTGACCCCGGGTGACCCATGGTGACCCATGGCCGACTCCTGACTCGGAGAGTGAATTTTACGAATCGAGAGTATGATATTCGGGTTCAGCACTTCCTGGCCGTTCGAACCATATATATTTCATATTTTATTTCTAAGAATAAAAACACTCGATTTTATTGGCAAAAGAGGCTATCAAAGGTCTGACCCACAGAAGCCGCATATTGGACCAGCAGGTAATTAATATTCTTCCCGGTTTTGCATTCAAATGTTCACCGGTTTTTAGCCAACTGATACATTTCACGGTTTCCCTTGCTTCGTTTTGTTTATATTATTTTTAGTTTCTTTACAATGTTTTAGTGGAATAGTTTTAACCAAGCAAATAATGGGAAACCATGAAATGTATCAGTTGTCTGAAAACCGGGGAAAGTTTGAATGCAAAACCGGGAAAAAGATTAATTACCTGCTGGTCCAATATGCGGCTTCTGTGGGTCAGACCTTTGATAGCCTCTTTTGCCAATAAAATCGAGTCTTTTTATTCTTAGAAATAAATTATGAAATATATATGGTTCGAACGGCCAGGAAGTGCTGAACCCGAATATCATACTATCGATTCATAAAATTCACTCTCCGAGACAGGAGTCGGCCGTGGGTCACCATGGGTCACCCGGGGTCACCCCGAGTCACCCCGGGTTACTCCGGGTGACGCATGTTCACGGTGGGACACAACAGGACTGTATCTACCTCCGACTGATTATCGATCACGATGGGGGCGGGACAGTAGTGCGCATCGGAGAAAGTGACATGGAAGACAGAGCCGTGCAGAGTGACTTCCACCCTGCAAGCATATCTTCCCCCTCCCCCCCCGCTCCCTCTCTTACCGAAGGAAGAGCGGAGTGTCGTCCACTGCTCTCATCGTGACATGATTGGAGTGGATGGAGTCGATTCGGAAGGGAGACGACCAGCTTCTCGCGTCTCCTCTCTTAATCTCTCCCTTCCTCCTCCATCTCCTCTCCCATCCACTCACCTTGATACAAAGGAGGGAACAACTCGATAGATTCTCATTCCAGATTACCGTACTCTGAGGGGAGATGGAGATGTGACGAGGTTGCTGCTGCAAGAGAGGTGGTAAGTAATCGATTGATGGAGAGGATGGAACCTCCAGTAGATCAGCATGGCAGGCCACTATCGGGAAGGACGAGGCGTTGTTGATGATGTATCGAGAAGTGAGCAGAACAACCTGACACACCATCGATTATCATCATACCGCAATCTCGTTCGATATACCGTAATCCGAACTCCTAACCTGAGTTGCCTTGTACAATCCAGTGCCTGGTCGAACCTCCACTCCGATGTTGTAGTACCTGGAGAGGAAGAGTAGAGGAGGGGGGGGGGAGGGAAGGGAAGGGTACCTCGTGGGGAGGTTGTCGTGTCTCATCAGCAGTTGAATGGACTGTACTCCGGGAGAGAGGTTGATTCCCCTGCAGAAGACTGCTGCGTATCCTTCCTCCCTCACTGCTTCTCTTCCCAGTCGAATGGTGCATCTGCGCAAAGGGGGGCATCTAGAAGGGAGGGGAGGGGAGGGGACTCGCTTGGGAGGGAAGCGATCATCTTTGAGATCGAAGAGGAGAGGATGCTTGTCATTTGCCCTCTCGTGTTCCTCTCCCTGTCCTGCCCACTCACTCTCACTCGCATCCTGCAAGAAAGAAAGTCATCCGCCTATTCCACTCTCTCTCTTTCCCTTTCTTCATTATATAAATTAAGCAGAAGGACCTGTTTGATGATGAGTGGTAATCCAGTCTTGTTGAGTATCCAGAAGGGACTCCAGAGACTGATCGAGATCGACCCTCCCATCTCAAGTCTGCAATCATCAATTCCCTCTCTCTCTCTCTCTCTCTCTCTCTCCCTGATATTGGCGACCTGGCAGTGATGAACAAACTGCAGGTCCTTCCCATCTCATCTCTCATCTGGAGGGGAATTATCTTTTCCATCGAGGGGGGGAGCTCAGAAGGAGAGAGGACGTGAGGAGAGACAGATGAGAGACGATCTGTCTCTACTTGAATGTGCATATCGTCTTTGATGTTTACCTGCAACGGCAACAATGTGACACACTGAACTACCGTAACCTGGAAGGATGGGAAATGTACCGATGTGATCTTGATGTTCTTTCCAGCTTTGACTAGATAGGAATAGTTGGAGATGGTGAGATGAGCATCGATGGGGAGGAGAGACTGGAAAGTGAGAGGAGGAAGGAGTCGGATGGAGTGGCCAGGCAGAGAATCACCCTCTGGATATCTCTCGCGACGGATTGAACAGCACAACCTGCAGAGGAAGGGTCAACGACTACCACACTACTAGATTGGAAGGAATGTGTGATAGTACTCCGTACCAGAATGGATGTCCTTGTGAATTGGAAGAGGAGAGACAATGGGTGGAGTGGACACTCTTCCCTGACTCCTTCACTCCACTCCAGATTACTCGAGCGGGAGTTGAGACAACTAGGAAAATGGATAAAGTAGTAAGAGGTTACTGTATGCTACAGTACCTCTCTCCTTCTCGTTGATGATAGGGAGTGCATCGAAAGAGAGATGGGCGTCTCTGAGGGGGATGAATACTCCAGAGGAAGAGTCGATCCATGCCAGTTCTGCAGTGAAGACACGAGTAGATGAGGAACGGAAAGAGATGAATCATACTTCTCTTCGTCGAAATCTCATACAATTCCACAGGATGGGGCAGTTGATTCGAGACTCTCACTGACGATGACACCTGCACACAAATTCATCCATAGCCCACCTACATCCATCTCTTTCCGTTGCCCTCTCTCATTTACCAACTCACCTCAATCTGTTTCCTTCCATCCTTCTCCATGCTCACTCTGATCACTATCCTCGCATTCAGTATGTCCTTCTGCAATTCACTTCCTTCTACCGTACCCTATGCATGCTACCGTACCTCGAGTGCTTTGATCACTCTGAAGTATGTCCCTGAAGCGTCGACATTGATGGGAGAGGTCTCGTCCCATCCCTTCACCCTCACTATCAATTGTCGGGGAGGTTCCCGTTGAGAAGCCTCAAGTGAATACTCGTTAAAAGCAAGTATGACTGATGTATGAGGAATGGTGAGATTAGATACCGTACCGAGTAGAATAGGAGGATGGTGGGGAATTCGAAGTGGAGACTGCTTCCAGGAGGGACACTCAGCCACTTGGCCGCACTCTTTCTCTGCTCGCTCCGTGCAGAGAGGATCTTCAGGGGAAGGAGAATGGGGAGGGGGGGACGGGGACTCACCTCGTCGACTCCCGTGGAGAAAGTGAGTGTGCATTCGGTACTGTTCTTGAGGACGTATGCCATGTGATGGGCAGTCCCTCCCACCACTCCATTCCTGCATTCACCCATTCATCCCTCCTCCCTTCCCTCCCTCCCACCTGTACAGTCTCCCCTCGATGGCTTCTCTCATGGAAGGCAGTCTCTCCTTCAGATGAATATACTGCGATATCAACTGCTCACTCAGAGATACGTCCAGAGTGCACTGAGTCTCTGAAGGAACTCTCTCCTTTCGAGAACGAATGGGAAGCCCAAACCAGCAATCAGTTCGATGCTCGTGTTCTGCTCCTTCTTGACTGAGGTGAATCTGAGTAT
This sequence comes from Pristionchus mayeri, assembly GCA_036245805.1. Classification (NCBI taxonomy): domain Eukaryota; kingdom Metazoa; phylum Nematoda; class Chromadorea; order Rhabditida; family Neodiplogasteridae; genus Pristionchus; species Pristionchus mayeri. The sequence goes on along the minus strand of BTRK01000002.1, from coordinate 19,371,528 downwards.
GTTCCATCTCTCGAGGAGGGGCTCCCATCCAAAGAGACGCTGATTGAAGAAGTCGACGGAGATGGAGAGAGACGACTTCACTCTATCGCACTCCTTCGACAGATTGACATCTGCCATCGATGGACTCCTCCCTTCTCCCCTCCCCCCTCCACTCACTGTAGGCAGAGAAACGGAGCAGAGGCAGACTCGACCCGTTCAACTCATCCTGCACCCACACGTGTCCTTCCTCACACTGCACACTCAGACGACCCATCGCTAGTCCTGCACGGAATGACAGGGATACGGTTACCGTGATCAATCAATCGATACCTGCATCCGGAGGTTTCGTGAATATCGACCGCTGTTTGGTGGTCATGAAAGAGGCGAAGTTGGTGGAGATATCACGGAGGGCGCCCACGTCCAGAGGAGAAACCTTGCAGATCAAACCAACCACTTGCGCCTACAAGAGAGAGGTGATCTTTGATCTGTGGGGGGGGGGGGGGGGGAGATGCTGACCCCCAGTTCGAGTTTGGGCTGGATGAGTGTGGGGATGGCAGAGAGTCCTCCGGATTGGCTGACATCTCTCGCCATCAGCAGATCGACAGAGGCAGAGAACTCATTGGAGAAGATGGAACGACGCCATTCATCCACCATCCTGCACCACGAGAGAGACATTCCCTGAAGGGACGATGGAGAGGGGAGGGGGGAGAGGAAGGGGACTCACTTGAATCTCCAGAGTAGCATTGAGATTCCCTCCGTGTTCAGTCATCTGGAGTACAGTGGTGGTATGGGCGATGAGTGCGAGTGAATCCCTCTCCAAGGGAGTCTCGAGGAAGACGAGAGAAGAGTCACGCATCGTCAACTGAATCCCTTCCCTCTCTCCCTCCCTCCTCTTCCCCTCTCCTACCTTGATGTGATTGGGTGGTCCTTGGGGAGGGGGCAAGACTGCCGCTGTCCGATTGACTACTCCCGATTGAGAACGAGAGGAATCGGGCAGAGAAGAGCAAGCATCTGCAGCCACACTCACTACGAGATACACGAGGGACAACTATTGTGATGAGACTGACCATGGGGAGAGATGAGGATGAAGTCCTTGATGTCATTCAGCAGATCGGGCAGCACCAGAATCCTCGCATTGACGATGACGACAGTGAGGAGAGGAGACTCGTCCTTACGCAGCATCAGATGAGCTTCCCCCATCAGCCTGCAAGGGAGCATCTCCCTTCCCTCCTCCCTCCCCCACTCACTTGGTGCTGGTGGTATCGAGAGGGGAGAGGGCTGGTCCGTACTCCTCCCTCACTCCGCCCTCCCTTCTATCCACTATCGTGGCCCTCTCACAGATCAGATCGATCTCTGCCTGTCCGTCAGTGGATGCATCGAAGGAGAGACGAGCCTCAATCACATCCATCCACTCCCTCCCCCTTCCCCTCTCTCTCACCTGGAGGAAGTGGATAGTAGCGAGAGGGGCAGACTCCATCTCCTCCACTCCTCCCACTCCCACTGAGCACTCCGCCTCCACCTCCTCTAGTTGGATCCTCACTGAGAGTGTCTGGTATCTCTTATCCGATCCCACTTCCTGCAATGACTCCCTTCCCTTGTCTCCCTCTTCCATCTGATGATGACTGACCACAGTGAGTGCAGGTCGAGAGAGGATCTCGATGGGGATCGTCTCTGGAGAGGGAACCAGAGGCTCCCCCAGATTGCACTCCAGAATCCCACGAAGGAGTTTGAAGAAGCGAGAGGGCATCTCCCATCGGAAACGACGCATTGTCAGCAGGAATGAGATGTCCGGGACTGAAAGGAGAAGATGAGACAAGGGATGCGAGGGAAGGGGCAGATGATGCACTCACTCGCATGGGATTCCTCATTGCTCAGGTTTCTGATAGCAGTCACTTCGAGATTGATAGGGATCGAGAAATAATTGGACGGCGAAACTTCGACGCAGAAGGAAGAGAAATTGAGCAGTCGATTCGACGGATGCATTGGCTGCAATCCATTCCATTGTCAATACCGAAAGAGTGGGTGTGGACTGCTGACCTTCTCTATCCGTTCCCTCCTGATTCCCTCGTGCAGACTGACTCCTCTGAGCGCCAATTGCACTCTGTCCAGTAGACAGTCCACTCCACTCTCATCCTCACTCTCCAGACACAACTCGTCCAGTAGATCACCAAGGGAAGACGCCTTCTCCATGCTATTGTGCACCTCCACTCCTAAACACACAATCAGAGATGTAGCCATTCATCATCATCCCCTCCTCTACTCACCTTTGGCCGATAGAACCAACGCCTTTTCATCCTGGTAACTCCTCGGTAGAACGATGTCCACCATGCATGGCAGATTGAAATCAAGGAGCACTCTCGATCTAACTCCCTCTTCTACCTGAGAGGAGGAGTACTGTAGATGGGAGGAGTACTGTAGTCTATTGATCACCTTTTCCTGTCTGCTCTTGTTGATGAGATCATGCAGTTCTGCGAATTGGCACCAGAAGTCCATGAGTGCACATAGATATCGATGGGTGTGAGTGTAGATGAGTCGTGTCCCCTCTCCACTTTCCAATCCAACTCGCATGTCACACTCCTCATTACTCTTCTTACCGTATCTACAATGAGTATCCATCTCTGCCCTTCCCTCCTTTCTCTTCACTCATTCCCAATACTTCGTAGGCACGTGATTCTACTCATTCACATGATTCCATTTCCTCTTTCATTCCGGTCTCATCAATCGTCCTCGATACTCAATGGGGGCGAATATCTATACTTGACATTCCTCCCTTCTTCCGTCAAAAAGTAGTCAAAGTAGTCATGACGACAGTTGTTGAATGCCCACCAATTTCCACCACTACATCTCATTTTCTTCCGCTATTACATAGATTCAGACCTTATTCAAAAACAACCTCCATCATTTTGTAGCCAACATTAACCCGCACGTTGGAAACAAAGAAGAAGTCGCAATAAACCCACTTGACGATTCTCATCTTGGTCCTTTCTCCATTCAATACCATCCTTGTGTCATACAGTATCGAGTGGGGTGATCGATCGACTACAGTAAGCGAGGAGAAGGCGGCATCTATCGTCATTGATTCCTTCTCGTTCATCGAGTCTCCTGTCTGCAAAGGACCACCGTAATCTACTTTAAGATCAGGGATCGAATCATGGATTTATCATCAGTCGCCGCTCTTCCTTCCCATTCCCACCTATTTTTGCATGAGAATTCGAGCAGTTTCAGTCTGAGTTGGGGCGAGAAAGAGCGTGTGAGAAGGGAAAGCGAGGTGATCACTCACGATTGTGCTGAGGGTGAAATCATCGAATACGAGAGATCCCAATCGGTAGGCCACTCCGGGATACTCCATGTGAACGAGGAAGGAATTGAGTCGAAGGGAGACCTCCATGGAAGATTCTGCAATGGGAGACCTCCCGTTCTCCCCGCTCAACTATCATTTCCGGACTGCTGAACTTTGTCTGTTCCCTCGAGAATACAATGGCGAGCTGACGCGTCCGCCAATTCAAGAAATGAGCAAATTGGAAAGGAAAATGGAAAGATGAAGCTAGCAAATAGGATAATATTGGTAGAATAAATGAATAATGGATGAAGGGGGAGCATGGACTTTCGAATGAGAATGCACTGACTCTTTCCTCCTCCCTTGGGTAGATCACTCTTCTCCTTTTCCTTCTCCTCCACTCCGATCACTCCCATTATATCGAGTAGAGCACTCCAACTCCTTCTGCTCATTCCCATCTCCACTCCATTCAATTCCACTTCCATCTTCATCTTATGCTGCAATGATTAATTGCGACCTTCAACAATTTAGGAACTAGTAGACTCAAATCGACCATCTTTAGTCTTGAAGTGACGCGATAATGATACATTGATAAAATTTTCAGCACACACTTAAGACATGTTCGCTAGTGGCAAACACATCTAAACCTCCCCTAGAATACGCGATCACTGTTCGGACTCGTACTTCCCACATTAATTACCCCCCCCCCCCTCCTCCTCCTTTTCCTTCTCTGATATCCTCCTCCGTGAGGTCTCCTTCCATCATCCCTCCCTCCTCCTACAGATCTCTCTCCAATCTCTCCTCTCTTCTGACTCCACCCCTCCATTCCCTTCACTCCTTCATTCCAATGGCCTCCACCCTTCAGATGGCCCTCCTCCTCTCTCTTCTCCTCTTCTCCCTCTCCGTTCATGCATTTGGTCAGTTCTCAATCCTTCCATATGGTTGATCAGTCCATCTCCTTCCCCCTCAATGCAGACCATCTTCTCCTCTCAGATGACTACCATCCCATTCTCATGGATCGACGAGACGCCCCCTTCAATGGTCTCCTCAATGATCTCAAGACGCAGACTCTCGGGGGAAGAATGAGGTAGTAGTCACATCAACCCCCCCCCCCCCATTTAGTCCAACGAAACGTACAACTCTTCCAGCTTGCAAAGGGTAATAGGGGGGATTGTCATTCGCACAATTTCACTAATCACCCCTTACATCTCTTCCTCATCCAAATTGCAAAAAATCTGCTGACAAGTAAAATGGCGTGACTACTCTCCAAATGGATATTCCTTGCAGATTCGGAAAGCGATCAGGGGGAGGATCAACTCTCCCTCTCAATCAATGGCCATCTCCCCTATTCGATCGACCCTTGTGATGGACCTCCCTTCCCTCCTCCCCTCCATACTCAGATCCTCTCATTCGCCATAAAATCGATTGCATACTGTTATCCCAATCTGAACATTCGATACATAAATAATGAATGTTGATTTAATCCTAACAATGGCATCGATTCTCTCTCTCTAGGCATTGTCTAGTAGACAACCTCCTCAAGCACGGTCTCCCTCTCAGATTGTCCATCATTATTCTTCATTCTCTCCCTCTCTTGTACACTCATTTTCATCTCAACTGAATGTCACCAATCAGAGAAACAATAACAGTTCTCCATTGCACAGAACATGTGGAGGAAGAGAATGATTGAATTTTCGTGGAATAAGCAGAAGTTAAACACCACGTATCCTTATTCGATACATCAATCGATGTAGTTTTCTAATTACATTTCGAAGAGAATATGGCATCGTCCCATTGGAAGACAGCGTGCTCACCTTGATCTCAGTTTGCGATTCTCCGTACATGGTGCATAGTAGGGTGACTTCATTGGATGGAGGGGGATCGACTACGGTACTCGTCTTCCTGTCGACAATCTCCTCTCCTGGAATAGGTGATCATAACAGGAACTCGTCACTCTCCGCATGACACTTCCCTCCTTCCTCCTTTTCCCTTCTCTCTCACTATCTCTCACTGACGAAGGATGGAGATCCTCCCCTACACCTTTGATCCACCTACCCAATTTCATTTCCTGTGAGATGGAGGAGGCTCCCTTCCCTAATAACAACTCTCACCAACTTTTTCTCGTGTTATTCCCACGAGACAAGATACGGTATGATGTGAGGGAGAATACTATTCAATCCACCTCGGATACAGCTCGTATCCGGATAGGGATGAGATCTAAGAGGGAAAGGGAGAAGGAGAACAATCGCATAGCAACAGATACGCCCTCCCCCGCAGTGGGAAATCAACGTCACCCAATTATCAGAGAGGGATATCCATTGGATAGCCACCAGAATGAAAGGAACAAGATAATGATGATATGCTTGCTATCGCCCTACTAAAGTGAATGGATAGGCGTGATCCGTCCTTGCTGTAGTCAACTCACTCTTCTCCGTATTCCTTCCATTCGAGTGAGGGAGGGAGGTCGAGAGGGGCGATTCATCCATCGATGAAATGTGCAATTGAGGCCATGATGATGAGAGGGACGAATGCTGCATCTTCCTCCATTCTCTTCCTCTCTCTTTCTACATTTCCATACCGTATCTCCCTTCAATCTGTGGATGGTCTTTGTGGTGAGGAGAGGATCGGGGGATTCCTCCATGTTATCTTCCACTTCGATGTGTCCGATGGATACCCGTGTCTGGAAGGGAGTCCTCTCCCTCCATTCCCCTTCTTTCTCCTTACCTGTGTCACTTCCTCCTCCTTACTCTCCACCACGACCATCATCTCCTCTAGAGCGAGAGTGGCGATAGCTTTGCTCTCTTCTCCCTCGATCTCTCGTCCAATCAATCCCTCCCCACACTTTCGAACTTCCAATTTCACCTTAAATTAATGGCGATTTCTCGGTGTTCTTTCTGATATCCACGTCTTCTTCTCCTCAGATGGAATGGTCTCAATGACTCACGGCGGGGAATCGAATGGATGCATTGACTTGAGTGTTCGTCTTAGCATTCACTCTCTTCTTCCTCTTCACTTCTTCGCTCTCTTCCATCTCTTCATCCACATCTCCATCTGAGAACAAGGCGACCACACCAGCGAATGCGTCCTCAACCATGGGAAGATATAGAGAGGGGAGGAGGGGAGGGGGGGGGGGGGGGGGGCTCACTTTATCATACATGCCAGCGAGTGGTCTGAAGGAAGCTTCGATCGAGTGTCGCACCTTCTGCATCGATCGACGACGATAGAAAAGTCTGAAGGGAGTAATGACTCTTCCATCCACCCATCATTGATCCCTACTTGAAGAGTGCTTCTGCCTCTCCCTCTCTCTTCTGATCTCTCCCCATGGCGAACAGAATGCGAGTGTACTCTGCCAGTGAGTACATGAGTGAATTGTCCTCCTCCTCTCCATTCTGCAATCACCATCACTCTCATTCCTCCTCCTCCATCTAATAGGCCACTATATCTCTCCTCCCCCTCTCCTTCCTCTGCTCACCGGAGTGGATGGGGCCATCTGTAGTCTCTGCAGGGAAGCATCGTGGACGGAGAGAGAGAGTGAGATGGAATGAGTGCGAGGGGAGACTTCCACTTGCGACGAGACTCCCATCAGATCCACTGCCAACACTCTTCCCTCTCGAGAAGACGGAGATGAACTCTGAAGGACGGGATAGAGGGTTCCCTCCACCATCACCATACATTCGAATCGACGAGTCTGAGTGTGATGTGGTCTATCTTCATGGCGATATCTGCCAGGAGGAAATCCTTCCTCAGAATCGTCGAGTCGTCCCACGAGTCATGCAACACCTCCAGAATCTCCTTGTCCACCTTAGATATTACAACTCATTCAAATACCTTCTTGAGAAAGCACGCTATTGTGCAGTCACATACCTCTTTCTCCTTCTCCCTCAGATCACTGGGCAGATCTCTCCTCAATTCACTGAGATCAATTCCCAAGTCGTTCTTCTTCTCCTCATTGTCTCCTTCCTCGATGTTCGATGAGAAGAAAGAGGTCAAATAGGCATAGAATCCGCCCCCGCCTTCAATTACCTCTTTGATCTCTCTCTCGCTCTCAGTCCGATGCAATCCCTCTGTTTATACATAGTCCTGCTTACCAATGGCCGTCTGTTCCCCTGTCACCTCCGTGGGTATTTCCTCAGTGGTTATACTCTCGAAGGGAGTCTCCTCCTCTTCCTCATTCTCTCCCGAATCCACTCGAATCTCACGGATGAGACGAGAGAAAACGACATCACGAATGATGGAAAGCTCCTGCAACACTCATTCATCCAGTGAGAAGGGAGGATGGACGTACACTGAATGAGTATTGGGCGTCTCTCTCGATCTGTCTCATGACCATCTTATCATCCTTTGATCCCATCGTCTCCTCCTTCGTCTCGCCCTTCGATACCCCATCAACACTGCAAGGAACAGAATCACGCGATTAATTCATAAAAGATCAAGTATGTAAAAAGTAAATGATAAGTGAATGGATCGTACGCAGTGGGTGGCAGTGATGAGTGGATGAGTGAGAGGAGTCTCCTCTTGTACGCTCTTGCATACACATTCAGATGATGAGCACGAGAGAGGGCGAAGGACCACGTTCGACTCAAATAGACAATTACCATAGATTGAGAAATGGAAGAGATAGAGTAGGATAGAGTAGATTATTCACCGGAAGGAGTCGAGTTTCCCCTCGGCGACTATTCGATTCTTGGCGAATATCCACCACTCCTTAGCACTGTAATGGGGTGATTGATCTCTCCTCTCTCTTCTCATCACTGGCCTTCCCTGTATCTCTCCCTCTGGTCTCCACTTCCGATGTGGTCGTGCCCTCTCGAATCGAGTCCATTCCCTCGTCACTGCCCTCATATCTCTCATCTGAGCTCCCGAGAGTTCGAGGGCGATCGTCTCGGGACGGAGAAGAAACTGAAAGCATCCAAATGATGCAGATAGTTCAATCCCCCTCCCCTTCTCACTTTGAATCGAGGCATCTTCTCCTTGAGTGGAAGTTTGCTCGTGTTCTTCTCCATTCTCAACTCGATGCAACACGGGGCGACCACGTATGAATTCGTCCCCAGATTCTCCGGAGAGAGAAGCGCCTTAAGATGACTTTATCCCATGATACAACTCAATTCGAAGTTCCAACTTGGTTTAAAATGAGTGATGAATAGATTAAATTACTAATTCTTCTTAATATATTTTGCTCACTTGTATCTCCTTCACACTCTTCACCGAGGGAGAGAGGGATTCTCCTGAATTCCAGTAGAATGAGAAACCCTTCAACTCCAGTTTCTTGAATACATTCGCTCCCTCTACGGGTTCCACGAATCCCGGTTTCTACAACAATTGATTGATTAAAGAGCGTTGATAATCTACCGTACCCATCGATGATTCGTAGTCTGCACAACGACGTTCTGTATCCGTACTCCCGCACAGAATGATCTACCACAGATTGACGTCGAATCCTCGTATCGAATATGCACATTCGTGACAATCAACTGTTAATCAATAACTATTGGATGATGAGGTACGATACCGTACCTGGATGTTATTGAGAACAGTAGAAAGGAGCGATGCTCCCCACCACGAGTTGTCCACTTCTGTAGGCACAGCCAGTCCCATTGCTTGCGCCAACTCACTCTTAATGCACACCTTCGTGCCATCCTCTCGAATGAACTCACGTGATGGAGCTTCTCCAATTCATCGAGCTGAGACTGCTTTCCTGTTTGATCTCCTGCCTCTTCCACCTCTGCATCATACTTGCAGGTAGATTCGGGGCCGAGTAGTACGAGTACATCACTCAGTCTGAGTGTCCATGCCTCACTCCTCACTCTCGTCACTGGCACTGTGAGAGTCAACTTCCCCAGTACTCCACTCTTCACCTGCAATCACCCCTTCTCTCCCTCCCTCTCCTATTCCTCACCGTCAGAGGGAGGTCCAACTTCCTCAATGCTGATTGTTTGAGAGGCACATTCTCTAGTTCGACTTGTCCTGCAACAAGCATCCCTCTCTACTCATCTCCCCTGCTATACTAACCCGACAGGAGGGCAACGGATATGTGATCAGTGTTCAAATTCTCAAGGTAGTCTCCGACATAGTTGTTGAGTACCCAAGTGACCAGAGACTCGAGCATACTTCTTACTCTGCAACACTTTGACCCTTGATACAGTGTACATCTACGACGCACCTCGAATGAAACAGGAGCTACTGTGCATGTGTCAATCTGGAATCAGTCGAGTAGATACTATCTTTATCATCCATTCATAGGTATCTTTGTCGATGGGAACGGCTGGGACAGAGTACACAAAACACAACGAGAGTGACGATACACACTTTATCGGAATCACGAAAAGACTACAACTAAAATAGGAACAAACTTGAGATTGGGTGTCTTCCCTAGATAACTCGAGTGGAGAGATGTAAGAGGTACTCGATGGATGCCTCTACTGGGTGTAGTGACCGTGCTGTTCGTACTGGTCTCTCATCCTAATAGCCAGCCATCTTCCATAGTCGACCCAGGTGGAGGAGACTGGCTGGTACGACCATCCCTTGTAGTCGAGACGCTCGCCCTCCAGATGCTTCACACGATCCTCCACTTGTCTGCAAATTTCTACCATCAGAATAATCAAATGAAAAAAAAATAGAATTTTCGAGGGAACAGTATTAAGTACTATTTTTTGAAAATATTTAATGACACAATCGATTATCAAAATATGAAGGTTGAATAATCAAAATAGTTCATCTCCTCTGTCTCATCATTAGCTCACCTCCAGCGAGAGACGATTCCCTGCTTCTCGAAGTATGCCAGATTCCTCTCGTGATGCTCCACGTCCGACACTCCGAACCACTTAGCCCACCACTGCCTAAATACCTTTTTTGTACATTTGTAAAAAATTGTAGCAGCATAGCCCATAAAAAAGGAACATGGCCATGTAGATCTTCAAACCATAATTCTACGAAAATGTTAATATTTCAAAGATGACGCTACTTTTGCTACAAAAAAGAGCAATTAACTGATTTTTAAGAATGAATGCTAATTAGACAATTTGCGTTAACATTCTAGAGCAAGACTACATACTATGCAACAAAAAGCCTATGAAATAATCATGATATAAATAAGATTAAGTGAGAGTAAAGCATACCTGACAGGGGTGCGCTCGTACTGCCAGTAGTGAGGAGCGGGACCCTAAAATATCAACGTTTTAGTAATATTTATACATAGCCAATAGAAACCCATGCGTAATTCGTTAATTCGTGTACCTCCTTGGGGAGATCAGTCAGCTCGCAGGGTCCATACACGAGATGCGCGTAAGTGACGACGGCCAGCCAGGGAAGGAAACCGATGCCAATCATGTAGAAGTGCATGAGATCCTTGATCCTGTTCACAATCAGCTGTCCGGGTCTCTTGCGGAATAGATGAGCATGAGAGAATCGGACGGAGGGCAGTTGGCTAAGTGTGGGACGGAGCAGCATCGGAGCAACCTTGCTTAGAGCTCCCATGGTCACTGATTTAGTACCCTGCAACATTACTCAGTATTAGATCCACTGATTTAATAAAAGTAAGCAACTTAATTAACGAAGAAATCGGTTAAAATATAAACGACAAATAAATTTTCTAAATACGATTTAACGAGCAGCAACAAACTGAATAATCATCAGAATTAGGAACCAGTGTAGTCAGGTTGAATAGTACCATTATCATCGGAGCCTTTTTTGCGATCAGACTATGAAATTTCATGAAAAATCGATAAACCATTTTAAGGGTTGGTGTGGAAGTGAACCACGAATACGGGGTCTGCCTTTTAGTAAAATCGCGTATTTTACCTAGGGTCCCCCAAGTAAAATGTGAAATTCTTCCAAAAAATTATTTTTGCATGGCCATTAGGTTATCGGCGATGCTGAATCTGAATGCCGTTGTTAGAAATTAATTAAATTTCAATTTGAGTAAGTATGAAGTGATCACTCTAAGCCCCGCCCCTCGTGGTGTAGTGCAAGCCGCCCGCATGAATTTCGTGCGTTGCGTGCGGAACGGTGTGTCAACTCGTTCTCGATGGGTCATATTTTTTTGCGTTCACAGTTTCAATAATATTTCGATTATGCCTTTCATTTACTGACAAAATAGATAGCAATAGAGTAACTAATGATTTTGGTTGAAAAAAGGAGAATTTCGAATGGAAGAGCACCATCTCCCTGTCACCACAATCAACGAAGGCTGATGTCATTCGACATGATAATATATAAGCAAAACTGACTGATATATACACACAAAATATAAAAAAAACCATATTATTTTGAGCAGAGAATAAATTGATTTCGATCAATAAACGTCGATAAATTCAAATTTCAGTTATCCTATGACGAAAGTTACCGTAATTGCTCAAAATAAACATTTAATTATATTAATTTTTTAAACAAGGTTTGCAAATATCAATTTTCTCAATTTTGTCGTAAACTCTTCATTCGGCATCGCATAATCGATTAATGATATAACTGAAGAGGGGCACTCTGTAAGACGTCCATTAGACAATTCTTTATAAAAAGTGGGTTCAAATGAGTGTGCAATTCAGTATGTTTGCAAATACAGAATCCTTTCAAAATTTTTCATTAGTCGCATACCAATCTGTTCTTTCTATTCACCGAAAACTGAATAGGGGCACCTTGAAGAAATCGAAATATTTAATAAAAACCAATTTATAACGGCAATTTGAATTCGCGGGCGAGTAGAAAAGAGCCCCCGTGCACTGCACTTTCGAATACACCACGAGTTGAAAATTTTACTTGGGGGTCCCTAATTTTACCACACCATTTTTTGAGCTTGCAAGCTAGCGCTAGCTTGAAATGATTTTTTTTCATTGATTTTGATCTACTCCTATTAGGGACTGCAACGCTGTTAACGAACGAGCAAAACAATTCACAAAATTGTACACAACTGAAAGCTATGCCTGCCCCATTCCGACTTTTCACTTTAGTTTTGTAAAAAATATTTTAATTAATTAGAAAAACATAAATGAATGATAAGCAAAAGGCCGACGCTTTCAGTCCAAGTGGAGCGCATCGCAAGTCACGTTTTTTAATAAGATTATCGCAAAGTGAAATTCGGTTGCGTTGTAAAACTTCATGATTGAGGTTTAATAATTTTTTTTCTTTTCTTATGTTAACGGTACTCCGACAGCAATGAAACATCGTATAATAATAGAAAGAATAGTTTAATATTGATAGAACTTCAGAATCAGGAAGATTACGATACCGAGAACTTTAAAAATCATTTAAAAAGAGGACGACTTCCGTATATTTCTGGTTTTTTACCATAAATTGGGAAATGCTGCTCTAAAACAAATATCAAAAAATCTCAAATATACGGAAGTCGTCCTCTTTGCAAAACCGAAAATGTATTTTCACAACGGTAAAACGCTCAATTTTGACAGCCTCATTCTCTTTTATTTGATATTTATATTTATTTTTATTGTGAAAACAATTTTTTGTGATTGATAATCTACCAAAAACTGAGGAAATGAAGCTTCAACACATAATTCTGAAAACACGTATATTTTCGATCACATCGTGCTTCTCCGGTTCTGCAACATATCTCTTTTTGCTTTGCTTGTTGTTCTTTCAAGATGTGTTCATATTCATTCCAATCAATAAAATTGTCGAAAAATCGCATTAAATATTTTTTAAAAATGTTTTAAAATAATGAAAGAATTTGGCTTGAAAAGTACGGTAGTTTGAAAGAAAAGCGTCGGAAGGAGGCAACCAATATTCCGTACTCAAAAATTCGGGCTGCCGTCCCTAACTCCTATCGACTTTAAAAAATTGTTCATCCCTCTTGTGTGAAAGGGTCAATCCTCGTCATCCGTTTCTATCCTTGATAAACACTCACTTTCTCGTATTCCCTAATATGTTATCTCTCTTTCTCAAGGTTTGCGTTGTAAACAAGTCGCTCTCTCGTACATGAACCCTGCTAGATAGCCACTCTTTACGTGATTTCTCTACTCATTGCAGAGAATGAAAGTGGAGACTATTCCTCCCAAGATTTTCGACTTAATCCAATTGGATCCGTACCTCGATCCCTTCAAGACAGAGATCTGCAGACGATACACCGTCTTCCAGGAGACACTCAAGAAGATCGAGAAGGTCAGTGCTATATCTCCTTCCCTTCCATCGTCCATTTGAGTGTGGCGGGATCGAGAAGTTCACGAGTGCGTACAAGGAGTTTGGCCTGCACGTGCAACCCGATGGGAGTGTCACTTGTCTCGAGTGGGCACCCGGGGCTGATTCACTCGCCCTCGTCGGAGACTTCAGTTATATAACCCATTCATTCACTGATTAATCAATAATTCAGACAATTGGGGCCAGACTGCGAATGTGTTCACAAGGGGAGAATTCGGCCGATTCGCTCTTACGGTGCCTCCTGCCGAGGATGGAACATGCAGGATCAAGCACGGGTCGAAGTTGAAGACAGCAGTGACCAAGGACGGAAAGACGACCCTCAAGTTGTCCCCATGGGCTGTCTATGTGACGAGACCAACGGACTCGGTCGTCTATCATCAAGTACGTGGAGGGATGAGGAGGGAAGGATGAAGGGGCATCCATTCAGGAGATGTACAACCCTCCTATTCGGATCGAACTGACGGACAATCATCCCAAGACACCCAAATCCCTTCGAATATATGAGGCCCACGTCGGAATATCTTCTCCCGAGGGAAAAGTGAACACGTACCGTGCATTCGCTGATGACGTCATTCCAAGAATCGCCAGACAGGGTGAGTACGGTAGAGTGGGAATATCGATTGAATAGTCGTTACAGGATACAACTGCATTCAGTTGATGGCAGTGATGGAGCATGTGTACTATGCCTCTTTCGGTTACCAAGTGACGAGTTTCTTCGGTGCATCGAGGTGGGCAACGAGTGAGAGAAGAGAGAGGGAAGGGAATTGTAGTCGATGTGGTACTCCCGATGACCTCCGCTATCTGGTGAACAAGGCTCACTCCCTCGGTCTCGTGATTCTCCTCGACGTCGTTCACTCGCACGCATCCAAGGTGAGAAGCCAATCTTCTACCGTAATCTATCTTTATCGATTGAGAACATATTGGATGGACTGAATGAGTGGGATGGCACCACTGACTGCTACTTCCATGGATCAGCCAGAGGATACCACAATCTGTGGGATTCGCGACTGTTCGACTACACCAAGTATCATTCTTTTCTTGTTCCATTCTACTTCTTTCTACTCGCAGGATCGAAGTTCTTCGTTTCCTTCTCTCTAATCTCCGTTGGTGGATCGAGGAATATGGTTTCGATGGATTCAGATTTGATGGAGTCACCTCGATGATCTACCATTCGCATGGAATGAGTGAGTGGTTCCTCTCTCATTTATCATCCCTCTCTCTACCTCTCTCTCAGACGACGATTTCTCTGGTGGATATCCGATGTACTTCGGACTGAATGCAGACAGTGACTCGATAGTGTATCTCACTCTGGCCAATCACTTCCTCCACAAGAAGTACCCATTCATGATCACCATCGCAGAGGTACGAGTATTGAGGAGAATTAGATGATTGTGGATTGGTTCCCTCAGGAAGTGTCTGGGATGCCTGGTCTGTGTCGTCCAGTGGAAGAGGGAGGACAGGGATTCGACTATCGACTGGCCATGGCCATCCCAGATATGTGGATCAAACTACTGAAACACGAGAAGGACGAGGACTGGGACATGGAGAAGATCGTGCACACTCTCGAGAATAGGAGGTACCCAGGAGAGAGGGGAGGAGAGGTTGCTGTAGAATGGAGGGGGGGGGGGCGGGGATTACTGTACAATGGAGGATAGGAGGGATTACTGTAGGATGGGGGAATAGGGAGCACTGTAGGATGTGGGGAAGGAGGGATTACTGTAGGATGGAAGTGATAATGGAACATGGCAGATACCTCGAGGGTCACGTGGCGTACGCAGAGTCACACGACCAGGCACTCGTGGGAGACAAGACAATCGCATTCTGGCTCATGGACAAGGGTGAGGGAGGGAGAGGGGAGGAAGGGGAAGGAGACTGATTCAGAGATGTATGACAATATGTCGTGCATGTCTCCATTCACTCCCGTGATCGAGAGGGGATTGGCATTCCACAAGATGATCAGACTGCTCACGATGGGACTCGGAGGAGAGGCATGGCTCAACTTCATCGGTATGTCGAAAGGGGGGAGAGAGGGAGAAGGGATGGATGGTATCAGGCAATGAATTCGGCCATCCGGAGTGGTTGGACTTCCCTCGTGTGGGAAATGGAGAGAGCTTCCATTATGCAAGGAGACAGTTCAATCTGGCTGATGATCAACTACTCAGGTGAGGGAGGGGGAGAGGGGGGGGGGAGTGGACGTCTCCCAGATACAAGTTCCTCAACGAGTGGGATCGATCGATGAATCTGCTGGAGGAGAAGCACGGATTCCTCCACGATGGAAATGTGAGTAGAGATGGCTTTCCGAAGGCTGTTTTGCTAGATGAAATCCGTTTTTTCTGGTGATGATATCCATTGTGGAGTGTGTTCTCCCTTGCAGGCGTATGTCTCGTGGAAGCATCAGGGAGACAAGTTGGTTGTCTTCGAGAGAGGTCCACTCATCTTCATCTTCAACTTCCATCACGACAAGAGCTTCCCAGACTACAAAGTAGGAGTGAACTACCAGAATGAGTAAGTGCCCCCCCCCCCCCCCCTCTGATCCTTGCCCATTTCATTCCGGGTTATAACAGGACTTGATATCATTATCCTGCTGTTTTCACTATTCAGTTCCTAGTAGGAATTGGATCACTTCCTAGTAGGAATTGGTTCATGCGAGGATACATGTAAGGATCCTACTAGGCAGAGAAAATGAGCTTCCCTATACTCAATATTATCTCATCTTTGGTTGCAGATTCGCAGTAGCTCTGTGTTCGGACGACGCGAAGTACGGAGGTCAATCGAGAGTGCAGCCTTCCTCCAAGTTCCACGCATTCAACAGTGAATGGGCAGACAGATCACACCACATATGCGTGTACATCCCATCGAGGTAAGAGGAGAGAGAGAGAGAGAGGGCAGGGAGTGATTGGTGGATTGCAGGACTGCACTGGTGCTCGAACCAGCCTCCTCCCACACTGCACCCCTCTAGGAAGAGTCGCCCACCAGATACAGGAATAGTGATGATGATTGTAGATGTCACAGTAATAATTGTATTAATTGTAGACTACTGGTTAGAGTATTGCATGCATAGCCTCGTTTAGTATAGTACTCGGTGCTTGATACGTTGCCACTCAGATATATTTCGTTGTTGAGATACCCTTTCCTTCCTTGTTGAGATACCCTGCATAGAGATTGATATACCTTGTGCGATAAATAAGTTGCATTTACACGATAGTTAAACTGACACTATATGACACTATACTAATTATCATAACAAGGACATTCATAGATTAATGTGGGACAGAGGGGAAGAAGATGACTGAAGGGTGAAGTAACTGCAAGAGGGCAAGTTTCGAGAACTGCAAATGAGTACTCTAAGTTTCATGCCGATATTCCCTTCCCTATCGAGTCCACTAAATCTGAACTCGATGAGAGAATGGAAGAAGGAGTTGAGTAGAGGGAGATTATAAGAGTGTCAGTGTTCCTCCCTTCTCCTTCTCCTCTCCATGATCCCTCTCCTCCTTCTTCTTCCCTTCGTTCTCTCGGAGACAATCGAAGTGCATGAGGACAGGTGAGATCCTCGTCGACGGGAAGGTAATCCTCCCCATTCTTCTCCTTCGTAGATCTGCTCCATCTCCTCGAGTTGATCCATCCAATTCGTTCATTGGTCCTCCTCCATGGATGGCCAATTCCCCTTATCCTGATAACTACTACCGAGTGGGTGAACTCTCTGATGGTCGAGTCTTCTTCACTGCTCATCTCCTCTTCCCTGGGGGAGGAGCTCCCTCCGATCTCACTCGACCATCCAATGTCCCACTACGGTAAGATCACTCATTTCAACTAGGGCTCAATGCATAGCAAGACAGTGATCATGAGCAGTGTATAGATGGAGAATGTGATTGAGGAATGGTCGATCGTTTCCTCATTACACTAAGCAGTGTGACTGCACTTCGTATACACTTTCATCGTGTTCTTAGACCTCTTTTCAACCCTCCGGATATGCGTAGAATGAAGGGCGAATGATGACATTTGCTGCCTCTGAGTGATTCTGATTCAGTCCGTGGACAGCCGTAGTGAAGACTGCGGGCAAATGGCATCGTACGAATGTGAATGGAATGATGGGACCCATGGGATTCATGGGCGAAATGACGACCACTGAGAAGATCACGACGACGACAACGGCAACGACTCCCTCTACCACCACTACCACTCTGTGAGTGAAGAGAAGGAACGAGACCTCATGGACATCCTCATCATTCCAGACCGACGACGACTAATGAACCAGTGAGAAGAGCCAAGATCGACCCTCACATCTTCAAGGTAGGTCACCCCTTCAATCGAACGATCGATTGATCTCTGCAGACGACTCCATCAACGACGACGTCAACGACTACTCTTCCTCCCTCTACTTCCTCTCTTCGACCGATGGGAGGAGCGAGTAGAATAGCGGAGACAACTAATCTCTTCCATACGGAGAATGTATTCGGGAAGAAGGTTCGATGTTCTCCACTCTCCTTCTCACTTCCTACTCTTCAGGTCGATTTCGCACTGAATCCTCGATTCGAACCAAAGTTCTCTGGTGTTCCTCTTGATATTCCTTTCTCTGATAAACCCGAGAAGTTCCCCCTACCACCACAGGTAGAACAAAGATGAATATAATGATAATTATTGAGCGATTGAGGCTTTCGTGCCGAAGATTCCGGATCCTCCTCTTAATCCGAAGCGACAGATTGGATTGGTGGATAATGAAGTGGATGAGAAGAGGAGGAAGGCAGTTGTTGATTTCCGTTCATTCTTCCATCAGCTATACGAAGCATAATTTTTCGGATATTTTTTCGAAGCATTCAGGGGATCAGGGGATCCCCTGCGAGCCTCCATGTCCAGACTTTTCCGCTTTTTCCCTTCCTCTCGCTATCCTTATCTGTACAAACCAATAGGGAAGTGTGTAACATCACATATTTAATCGAGGCCGTGCAATAAATAGTGGAACAAGAAGAGAATCAACAGCGAATGTACAGACACGATGGTTTGATTTGAAAGTGAGAAGGGGTTTAGACACATCTAAACACTCATACCACATCCAAACCATATGAGATCATCATCTTAAATATCTAATCATGTTTCGTTCGTCTAGGGCTGGGGATAGAAGGTGGGGTAAGGGTAAGGATAAGGATAGGGGTACGGAGGAGGGGGGAAACTTACGTAGGGAGATCCCCCATAGGGAGGGTAAGGGTATTGGGAGTAAGGGAAGGGTAGAGGAGTGACTCCTCCCAATACATCATGGACGTAAGTGGGCAGACGGAGTCTCTCTCTTCGCACGATCCGATATGGCTCATTCGCTGTGGCCTTACCGAGATCGAAAGCTTGAGACAGAATTGGACGACCACCCAACTGAAAGAAGAGGATGAGTAGGAGAGAGAAGATCCTTAGTAGAGATGGGAATCTCTTCCTTCTACCTCAGTGACAGTCTGGGAGAGGGGTCCATTGTGCAGAGTACTCCTCAATGGTTCATCCTGGGAGTCCAATTGATTGGGGGAGAGTTGATTCTCATCCTCCGTCACTATGATCTCATCGGTGTGACGGGACTCCCGAGGGGTTTCTTTCTCCTGATCGAAGAAGAGATATTGGAAAGGAAATTGGAATGAAATCAGATGGAAGAACTTAAAAGGGAACGGTTGAGGTTCGAACTTACAGTCGTTTCCTCCGTTCGAACCCTGGAAAGGAGGATAAGGGAAGGTATGAGTGGAGTAACTCACAGAACGACGAGAAGAGACAGAAGGAGAACGAGTCTCATGATGGGGGGAAGGAAGGGGAAGGAAGGAACGGATCAGAGAGAAGAACCATCATCTACTATTTATACTCAAGCACTCTCGTTGTAATGAACGAGTTCGGGAAGGACAACGAGAACCTCGAGATTACGATGAGAGGAAAGGTCGGAGAAGCCAAGAGTGGAACAGAGTGGGGAACTATCAGTCATATCGGCAGAGGGGAAGGGAAGGGGGCGACCATTCTGGAAGCACATCTATCTTGTCCAAGATATCAAAACTCATTATGGTGCTTAGCAAGCATAGACATTTGGCAAAGATGAAGACGCTCAGAAAGAGATTCAAGTAAATATTTCATACATTTGTCATTCCGACATTTCTCATCATATTGATTAATAACAGCATATGATAATGTCTTGCTAATGTATTATTCATATGTGTTTATCGATGATGCAATAATGAGTGAGGTCACTTCTTCCCTCCTTTTCTATCTTCCAGTCCAAGAGTGCACCCTTTCACTCCTTCCTTCCCAATTCCCTCTTCCGGGATTGCGACACTGTTGAAATGATGGTTCCAATCAGCATTGGCCGCTAAATGAGATGAATGGAGGAAGGAGGGAGTGAATGGGCGGATCGCCCAATGGCACCCAAAAAGTGGGGGATTTGTGGATGAAGAGATCTCATTGTACTCCATTGGGTCACACAATGAATTCTCCCTTTTTCCTACTACTCTTCCTCCTCCTACCATACTCTTCCCTCTCTGCTACTATCGATTCAGCGGCCACTGAAGACAACGATGGATATGCAATGCAATCCCTTCATCTACCGTATCATCGTGAGGTAGGTCACTCCTTCTCTACCGTACTCCATTGATCTTCTCGACAGGCGAATCGATACCGCGACGATGTTCAGGCTTCAGCCCAGTTGGCTACTTCGAGGAATGAAGCGCAGTTGAGGGAAATTGCGAGAGAAGCTGGAAGACTACTCAATGTACGTTAACTGACAACATTATAAATTTATTTGTTTATAATTGCTAATTCGCGCATCTCCATTCTCTTCTATTCATTTCACTTACGAATTCCTCCAGTTCAACCTATTGCACCACCTCTCCTCCTCTCCTCTCCTTCTCTTCCTCCTTTGAAATGTGCAGATATCCTGTTGATTGCCCATTCTTCCCCCCAATCGATCCTCTAATTTATCATGCCGTAATCTCAGTTGAACTCTTTCCTCCTCGCTCCCCTCTCTTCCTCCAATCCATTCCCTCACTCGATTCACTCACGAAGGAGAAATGTGCCGAAAGAGAAAGGCAAAACTGATATTTATCCTCCCTCTCCTCTCCCTTCCTTTCATCCCAATTGGAGATTTAGATCGGCCTTAGGTTATAATGACACAATTAAAAACACATATAAACTCTAAAAATGAAACAGATGCGCGATAAATTTGTATGCATAATGAATGAACAAAAGATGACTTTCTAAATGCGTATGTAGAATATTCTAAATACGGATGTAGAAATAGCTGACTGATTTGGCTGAATGAATGGCACGCATTTCGATAGATGAGTTCTCGTTCATGGTCCATTCCCCTGCAGGCTCGTCTTCCTCGTATTCGATACTCAGGAGTGAGGAACACGAATCCATCCGATGAGGGACTCGCTCAGTTGTTGAAGGAATACGAACAACTGAGAGATGAGGTGCACACTCAGTCCTATCTAGTCCCACCTATCCAATGCCATTCCATTCCCTCTTGAAGGTATCCCGTCTCGAACGAACTCTGTCTCCATCAGAAAAGAGGAAACGACTGATCCTTGATTCCTCCTCTTCCACCACTCCCCTTCCTCCTCCTCCTCCTCCTTCCCTTCCCCCCACTCTCCCTCCTCCTCCTCCCGCTCCACCCACTCTTCCTCCCACCACCTTCTCTCCTCCCCTCGCTCTACTTCAGCCAATTCCTCCTGCCAAGCAGATCAAGAGGAGGAAGGTATTCAATTCCTTCCATCAATAATACGGTATAAAATCGTTTTCAGCTCCGTAAGCATCGTAGACTGAACGAGTTGCCATTGCTATCTGATCCGTCACTCATCGAGGCACTCCAGAAAGGACAAGTATTCATTCTCAAGGAGAACAAACTACAGGCTGTGAGTGGGTACGGTAATTGAAGTCTTCTATCGATTGATTGCAGATCGATGCAACACAGTCTGCTGCACTCTCGGAGGAACTACGGAAGAGCAGCATCTCGGATGCGCCAGTCTCCCTTCCTCTCTCCCGATCTGAACCCGTGATCTCCCTTCCTCTTCTCCCTCTCCCTTCACCCTCCTCCACCACTCCCCAACCAACGACTACTACCACTGTCACCACTACTACTACAACAACTCCCTCCCCCACAACGACAACTCTCCCTCCTCTGAATGACCAGGAACAACTCTTCCTCTCCCAATTGAAAGCCCTTTTCCCCGGTGATCCTTCTCTAGACGCCAAGTTCAACGAGTACAGACAGAGAATGGGCACCTCAACGACTACCCTTCCGCCACCACCACCTTCCTCTCCTCCTCCTCCTCCTTCCACCCCTGCACCCACTCCTCCTCCATTCTCTTCCCCTCCCTCTCTTCCCATCCGTTCATTCGTCTTCATTCCTGGTACATCTCTGAAGTCGAATACCTCTCCTCCGATCTCTCCTATCCTCTCCTTCCTTCCTTCATCGGAAGCTCTCCCTCTGAGGGAACTCTCGACAGAGAACCATCCCCTCAATCGTCCTCATGCTGCATCTCAACCCATCGCCGTGCCCGAGTCATTCGGAAGGAGGCCTGGGGTTCTCTTCATCAATGCAAAGGGGGAAATCGTTGATGGGAAGGGCAATCCACTCGATATTCCCATAGTGTCCAAGTCCATTCCCGAGTCTGCTCCTTCTATCCATGCCCCTGTAGTCTCTCGACCCCTTCCTCCTCAGTCTTCCCTTCTTGCAGTAGCTCCTCTCCCCGAGGCATCTCTCCTGCAGTCTCCATACAATCCGCAGTACGTGCAGCAACTGAATAGTGCAGTCTCCCTCCCTACTGCATCGGAATCAACCACGGCAACTCCCCCAGTGGCCTCCGAGCCTCTTCCTCCTCTCCGACCCATTCCCTTAACTCAGTCTCTTCCCAATCTTCAATACGCATCAGTCTCCATTCCCGAATCTTCTCTCACTCAAATTGTTCAACAGCCTATCCCATTCCCTACTGCATCCCCCACGGTTGCTACCGTATCATCTCCAGTTCCTCTCCCCACTACTCTCCTTCCCCTTCCTTCTCCTCTCTCCACCGCCTCGAAAGTGGATCTCTCCCAGTACACAACTAAGACTTTGGCTGTTGTCTCTACAACTTTCGCCCCCTCCACTACAGTACCCCCCTCCACCACGACTACTACCGTACCCCCGACTGTTGCTCCTTCTACTACCGTACCCTCTCTTCCTTTCGCATACCCTTCATATCCCTCACCATACCATGCCTTCTATCCTCCTCCTCAATCAAAGGTTGCTCCAGTCTTCGAGAGATATTCCACCTGGGAAATCCCCGCAGGAGCAGGTGACATTCTGCAGGTACGGTAGACAGGAGTACGGTAATAGACTGCATATTGATATTCCAGTCTAATTCGACGGGCAACTCCTCGTTCCCTCAGACTCTTCTCTTGGTGGATCCATCGAAGAAAGCGAACGATCCTCCCACGGTCATCCAACTTCCTCCCAGTAAGTATCACTTCCCCCTTCGAGTCTTCTTCTTCCCTTGCAGACTACCCTTCGTACCCTCCTCGTGCTCAGCCTTCTCCTCGTGGATTCTATCCTCCTTTCTATCCTCAGCCTCCCTCTCAACCTACCTACCCCTATCCTTTCCCCTACTACTCATACAGTGGTTCTCCCTATGGCAACTTGCCCGTCTATCCCACTCCCACTCCTTCGACTCCTCATCCTCTGGCCAAACTCTTCTCACAGGTCAGTTCTTCACAGTCTTCAAGCTCCGCCCTCATTTCAGGACGAGGGCACATCTTCCCCTGAGGAAGGTGGATCTGCTCCCTCTCAATCCTCCCCTCAAGTCATTTCCCCTCAAGAAGCAGCAGCAATTCTTGCCCAATTCTATTCGCAATCACCCAAGAAACACTAATAATTTATTAAATACTGTTAATTATTATGCAATCTAATATTTATAGCGCCATATTCTCGATGAATGAAGCAGAGAGATTTGTTGTATGGGAACGAGAGACATAGAGTAATTCCATGCATTTTCTCTCCCTCTCCTTCCCTCTCTTCCTCCTTCTGATTATTACTGGTCATTCTATTACTTAGTCTCTCTCTCTCCTTTTCTGTCATCTGAAGCCCTTTGATCTAGTAGTACTTCTTCCCTCTCTCGACCTCTCATTCTCCCTCTACCAGGTCTTCCTCCAGTTTCATTTCTTCCTCCTTCCCATTTCGGCCAAAGGTTTATCCCCAGGTGATTTCCACTAATTCCCGTTACATTCTTGTCCTCTCTCTCTCCTCGATAGAGACTGTTCCCGAAGGAGAGATTGGGTGTTCCTCCAGCTGAATTCTCTAAATTGGCGCCTGCAGGTGGAAAGGGTACCCCCCCCCCTCTCCCTCTCTTCTTTCATCTCCTCTCAATCCCCCTACAGATTCCATCTACCCCCTCTCCATTTCCCTTCTCATCTCATTATATACCGTACTCTCTTTAATCGGGTTGTGATCTACCCTCCATTCTTCTTCTTCTTCCATTCCTTCCTTCCATCCTCACTTCGGAAATGATTCTTCTCTCTTCTGCTTCACTCCATCTAAGTATTCATTGAAAGTGTGACCAATCTCTCTTTTGATCTCCCCAATTCATCGAACATTTCAGTATTCTTCTCCTTCTCTTCCTTCCACATTCCCTCCTCCTCCTCCTTCTCATATCAACTGTTTCCAGTCATCCGAGCATTCTCAAGTCCTCTTGACCGCCCTTTATTATCCTCCCCCTCCCTACTCTCTCTTATTCTCCCTTCCTCTCTCATCTCCTTTGACGACTCCCAATTAGACTCTTGTGTCACTTCTCACTTCATATTTAAGATGAACTCCCGTCGTGTGTCTCTCCCTTGTACCCTCCGTTCGCCTCTTCTCTCTCCTCGAGGTACCTAGAGATCAAAGATCATCCGGGCCACGAATTGTAGCCACACGGGAGAAAAAATTGTAGTCGAAGGTTGAGAAGACCGAGACGATGAAAAAACAGGAAAAATGCCAAAGTAAATGAGAAGTAATGGGATAAATAGTGAGAGTGACTTCGTTCTACATACTCATGCTCCTCTCCTGTTCTATGCAAGTGGAGTCGAGGGAGGGGGTGGTTGCTCCCTTCGAGGTCTTCTCCCATCATTGCAGTGTCTCATCTCGCTCCTCTTCCTCTGGATGAGATCAATCATCTCTCTCCCACTTCTCCTTCTCCTTCCCTCCGTCGTTCTCTTCCTTCGACTCCTCGTAGATCACTCCCTTCCACTCCGAGAACACATTCTCCCAGGTATCCATTAAATCATTCTTCCCTCCAGACTGGCTAAAGCTTCGTCCACGAAAACACAGGTCGTCGATGTATGAGAGAGATCTCCGATGACGACTGATGGTGGGAGTGAATAGTGACCTCGTGGTCATTCCCATCCGGATCCCTTTCCATCTCTCTCCCTCCATGACTCACTCGGGAGATCACCCTTCCTCCCTCTCTGCCCTCACTTATCCACATAACTGCGGCAATATTAATTCGGGCATGGAGAGGGATGGAATGGAGGGGGCATCTATCTATAGACTCTCCTCTATCTTGCTGCAGAATAATTGAGTGTGCCTCTAGGAGAAGGTTGATCGGGGGAAGAACTCATGAGTAACTCTTCCTATGTCTTGGCCATTCCCACCAGTATCCTCTTCTCTCCTTCCTCCTCCTTCTCCCACTCAAACTCATTCCAACTCTCCTTCCTTTCACATTCACTAACCTATCTGTTCTTCTTCCAATCTCACTTAATATACAATTCATATTCGATATCTCCTCCATTCATCAGAGCTGATTCCTCTCGAAACTCCTCGCCGCGTTCTCATCGTCACATTAATATTCTGCCAGACGTGGAGGAAAACTCGGAAATGAATAGATTTCAAGCTGCACCTAAGAATAGACACAAGTTAGTGAAGAGTAGGCAGTAAGGGATCTCTCGATGGTCTTCAGAATGGTCTCCGATGGAACTGCGATGAGATCATTCGATTGCACTTCCAGAGGAGTCATCACCAGAGAAGTGGCAGTGGAGGAGGAGAAGATGTGTGGTCAGTACCCCCTCCCCCTCCCCTTCCCCCTTCCTCCCTCCTCCTCTTCACTCGATCCTTCAGGTGGCCGTCGTTCAACTTGTCCTGATATCTATCTGTACTCACCCGAGGGAAGAAATCCCATCAGAAGAGTGCTACTCAGGGTGAATTCAGCTACTGTAGAAAGGGAAGATCGGATCCATTGCAGGTGTACGGTAGTTCTCAGTCAGGGAAGAGGAGGGTCGCCGATGCAATCTACCAGCAAGTCATGGACGACTGCCATGATGGTGTGTCTCCTCTCCATACTTTGTATGTAGGAGAAAGATGGGAGTTATCTAGTTATCAACTGCCGCGATTACTTTAACACGCGTTAGACCAGTAATATTTAGATGAATGAAATGAACTGTTCCGAGGCAGTTGCATTCACATCGAAACACTTCGCATTTTCACGTAATTTCTTGCTTGCAGATACAGAACGAACTCGAGGAATGTGCAGATTCCTCCTGAACGGAGAGGAAGTTCAGATGGAAGTACTCGTGGAATCGACTCTCGAGGTAAGGAGAACTCCCTCCTGAGTGAATATCTCTCCCTCTCCAGACTGATATGACTCCCTCCGAGACTGTTTATGCAGTAGTGTATCGAGTTGACTCGCGGGAATCACTCGCCCATGCCCTTCGATTCATCTCCCGACTCCCGAAGGTGAGAGAGGAGGGGAGATAAGGAGTGATCGCTCCATTCAGAATCAATCAGGGCAGAGACCTCCTGCCATACTCATCGGCAACAAGTGCGATCTCCAGAGATCTAGAGTCGTATCCAATCTGGGTGAGTCCCCCCCCCCCCCTCCCTCAACTCTCTCTCATTTCCTCTTCCTTCAGAAGGCCGCACTCTCTCCAAACTGTACAAGATTCCATTCGTGGAGACGTCAGCGTTGATGAGTGTGAATATAGTTGTCCTCTGGGAGGCAATCGTCCGTCTCCTCTCTCCCCGACCAGACACTACTTCTTTCTTAGGTCATTCCACTCCTCTTCCCTCATTCAATCCTTCTTTAGGCAGGGTAATCGCATCGTGCGAGCAAATGGTTCGAAACGCATTGTCTTTCTCTCCGACTCCTAATCGATCCATAGACGGGGAAGATTCCCGAGAGGATTCCAAGGGTACGGTATCCTCCAAGAATACAATCAATCGATAATCGCAGGTAGTCGATCGATGTCTTCAAGAGAGCCCTCACCCAGCAGACTGTGAATAGCAACACATCTTTCAAACTCATCTCCAATTCGTTCTTGCTATGGGTCATATATCATAATATTTGTTCTCTATTATGTTTTGGCAAACAACAATGAAAAAAATGTTTTATTAGTGCGAATTTTATTCAATATGATCTTCAAGTTGACAGAAGAGGCAGATGAGTACCAAACACAGACAACCCGTCCACAACTGAAACATATGAAGAGGGCGAGGGTCAGTGGGAGATAAATAGAGGAGAATACTATGAAAGAAGACGAAAACAAAGCAGAAATTAAACGTTCGAGATCCGATTTAAACCGAGCGAAAAAGTTGATTACTCTAATTACTACGACTATTCTACTAATTGACTATAACAGGGCTACACTCCACAGATACTTCTTACCCAATCACACAGGTATCGAATGATAACACAAAGTAAGAACGAGATCAACCAAAGATGGGGATAAAACAAATAATAAACCCCGAGTGAGATCCAATATACAGAATACTTCTACCTATTCAGACCCTAAATGAGATCATTTTCACTTCTTTGCCCTACTAGACCTCCATAGCAGATCTTGAGGGATAACTGGCTTGATTCTACTCCGCCTCACGACTGCCCCCTTCTTCCCTTCCCCTTCCCCCTTCTTCCCTTCCCCTCCCCCCTTCTTCTCTCCTCCTACTCCATCATCCTTCTCTTCTCCTGATACTGCAACAGTATCTTCCTTAGCTGTCGAATCTGCTTTAGATGTTGATGCAGGAGTGGCTTCTTCCCGGGATACCTTCAATTATTCACCCTATGACACTTCAAATGGAGATGATCCAGACAATATTCCCCACGCACTAACCCTATCCTCCTCTTCGATTATCTTCTCAAACTTCTCCTCCTCTCCTTCCTTCCCCTTCACTGCATCTTTCTTCTCCTTCTGTAATCATCCTCTTCCTCCTTGATCACCTCTCCCTCTCCCTCTCCCTACCTTCATCAACACAGCAGGTACATGGGTGGTCCTTGCTCTTCGAGTAGTCGATACTCTCTTCTCCTCTTCCTTCTTCACTACTTTCATCGTAGTCTCTTCCTTCACTACATTCACCATCTTCTCTTCCTTCTCCTTCTCTTTCTCCATCTCTTCAATTCTCTTCTTCGCTTCACTCTCCGTCTCCCCATTTTTCTCCGTAATCCGGTTCACTTTCTTCGGTGAATCATCAATACGACATTTCTTCAGCTGTAAACAAGGAAAATGTTCGTCTCTCTTGAATATGAATATCTCACGGCGTTCTCTTCCATGGTCGATATTCCGGCACGAGGAGTGAGATTGAGAGCTCTGCAACCATTAGTTTTATTCTATCCATCTATCCCGCTTCATCCACATTATATTCATTATCCACCTACAGTAGAAAGAATAAAAGCGTGCTCACTTGCTCAACTCCATCATATCTTTGGAAGGAGTGATGACTGGTCTAGTGAGAGCTCTCTTCCTCTTTCCTCCCATTGATGGAAGAGAGGGAAGAGTGGGGGTGGAGGTATCGATGGTGGAAGAAGGGGTTGAGACTATTGACGGAGTAGGAGTTGGAGGATAAGGTGTCTTGAACTGAAAAGATATTATGAACCAATTTATGTAAGAAACAGATAAATTGGAGTGGTTGATGATAATAATGCGAGTAATACTATTTGAAAAAATTCACGTCACATTTTTTTCAAAAATTTTGTAGTGTGCTCCTTTGCCAAGAACCCTTTCATCGCTTTATATTGCGACGTATTTTTCATACTGCCTAGTTATCGCTCAGGAATTATACCTACCAAACGAAAATTAAAGAAATTGATGTAATTCGTTGGAAAATAAAGGTTGTAGGTGCTTATAGAAACTGGATCGAGTGTACGCATAACTTTCGGAAACGTCCGTTTCTAAGAGTGATTCTTCTCAAATAAAATTCCTCACAACTCTATTTTCAATTTTAATTTCGAAAAAATTTGTGATATCACATGCATAAATAATGGAGAATAAGGCATAAATAATCAATATGCTTTAGCAAAACGCTCTGTGTTAATAAGAACGCAGTGAAACTATCTTCCCCAGCATAATTATAACCAAACTCACAACACTTGCTTCCTTCTCTGTCTTGACCATTTCCATCTTGAATACATTCTTCTTATCATCCCCCATCCTATCCCCTCTTTCGTCTCCTCCGGAGAACTCCTTGAGAATATCGTAGTTTACTTTGTTCGACAACTTCTTCTCCTGAAAAAAATCAATTTCTATTTTTCTTCTAAAAATTAAGAAATATTTAAGTATTTCTTTAATTTATAGCACAAATACAACCGATTTTTAGAAAAAATAGTGAAAACCACGAAAAAATATTTTCCTGGATTTAAATTACACTTCTTTTTTTTAATTTACACAATTCGGGAGCTATCCACTCGTAGAAATATAAACTAAGGTCACCTGTATAATTTTCTCGATAGCTTCAGCAGGAGTGGCTGCCTCTACCGGATCTCTCCTTTTCATATTTCGCTTTTTCTTCTTCTTCCCTTCTTCGCCCTCTTTCGCCTCTTCTTCCTCTCGTAATCTATAAGATATAATGGTATTATGCTTCACGACTAAACTATAATTCATAACGATTTTGTTAATGACTTTGAGTTTTTAGCATTTGAGTAAACTTCAACATACACATAGATCGAAAAGCATGTATATATCGACATGTCAAAAAAATACTCTCCATTAGCAAATACATTGAATATTCTTCATCATATTATCGGCCCGAAAAAATGAATAAATACAAACGTGACCCCGTTCTGGGAAAACGTGCCGCCGCTGAGAAAAACGTGCCGCAGTCCCAATCCGATTTTCATGTTATGATTCGCGGGTACGTTTATTTTACCCGGCGATGAGCAAAAGATAAAAAGTGATACACTGTTGGATATAGGGCGTCAAGAATAATCAGAATCTTCAGAAAGCGGCACGTTTTTCTCAAAAATAAAATTATTAAAATTTTTAAATTATTTGCGCAGCATGACTATTCGATCTATGAACATACAGTGCAACTATTAGGCTGTCAAGAAAGTTTCGCTCGATTTGAAACATGATGTTTGAGCCCGCCTAAAATCCTTTTCGTTAAAGATCTCAAGCTACCTCGGTAGCATGTAGTAGGGGTTTACTCGGGCAATGTATGCATACGTACGAATCGCATCATGACTTTTGGATATCCGTAAAATCCAAGTTTTATCAAAAGTGATATTTTCACGATTTTCTTAAAATATTGTTTGCTTCTCATATTTTGAGGGGGTAATTACCGTAAAATCTCACATAGCAAAGTAAGAAACCTGTTCGAAGTTCTATCCAAAAATATATCTAAGGTCGTTCCTGCCTCAACATAACACGAGTAAAAAACCTTTGGATTCGACTATGACCGAGGAAAGAAGTCTCAAGCGATCACGTCTCCTGCTTCGAGGTTCATTCAGACTGGTTTCTAAATAAGTGCGTTTCCATGAAATACTATGGTGCTGTATATCACAGAGAAACATTTGATCGCACGCCTTTTCTACTTTTAGGTAACACCGAATTTCGGTATTGTTGAATAAATTCAAATATAGGAAAAATTTAGACTTTTAGTGTTCGGCGAATGAATAAATTTCCTCAAAAGACTGCTATCCCCTGACTTACTCCTGCCGATTACGCACAGATACAGAGTAGCTTTAACAATTAACCACAAAAGTTTGGACTTTTCATCAGTGCTGGGAACATAAAGTTTTGAA
The DNA here is from genome assembly GCA_036245805.1 of Pristionchus mayeri. Classification (NCBI taxonomy): domain Eukaryota; kingdom Metazoa; phylum Nematoda; class Chromadorea; order Rhabditida; family Neodiplogasteridae; genus Pristionchus; species Pristionchus mayeri. The sequence goes on along the minus strand of BTRK01000002.1, from coordinate 19,341,156 downwards.
ATATGCCAATTTCGATGGTCAAATTTCGTTGTCAGGTTGATGAATGCTGCACGTTTTGGTAGGATTATTATATGTTCATATAAATACAATTTTAAGTTAAATGTAGGAAGTACTTTTCGTTTTACTACATTTGAGATCGATACATATATTGTGACGGATACGCGGTAAAAAAGAGTATTTTTGTCGATGTTCAGATAGGGTCAAGTTCACAATGAGTTTATTTTCTAGCAATCCTTTTTCAGCGGACTAGATTCACATGTTGTATTGTAATATCCGTATGTAGTACTTTTCGCATGTGGCGTAATATTTGCCTTATCAAAGCTATCCATGGAATGTTGAGCCAAAACGTAATCAGTTCAACTATTTGTTGATGTACCTTTGACTTCACCCTGTCGCCTCAATACCAATTGGACAGGCTTAAACCAATGTGCGAGGGAAAGAGTATCCATGTATTCAACGAACATATATAACAATATGATAGTCAGGCGGCAACAAAAGTCAAATTTGAAAATCGAGCGTTACTTTCTTGACAACCTGATACTTTAATTTTCGATAAATGGTAAAATGTTCCTAGTTTGATATTAGCTTGGCCAACGGTATGTCCCGTACTCAAAAACGAGAAAAATGTGTTAAACTTTAAATGCTGGTTCCAACAACCTCGAATCTCATTATAATCTTGCAAAGAAAATCTGAAATAGAGCTGCAATATTATTTCCACGATTTTTACTTCTATACCAGCATTTCCGGAAGTAAGCAAATTTTTTTAAAGTTGTATTTTTAACGTTTGTAAGTTGAATTTTTTTATGTTTAAATACAGCTACGAAAGCATTCCTACAGGAAACTAATATTTTTAAAACGCATCGTGTAAAGAATTAAAACTATAAACTAATTTGCATGTTCCTAGAATAACTCTCGAGTAACATAGGCTTGATCAAAAGGAAAAATTGGTTATTGTTTCATAGCGCACCAAAGGAGTTCAAAGATACAAATTAAGTAAGCCATCGAAATCTGCAAGCAAAGCCATAAATCCGGAAACCAAATTTTTGATTTAAAAAAATGAGCCAACTTCTGTCCGTGTATACGCCGTCATAACATTGAACAATTTCAATTTTCGGACATATTTTATATATTTCAGCAGTCGAATTCAAAAAAAGAGTAGCATCTCCTATACCAATATTTGCTACTACTTGGCCACCATGAAAGTGACTAGGACTCACTTCTTCCGCCGTGCGACTTCTTCCAGATGTTCCCCGTTGCACTTCATCCAGAACTTCTCTTTGATCTACAACTTTATGACTAACGAGAGCTGTTCAACAAACAATCGCAATTAAACAAATAATTTATATTCAAGGTTTCATTTCGTAGAGAAAGCTGTCAACAACAGATATTTAATCATACGTGAGATTCGTGATCCGTCAGAATGTACGAATCGAGCTCATCATCGTCAAGATCTGCAATTTGAATAATTATATTTGAACTGAAAATTACATCTATCTTGATCATCAAGTGACTTGAAATGAAGCTGACCGGCAAAGAATAGATCTCCATTCTCTCCGTCCTGTGGAGGTAGAGAGAAGCCGACGCAGGGGGGAGGGGCCACTGCTCCTCTCAAGATGCCCAGACTCTCCAAGGAGGGACCCACCGTCGTCTCCCGATATACATCCTCCACTCTGAATCCACTCCTTCTACTCTCCCCCCTTCATTCCAACTCACGCCGAAGTGTTCGCCTCTCTGTAGACTGTATCCAGTATTTCATCTCTGATCATCTTCTCTGCTTTCACCATCTACAATATACAGAAATTTTCTCAAATTCTGAAATGGTTTGAAGTGGGGTGATCGAGAATGCAGAAAAAGGATAGCGTAAATAGAATTTCAACAAATTTCAACTTCAGCTAATATCAGCTAGTTTCTCTTGGCCTCGCCCATAGTGGTGTGGTGCAAGCAAACGGATCTGGTTGAGTACTCACTTCCTCTCCTCCCTCGATGCTTCCTCCGACCATCTTAGCATAGGGACCCTTTCTGAACTTCTCCCTCTGTTTCTTCTCCAATGCCCTCTCCACTTCCTCCTGGATGGGATGGATGTCTCTCTCAATCCTCTCTGCTTCTTCCTCTTCTCTCGCCACGATGGCTCTCCGTCGTGCTTCTCTGTATGCAGGAGGATCCTCACTGTGTTCCTGCAATCACCCAATCAATCAAGTCCTCATTTCCTGAACTAATCATTGATGTCATTAGGGATTGCACAATAGTGATTGCAAGGGAGAGCTATCACACTCACCAAATCGACACTCGAGAATTGGTCGAGAGTGAGGGCAGAGGAGGGAGTTTGAGAGAACTCATCGAGTCTCTTCCTCACTACTGCCTCACTCACATGCACCACTCGGACCACATCAGACACCGATCGATTGAAGTTGTATGATCTGCAGTATTTATTAAGTCGAAATGCGATATGACACCCGCAATAAAATAACTCCACATGTCGTCGCAATTAGTTGATATATTTTCTTAAGTACCTCGCAGCTAGAAGGAGTGCAGCTCCACACAATCCTGTCGGTCTCCTCCCCGTTGCCAGCCAATCTCTCTTCATCCGTTGAACGAGACGAGTAGCCAATGTCACTACCTGAGACACAATTTACAATCCATACTTTTCATTAGTTTTATTGAATGAATTAAATATCTAGAATCAGAAAAACCACGCAATATCCACTGTATGAAAAAACCATATGACTATTCCTGTCCCACCTCCTTCTGCTTGTCTCCAAAGTCCAGGAGCACAGCAAAACGAAGAACGTAGAGACATGGATCAGTAGTTGGGAGGTTTATACGCAGAGAGCGAGAAAGGAAGTTGAGAGTACGACCGAGATCATACACATTCACCTGAACAGAACTTATTCATGCAATGCAATAATATCACACCAGTGACTATATCTATTATGAAAAAAACATATACGGTAATCAATATCAACTGACTTGAGTGACATCGCTAAAGTCTAGCAGTAGATGAGAAGTGTTCTCCAATCTGCATGTCATGTAGAGACACGCAGCGACTACATGAGAACGCAGTCGACCACGAGTTAGATTGCGTGTTACGCACATCTCAAAACAAAAAAATAAACAGAATTAATAAGCAGATCAATATTTATAGATTATAGACTAACAAAAAATTTACCTTGAAAAAGTTGAACGCAGTTTCTACACAATGCTTGCTGATTCTCAATTGAGAGGCCACCTGAAATGCTTTAAAATAGAACTATCAAAATGTATTATATATAGGCCTTATAGGAGTTAGGATATCGCCGACCTCTTCGATCAGCCTCTTTCCCTTTGCATACGTGACTTCTCTAGATTCCTGTGAAGCTAGACCAGGAACTCCTTGTATGCCAACATGGGCCCTATCCATAGAGATCGTTTGACCTACGAAGTCATTAGTGTTGACGGGATAGAATACAAATTCATACCGACAAGCGTGTGGCCCGATCCTCCAGCCCTCTCTTGAAATTGATTCTCAGAGACGACGATCGACTCTTCGATGACAGTTCCGCATCCAGTGCAGGTAGCATCTCCACGACCAGCATCTTCATCGATATCAGAACATCCACAATGTGGACAGATGCGGACCATGTTTAATCACCTTAATCATTGAAGGACTATAAAAAATCGCACGGGGAGACTGTACCAGCTTTTCGAGCGTTGCTACGATACTGATAGAACATTAAACACAGAGCCACAAATGTACGACGATGTGACAAAAGGCAAGAAAATGAAAAATGTCAGTTTGGAATAAAAATTTCTCAGAGATATGCTCCGCCCACTGCTAAACAACGCAAATGCAATAAGAATTTCTTTCATTTCTTGTCAATACCCTAGAGTAATTTAAATTCGACATTATTTCTATTAACAGTATAACACATATTGTCACAGAAAATATGTAAATTTGAACATAATAAAACAATTATTAAGAATTCTAACACAAATTTAAATTCCCGCACGAAGAGATTTCCTAAAATCTAAAACTGACCTTTTCCCGGAACGCATTTTATGTTTTCCTGTTTTGTTCCCCCTTTCATTTCTTGCAGTTCAAGTGTACATTTTCTTCAATTTCAAGTCATGCAGACCTCCACTGATGTCCGTCGTCCTAACAAGATTGTCCGGTAAGTGAGCTAAAGATTCATTTCATGGAAGACAATGTTTTGAGTGCGAAACCTGCCGACCTTAGTCAGTCGGTCTTCGAGGATCCCCTGCCCGATTACATGAATGTGCTCGGTATGGTCTTCTCCATGTGCGGTCTGATGCTCAGAGTGAGTTCATTCCTCCATTCCCTTCTATCCCTCCTCTCTAGCTCAAATGGAGTGCATGGGCTGCCCTCTTCTGTTCGTGTGTCTCCTTCGCCAATACTCGATCTTCAGACGATGCGAAGCAGATAGTCTCCAGTTTCATGTCAGTCTGCCCCCTCCCCCTCCCCCTCATCATCTGTCCCTTTCAGGCTCTCCGTCTCTGCCGTCGTCATGTCCTATCTCCAGAATCCGCAGCCCATCTATCCGCCTTGGGCATCTCTCCTCTAGTTAATCACCATTTTGCGAATTCAATTCCATTCCATGCTATATGTACGTTAATAAATTAAATAAACATATTAGTAATTTATTACTGCTACAATGAAAGGTACAACTGAAGAGACTAGAGAGGGCTTCTCAATTTGGATTGCAATACAATCGCAGCTACTGGGATTGAGTGACACGTATTCTACAGTATCTCTTCTCTGACTCTCACACTTGGAAGACAAAGTGAGTATCCCATCTGAATCAGTGGACGCCATAACTAGACTAGTGAAAGATTTCCCGTTATTCAGGTGGGACCATTACTAGTAGTCTACAGTGAGAGTGAATGATGATGGGGAGAGAAAGGAGAAGGGGAATCCGATTACTCTTCATCCATCGAACTTCTTCTGATGACCGGGACAGGGAAGCCGTGCATCGAATCCTTCAATGTTCGAATGAAGACTCATTGAGGAGAACTCTATCGAGAAGTAGAAAAAGGGAGGGTTAAACAATAAGAATATGGCCATTACCTTAGCTGGCCAAGCATATGTTCTGTTGATGAGATCCTCGTATTCGACATCGTACACTTGATGACGGATGAACAGCTCCTGAAAACATCAATCATTACCAACCAAAAGGTGCATCCTGGAGCCACCCTTGGGTATACTGAAAGAAAAACATAAAACAACTTCACCTTGTCCTCAGGTTCCGGATAGAGAGTCGCAGTTCCGTTTGCATAGCAGTGCTTGGCCACCTGCAACATGTTCAATGAGTATTCAGTTTTTGGTGATTAGAGTACCTCAATAGCGATCTTGATGGAGATCTCTCGGATGTCCTTCAGTCGAGGATAGATACGAGAGTACTCGTTCAGAGACTTCTCAGACACTGATTCTGCCACTTTCTGCAATATATGAATCATTGAATGGGAAGTAAGGTGTGGGTAGAGTAACGATGGATATCAACATCTCCATCCTACTCCATTAATGTACTCACCCTGGCAGCGAGAAGGAAGAGACTGTTGTCTATGTGGCTGACCTGAAATGCTCCTTCTCCTTCTTCCTCCTTCCCTCTCTCTCTCTCACCTTGAACAACACTGCTCCTAGGGCGACTCCGGGGAAGACGAATGCGTTATTGCCCTGTCCAGGCTTGTACAACTTCCCGTTGATGGTCACGTTATCGAAGGGAGAACCAGAGGCGAACAACACCGAACCCTGCTCGACAAGAATATAACCACTGCTCTGTCTGTCGCACAATGGAACAATCCCTCTTTTCCTTCATAAACTGACATTGGAGATGGTGTATGCCTGTTCGGCAGTGCACTCTGCCTTGCTGGTGGGATTTGAGAGGGCGAAGATGATGGGACGAGGATTGATGGCACACATCTCCTTGATGATCTCCTCCGAGAATGCTCCCGTCACCGTCGAAGCACCTGAGAAACGCCACCACCTTCTTTATCCGTAGCCGAGAGGGAGTGGGGGTGGGCAACTAACCGATGAGTGCTCCAGGCTGCACAGTCTTCACTACCTCCAGCAGATTCTTCGTGTCGGGAAGCTCCTGCAACGTCCTCTTGGTTGCTCTTCTATGGAGAGGGGGGAATACCTTGGCGAACTTCTTGTGTCTATCGGATAGATGGGCAGCTCTGTTCTTGGTGATTAGTCCATCGATATCCATCATGTAGATCCTCTGACAGGCTTCTTCCTCACTCAATCCCTCACTCTGCATCTGCCGCACGCACATCTCAGCCACTCCCGTCGCAGCCTGCCATCTTCCATCAAGAGGGCAAGGGGCATCCAACTCACTCCTCCTGCTCCGAGGAACACCAGTTTCTCCTGACTCAACTTCTTCTTCGTCACTCTCGTACAAGCGAGTAGTCCTGCCACGACGACCGACGCAGTTCCTGAGAGAGGATTACCATCCGAATCGAGGAAGACGAGGGGTTCTGCCTACCCTGGATGTCATCGTTGAACATGCAGTACTTCTTCTCGTATCGATCCAGCAGACGATAGGCATTCTGATTGCCAAAGTCCTCGAATTGGATGAGACAATTCTGCCCGAATCTCTTTGTGCATGCCTGACAAATGAGTATTCACATTCATCTCCCTCCAATAGATACCGCACCTTCATGAAGTTATCGAGGAGGGCATCGTACTCTGCACCGCGGACTCTCTTTCGACGGAGTCCAGTGTAGAAGGGATCGTTGAGAAGTTCCTGAATCCCCACGGTCAATTGATTCACGAGACCGTCTCCTCCACCTGGTTGTCAGTTCCTACATCGATGAGTACGGGTAGACACCAGTCGGGTTGCATGCCTCAATTGGGGAGATTCCTCTATCTCTCTAGAAGGGTCTCACCAGCGAGGGCCACGTACAGGGCCAATTTGCCGACGGGGATTCCGATTCCATATGCGCCCAGATCTCCCAGACCGAGGATTCTCTCTCCGTCTGTCACTACGATCGCCTGCATACACATCATCCTCATCTCTCACTACAAATGAGGGAATACCTTCACATCGGTGCTCGGCCAGTTGCTCAGGATCTGGTAGATCTTACTGATCGAGTTATCGTTGATCGTCACATACAGACCCCTCAAGTGATATGGCTTCGTATCGATTAGAGGTCCTTCTACTCACTTGGGATTACGGTAGATGAAGCCGAACTTCTGACAGGCGAGTCCGACTGTGGGAGTGTACACGATGGGCATCAGCTGAATTACTCTGATTATCTCATCCAGTGGACACTCCAACCTCCTTGATGTTATCACAGAGAACTCTGTAGAAGAGCTTCTCGTTTCTATCCTGAAGTCCATCCAGTTGAATGTACCTGCAAAGAGCATTGCTTATCTCTGGCGGTGCTGTAGGTACTGTATTGTCACTCCTCCCCCAACATCACTGGCCTCCACCAGAGTATTAGATCATTTAAAGAAAATGTAGACGCACAACTAGAGAGCAGGTTTGAAGTGAGAATGTTTTCTGCGAACTCTTACATGCATTTTGTGCTCATCCTAATGAAGTACTACGTGACAGGGCTGCCCGGCAAGGGGCATTTTCTCGGCTAGCGGTAAGTGAACTGCCGGCAAACTTAAACCGCTGTATTGATAAGCAAAAATAACTGCAGAAGCGCCTTCTTAAATTAAAAATACACATAAATACAATGAACGAAACATCTCCCTCCAACGGTATACGCAGTATTCGTCCTAGTTCAACAATATTTTAACTTGTCTTGCGCAAAACGGCTAAATTGATTAATACATTATGCTGATGTTCAAATATCCCTGTTTTGTTGATCAAAACAATTGGAACATTATTTAAATTCACATGTCGTTACAGGCTATTTTGGAAAGTGACGTGCCCATCACCACAGGAAATTTCCGTAAGACATAGCATTCTATTTTTAACATAGTACAAACTTTGCCAGATTATCGGGCTGCTGTCTCAGCTTGGTCATGATTCGATACGCCTGTTGCTCCTCAGTCATGAATGCAGGAGGGAGCAGTCCATGAATGCCCAGATACTGTCTCTCGTAGATGGAGAAGGCCATTCCCTCAACAACCATCCTCCCCTCTTCCTCCACTCCATAACTCACCTTGTTCAATCGAGGAGTCTTCAGCAGTTCCACTCCTCTCTTCGCGGGAGTTACTCTCTCCGGTCGGTACAGCTTGTACAGAGCCACCTTAGCCAGTTCACATGATTTACTACCACCCTCCCACATGTCTATTCTGTCATACCTGTTTGGGGTCATCGGGGTCATGTATCTGCTGAGAAGCAACGGCAGTCGAGCGAGAGAGGGCCCTCCTATCAATGTAAGCTATGCCGATCAATAATTGGCCAAAGAAGAACCCACGTTTGAGAGGAAATATTGAGAGGACGGATGAGAGACGCCATCCTACTCGAGAGATCTACCGATTACTACGTCGATCTCCTCTGAAATGACAGGCGGAGATCGAGGAACAGACGAGAAATAAGAAAATGCAATGGATCTCCCACTTTTCGGCAAGTGTAAACAAGTTGGTCAATACTGGTTAGAGATAAAAATAAAGCGTTTGGAACGGGGCTGAAAGCACGTGTCATGACAGACACAATTATCATGTTGATCAATTAAATGGACCATGAGAATTCTCACGTAAAATATCGAAAAACATCTCACAATTTAGAAAGAAGAAGCTGCGCGCGCTTGCGCGCAAGGAGTGTTCTGGCGCGAATCATATTTAGCGCATTTTCGGTTCGTTCAAGGAAATTTTTCCTTGCCGGTTTCCTGTTTCTGAACTATCTTGTGAATTCCAAGTCTTTCAAGTGTAGCTAGATCCCCGTTGTTCCATCTTGATCTGCAGATAGCAGTATATATTTCACACATCAAGGTGAGCTGCTTTACATTATTCCGCTGTGTCTTTCTCGGTCAATCATATTTACCTCATGCTCTTATTTTCATTTATATAACTAGACAATTTCCGCTCTGGTGTCTATTATTAGATTAGCCGTTATCTGGCGTCTGGAATCCGGGGTGATATCACGAGTCTGAGTAACAGATTCCTTATCGTGCTCATTTCCTCATTCCTTCTCTCGCCATCTTCCACGGACGCATTCTCAATGAAGATGCGCACCCGATTCACGTGGTCTATGAATAGTGAGTACTCCATTTGCAGGATGCAAGCCGTCATAGCCTTTTGCCACTTCTGTGAGAGCCACGGTCCACGGGTTATATTCACTACACAGCCACTACGTTCACTACCATTTGGAGAAGGTCCTTCGGGTACACCCGTTCGTATTTTCTTGCCTTTTTCATTCATTTCTTATCATTAAGGATTGGCCGATCGAATCAAATTTGAATTATATTACTAAGAATCTCCCTGTATCTGAAGTCGATCATCCCGAATTGATCAAAGGTGCCGCCAAAGATAGAGAAACCCGGTGAGGTTTATATTACAAAGACAGATTTCGAAATTGAATTTATTTTTTTATTATTTCAGATGTACAGCTTGTACATCTATTGGCACTGGGGTAGCCTATCTCTCTGCTGATAAACGGACACAGACTACTTTCGTGAGCTCTCAAGTGAGTTTTGTTCTTCGTACACTTGCATATCTTCGACTTCATTGACTGCTTTAGGGACATTCGCATGTATTTAACTGTCCGTTTTCATCTACGGTTATTTATCTCTTAATTGACGGCTGTCAATGATCACTCTAGAGAATAAAGATTGCTCTTGCAGGTCTCATTCGATGATGGAGTGCTCGAAAAAGTGAAATATGCGTGTCTCCGATCGCTCACAATTGAAATGGGCACTCCCGCCGAGAAGTCATCGAAGCCCCCGCCGAGTGAGACATTTACATCACCTTGTTGACTAATTCAGACATCCAAAGATAAGAAGCTGACCTAACCTTAAATTTCCATCATAGTTTATAATAACATACGTAACGTTATCGTACCGAGTATCTGAAAGTGGGGTTGAAAAAGGAAAATATATTGGAAATGTGAGTTGATTGTAGAGCCAGGCGGTCAATCGTCTTCTTCTGCCACTGTAAATACGAAGGGAACGGAGAGGGACGGGAACGTCTTCTTCGGTGATGCCCAGCACGGATACACGATGAGTCTCACGTTCCGGTGAGAGTTCCTCTTTGGATACCCCCATTTATGTGTATGATTCAAGTGATGAATAAGAAATTTATGTGACATGTGTGCTGAGTAAAATATTTTTATATATATTTATCTACGCTCGGCGGCGCAACGAAAGACGAATAATTACTTATGTGTTATGATACAAGAGAGTTGACTCTCCTCACACTGAGGTCGAATACGATGGGAAGGGGGGAATGGGGGGGAAGGAGGTGCAATCGTAAAATGCGAAGATCCAATCGGCTGGTCTCATCTGTCTTCGTCTGTTCTGATGGGGAGTTTTATCGAGGAGGAGGCACTCGAGGTAGACCAGGTAGACTCTGCTCCGAGATCCAGCGTCAGGGGATCTCTAAAGGGGGGAGGGGGTGAGAATGAAGGAATGTGGTAAGGTATTGGAAGGAGGGAATACTATTGGAAAATATATTTCCGAAAATCAAATTCTAGAGTTATCAATCTCTTCTTGAAGACAGGGATGCTGGGGGATGACAATACATGGGTGGGGAGAGCGTTTAAAATCCTAGCAACTCTACGAGAAAAACAATGATATCGAGGTGTGGATCTGGTTTTCTTAATATAGATTCCAAAGTTGTTGGTCCTTTCTCTTAGGGGAGCAAACAGGAAAAATTTACTTCTATCGAGTATGGTGTCTCCATACATGATCCTACGAGCCAGGACTAGATCATAAGTGACTCTCCTCTCAAAAAGCGCTTGAAGACCGAGGAAGGACAGACGTTGAGAGTAGGAGGGAAGACCAAGAGGATATGATGGAGATGGAAAGCATCTATAGTATAGAATACGAGTGAATTTCTCTTGTATTTTCTCAAGCTTCTGACTCTGTTTCTTGATATGAGGGTTCCAGAAGGGGCAAGCGAATTCAATGTGAGGGAGAACATATGTTTTAAAGCATTTGATAAGGATAGTGGGATCATTAACGGATACAGCACGAAGCATAATATGCATGACAGTGGTGGCTTTTTTTACACGATCATCAATACTGGCAGAGTTATTTAGGGTGGGCAGTACTTGGACGCCGAGATCGCGTTGTTGAGGGACTTGCTCGAGGATAACATTATTAATGAGATAATGAGGGGCAAGAGAAGAACCTATGTGGAGATGTGTGCATTTAGATTCGGAGAGAGATAATTGATTGGATACAGTCCATGAATAGATAGCATCTAGGGCATACTGTAATTGGGCAGTGCGAGAGGCTTTATTTTTACTGGAATAGGAAACATAAATCTTAATGTCATCTGCATATGCTTTCACAAACACATCGGGGAAGGGAGCAATGACATATGTAATATCAGATATATAAAGAGAGAATAGAATAGGCCCTAGTACAGATCCTTGTGGTACGCCGGAGAGAACAGGGAAGGACTTAGATACGGTAGTACCTAACCTTACGGAGAAGTGCCTATCCGTTACAAAATCAGAGATCCAATTTAGAAGGTTACCATTAATAAAATATTAATTTACATTTCGTTCAGAAAAAAACCTAATATGAAACATTCTCTTCGTTATCCTACCAGAAACCAATTCGGATTTATTTTTACATTGTGTGGTCATAAGCATGGTATTGTAATAGAGCGAAGATAAATAGCTCCTTTTTAAGTTGGTCATACAATGATGCTTACGTCGTTAATAATGGCACCTTAAGTAGGAGTGAGTGAGATAGATAGTATTCTAGACGAATGAGTTGGAATGTTGAATTGTTTCCCTATCATGCACTAATTCTGCCCTTACGCCAGTGGTGCCGAATCGATTATAGACTAAATGGTTGTTTGGATGTAAATGGGACGAGATTATTTGCAGTTTGGAGGATAGTCGAGCACGTGGATTCCTCCGTCTTTATTCATTCCTCGTCGTGAGCAGTCAGATGCAATTCATCCTCAACAACCACGATTCACTCCTCGGTCATCTGATGGACATGAGGAACAGACTCCAGGTGATCTCCTCCCCCCCCCCTCTCCCCTCTATCTGTCGATGGAATATACGAAGAGGAGACTGGCTTATTTGTGTCTTCTACAATGATTCAGCCGGGAGAAAAGGGGAAAATTGCTTTCATCCAGTACAACTAGATGTGTTGGGGGAAGGAATATGCTAGACATCAATGCTTTCCTCGTTCTTCGCTCTCCCTTTCATCTCTCTCCCTCCCCTCTCTCTTCTCTCTTCGACTCCCTCTTGACGCCATCTTTTATGATGGCCCATCATCCATTTCCGACGATGACACTTCTCCCCGTCTCGTAATGCAAATCCACTAGCTATTTCCGTGTGGAATCATGAATGATCCACTCGATTGATGTCTTATCTCTCTCATCGAAGGGGGGTTGAATGGTGTCTGATTGCAGCGTAGTGCTTCTCGCATCTTCCATCAGGAGATGGACGGAGGAGGGAATACAACTGAATCCGTCAGACCAGAAAATGCACCGAGGGCAAATATGATGCCCCAAGGATGGTTCAGGAAGAGGGTCAGTTCATACCCTACCGATCAGCCAAGCTATTCCCCTTTTACCACTTCTGTGCTGTCACATTTTATTGAACTATATAATAATTTATCATTCCTGTTGGTGTAACGATCACCGAAAAGAGGTTTAATTTGATGTCTCACACCAAATCAGAAAGGAGTCTTCTTTCTCTCTTGCACTCTTTCAGTAATGATCAGTTTAGCCGTATATGCAAGAGTGAGATGTAGAAGTGTGTGGTCATCTCTCATCTTTCCATATGCGAGAGAGTGCTATTCAGAGTAATGATTGTTTAGATGAATGTGGAGCCATCTCGAGACTTGCGGACCATCGTCGGAGATGAGAATGTGTGGAGAGGACTGCATCGGTGAGTGAATCTCATCTACCTGAGGGAGGGAGAGAGAGAGGGGGGGGGGAGGGGATAGCCACCACCTGTTGGGTCTCCATCCATGCAAGGGTTGTCTCTCGATGGAGAGAGGAGAGGGTGCATCGATCTCTTCCCTCTACTCGAGTAGAATGAGAGGAGGGGAGAGGGGAGGGAGAGGGAGGAGGGACTGGGGGTGGGGGGAGGGGGCGGAGTCTCGAGAGGGGATAGCTTCGCCTTCCTTCCTTCTTCATCTCAGTCTCCTTCTCCTGTGCCCGGTAGTCGTCTGGTCTCCTCGTCTCCCTATGGGTGTTGGTCTTCATCTCAATACGGGTCCCCTCTCATCAATGAGAAAACGTCGATGTGAAGTGGGAGAATCGGTGGTTGCTCTTTCGACGAGATTCTCTCCATTAGGAGGAATGAGGAGTACGAGGAATGATGGAGGAGCCGGAGGAGGAGGAGGAGTGGCGAGGTATTCAGATGAATTAGAGAGGATCAATTCAGATTCTAGAGGAGAGGAGAGATCGATAAGTGGAGAGTAGAAGGAGAAAGTTCCATTCGACAGTTGGATGAGATTTGTAGGGAAGAGTACGTAGACTAGTAGGATCATTTGAGCCCTCCCCCCTTCCAAGAAATGAAAGGGGTGAATTGTTCGAAGTGGGTGTGGATCTATAAATAGGACAGCCCTCCCTCTCTCTCTCCCCTCCACTCGTTCCATCTGCGATTAACGTGTGCAACAATGGGTGTAATTGCAGGCAGATGCTGTGGACTCTCCGATCGGAGTCCCTTCGACTCTACGATGGAGCACTCGAAGGACTCCCCACTCAGGACATGCTGGTATACTACAAGCAATTATTATGCAACCTGATTAGACAGTCATGATGATAAAGGGGAGGAAGTGTTGAAGGAGAAGGGGCTACTCGTTGGAAGGATGGTAGTGTAGGCTAGGCTCGTGTCCACTTGCTTTTAGTAAAAAGAGCAGCAGGATGGAGAGACTGATCCAAGTCTAGGCCACCACCCACCCTCCCTCCTCTTTCCTCCCTCCCTCCCTCCCTTTCTCTCCCCCTCTCTCTGTCTCCGTTCATCGATACCCACTTTTCTTGGTGTGTGCAGTGATGTGGCAAGTGAGTGGTTCCTTGTTTGAATGGGTCCTTCTCCTAGGGATTCCCCTCTCCTTCCCCTCTCCTTCCCCTCACCTTCCTTCCTCTTTTATGCACGGAGAGGGTGTGAATGCTGCTCAATTTTCCTCTCCTCCGATTCTCCATTCAATCCATTGGCCATTCAGCTCCGGCCTGTCCCCCAGTCTCTCCCCTCCCTCTCCCCTCTCTCTCCCTCTTTCTCCGCCTCAACACTCCTTTGAGTGTACAATCAATCGTCCTCCTCTCCCCTTTTTTAACCATTGGTTCGTTTCTTCTCCGTCTCCCTTCTCTTTCTCTCTTCCCTTGTTTACGTCTATCTCCTCTCTCCCCTCTTGTCTCATCTCTCACTTCTCCCCTTTCTCTGCTTCTCTCTTTCTCTCTCACAAGAACGACGTGAACCCCTTCGACCCCCAGTTGATGTGGAGAGGGAAAAGCCCCCCCCCCCTCTCCCTCCCTCCTCGTCCATTGACTCACTGAGAGAGCGAGATCATTCCCCTCGCAAATGGATATGGATATAGTGGGTGGAGAAGTGATTAAACTCCATTATGTACAATGGAAGTGGACGAACGAGAAGGGGATGGATAGTGCTCAATTATGGAGGTGAGCCTATAGAGGCAATGAACTCATTGAGTGGGAGAAGAAGAAGGCGAAGGAGGGAAGGGGAACTATTATGAGTCCCGTCGTGATTGGGTGTTGAATGAGGAAGGAGTGGAGTAGGAGAGAGGAGGAGGGGGGGGGGGGAGTTCACTCATTCTCGGACGGAGAAGAGATGAAAGGATGAATGGGGGAATGGGACGGATGAACTAGGGGGGGGGGGTTGAGAATAGACGAAGCCGCATAATGAATGCGTGAGTACATGGGAGGGAATTGAATGAGTCTATAAATAGATGGATAATATGAGAGATGAGGGAGAGAGGAGAGATTGCAGGTGATTCGGGAATTGGACACTGAGAGAGTGGCAGAGTTGTCTCTCGGGAGTGAGAATGAACACGAGAAGACACTCGATCAATTGGAGAATCTGAGGAGGATTGCGAGGGGATTGGAGGAGAAGAAGGATGACTCACTCGATAGACTACTCTACCATACTATTACTGGAGGACAGGTGAGGATGATGGGGAGAGGAGAGGGAGTGATGGACACATGCAACTGTTCCCCATCCAATCCACCATGAGTGATACGATGCCCCTTCAGGTGGTTGTTCTGGGTAGTTCTCGTGTCTCCATTCGCTCCTTCCTCCTTGCCCTCTCGAATCTCCTCCCGATCGGCTGTCTCCGTGTCAACTCTGGAGCTATTGCATACGCCCATCCCAACAAGTGAGCACACTTCCATCTCTCCCCCCCCCCCCCCCCCCCCCCATTCCCCCTCCCCCTCTCCCTCCTCTGCTCTATTTTCACTCTCACTGATGCAATGTTTCTGCAAAATGGTGGAACATTTCTCAATTGTTGTTGTGTATCCAAATGGAAGTTTGAGTAGCTGCAGTTCTCATCCATCCATTCGGGACTAGACTGTAGTCGAGATGAGTACGAGACCCCTTAGAGATGATGAAAGGGACGATTGGAGATTAGATTGATCTAAAATGCATCCATTTCCCTCTTTCTCCCTCCCCTCTCCCTCTTTAGAGAGGGAGAGAGTGACCTTTGCGCTCTTTGCATTGGGAAGGAGGAGATGGAGTCCTCGCCACAATTGAATTCTCTTCCCTCTCTGAGTCCCCGTTGATCTTGGAATATTGAGGAAGACAAGAGAGGGATATGAAATGGGAATGAAAATGGATAATGAACGGTTCTTCGATTGCAGACACAATCTACTCGGACTCCCGAAGGGAACCGAGATACCCGAGTGGGCGGACTGTCTCGTCATTGAGATGGAGGTGAGGAAGGGGGAGAGTACTCCTCTTCTCTCCACTCCATTTCCTGATCTCTTCTTGCTTCCGTCTGTTATTCGGGTAAACAAGGGGTATTCCTTTCGTTGCCTTGGACGAAGGAGGGGAGGGGAGGGAGGGGTGCGATTCTCTCTCCTCCGGGTGTAAACACCTCCCTCCCCCCGTTCTCCCCTTGTAACCGAAGAAGAAGAAGGAGGAGAAGGGAGGGAGAGGAGGGGAAACCCATCCCATTGCGGGTCAATGATGAATGAGGAGGAGAAAAGCGGAGCCAGACTGAATATCTTATATCGAGATGAAAATAGTTGAGAGGGAAGTCCTCTATGATGTAGATAGAGAAGGGGGGGGAATCTATGACTATTAGTTGCGAGATCAAATGGGAAAGATTTTTGGAGAGTAAAGAATATGATAATGATACAGTAGATGTGTAATGGCAGTTATATGCAGGGCGAGGAGTGGAAGGGCGACTCGGAGAGTCTGGAAGGAGTCTCGTTCTCCGTGGTTCGTCGTCCGTCTTCCCCTCTCCCTTCTCCTCTTCCTGCCCTTCTCATCCGATACAAACAACTGGTGGTGGACGAGGGATTCACTGAGAATGTTCTCGAAGCGACGATTCGATCGACGAGGGATCAATGGTTGGCCAAGACGAAGATCCTCTTCCAACTAATGAGACAACCCACTCACTACTCAATCAATAAGGTATGTCTGGCAGAGGGGAAGGGCCTGCAGTACTCTCTCTCTCAGATGCTGATCTCATCTCGTGCTGCACTTCGTGATCGTGACGTCATGTTCTTCTGGTTGGAAGGCCTATCGAAGGCGTATCGATCTCTCTCCTGTCCCTCTTCCCCCCATTAGTACCGTAGTCTACAGTAGTTTCGCACTCTTTCATTTCCATTGCAATACCGTACCTCTCCTAATAAGTGTAATAAGTGTAGTTTTGATGTTGTCGTAGTTGGTTGTTGCTCTATTGTCTCTCCTATCGTGTGTATGTCTTGTATTACAAGTATGATGGTTGTATTCCCGTGTATCTCATCCCTGTCTCTCCTTCTTTCTGCCTCTAATCTCACTCCTCACTGAGCTTTGCCCTTCCCCATCCCGATCAGTCTTCTCTCTACAGTACCTCATCTGATGACTGGTGTACACTCCGATCACTCAATCTAGTCCCATTCCCCTTTCCATCCTTCTCTCGGGCAATAAACCCATTTTAACACGTGCATATGCAGTTGTCAACAGGGGAAGTGAGGTAGACTCGTATTGATGATAACCAGTGAGTGATATGATAAGCTCTGCTTGGACTGTTCAATGCTCTCCATTCTTCCCTCGCTCTTCCTCCATCTCCTCCTTCTCCATCTCTTCCTCTTCTCCACTCATGCATGGCTTGCGGGGATTGTGCAGTTTGACTGCATCCTGGAATGTCCTCGTGTCTCCACCTATTCCCTTCTCTCTTACCCAGATGGTATCGGGGAGAGGGGAGTGGATGGTCTCTGGAAGGGTGAATACACATAGAGATGCTGCCAGACACAGGCCAGAGAAGATGATCATCGGCACCTGAAGGAGGGGAGGAGACCAGTCACTACGACACCCACCTTAGGGAATGTGACATCGGAGAGAATGGCCACGTAGCCTGAGGCACCACTTCCGAGTCGAGAAATCGATAATGGAATACTGTAAGGGGATAGAGGAAGAGTGATCTACCATCGAATTGATGCCAATGAATGAATTTCTGAGTACTGTAGGAGAGAGTTCGGTAGTGAAGATGTAGAGGACATTGAATGCCCCCTGGATGAAACACTTCCCGAGAAACATTGCGAGGAGGAAGAACTGAGAGGGATACGGTAGATGGATGGAAGAGATTCCATTCAAGACCCACCACATCATCATTGGCGAAGATGGCCATGATGAGAGATACTGCAGAAAAGAAGAGACAGAAGATGAGGGAACTGAAAGGGAGAGAGAGAGAGAGAGAGAGAGAAAAGGGAGATCAAAGATCACTCACTTCTTCCTTCCGAATCTCATGAGTACTACACATCCAATGGCGAGAGTCGGCAATTCGAGCATTCCTGCGATAGCATTGTTGATGAAGAAAGCCTTCTTGAAGACTGATCTGCGAGGCGAATACGGTAGAATAGGAGGATTACGGTATGGAGTACCTCTCTGGAGCAGATTGATCGGAGAGAGCGATGACCAACCCGTAGTATACGAGTGCCGTTGAAGCCTGGAAGTGATCTTTGATCTCTCTATCCTCAATCCGATTGGTCTCACCCAAATGAAGAAGAGGGAGATACTGCGTGCGATGAGTTTCTTCGAAGTGTAGAAGGTCATGAACTGTTTGAGTGTTGTGTGCTCCTTCTTCCATTTTTCCATCTCTGCATGCTTGATCTGAATAGTCCTCCCTCTCTCTACTCATTCATTCCCCATCACTCACTATCCCCAGATCGGAGGGGAGCGTCGTCTTGTTGATCTCACACACTTTCCTGATTATCGATTCTGCCTGCAATCAATCTGAGAACTTATTTGATCTCTTTACGGCGAAATAATCCGACGTGTGAATTAGAGTGAGAGTGGGAGTAGAAGATACCTTGATCATGTGTGACTTCTTATTCTGGACTATGAGCCATCGGGGGCTTTCGTCCAGCCAGTAGATGGCTATCAGTGCTACGAAATGAGCAGAGACAGTGATGATCTGAGAGGGGAGAGGGATGAAGGGGCCGACGGAGGGGGACCTACGTGAATGGCAGACCATGACTTGGTGAGATATCCAAGGAGGGCGAGAAGAGCGTAGCCCAGTGCCCATGGAGCATGCATGAGGGATCCGACGATCGATCGATACTCAGTGCCTGAGAGGAGGAGAAGGGAGGGAGGGAGAGAGGAGGATGGAGGGAAGGCGAAGAGGGAAGAGAGAAGTATGGAGGGAGGAAGAGAACTCACCAGTGATCTCCATGCAGTAGACATATGCAGCGATGTCGCCCGCCTCGTTCGAGATGGCCAGACAGAAACGAATGAAGAGAAAGACCTGCCATCATCATCTCAATAGGAACGGGGAAGGTGGTCTCACGTAGAAGTTATCGGTGAGGTAGAGGACGATGCCGAAGAAGAGAGAGATGAAAGCGTAGAAGAAGATGGCGAATTGTCTCCCGTACTTGTCACTCACGATCCCTCCCACTACACACCCGAAGAGGTATCCTAGTGAGTACGCCAGATGCAGATGGGCTCGAGACATGTTGTCATCGCACACCAGATTGAACTGAGACACTACAGTCTTCTCCATTACCTGCGATTATCGATTAACTCTACCGTAGTTAGTGCACTCACTGTAGTATCATATTCCCAGTTACCCTTGCATCCGACCTCGCCAGTTCTCGGAAGTCCCTGTACAGTTACTGTCGATCAATCAATGTCCCGCACCACTACCGTAACCTTAATGTCATTCCAGGAGGATTCGTTGTAGAGGGAGTACTCTCTATCGTATACTGAACACTGTGCGAACCCTCCACTCTTCGTGAATTTTCTTGCATCGGAGATTGAGAGATTACTGTTGGCTGCCTTCTGAATGGTATACAAACTGTAAACGAAGGATGGATTTGGCTGACGAGAGGGAAGATGACTTGGGACTTGGAAATCTGTTGCCATGAGTAGTCCCTTGCTCCCTCATTCACTTCTGCTTGGGTGAATCCAGGAACCTGGAAGGGGGGAGGGATGGATGAACCCTTACTCCTCTCACCTTGCACCAGTGTTCGGGAGTGTACATCATATAAACGACGGAGAGATTGAACATCGCATGGGGGATCTGCTGGAGGGTGATGATGGCATACATTATGATCTGCCACTTCCGACACCCTCCCGTCAACTGGAGGATACCTGAAGGGAAGCCTCCCATCTCCCTCTGAGTGATGCTTGCACCCGCTCCCCTCCCTTATCTCCCCTGACTGCCCCTCACCATCATAGTCGATTGCCATCAATTTCTTGTCTATTCGATCCCTCTTGTACTGCTTCTGTTGCTGGTAGTGCTGATTCTTGATCTCCAATTCCGAATTGAGGCGAGGTTCACTCAAATGGAAGAGGCATTGGACAGTTCCCACTGGCTCTATTTGGGTAGATCTCCCGATAGCAACACAAGAGCCATTCTTATCCTATTCCAAATGTGAATATCAATTAGTGAATGGTGGCACCTGAGTAAGCTGGTCTGTTCCTCCCCTTCCATAATTTCTTCTAGATACTCTGCCATCTTCTTATTGAGTACGGGAGTGGAAGCACCCAATGGAGAAGGACGAGGACGGATGAATAGATCCGTGTCGCTCTCAAAGGTTTCCCCTTCCCTCTCCCCCCCTTCCCCCTCCCTCACCTGAGTGATGACTGGTTCAGCATAGAGTGATTGAGGGAGGAAGTCTTCATTCTCCTCAGTTCCCACATGGTGAACAGACGGTCGATCGTCCCCCATCGAGAGAAGAAGAGACTGGAGGGAGACTGAAGGAGATAAGGAAGAGAGTAGAAACTCAGGGGAGAGAGGAACAAACGAGAGATCGACTGATTAATGGAAACTCATTCGGGGAGAATTCATGAGGTGCAAATGAGAGAGAGAGAGATGATCACTCGGAGGAAGAGAAGAGGTGAGAAGATTAAGGGAGGGTCGAATAATACGGAGAAGATAAGGAGAAAAGGAAGGGAGGAATAGAGAGAGATGGGAAGTGTTCTCTGACTGATTAATGAGTGATTGCAAAGACACACTTATCTCAATTGAGTGTGAGAGAGAAGGGGAGAGAGTGACACAATAAATGGAGATCAAGAGAGGACTCACACATCGATAGTCATACCTTGTCAGATCGAATCCCCCCTCCCCCCTTCATTCAACATTTCATGCAACAATATACGCCGATGCTGCAGTACAAAATACATTTTACTGATTGTGAATCTTCATTTATTGCAAACATACAATGAAAAGAAGTGATAGGAATTGGAGGTAGAAGCCGAATGAGAGTGCGAAAGAGTGCATTATTAATGGAAAGGGGAGAGAGTAAGAATGTACCCGTTAGGAGTGGAAAGTGGAAATGAATGATCGGAGTGTTTTGAGAAAAGCAACGAGTTAGGCAGAATCTAAACTGAAAATGGAGGAGAAGAGAGGATGAGAGAGAAGAATTACAGAGATCAATTGGGAAAGAGCGAATTAAAAAGTGCACTGAGTGATTGGAGGGAAGGAATCGGAAGGATTGGAGAGAAAGAGGGACAGTATTGGGGGTATGAAATGAGTGAGATACACTCAAGTGAGGAGATGATCAATTGGCGAAGAGAAGAAGAGGGACTGTGGATGTCAATCTGAGATCATTCGATTGAGAGAGAAACAAGTTGAACTCACTCTCGTTTTATTCCCGTCACTCAATTCTTCCGTGGAAATGAGGACTATCTCATTCTGAAGATAAATAATCGATGATTAGGAAATAGTCGATTTTTGACCATGATCGATCCCGTGCCAGTTGGAAGTGGACCTTTGATGAATTTAGTGAAGAATTCAGTAGGGAGAATCATCGAGCTTTTCTAGAAATTCATTGAAACTACAATGACAATAAGAGCATTCAAACCTGTCCTGGTTTTCTGGTTTCTGAAATCGACTTGAAAATAAGAAGATGCGAAATGAGAAGAGAGGGAAGAGGAACTGAACAATTATTCCTTTGTGAGCAGAATGAGTGACTGACTGTTGAGAATATAGGAAGACTTCTCTCGCAAGGAGAATCTCTTGACTAGCGAAGGTCGGATTACTGTAGGCCATTGAGAGGGGTCGGATGGATGGAGTAGGTGGATGGAATGGGAAGAGGAAGGGACGAGAGGGGGAATACGGTAAGAGGAAGAGGAACACGGAAGTACTGTAATTGAGATACTAGACAAGGAATGGACTGCCAAAGAACCTTGATTGGGCTTTGAAATAGGATGCATGGTCAGGAGGAGATCCCATCCATCGAGAGTCCAGTCCAGGGAAGAGATCACTTCGAGATACACCAACATCGATCCATCGAATACAGCAACCACCTCAAATGAATAATTCAAGATTCTTCTTATGATGTTGCCTAACCTTCACGTCCAATTTAATCCCAATATCCTCTCTCACTGCACACATCTCCATCTTCTTTCGAAGTTCGAGTGCTCGTTTGATCTGCCATCAGAATTCCCTACTCACAGAAATAAAAACGAGGATACCTCAACTCCAACACGATTCAATCGATCAATTTCGATGGTACTCTCTTCGTACTGCTTAGTCAATTCTTTGAGTGTACCTCCCTTCAATTTCCCCTCGTCCTTCTGTTCTTCCTTCTCCTCCATTTCTTCATCTGACCAATCGAAACTCATCTGAAGTACTCCTTCATAGATCTACTTCGGATGAATGGGGAAACCAGTACCAAATGGAGTAAATGAAACTCTGAATGTGTTCACAAAGAGAAAGTTGGAAGATATGATTCATTAGCGTCTCACAGAATGTACAAACTGGGAATCAATTCGACCGTATAAAAGCAATATTTACAATAAACAACATTTGGTACATAAATATTATATTACGCTATGGAATTAATCTGATACACATACATCTCTCTCAAATGAGGAGCACTTTTCTCCATTCTTCACTCGATCTGATTATTCTCACGAGGGCTGTCATTTGAGGTTTCACTGGCAGCGAAAGACCCAGAGATTTCAGAAGAGACGAGACCACTTTCACTGATAAGTCTACAAAATCGATCATAAAAGGAATAGATGAGTGAGTTGGAAGGGATCTCACCAGTGGGTGTGCATCTCACCACGAGATGGGAGACGAACGAGTGCGAATCTTGGGGACGAGACTTGCAGAGGGAACACAATCTTTCCACTATCCCTCCAGACAACTCGTCGATCGATGCCCTACAAGATGATTGATCCTCCTGACCCCACTACCTTCCCACCTCAACTCATCACTTCCTCCATACAACTCATCGTTACTCCATGAATTAGACATCCTGACAGGGAGTGATTTGAATGAAAGGGCACTCAATCCATCGAGGACTAGAGACAAAGATTCGATCAATTCCCCTTCCTTTCCCTTCCACTCGCAACTGAATCATCGCATCACTACCGTATTCCTCCGAATCGCCAACTGACCGATCGATGATATTGAGAAGTGCATTGATGAATGCGAGTGGTTGTCTGTCAGTGGAATCAGGGGTGAGAATGAGAATGGGAAGAAGAGAAGGAAGAACGGAGGGAATCGATGGCACCTCTACTAAGGTCTCCAGGGCAAGACGAGCTAGTGCTTCCGCCTGCAATCAATTCACCATCAATCGATAACTCGAGCAGGGATACAGTACCTGAGGAAGGGCAGCGACCGAGAGAGCTGCCTGCAGTCCTCTCTCTATCGTAATCAATCGATTGGCGGGATCGATAATAGATGGAATGGTGATGTGGATGAAGGCGAGAGCAGATCGAGTCAACTTGAGACTTCCCTTCTCTCGACCTGAACTGTGCCATTGAAAGGAGAGTGAGAATGGGAAGGATGAACCTTGATTGGAGGAGATTCTGATGACTAGTGCAGATGCGAGATTGACTACGTGCTGAATGAATGGAATGATGAATGGATGAAGGGAGAAGATACCATGATCACTCGTTCCCTCATTGACATCTTCGATCGAATGGATACCAACCACTCGAGTACTGATTCCCCGTCGGAGAGAGACACTCTCAACATGCAATTCTTGGCCAATTGATCCAAGAATGAAAGTACCTGTCTACTGTGGAAATTATGAGTAGATCGTGCGACAAGTCTCCATCCTCCATTCTATTCGATTGCCTCAGAAGAGTGCACAGGTACAGTAACTGCAATCATCGTGAATACACTACTGAATTCCTCCTGGATGGCACATAATGAGTGAATGCTTCTCTCTCTTCGTACTCACTTGATTGCTCTGTACTCTATCCCTCACACTGCCAATCTTGTGATGGGCGACGAAAGAGGAGAGGATGGAGGAGGAGCAACGAGTCCTCTCGAAGGGATCAATCAGCAGGGAGAACAGAGAATCGAACACTTCCAGAGTGAGAAGGGAGGGAATCAGAGAAGGAGCTGACTGCAATCATATTACATGCATTTTTGCTCTCTTCTATTAAATCAATGGATTATATTTTGATGAAGCGATATATCGCCTATCAAATCTCGACAGTTGTGTTGGTACTCGAAGAAGCAGACCTGTGCGAAAGAGGAGAGTGCATTGGAGATAAAGGGCTGGAATGCCGAGGGATTTCCACTCAATCGACTGTAGATACTCTTGCACAGCGTGGCCATCTAGAGAGAGAGAGAAGGGATTCATGGATGGCCATCCTATCCTGCATACCTCATCAATGGTGAAGTGAGTAGCAACGAGGGAAGGAAGGGCGGAGGCTGCCTCCACGAAGTCAATCGTCGATTCCAGTCTCATCGTTGACCTCCACACCGAACGGAGAACAAGAGCACTGGAAGGGAGACGATAGAGGGAAGATAAGAGAAACACGAGTCATCTATTCCTCCACACAAATAATGAAATATAACAACAAATACCCTCCGCCCCCTAACTAACAACCGTCTTTCATTCTAAAAACTGACCGATTGTGTTCGGATGTCGACTGAGAGATGAGAGGAGTGATGAGTGCATTAAGCAAGTTCCCGGAGGGAGAGAAGGAAGGATTACACACCTGAATTGCTACTACTCGTCCAATCACTTCCATTCGACGTAGCTTACAATCTTGGTGGCCTCAATGCAGTGCGTGGCCAAGTAGGAAGGAGGAAGGGCTCGGAGGAAGGGGAGGAGGAAGAGCTTCCTCTTGTCTGGATGGGTGGAGTACTCCCAGAGAGGGGCCAGATCCTCCCTCGATGAGCATCCGTACGAGACACACGAGAGAAGCCATTCCACTGCCAGAGAGACCACCGACTCCTGATCAGAGGAAGGGAATCGGCATGAATCCCTCCACGAAAGAGAACCAACCTGCACTGGCTTGAGGTTCTGCATCCAATCGTTGACTAACCTCCAGTGCACACTTCTATCACTCGGATCAGCATACATGGCCTGCAATGGCCCTTCCCCCTCTCTCCTCTCACCCCCCTCTGGCACCTCCTTGGACAGGTAGACTCTGGTGAATGCAGCGACAACTTGATTGGGGATGGAAGTGCAGAGAGCGCACAGATTCATCCACTGACTATTCAGAGAAGAACTGTCGAAGAATCGCTGACACTTCGTGATTGAGATCGTCACTGCAATGAAGTCGATCACTGAATATAAATTAGTCAATAAAGTACCGTATAGCCTGGCGAAAGGATCAGCGATATCACTCGATTTGATGAACCAATTCTTGGCGACCACCTTGACCGACTCAGGCACTTGATTAGATGTGAATGAAGAGGGAAGCTTCCCTTCACCTCGTGATACTCGATCCTAGAGATAGTGTGGTTACTGTAGGCCAATCGATGCATCGATCAACCTGATTAGCCATGTTAAGTAGTCTCTCGTAGACGAGTCCTCCAAAGATATCGAGTACTTGGGATATGAGGGCAAATTGAACAGGATAGAATGATGGAGAGGAACCGGGTGATGATAGAGTAGAAACCACCTCCACTATCAACTGAAATGGCATGGATATCTGAGTGATGGTAGGGATGGGAATACCTTGAGACTCTCGATCCTCTTGTTGTTCTTCCATGCATAGAGTAGTGTCTCTCTCAAGTGTCCCATCTCATTCACGTACTCCTCTTCATTCGATGCACTCATCTTCTTCAGTCCACTCACATCCTCCAGCAGATCAAGACTGAAAGACCATTCCTTCCCTATTCATTCTTTTCCGCCCAATTCTGCCGTGCATCTCGTGCTATTTGAATGGGAATAAAGGAAAGCTAACCGTAATCGTGCCTTTCCTCCCATCATATTCCTTCCGCTCTTTCCACTCTCTCCCTTCATTCCTCTCATCATTCTCGATCGCATCTTGTTCCAACCCTGTCACTTCCATTAGTATCTATCTCTAAGGTCTATATGAATGTCTCACTTCGAAATTGGGCAGAGCTGTCTCGTGAGTGGGAGTGATTGCCTCACTCTTCAGTGTGTTCTTCAGAGGGCCAGTGTCTGACTGAACATCCATTCTCATCTTCTCTCCCTTTGGATGCCCCCTCACCTCTCCATTCTTCTTCCTTGACGAGTCCTCATCTGGGAAGAATGAGTGGGAATCCCCTGCAATCACTTCCTTCCCTCAAAAACACCGTCCATTGTACCTAGAGGATGGAAGATCTCCTCCTCTTCAACCTCTTCTTTCTTCTCTTTCTCTTCCTCCTTCTTTCTCCTATTCCTCTTTTCTTCCAATGGATGACTCAAAACAGAAGTCGATGAGATGGGATCGAATCGATATTCTCTTTCATCCACCCTCCATTCCATCTAAGATCAATTAATCGATATACATCCGTTTCACCTTTTTTACAGTAACGAATCGATCAAAACGAAATGTTCGATCATGGATCAGATATTCGGATTACTACTTTATCGACAAGTTGAAAGATGAGAAAGACAATAGAAATGAATGGAACCTATGAGGAGGATCTTATTAACATTATTAATAGGAATATGAATTGATCTGTGGACGACTAGCACTAGGAGATATTACTTTCTTATTCTATTCAGATACATGGAGGAACAACCTGAAAAGGGACAAGAGGGGGAATGGGGAGGGGTAGTCTATCGGAGGTAGCTGAACTGGGAGTTCTGTGCGGGGGGCACGAAGAGTCCCCCTCCCTGCTGCTTGCTCATCGCTCGAGAAGGAGCGAAGCCCAGCAACTTCTGCAGATTCGTACGCACTGTCATAGTGCAGAGAATGTAGAGGAAGATGAAGGAGCAATCGGTGAGGTCGTCCCCGATCTGAAGAGAGAGAACAATGGAGATTATGGGGTTAGTGGAGTGATTGATCCTCTGTGAATAGGAAGACGACTCACGAGGTTTCTATGGGATAGATTCTGGAGGAGGGAGAAGGGAACGAAGGGCAGCTTGGCCACTACTTTGCCCTCGAAGATGGAGGAGAAGGTGGAGAGGAGAGCAGTGAAGACAAGACCGATGGCGAACATCGACTTCATCTTGAACATGGAGAGGTCGCGATTCGTTGCCTGCAGCAAGTGATTAGTCCCTCCCCTCCCCCTCTCTCTCCACCTTGAGTCTCTCCTCCTCCCTCTCGATCTTCCTCTTGACAATCTTGCTGTCATCAGGGGCAGTCTCCTTCTTCTTCTCCAGTTTCTTCGTCTTCCTCTCCATCTCTGCCTTCAGTCTCTGGTACTCTGGCTGTCTGCAATCGCATATCTTAAACAGATTCAATCAAAAATTGTGGTGTGTGATTCTCCATCGGTTGTCCTCCTTATCATGGGGTAGTAATCCCGTACCTGTATACCAGGAGGTAGGTCAGTCCCTCTCCGGCTGCTGCAGTGCAGATGGCGATTCCTATCACCAGCAACGCGTCCGAATACATCTACAGAAAGGAGGAATGAGATCAAAGATCGTGTACTGATAAATCGAAGTATTGCGAGGGATCAATGACCCTTCTGTATCAATAAACACTGGATTAGGAATAACAACCATACTTTATCTATATTTTTCAAACCAATTGTAGACATAATTCAAAACGCAACAACAATTAGATAAAAACCGGAAAGAATGGTGGTTGGAGGATTGGGAAGAGAAAACAACAATGATAAAGCACGAAAGAACAAGAGTAATTATAAATTAACACAAGCCCACGTGATAAGGAGTGATAATTGGAAAGGGGTGAGAATAATGGAGACTCGATTAGACGAATGGTTCGATGGAGAATTCGATGGCAGCAGTGGGGAGAGAGAGCGAGAAGGAGGTGATCACCTGCACAGGACAATCACTCATTTATCCCCTTCACTCTCCAGTTTGATACTTCTTTCGATGCTTCCTTGCACCTCCTCACAACAATTTCTCACTCCGTGACCCTATGAGTACCTGAGGATGGAGACATCCAAGATGGCCGATCTTCTTTCCTCCTGGGGCGATGATCGATGCACATCGACCAGGCAGGAAGGCTGCGTCTGCAGAACATCACTTCACATATGAATAATTATCTTGCCCCGGTACTATTTTAACCAGGATACGAGAAATTTCAATGATCGGAAAGGTGCTCCTGAGGATCCTAAATTTGTCTCTAGCACAACCGGAAGTGTTTCAGGCTGACTCCGCTTTTTTGTGTTTTTTGAGAGTCAAGGATTTAGAGAGAGGAATAGACGAACCATCTTCAGCCTCGATGTAGTATCCTTTGTCATCCTTGCTCATCTTCACGTCCAACAGAGTCATCAATCTGAACCACTCAATCTCCTCCCTCTTCTCCCTCCCTCATCCCCTCCTCTCCTCACCTATCGAGTAGTCCGTGCACACTCTCGAATCCAGCCTGCTTCGCGTACACGATTGCACCCACTCGACGCTCGTTGCGAGCTCCCACTTCTGCAAGACAATCACACCTTCCCCATCTCCCCCCCTCCCCTCTCTCTCTCTTTCTTACCATGGTTGGGATCAGCCAGGATGACATCCTGCAGCTCGAACAGCTTCAATGGGAGAGGCATGTGTGAATTGGCCTGGACCGTTCGGAGGAGACCCGGAAGGAGGGAGGTACGCGCCATCTACACCAACAGAGAGCCATTACCAAGTAGTGGGAGAGGATTATGAACAGAGATGATTAGAAGGGGAAGGGAAGGGATAGTAGAGTGGATGGACTCGCCTGGAACTCGAGTGTCTTCGGATTGGCAATGTGGACGGCGTTCTCGAGAGGACGACGGAGACGAGTGGAAGAGTCCTCCCTGAGGGAGATCAAAGATCAAAGATCAACCACATCCCCTCCCTCCCCTTTCTCACTTGCTGCAGAGGGCGAAGTTGAGTGCCTCAGTGAATCCGGCGCATGCGAGATTCACTCTGAGATGATCAGAGAGCGAGTTCAGAGGGAGAGGAGCAGCCACCGTGTGAGCCTGCAAGGTACTCTCATCAACTTCATTCCGTATCATACATGGACAGGCAATAAACCACTATTTTTTTAGAAAATATTCAAATCCCCTAGTACTAGGGCTCAAAGTAGCCTAGTCAACCGCAATTCTAAAAATCGTATGATTTTTGCACTAATAAAAAAAGTCTTCAAATTTGGGAGTGTCCTTGCCCACCACAATTCGGTATTAACATCAGGCCTACAACTCGATAGACTTTGAAAATTTTGGAGAGAATAAGCGGCGAACCTGTGGCAGTCTCAGCTCGAGTTTATTGAATCCGTAGGCGACTCCCACATCCTCAGCAATGTCACACTCGTGCAGAATATCGTGACGAGTGGGGGGAATTACTACCTGAGGAAAGGCAAGACATCATGTATGCGCAAGCATTCATCTTCACACCCACTCTTGTCAATATCAGTTAACCAGACCATCCCAGACGGAGATATAAGAGACAAGGTGTTTAAAGTGACTTACATGTAGAGCGTGTTCATCGAGTAGCCTTGCCCTGAGAGACATCTTGACGAGGAGATTGGCCATCTCCTCTCCCTTCAGATCGAAGCCCATCTTCGTGTTCACTTCAGACACTTTCACTGTCCTCTCGCGGTATGAGAGCTTCTGAAGGAGAGATCCACTGAGAAGAGTGGGAAGGAAGAGGAGGTAGGAGAAAGGAACAGGTGAAAAAGAGATAAAAGGTAAAGGTAAAAAGAATATGGATATCTCGAATATGGATATACGAGATCCATAAGAATGGATGATAATTTTTTTGTTTAAACATCACGTACGGGATAAGTCTCGACTCGTCCATCCTCTTCATATTGGACCTCTACGGGCTCGACACTGCAAAATTGAAATAAGAGCAAACCCGATACGCCATCGAAAAGTATTCTTGAAACACATGAAAAAAGCAACAAAAAAGCTCACGTGAATGGTTTCTCGCAGTATTGCGAGTACATGGTGACGATTGTGTCCAGAACGACGATCGCCTGAAGAAAGAGGGAGAGAAGGAAAGGAGGGGGGAGAAGGAGAGGGAGGGAAAGAGAAACGGGAAAAGGGGTTGAGTACCTTCTGCAGATCAGTGGCCGTTGCCTCAATGAAGATATTCTTCGTCTTGAGGGTGATCTTAGAGTGGTCACCTAAAAGATAATTTAACTCAAGAAATTACAAAGAATGATTGTGAAAATGGAGTAATTCGTCTCACGACTCACCGTTGATGATGGGAGGCATGGAACAGACGATTCCATTCGCATCTCTGATCACTGGATAGTGAGATTGACCCGCAAGGATGGGCAGGTAGGGCTTGAGATGAGACTCCCCCTGCAGTCACTCTACTTCCAACGAGTACAGCCTAATTGAAAGACGAGATCCCTTCACTCGTCCGATCCAACTGAACTGACCGAGTAGTGAACCATCAACTGCTCTGCCGTGAATTCCTTCGTCTCATTAAGGGGCATGAACGAGAGTTCCGACGGTTTCTCAGCATTGTAGATGAACGGACCTTAAGAAATATAATTGGGAAAAGTCAATGAATTGTATGAATCAGTCAATTGGCATTTACACATTCCAAGAAAGATTAACCTTTGACAGTGTCCAAATCGTGAGTTCCAATGGCAACAAGTGATCTCTTCCTACAGATATTTTGGTGCAGTTTGTCCTCAAAGCAACTAATCATCAAATCTAGCGGATATCCATTCGAATAAAATATAATGATTGACAAAAAGACGAACTTGGAGGTCGATGAAAGAGGCGTACGATCTCTCATTGAGAGTGACGTCTCTCAAGACGGCCCCCACTACGAACGGGCGAACTCCCTTAGTCTGCAATACATACAGCGTGTTACGTACGTATACATCTCTTTTTAACACTAGCTTACTATACTGGTCATAAGGTCAATACTAATATTAATCGTTGTCATACATAAACCATATTGCAAAAATGTCATTAACCTGTGGTTTCACAATAATCTTTTCCAACTTTCCGTTCGCAGGCTGGACAATCTGGTAGTCCGGCTGGGCCATTCTGAAAACCGTTTACAAGCCATAGCTATGAATAGTGAGCTTACCTTCCCTGGAAGATCTTGATAGCTCGCGAAAGGCCCTCCACGCAGAGGAGATCATACCGATTAGCGGGGATGTCTACTTTGTACACCTGATTTAAAGTATAATTAGAATATCACACACTGATATCAGTGGATATCTTATGAATGCACTTACCTCTACGTCAGACAGCTTCTCTGCACCAGCCGAACCTTTCTCCTTTTCTGCACTTTGCTTCTCAGAAGTCTGAAAGTTTCAATTCAGTCGATGAGGAATGTCGTTTCAAAGAGCAATAATTGCAGAAATTCCCTATGAACTAATACTTATACTAAAATAAATGGATGAATTACACTCACGATATCATCAAGTTCGAGTCCGTAGTCGAAGCACAGTTCCTCGAACTCAGTTTGGTCTGAAATATACAACTAACTAACGCATGAGGTAATTGTAAGAGCAGATCGTATCAACAACATACTGTATACTCGCTCAAGGTGTTTGTCCAACTCCGGTTTCTGAATGCCGACGGTAGGCATTGTTGGTAGGTACCTAAGTTTAGACAATCAATCAATACAACGGAAATATAAATCGATTAAAATATGAAATTAAATTTCATATGAAATAGGGCACCGAACCGGAAAATCAAATTTCACTTCCGGAAAAAGGTCAAATTTTCAGTGGTAAACCTCACCCCCGGCGCGAATCTAAAATTTCTTTCTGGTTTCTTGATTATTTTGATAAAACCGTGCAATCCCTCATTCTCAAAAGTGAACTGAATTTTCGAATTCTCATTTAATCTCAACTCAAAATAAATTATAAAAAGTGGTTAGATGAAGAAATTCGCAATCATTTCCTGAACATTGGAAATGTTGTATCTTCTGATTTTCGAAGTGCAGCATCGTATGCACATCTTCGCATTGTTGCACTTGTCCGTGACACTGTCTTATACAAATATCAGGAAGATCGTTGGTTGCGAAAATTTTTATTCGCGGATAAAGATTATTTTTCAACGGAAGGTTACTGTAGCATGATCCTCGAGAAAATAACGTTTTTTTATTGATTTCATTGGTATGGAATTCAAGACATACCACCTCTCATTCTACTCATTATCAGCCGTTTTAATCCTTGCTTTATGGTTCCTCATCGTTCTCGAAGGGATTGCTTCTAAACATTCTTACAACGGTGATGCATGCTTCTCCATCATCTCTCTTCCTGTCATCTTTCTTTGCTTCTCTCCAACGAAGTACTCATTATATGATTCCTTCAAGATTGGCAATGCTCTTAATGGGAGCATCTCTTCATGGGTCTATCATTTTCTCCAGACACCTCGGAAAAGAGACTCAAGAGATCAAAGATCACTGGCACATCCAAACTTGGCTTCTATGTATCTTGCTGCTCTTGATTTCGATCGACTAGAATTTTATCATAAAGTCATTCTTATAAATTGAGAAGAAGGTGGGTGTAGTATTCACTGAAGTCACTCTAGTATTCAGTCGAAAGATTCCTTCATTCTTCGTCTTCACCATCTCTCTACAGATTAGTCTCTCCCTTTTACTCTCTCTCTCTCTCTCTCTCTCTCTCTCTCTCTCTCTCTCTCTCTCTCTCTCTCTCTCTCTCTCTCTCTCTCTCTCTTATCTCTGGCACCATTGGAATTGAAAGTAAACAAAAACGGGGTTCCGATGTTCCGATAAATCTCCGCATCAATGATCTCTCAAGGTAAACGCACCAGACTAACAAAATGAATTCGGGAACATTCCATCTGTGAGCAATCTCTTCTCGCTCTTCATTTCTCTTTTCTTCACCGTCCTTCTCTCTTCTCCTCTCATCCTTCTCCCATTGCAGTCTCTACTCTGTTTTCTACCTTCTCCCCCCCCCTCTCTCCCTATATAAACCCTCACGGTTTCCCTCTCAACAGTTTAACTGCTCACAACAATGCCTTCTTACAAGATCTCTTACTTCCCTGGTCGTGGACTCGGAGAGGTACCGTGTCCTTCCCTCCCATCTACAGTAATCTCTATTGTATCCAGGTCTCTCGCCAGATGTTCCATCTCTCTGGAACTCCCTTCGAGGACCATCGCGTTCCAATGGACGAGTGGCCAATGTACAAGGATTGTTAGTCTGCCATCTCTTCTGATCCATCTATCTACCGTATCTTTTCAGCTACTCCGTTTGGTCAGATGCCTGTTCTCTTCGTGGATGGGAAGCCCCTCCCTCAGTCCTTCGCCATCGCTCGATTCCTCGCCAATCAATTCGGTGAGCTTCGCTCTTCCACTTCATCTTTTCACTCCCTCGT
The DNA here is from genome assembly GCA_036245805.1 of Pristionchus mayeri. NCBI lineage: Eukaryota > Metazoa > Nematoda > Chromadorea > Rhabditida > Neodiplogasteridae > Pristionchus > Pristionchus mayeri. The sequence continues at coordinate 19,307,856 of BTRK01000002.1, read as the reverse complement.
CTTCCGAAAGGAAGGGGAAATATACTCAGAGTGAATTGTTCTCGACTATTTGAATGTTTATCGAATGAGGGGGGGGGGGGGAGAGGTTGGTGTTTTCTCTGCAATCTGTGTTCCCTCTCCTTATCTCAAATCTTTCTTTCCTTTCCTTCCTATTTTGGAGATCACCAACGTGCGTTACACGTGTCCATCAAGGAAGAGGAGGGGAAGGGGAGTAAACAAGTGGTAATCTCTCTCTTCTGCAGGATTCGCAGGGAAAACTCCCTTCGAGGCGGCGTGGGTGGATGCTCTGGCAGATCAGTACAAGGACTACCAGAATGAGATCAGGCCATTCATGGTAGTCGCCTATGGATTCGCCCAGGGAGACAAGGAGAAACTGAGGAAGGAAGTCGCCGAACCTGCCATCAACAAGTTCTTCGCCATCCTGGAGAAGAGAGCGAAGGTGAGCAGAGAGAAGTCCTACCAATTCCCAGGGGGAGGGAGGAAGCATGAAGAACAATGAATGATGATTGAATGGCAGGACAATGGCTCGAACGGTCACTTGGTGGGTAACTCGCTCACTTGGGTCGACTTGCTGGTCTCTGATCACATCGGAATTCTGGAGTCACACATCCCGAATGCCCTCTCTACCTTCCCTCTAGTGAATGAAATCAAGAAGAAGACCACTACCCTTCCCAAATTGAAGGAATGGATTGACAAGAGACCTGTTACTCCCTTCTAATCAATCTCCCATCTCTATTCTATCGTCCGAAAAATCCCATTGTACACATCGATAAACAGTCTTGCAATACAATCAACGAGATCGATTTCATAACTATGATGTACAGTTGTTGACAAAGGCGACACTTCGATGCCATCCTGCAAACTCTTCTTTCCTCTGCATGGCTTATTTACTGAATGCAAGGAAAACCCCGAATACTTCGATAAACCCATACGACTTAATCAAGGAGTGACATCACTCACTCTGGTGAACTCTTGCAACAAAGTGAGTGATGCACGGCCCCTTGTTCATCGACACTAGAAAACCTTTTCCAACTAATGTTTCTCGAACGGAAATCGTTCAAACGTGCCGATCAGGAAAAAAACCTGATCAGGAAATTTCGGGGTATTTAAGCTTCGAATTTGACAGTACTTATGCCTCTCCTCTGCGTCTTTTGCGAAATTTTTGTTTGCAATTCACTGCTAAATAGAGAATTGAAGTCAAGTGGACGAATCTCAACAGGCAAGGGACCCTGAGTTATGTCGTGACCAGATGAAGAACGACGATGAAAGAACGGAAATGAGTGAGAGTACCTCCGATGAATGAATGGATCTCCATTCACTCAAATATGGAGAAGTCTTCCCGAATGAACACACCTGTCATCTATCAGGAAAGGGGTCGTAATGAGCGACCTAATTTCAGAAATCAGTCTAGGAATGGGTTCAATAAAAATCTAAAAATTTATTCCAGAGAATTGATGCATTGCTGGCATTTCATTTATTTTAATGGATGAATTCACTTTATCCACTTGAATCAAAGAGCCATCAATGTTCAAGTGAGTGGGAATAGTCTCGTCCCTCTCGGCGTTGTAGACAACTGCCAGAGGAAGCATAAAAGGAAGGCAAGGAATTAGACGAGAACTAGAGAGGACGTCAAAGACCAATCTTGACATGCAGGGCGTTGACGGTGCAGAAGAAGGCGTCGTTGAATAAGGAGAGCTGAGCGGATGCCTCAACTCTCATTCATTTCTCCCGCTAAATTACTTTTTGATATGTAATCTCTGATTTCCAGAGATATGCACTATAACTTAAGAGACCCGCCACCAGATAACGTAACAGGTCCGCGGGTGGCCAAAAATTCGATAATTCCCGTACTTTTTTTCTGAAGTCTGGGCCCCGACTGGCCGCAATAACTAAGGTTGAGGGTTCGATTTTGAAAAAGTTTCAGGCACCCCCCCCACTTTTGGGGTCCAAAAATTGACTTTCTCAAAATCATCTGGAATATAGTTTTTCTGGTGTATTTTCACGCGTAGAAAACGAATTTCGATATTAGAGCGCGAGAAAATGCGATTTGAAAAAGAAGTCCTCGAAAAATCTTTTTTTTGGTGATTTTTGTGACGATTTTTTTTCCAATTTTTTGGGTTGTTTTCATTGCGATTTTCGGAATCTACATCGGAAACTACATATATGGTGAAATTTTCAGACTTTTAAAATGAACCATTTCTTCGAAATTACAGGCGCAAGCATAAGTCATGGGACACTTTTGGAATGGGTTTGAATTTTTTAACCAGGAAAACTTCGATTCTGCTACTAGGACGTTATGCACCAAATTCATCAGAGATTTTTCTTTTTGATATTGGGTATGACGCAATCGCATAGTCGTTGCGTAATGATGACGCAATCAAAATGTACTTCTTCAAAACGGCATTATTCTTACATGGATTTTTTCCAGCTCGCCAAACTTTCTGAGGTTGGAGTCATGCCCGAGGCCTACCCAGGAAAAAAAATTGAGGTTGCTGCGCGACCGCACATTTGCTGCAGCCTTGCTGCAAAATAGAGGTCGAAAATTAAGATCTCGGCTCCTAGTCAAGCTCGAGACTGGTTCAAGGCATCAAAATGATCGCCATCACGAGTCCAGATGATCCTGAGAATATGAAAACAATATATCAAAATTTGCCCTCAGGGCACGAAAAAATCACTTTTTTTGCATGACGATTTTTTGGGCATTCATAACTACATGGGAAATGTAGGTAAAAATCTGGTTTTTGCGTAGTACTGTCCAAAATGTATTAAAGAACGAATTCCCCACTTTTTAGAGCGATTGGATATCTTTACTGCCCGCGGTGTGCGTTTTTCAGAGGTGTACTATAGAGTAGCGAAAACGGCTCTCGGATATCCGTGTTGTTTACTGTCTGGGACGGCTCATCCGAGAGAGAGGTGTTTACAACCCCCTCTCTCCCTATGAGCCGTTTTTCGGCTCCTAAAACGGCTCTTTTTTCGGCTCTCTTTCTTGTAATCCCTGTTTTTTTTCAATGTAACGTAGGCCAAATGGGATAATTTTGATACCATTGAAATCAGCTCACTCTGAGCTGTCAAAATGTGCCCTTTCAATTTGACTCACGACAAATTGGAAAGAAGGTAAATGAGCCGCTTGAGATCCGAAAACGGCTCTCAAACGGCTCTTTTTCCTGAGCCATAGGGGAACCGACGAGAGAGGCGAAAACGGATATCCGAGAGCCGTTTTCGCTACCCTAGTGTACTAGGGTCGGGAAACACACTGTTTACCACTATGAGCGAGAGAATGCAGACGACGAGAGAGCGTAAACAAGGTGTTTCCCGACCCTAGTATACCTCCGAAAAACGCACGCCGCGGGCTGGACAGAAATCCAAACGCTCTAAAAAGTGGGGATTTCGTTCTTTAATACATTTTGAACATTCCTACGCAAAAACCAGATTTTTATCTACATTTCCCATGTAGTTATGAATGCCCAAAAAATGGTGATGCAAAAAAGTGATTTTTTCGTGCCCTGAGGGCAAATTTCGATATATTGTTATCATATTCTCAGGATCATCTGGACTCATGATGATGATCATTTTGATGCCTTGAACCAGTCTCTAGCTTGACTAAGAGCCGAGATCTTAATTTTCGACCTCTATTTTGCAGCAAGGCTGCAGCAAATGTGCGGTCGCGCAGCAAACTCATTTTTTTTCCTGGGTAGGCCTCGGCCATGACTCCAACCTCAGAAAGTTTGGCGAGCTGGGAAAAATCCATGTAAGAATAATGCCGTTTTGAAAAAGTGCATTTTGATTGCGTCATCATTACGCAACGACTATGCGATTGCGTCATACCCCAATATCAAAAAGAAAAATCTCTGATGAATTTGGATTATAACGTCCTAGTAGGAGAATTGAAATTTTCCTGGTTAAAAAGTTCAAACCCGTTCCAAAAGTGTCCCATGACTTATGCTCGCGACTGTACGTCCAGAAGTTCCCAAATCGCTGCTTTTTCTCGAATACGGCGTTACGTAACGGCGTTTTTTTGCGCTCATAGGTGCCTCTACACTTCTCAATATATTTTCAAATATCTTTTATATCAATATACTTTATGTTTAAATGATTAGATATACCAAAAAAACAAAATTTCAAAATCTCAAAATTCAGATTTTTTTCTAGATTTTTTTCGAAAAAAATCATAACATTTTAAAATCGCCTCTTCATGAGGGCTAGTATCGAAAATCGTTATTTATGGGTCAAATTACACATATAACGTTCAACTCGTCAAGTCTTGCGAGGTCGACTTTTTTCGTGTCACAGGCAGGACTGAAAAAAAACGAAAATTTCAAAATTATCCGAATTTTCATATTTATCTTTCCCGGAACGAAGATAATGTTAGCATGAGTCACTTTAGAGCATTTAGGTCACTATTGGCGCAAAAACGGCGTTACGTAATTCCGTATTCGAGAAAAAGCAGTGATTTGGGAACTTCTGGACGTAATTTCGAAGATATGGTCCATTTTTAAAATTCCGTAAATTTCACCATATATGTATTTTCCTATGTAGATTCCGAAATTCGCAATGAAAACACCCCAAAAAAAATTGGAAAATTTTGAAATAGTCACAAAAATCACAAAAAAAAAAAATTTTTTTCGAGGATTTCTTTTTCAAATCGCATTTTCTCGCGCTGTAATATCGAAATTCGTTTTCTACGCGTGAAAATACACCAGAAAAACTATAGTCCAGATGATTTTGAGAAAGTCAAATTTTCGACCCTAAAAGTGGGGGGTGACCGAAACTTTTTCAAAATCGACCCCCAACCTAAGTTATTGCGGCCGTCAATCAGCACTCGGGACCTACACTTCAAAAAAGTATGGGAATTATCGAATTTTTCCGTGGACACCTGCACAGTTGTTACGTTCTGTCGTGGAGGGTCTCTTAAGCATGAAAACTCAGAAAGTTTTTTTCGATTTCCAAAGTTACGAATGTTTTGTGTACCCGACCACCCCGCACAGAGGTGAGGTCCTGGATTGATATCGGCAACGGTGAAAACGGCGCATGATGGTAGCTTTCATTGGAAGCAAATAAAGGCCTTCTATCTCCATTTTAAACGAAGTTATTATAATTTATGTGACAGCGATTTGATTGTCGATAAGTGATAGTGCCATCTTTGGCCTTCTGAATTTCTACGATGACGATAGATATCGAAATTCTGACGACGCAGTTTGAAAGAACGTCATTCAAAGTACTTCTCACCGAAATTCTTGCTAGATCGGGGAAGCTTGATTCCTACCGCCGCGGATTGGTCGATTCTCTCGCGATTCCTATCATAAAAAAGGGATATATGATATGTGAATTAAAATTATTAAAGAATTATAGAAAATATGGATTTTCATCTACAGATTTTCGAGTACCATAGCATATGTCACTTAAAATCCTTGGAGCATTATAGAAAATGTGGCGTTTCATCTAGAGATTTTCGAGGACCTAGGAATTCACTTGAAATTAGAAAGGGGTAAATATTGGACATATTGTGCCTAACTCCATATTTAGAAAACAGGATATAGCATATCACGCCTCTCACGAGAGATTCGAGCTGAGAGAGGGAATAGAAGGAAAATCGTGAAATCTGTTCTGATTTCACGATTTTCTTTTTTTTTCATAACTCATTTTGAAGATTTTCATAACTCATTTTGAAGCTCGCAGCACCGGGTCGGTGATCGGCATCTCCTCCTTTCGCTTCGATTATCTCGATTCCCGTCTAACAGAATCGAAATTTGTTCTCTGGGTGACCCCCACTAATTTTTCGAGCTCTATCGATCTGTACAAACCGTTTCTCCTGAATGTAAATTCTAATCATGCTACAATCATTGCCAAATTTTTCAAAAATGTAGGCAAAGGAGCAACTCAAATTTTCACAGTGCATGCAGCGCATCAAGAGCTCTAGAATGAATGGCTTGCGCCGAAAATACGATCTCATTGGTGTGACTTATGCCCATTTTAGTTTTCCTTACCATTTGAACTTTATTTTCAACGTAATAATTAACCCGCACACCGCTCACATCTGAGAGCGCGGCCAAGAATGATCGCTTTCACTTAATAAAATCGAAGCGAAAGGAGGAGGTGCCGATCACCGACCCGGTGCTGCGAGCTTCAAATGAGTTATGAAAATCTTCAAAATGAGTTATGAAAAAAAAAGAAAATCGTGAAATCAGAACAGATTTCACGATTTTCCTTCTATTCCCTCTCTCAGCTCGAATCTCTCGTGAGAGGCGTGATATGCTATATCCTGTTTTCTAAATATGGAGTTAGGCACAATATGTCCAATATTTACCCCTTTCTAATTTCAAGTGAATTCCTAGGTCCTCGAAAATCTCTAGATGAAACGCCACATTTTCTATAATGCTCCAAGGATTTTAAGTGACATATGCTATGGTACTCGAAAATCTGTAGATGAAAATCCATATTTTCTATAATTCTTTAATAATTTTAATTCACATATCATATATCCCTTTTTTATGATAGGAATCGCGAGAGAATCGACCAATCCGCGGCGGTAGGAATCAAGCTTCCCCGATCTAGCAAGAATTTCGGTGAGAAGTACTTTGAATGACGTTCTTTCAAACTGCGTCGTCAGAATTTCGATATCTATCGTCATCGTAGAAATTCAGAAGGCCAAAGATGGCACTATCACTTATCGACAATCAAATCGCTGTCACATAAATTATAATAACTTCGTTTAAAATGGAGATAGAAGGCCTTTATTTGCTTCCAATGAAAGCTACCATCATGCGCCGTTTTCACCGTTGCCGATATCAATCCAGGACCTCACCTCTGTGCGGGGTGGTCGGGTACACAAAACATTCGTAACTTTGGAAATCGAAAAAAACTTTCTGAGTTTTCATGCTTAAGAGACCCTCCACGACAGAACGTAACAACTGTGCAGGTGTCCACGGAAAAATTCGATAATTCCCATACTTTTTTGAAGTGTAGGTCCCGAGTGCTGATTGACGGCCGCAATAACTTAGGTTGGGGGTCGATTTTGAAAAAGTTTCGGTCACCCCCCACTTTTAGGGTCGAAAATTTGACTTTCTCAAAATCATCTGGACTATAGTTTTTCTGGTGTATTTTCACGCGTAGAAAACGAATTTCGATATTACAGCGCGAGAAAATGCGATTTGAAAAAGAAATCCTCGAAAAAAATTTTTTTTTTTTGTGATTTTTGTGACTATTTCAAAATTTTCCAATTTTTTTTGGGGTGTTTTCATTGCGAATTTCGGAATCTACATAGGAAAATACATATATGGTGAAATTTACGGAATTTTAAAAATGGACCATATCTTCGAAATTACGTCCAGAAGTTCCCAAATCACTGCTTTTTCTCGAATACGGAATTACGTAACGCCGTTTTTGCGCCAATAGTGACCTAAATGCTCTAAAGTGACTCATGCTAACATTATCTTCGTTCCGGGAAAGATAAATATGAAAATTCGGATAATTTTGAAATTTTCGTTTTTTTTCAGTCCTGCCTGTGACACGAAAAAAGTCGACCTCGCAAGACTTGACGAGTTGAACGTTATATGTGTAATTTGACCCATAAATAACGATTTTCGATACTAGCCCTCATGAAGAGGCGATTTTAAAATGTTATGATTTTTTTCGAAAAAAATCTAGAAAAAAATCTGAATTTTGAGATTTTGAAATTTTGTTTTTTTTGGTATATCTAATCATTTAAACATAAAGTATATTGATATAAAAGATATTTGAAAATATATTGAGAAGTGTAGAGGCACCTATGAGCGCAAAAAAACGCCGTTACGTAACGCCGTATTCGAGAAAAAGCAGCGATTTGGGAACTTCTGGACGTACAGTCGCGAGCATAAGTCATGGGACACTTTTGGAACGGGTTTGAACTTTTTAACCAGGAAAATTTCAATTCTCCTACTAGGACGTTATAATCCAAATTCATCAGAGATTTTTCTTTTTGATATTGGGGTATGACGCAATCGCATAGTCGTTGCGTAATGATGACGCAATCAAAATGCACTTTTTCAAAACGGCATTATTCTTACATGGATTTTTCCCAGCTCGCCAAACTTTCTGAGGTTGGAGTCATGGCCGAGGCCTACCCAGGAAAAAAAATGAGTTTGCTGCGCGACCGCACATTTGCTGCAGCCTTGCTGCAAAATAGAGGTCGAAAATTAAGATCTCGGCTCTTAGTCAAGCTAGAGACTGGTTCAAGGCATCAAAATGATCATCATCATGAGTCCAGATGATCCTGAGAATATGATAACAATATATCGAAATTTGCCCTCAGGGCACGAAAAAATCACTTTTTTGCATCACCATTTTTTGGGCATTCATAACTACATGGGAAATGTAGATAAAAATCTGGTTTTTGCGTAGGAATGTTCAAAATGTATTAAAGAACGAAATCCCCACTTTTTAGAGCGTTTGGATTTCTGTCCAGCCCGCGGCGTGCGTTTTTCGGAGGTATACTAGGGTCGGGAAACACCTTGTTTACGCTCTCTCGTCGTCTGCACTCTCTCGCTCATAGTGGTAAACAGTGTGTTTCCCGACCCTAGTACACTAGGGTAGCGAAAACGGCTCTCGGATATCCGTTTTCGCCTCTCTCGTCGGTTCCCCTATGGCTCAGGAAAAAGAGCCGTTTGAGAGCCGTTTTCGGATCTCAAGCGGCTCATTTACCTTCTTTCCAATTTGTCGTGAGTCAAATTGAAAGGGCACATTTTGACAGCTCAGAGTGAGCTGATTTCAATGGTATCAAAATTATCCCATTTGGCCTACGTTACATTGAAAAAAAACAGGGATTACAAGAAAGAGAGCCGAAAAAAGAGCCGTTTTAGGAGCCGAAAAACGGCTCATAGGGAGAGAGGGGGTTGTAAACACCTCTCTCTCGGATGAGCCGTCCCAGACAGTAAACAACACGGATATCCGAGAGCCGTTTTCGCTACTCTATAGTACACCTCTGAAAAACGCACACCGCGGGCAGTAAAGATATCCAATCGCTCTAAAAAGTGGGGAATTCGTTCTTTAATACATTTTGGACAGTACTACGCAAAAACCAGATTTTTACCTACATTTCCCATGTAGTTATGAATGCCCAAAAAATCGTCATGCAAAAAAAGTGATTTTTTCGTGCCCTGAGGGCAAATTTTGATATATTGTTTTCATATTCTCAGGATCATCTGGACTCGTGATGGCGATCATTTTGATGCCTTGAACCAGTCTCGAGCTTGACTAGGAGCCGAGATCTTAATTTTCGACCTCTATTTTGCAGCAAGGCTGCAGCAAATGTGCGGTCGCGCAGCAACCTCAATTTTTTTTCCTGGGTAGGCCTCGGGCATGACTCCAACCTCAGAAAGTTTGGCGAGCTGGAAAAAATCCATGTAAGAATAATGCCGTTTTGAAGAAGTACATTTTGATTGCGTCATCATTACGCAACGACTATGCGATTGCGTCATACCCAATATCAAAAAGAAAAATCTCTGATGAATTTGGTGCATAACGTCCTAGTAGCAGAATCGAAGTTTTCCTGGTTAAAAAATTCAAACCCATTCCAAAAGTGTCCCATGACTTATGCTTGCGCCTGTAATTTCGAAGAAATGGTTCATTTTAAAAGTCTGAAAATTTCACCATATTACAGCGCGAGAAAATGCGATTTGAAAAAGAAATCCTCGAAAAAAAATTTTTTTTTTTGTGATTTTTGTGACTATTTCAAAATTTTCCAATTTTTTTTGGGGTGTTTTCATTGCGAATTTCGGAATCTACATAGGAAAATACATATATGGTGAAATTTACGGAATTTTAAAAATGGACCATATCTTCGAAATTACGTCCAGAAGTTCCCAAATCACTGCTTTTTCTCGAATACGGAATTACGTAACGCCGTTTTTGCGCCAATAGTGACCTAAATGCTCTAAAGTGACTCATGCTAACATTATCTTCGTTCCGGGAAAGATAAATATGAAAATTCGGATAATTTTGAAATTTTCGTTTTTTTTCAGTCCTGCCTGTGACACGAAAAAAGTCGACCTCGCAAGACTTGACGAGTTGAACGTTATATGTGTAATTTGACCCATAAATAACGATTTTCGATACTAGCCCTCATGAAGAGGCGATTTTAAAATGTTATGATTTTTTTCGAAAAAAATCTAGAAAAAAATCTGAATTTTGAGATTTTGAAATTTTGTTTTTTTGGTATATCTAATCATTTAAACATAAAGTATATTGATATAAAAGATATTTGAAAATATATTGAGAAGTGTAGAGGCACCTATGAGCGCAAAAAAACGCCGTTACGTAACGCCGTATTCGAGAAAAAGCAGCGATTTGGGAACTTCTGGACGTACAGTCGCGAGCATAAGTCATGGGACACTTTTGGAACGGGTTTGAACTTTTTAACCAGGAAAATTTCAATTCTCCTACTAGGACGTTATAATCCAAATTCATCAGAGATTTTTCTTTTTGATATTGGGGTATGACGCAATCGCATAGTCGTTGCGTAATGATGACGCAATCAAAATGCACTTTTTCAAAACGGCATTATTCTTACATGGATTTTTCCCAGCTCGCCAAACTTTCTGAGGTTGGAGTCATGGCCGAGGCCTACCCAGGAAAAAAAATGAGTTTGCTGCGCGACCGCACATTTGCTGCAGCCTTGCTGCAAAATAGAGGTCGAAAATTAAGATCTCGGCTCTTAGTCAAGCTAGAGACTGGTTCAAGGCATCAAAATGATCATCATCATGAGTCCAGATGATCCTGAGAATATGATAACAATATATCGAAATTTGCCCTCAGGGCACGAAAAAATCACTTTTTTGCATCACCATTTTTTGGGCATTCATAACTACATGGGAAATGTAGATAAAAATCTGGTTTTTGCGTAGGAATGTTCAAAATGTATTAAAGAACGAAATCCCCACTTTTTAGAGCGTTTGGATTTCTGTCCAGCCCGCGGCGTGCGTTTTTCGGAGGTATACTAGGGTCGGGAAACACCTTGTTTACGCTCTCTCGTCGTCTGCATTCTCTCGCTCATAGTGGTAAATAGTGTGTTTCCCGACCCTAGTACACTAGGGTAGCGAAAACGGCTCTCGGATATCCGTTTTCGCCTCTCTCGTCGGTTCCCCTATGGCTCAGGAAAAAGAGCCGTTTGAGAGCCGTTTTCGGATCTCAAGCGGCTCATTTACCTTCTTTCCAATTTGTCGTGAGTCAAATTGAAAGGGCACATTTTGACAGCTCAGAGTGAGCTGATTTCAATGGTATCAAAATTATCCCATTTGGCCTACGTTACATTGAAAAAAAACAGGGATTACAAGAAAGAGAGCCGAAAAAAGAGCCGTTTTAGGAGCCGAAAAACGGCTCATAGGGAGAGAGGGGGTTGTAAACACCTCTCTCTCGGATGAGCCGTCCCAGACAGTAAACAACACGGATATCCGAGAGCCGTTTTCGCTACTCTATAGTACACCTCTGAAAAACGCACACCGCGGGCAGTAAAGATATCCAATCGCTCTAAAAAGTGGGGAATTCGTTCTTTAATACATTTTGGACAGTACTACGCAAAAACCAGATTTTTACCTACATTTCCCATGTAGTTATGAATGCCCAAAAAATCGTCATGCAAAAAAAGTGATTTTTTCGTGCCCTGAGGGCAAATTTTGATATATTGTTTTCATATTCTCAGGATCATCTGGACTCGTGATGGCGATCATTTTGATGCCTTGAACCAGTCTCGAGCTTGACTAGGAGCCGAGATCTTAATTTTCGACCTCTATTTTGCAGCAAGGCTGCAGCAAATGTGCGGTCGCGCAGCAACCTCAATTTTTTTTCCTGGGTAGGCCTCGGGCATGACTCCAACCTCAGAAAGTTTGGCGAGCTGGAAAAAATCCATGTAAGAATAATGCCGTTTTGAAGAAGTACATTTTGATTGCGTCATCATTACGCAACGACTATGCGATTGCGTCATACCCAATATCAAAAAGAAAAATCTCTGATGAATTTGGTGCATAACGTCCTAGTAGCAGAATCGAAGTTTTCCTGGTTAAAAAATTCAAACCCATTCCAAAAGTGTCCCATGACTTATGCTTGCGCCTGTAATTTCGAAGAAATGGTTCATTTTAAAAGTCTGAAAATTTCACCATATATGTAGTTTCCGATGTAGATTCCGAAAATCGCAATGAAAACAACCCAAAAAATTGGAAAAAAAATCGTCACAAAAATCACCAAAAAAAAGATTTTTCGAGGACTTCTTTTTCAAATCGCATTTTCTCGCGCTCTAATATCGAAATTCGTTTTCTACGCGTGAAAATACACCAGAAAAACTATATTCCAGATGATTTTGAGAAAGTCAATTTTTGGACCCCAAAAGTGGGGGGGGTGCCTGAAACTTTTTCAAAATCGAACCCTCAACCTTAGTTATTGCGGCCAGTCGGGGCCCAGACTTCAGAAAAAAAGTACGGGAATTATCGAATTTTTGGCCACCCGCGGACCTGTTACGTTATCTGGTGGCGGGTCTCTTAAGTTATAGTGCATATCTCTGGAAATCAGAGATTACATATCAAAAAGTAATTTAGCGGGAGAAATGAATGAGAGTTGAGGCATCCGCTCAGCTCTCCTTATTCAACGACGCCTTCTTCTGCACCGTCAACGCCCTGCATGTCAAGATTGGTCTTTGACGTCCTCTCTAGTTCTCGTCTAATTCCTTGCCTTCCTTTTATGCTTCCTCTGGCAGTTGTCTACAACGCCGAGAGGGACGAGACTATTCCCACTCACTTGAACATTGATGGCTCTTTGATTCAAGTGGATAAAGTGAATTCATCCATTAAAATAAATGAAATGCCAGCAATGCATCAATTCTCTGGAATAAATTTTTAGATTTTTATTGAACCCATTCCTAGACTGATTTCTGAAATTAGGTCGCTCATTACGACCCCTTTCCTGATAGATGACAGGTGTGTTCATTCGGGAAGACTTCTCCATATTTGAGTGAATGGAGATCCATTCATTCATCGGAGGTACTCTCACTCATTTCCGTTCTTTCATCGTCGTTCTTCATCTGGTCACGACATAACTCAGGGTCCCTTGCCTGTTGAGATTCGTCCACTTGACTTCAATTCTCTATTTAGCAGTGAATTGCAAACAAAAATTTCGCAAAAGACGCAGAGGAGAGGCATAAGTACTGTCAAATTCGAAGCTTAAATACCCCGAAATTTCCTGATCAGGTTTTTTTCCTGATCGGCACGTTTGAACGATTTCCGTTCGAGAAACATTAGTTGGAAAAGGTTTTCTAGTGTCGATGAACAAGGGGCCGTGCATCACTCACTTTGTTGCAAGAGTTCACCAGAGTGAGTGATGTCACTCCTTGATTAAGTCGTATGGGTTTATCGAAGTATTCGGGGTTTTCCTTGCATTCAGTAAATAAGCCATGCAGAGGAAAGAAGAGTTTGCAGGATGGCATCGAAGTGTCGCCTTTGTCAACAACTGTACATCATAGTTATGAAATCGATCTCGTTGATTGTATTGCAAGACTGTTTATCGATGTGTACAATGGGATTTTTCGGACGATAGAATAGAGATGGGAGATTGATTAGAAGGGAGTAACGGGTCTCTTGTCAATCCATTCCTTCAATTTGGGAAGGGTAGTGGTCTTCTTCTTGATTTCATTCACTAGAGGGAAGGTAGAGAGGGCATTCGGGATGTGTGACTCCAGAATTCCGATGTGATCAGAGACCAGCAAGTCGACCCAAGTGAGCGAGTTACCCACCAAGTGACCGTTCGAGCCATTGTCCTGCCATTCAATCATCATTCATTGTTCTTCATGCTTCCTCCCTCCCCCTGGGAATTGGTAGGACTTCTCTCTGCTCACCTTCGCTCTCTTCTCCAGGATGGCGAAGAACTTGTTGATGGCAGGTTCGGCGACTTCCTTCCTCAGTTTCTCCTTGTCTCCCTGGGCGAATCCATAGGCGACTACCATGAATGGCCTGATCTCATTCTGGTAGTCCTTGTACTGATCTGCCAGAGCATCCACCCACGCCGCCTCGAAGGGAGTTTTCCCTGCGAATCCTGCAGAAGAGAGAGATTACCACTTGTTTACTCCCCTTCCCCTCCTCTTCCTTGATGGACACGTGTAACGCACGTTGGTGATCTCCAAAATAGGAAGGAAAGGAAAGAAAGATTTGAGATAAGGAGAGGGAACACAGATTGCAGAGAAAACACCAACCTCTCCCCCCCCCCCTCATTCGATAAACATTCAAATAGTCGAGAACAATTCACTCTGAGTATATTTCCCCTTCCTTTCGGAAGACGAGGGAGTGAAAAGATGAAGTGGAAGAGCGAAGCTCACCGAATTGATTGGCGAGGAATCGAGCGATGGCGAAGGACTGAGGGAGGGGCTTCCCATCCACGAAGAGAACAGGCATCTGACCAAACGGAGTAGCTGAAAAGATACGGTAGATAGATGGATCAGAAGAGATGGCAGATGTAGGTAAAAATCTGGTTTTTGCGTAGTACTGTCCAAAATGTATTAAAGAACGAATTCCCCACTTTTTAGACCGATTGGATATCTTTACTGCCCGCGGTGTGCGTTTTTCAGAGGTGTACTATAGAGTAGCGAAAACGGCTCTCGGATATCCGTGTTGTTTACTGTCTGGGACGGCTCATCCGAGAGAGAGGTGTTTACAACCCCCTCTCTCCCTATGAGCCGTTTTTCGGCTCCTAAAACGGCTCTTTTTTCGGACACTTTCTTGTAATCCCTGTTTTTTTTTCAGCATAAAAATGATCATCATCATGAGTCCAGATGATCCTGAGAAAAACCAGATTTTTATCTACATTTCCCATGTAGTTATGAATGCCCAAAAAATGGCGATGCAAAAAAGTGATTTTTTCGTGCCCTGAGGGCAAATTTCGATATATTGTTATCATATTCTCAGGATCATCTGGACTCATGATGATGATCATTTTGATGCCTTGAACCAGTCTCTAGCTTGACTAAGAGCCGAGATCTTAATTTTCGACCTCTATTTTGCAGCAAGGCTGCAGCAAATGTGCGGTCGCGCAGCAAACTCATTTTTTTTCCTGGGTAGGCCTCGGCCATGACTCCAACCTCAGAAAGTTTGGCGAGCTGGGAAAAATCCATGTAAGAATAATGCCGTTTTGAAAAAGTGCATTTTGATTGCGTCGTCATTACGCAACGACTATGCGATTGCGTCATACCCCAATATCAAAAAGAAAAATCTCTGATGAATTTGGATTATAACGTCCTAGTAGGAGAATTGAAATTTTCCTGGTTAAAAAGTTCAAACCCGTTCCAAAAGTGTCCCATGACTTATGCTCGCGACTGTACGTCCAGAAGTTCCCAAATCGCTGCTTTTTCTCGAATACGGCGTTACGTAACGGCGTTTTTTTGCGCTCATAGGTGCCTCTACACTTCTCAATATATTTTCAAATATCTTTTATATCAATATACTTTATGTTTAAATGATTAGATATACCAAAAAAACAAAATTTCAAAATCTCAAAATTCAGATTTTTTCCTAGATTTTTTTCGAAAAAAATCATAACATTTTAAAATCGCCTCTTCATGAGGGCTAGTATCGAAAATCGTTATTTATGGGTCAAATTACACATGAAAAGGGTAAACATTGGACATATTGTGCATAACGTCATATGTAGAAAACAGGATATAGCATATGTCACTTAAAATCCTTGGAGCATTATAGAAAATGTGGGGGTTTCATCTACAGATTTTCGAGTACCTAGGAAGGGCAGTGGCTATGTGCCATGAATGCGAACCGATGGTCACGAGTTCGACCCCCCTCTCCTGCTGATCTACCCAGACCAAGGGGTCTAAATGTTGGTAGTGATTCAAACCGCGAAAAGTAAAATCCCCCACCACGTGCGCATAACACGGGCGGTTAGCCTGACGCTTAGGTCGCTGATAACCTCAGGACAGACTGAACGCTGAACTGGGCGGTAGAGCACGCCTTTTCGTGATAGCCGAATGCTACTTTCCTTAGGAACTCATTTGAAATAAGAACAGGGTATTATATATATATACTGTGAGAATAGAAAGCGTAGCAAGTTGGTGTGCCTCGGTGCACAAAGGAATCAGCAGAACGGAACGGAACGCTAAATGTACGGTAGCTGCCTGTCGTGCTGTGCCTTGTGCTGTGCGTGCAGGCACAGCATGACAGGCAGCTACCGTACATTTAACATTCCGTTCGTTCTGCTGATTCCTTTGTGCACCGAGGCACACCAACTTGCTACGCTTTCTATTCTCACAGTATATATATATATTTGAATTTTAATGAAAATTTGAATGTCAACTGAAAACGCCGATTTGTCCCGATTCTCTGATGAGAGGCGTGATATGTCAAAGAGTGCCTAACTCCATATTTATAAATCGGGATATATCATATGTGAATTAAAATTATTAAAGCATTATCAAAAAATATGGGATTTCATCTATAAGTTTATTGCATTTCGAAAGGCGTGTTTTGAGTTCATCAACAATTTCAATCGTCCTGGTATGAGAGTAGATCGTAGATGAGTGTGAGTCTCCAGTGAGAGTTGTCTGACGTCTCTCTCACTTCTCCGATTGATGTTCCTCTCTGTTCGTTCGGTCTGACGAATGGGAGTAAGTCTGAGATACAAGAGTAGATCTTCCACTTCTTCCTTCCTCCTCTCAGTCATCAATGAGCGAGAGAGAGAAGAGTGAAGGGGGAGAGGACAGAGATGGAGGATCAGTATTGTGGAGCATAGAGTAATATAGAGTAGACACTAGATAATACTCACTCCCTTACGATATCACATTCCAGCCTGCAGTTTCGTATTTCAATTTTATCATTCTGCGAAATCTATTTTTTGCTTTGATTTTTGAGGTAGACGTAGGAATGTGCTCACTCTCAACAGGAGTTTCCGGCCATCATCTCTGCTTATCCAGTCATTATTATCGTCTTTCACTCGTAAAAGAAGCATAATTGATTATGTGTCATATTCCTGAATCTCCGTCTAAAATCTCTTCGCACCTTCAGTCTTCCCATTCCTCTCCTTCTTGTCATTATCAGAGAGACTCTCACTTCTGATCCTCCAATGGATCAAAACAGATCGATGTGATATAGAGTGTAATGGGTCTGGAATCTCGTGAACTTCAAAGTCCGAGTGAGTATGAAAACAATGGGTTTGTCCCTCCCTCGCCTGTTGATCCCCTCCTTCACTGATGCATTCCTCCGTTCCCCCTGTTCCCCCACACTCATCCATTCCCTTCCCACTCCCTTCCATACTCATATCCTCCTTCTCATCCTTCTTCTCCTCTCAGGATTCTCCGTCCATCTTCTACTCATTCTTCCCATCGACGTAAACGATCGTCGAGTGAAGAGCCCACTGCGATTCCCACTGAGGAGCGAGTCTGTCGTCGGAATCTCCATCGAAGAGTCTCCTTCCAGGTACTGTATTCCCTCCTCTCTATCGACTACTGACTCTCCTTCAGAATAGCCCCACTCGCATTCGACCTGCTGTTTACTCCCTACCAGACTACAGCTCACCCACTCGTCGTCAAAGTCTGCCTAGCAATAAGAGAGGTCCCCAAGGAAAATCTCAAATATGTAGACGTCCGGGTCATTACAGTAACCTTCGGTCAAACCGACGTCGAATTCGAAATGCTGTCTCCGGCAATGCTCAAAATGAGCATAAAACGGTGCGCTTATTCAATTGCGAATGAGGGATCGAAAAGGCCAAAATATGGATGGAGTGGCGGATGATTGGCTGTCTTTCAGTAGCTCGATGAGCAATCCAGCGGGAGTTTCCAATTGGCAGAGTGGACATGGAATGGAGGGAGCTTCGTCCAGCTTCCCACGAATTAATGAAGAGGTACGAGGATAGAGAGGAAGAGAAGAGGTTGCGGATGCATACACTACTGCACTAGGATGAACTCAGAGTCTAGAAAGGGGGATCTTCTTAACGAAGAGAGCGTGTGCGAGTGAGTCAGAACTCTGATGCTTTCTATTCGTGGCCTCGACTAAAAAGTGAGGACTGACACTTGTTCCCCTCCCATTCTTGCAAGGGATGATGGATAGAGGGGCAGATAACTCAGCTTATTAGTGCTCTTCCGATGATTCTCTACTCGGTGCGTGTCTCTCTCTCTCCCTTCTCAATCCCTTATTCAGTATCTCACTCAACGACGAGGATCGGCCACTTCGAATCTCTCGTTCCCTTCAGATTCGGAGGGTGAGTCTCCCTCTCTCTCAGTTCACTCCGTACTCATCAGATGTTTATCCCCCAGTCGACTCGCTCTCATGATTTGGAGGGGTCTGATTACACCGGAAGATCAATCTTGTTCCACCCCCCCCCCCCCCATCCCCCCCATCCCCTCCCCCTCTACCCTCCCGTGTTCCACTACGCTCAAATGTGTTTTGACTAACTTCAATCAAAAAACATTTTTAAAGTGCGGAGTCCAGTAATCGGGAATCTCCACCTCGTGTTTCATAAACAGTTTATCGAGTGAGAGCACGAAAGAAAGGCATACAGTATGCCTGCCATGCCCTCCGATCCCTCCCCTCTGATCTCCCTCCCCTATCACACTTATCCTAGCTGTTTCTCCCCTGAGGGAAGGAGTGATAAATCGAGAACCGGAAACGAGGATAAAATCACGTGAAAGAAGAGAGAAAGAGTCTGATCTGCTGTCTCCTCTGCTCCTTCGAAAGTACGAGATATGACGATTGCAAGATGAGAGGGCGAGAGATGAGTAGTGTCTGGAGGGAGGGAACGATTGAATGGGAAAAGAACGAAGTGATTCCAGACATCCAGACGATCGTTCGTAATGGAATCCTCGAAGACAATCACTCGAATATGTTCAGTAGACACCCTTCGATGGGCAATAAACGGTAGGGGAGAGGGGAGGGGGTCCATAGTTGTCAGTTTCCTTCTCAGTCGTACTTCGATTTCTCTGGATCGATCGAATCGACGAGGGACGATTCAAATCAACGTCTCTTCAGCTTCCAATGCCGAGGTTCATTGTCCGAGTACTCCCAGTGTGATGTGTGAGTGGAAGTGTCTACTTGATTAATCACTTGTTATTGTTGATAACCCCCTATGACCTACCCCCCCCCCTCCCCCTTTGACCTACCTCCTCCCCCCCTTCTGCCGAACTCTGCTCATCTCCTCTTCTTCTCCTGCAAGCTTCGAGTGATCTTCAAACTCACTTCCGTCCATCACCTCTCCTTCTTCTCCTTCTCTGCACGGTTGAGCCCTTCCCTCTGACTGGTCCTTCTCCCCTTCTCTTCCTTATGTCCCTCATTAAACTTCTTCCCATCCTAATCACCTCCTTGATGTCCACGAGGTACTACTAATACTTCATGCATCTCAATTGAGTCTCAGATAGCAGGAGGAAACATCGAGAGACTCATTCTACAGTATTCACTCTACAGTACCATTGAATGTTTCCCTTTGGTTCTCCAGTCATCTGATTCTCTTCTTCCATTCCTATCAATCTCTTCTCCTTCTTCTCCTCCTTTTTTTCTCCTCTCCTCTTCTCTCTCTTCAATTGCCTCCTCCTCTCCTCTTCTCTAGTCTCCTTTCATCCTCCGTTTGGAGCATTTTGATTATTTGGATTTGTGTAGGAACGAACAGTGATGTATTTGTATCTTGCACGTCCTATTCATATTCTGGGGGAGGTTCTAGTAGATGACTTCCCTTCTCCTCTTACCATCACTCCACTTCTTCCATCAGTCCTCAAACATCTTCTGCTCCTCACTTCGTCTTTTACTTTTCGTCTCTCTAGTCTTCTCTTCCAAATTCATCAGCTAACCCGTACGATATGAATGAGTGCTCACAAGATTCTCATTCCGATCAGTCTCGTGTTCATGACCTTCTCTCTTCTTATCCTCTCCTCTTCCATCCATCTCAATTCCCTCTGATTATTCCTTCGATCTCACGCAACAACTGCTCTCCATCTCTCAGACAGCATTCCATCACCATGTTTCTCCCCTTTCACACCTCCCCTTCAACAACACCACTCCCTCTCAACATTTCAGTCTCCGCTATATTTAGTATAATGCCCTGAATGGTCGTTCCCCATACTCCTCTCAAGTCCATCGTCTACCTCTCCCTACACAGATGCTAACTCAAAACACTCGTAATTACTTCGGGACGCCGTCGTTGAGAGACTCCGTGAGGGAGAAGAGGAAGAGTGTCGTCCCCTCTGGAAGACGTCTCTCTGCTGAGAATATCCTCGAGAATAGAAGGAAATCCATCGGAATGGCCCCTTCGATCGCCAATATAGAGAGGAGGGAAATCAATGTGTGTCCACTCACTAATCCACTCCTACAGTAACCCTCGTTGGTCCTCTCCCTCGTCTCCTTCTATGGTACTCCTTCCAGATCCAGCCACACCAGTACACTACTGATCCAACTGTGGCATGGGAGATGCTCAAGGCGAAGAGACCAGTGAAAAGAGTGATACAGGTAGGTCATCCCTCCCTCCCTTCCACTCTCAGTGGTGGAAGGTCGAAGAATCAATTGTCCTTTCTTCCCGAATCAAATGTTCTCTCTGATCTCGTCCCTCTCTGGGATGGAATCGGGAGGTAGTCAGTTGGTGTCCCTCCCTTTCTCTCTTCTCATCCAATGTTTTGCCTGCTTCGTTCCCTTAGATTGAGCACTCCTGTCACAACCGACGAGATGAGAGGGAGAGGGATGCAGTCAACGAATTGAAGTCGAGACGATAGGATAGACAAGGGAAGAGATCTCTTGCAGATGAAGAGGGACACTCCAGTCAGGGCGGAGGCCGTTCGATTCGTCTGTCTAGGATGCACCCATGGGGAATTCCCCAAGGAAGTACCTCAGGGTAGGTCAAGGGAACCCAAGACCATCTCCATGAAGGAAGAGTCTGTCTGCACCAAGATTGGAGTGATTATTTTCTCTCAGGAGACATTCTCGTCATTTCTGGCGATTTCACAACGTGCGGTCTTCCCAAGGAAGTGAAGGCCTTCAACACCTGGCTGGGTATTGTAGCTTCATCCTTCTATCGATCAATTACCGTAATTCAGGCCAACAGAAGCACGCGTACAAAGTGATCATAGCGGGCAATCATGAGTGCACATTCGATGAGCAGTTCTTGAAGACGAACAGTGAGTGAATGGTCTTTGATCTCTTGGTTGATCTTTGATCTTTCAGCGAATGTGACTGATCCGAAGGAGATCGCCCTGAAGCAGGCTCTCGTCGCTTCCATCGCATCCAATAAACTGACGACTCCGAAGCCATTGATCACCAATGCGATCTACCTGCAGGTAGAGAATCCCCATTAGAGGAGGAGAGGGAGAGAGGCCCCTTGCAGGATTCACTCATCGAATTGTTCGGAATCACCATCTACGGAACACCCTGGTGAGTCGAGGAATGAAACCATTCTATTCACTTTGAATGGAAGATAATGCGATTGTTTGTATTGACAGGCAGCCTAAGATCGATAGTTGGGCGTTCAATCTTCCTCGAGGGACGACTCTCCTCGACAAGTGGAATCAGATTCCCTCTGGTGTCGATGTACTCATTACTCACACACCTCCACTCGGTAAGGAATTGAGAAGAAGGGTCGAATTGGCTGGTAGAACCATTAGTCAGAGACTAGCCACATATTCAGTTTTACATGCAGAATCTGCAAAAAAAGGAGATGAAGAATATGTATGAGCCTTCAGGTCACGGAGACACCCTTCGTAATGGGCAGAGAGTGGGATGCGTGGAACTACTCAATTCAGTTACCAAGAGGATCAAACCAAAGTATCACGTGTTCAGCCACATCCATGAAGGTATGAGTGATCTCTCCTTCTCTTCATTCTTCTCGTCCTTCTCAGGCTACGGATGCACCTCCGATGGATACACCAAGTTCATCAACTGCTCTCTCTGCGATGAGAATCTTCAATTGGCGAATGAGCCCGTGAGATCCCCCTTCCCCTCCCCCCTCCCATCATCTCGATTCTCCTCCCCCCTCCCTCCCTTGATCTCGATCCTTCTCAGGTGATCTTCGATATTCCCGTGCATCCTCACACTAAGCAACACTACTTGAATAATGTGAAGAAAGTGATGAAACGATTCACGAAAGAGAAGAAGTGATCTACTCTTCGATCAACTCCAATTCTCCTTCCTCCTTTACTCTCATTCCATCTCCAGTCTCTTCACGGATTCATGATCTGATACATCTCTAGACCTAATCGATCGGGCTCTACCGTATCCCGATTCGACGTTTCTACGCACACCAAACTACGGGTGCTTCACATCTCTCACTGCATTATCCCATGACACGCACATCTTTAATCTCGCCATTTTTTGCCTTCAATAAATGTGATCTACTCAATATTATTCCTCAGATCTGATCATAGGAGTTGGAACTTTTGTAGCCTATCCATAGAACACTTGCTGAACTCTTGGTGTACATTGACAGTTACACTATTGAGAAAAGTCACAACAGGTTTATCTTAACATGGAATGTCTAAAACATGAATACAAGGGAAAGATGAAACAATCGTGCCTATTCATTAACAATCGATGGGCAGTCTTCATTGATCTCCTGCTTCGAGATGTCTGATCTTCACTTCGGGAGGGAGCATCACAGAAGCACGTATGGAGGACTGAGCATGTTCGAGATAAGCAGATGTTATTCCGAAGCAAAGCATTTCAAACATCTATATTCTACACTTTTGAGTAAATCTCATGTTTTCACATAGAATGCATTCGACAGAGTCTTTCTCATGGTAGATACCTTGAGTTCCTTGACTTCCTCGCTCCAGTCCTTCTTTGCTATTTCCTTGATGGCCTCGATGAAGAGTCTCTTGGCCTTCTCTCCATTCGCACGGAGAGTCGCTGAGACCAGCTCGACAGACACCTGTACTCACACAGAAATAGAAGGCCTTTCGGACGAATGATAGACTACAATATATTGCAACACAAAACAACGAAAATAGTACTTATTCATGGGTTTCATAAGAATCAATGTTCATCCTCTCCTCCCCCCTCTCACTCACATGCTCTGCATCATCCTTCCAGCAATCGAAATCAGTGATGAGTGCTACGGGGGCGTAGGGAATTCCCAGTTCCTGCGATATACCGTACTCTCCCTCTTGCTGGTCCTCTTCCCCTACCTTAGCGAGTGGCCCCTCGGGGATCATCGTCATATTCACGATGGATGCTCCCCATGAACGGAAGACTCGAGACTCAGCACGAGTTGAGAAACGAGGGCCTCAATGAGAGAAATGGAGGAATGGAATGCTGAATGTAGGAGTTGCACAGAAGGGGAAAGGCTACTGAGTTGAAGGAGGACACGGGAATATCTGCTTCCAATGCCCTCTAGAGTCTGCACTCAATCAGTTAATAAGATAGGAATGCTGACCCTCTATGCACACTCCGAATCCCTCCTCGTGGATTGTGAGATCGGGCATGGAAGACTGCAGAGAACGAGCAGTCGAGATCAGAATCTGCAGTGCCCCTTATCACACTGAGGAAGACATCTTCATGGACATGAAGATGGAGGAGGAGGAGTGACCTGTCTGAGTGATTCATGGTAGAGAGGATGCATGGGTATGTGGCAGACTCCCGGTTGGTGACCATCCTGCCCATCGAAGAAGGTGATCTGACGACCGAATGTCCTGAGACAATTTCGATCCTTCTATTACTCCATACCCTTCACAGCTACAGTAGTCCTACAGTATTCTATCCATTCTCGTACCTATCGTAGACTGAGTCGGGGAAGAGGAGGTCGCCCGGTTTCACGTTCTCTTGCAGACTTCCGCATGCCGTTGAGGCGATGATTACGGTAACTCCTGCCATCGATCGGATTGTCTCACTATGCAGATTACGGTACCTCACCTTGATCGGCGAGTGCCCATAGATTGGCACGGTAATTGACGTTGGAAGGATTGATGTCGTGATTTCGACCGTGGCGAGAGAGAATCACACACGGAACACCGTGGATCGAGCCTGAGAGAAGAATATCCCAATCGAATCCATCTTCCCTCCTTCTAATGGAAAGGCCAGTCTAACTTACCCTCGAGCATCTTATCACTGATCCTTCCATAGGGAGTGTCCACATTCTCGATGAGTCGTGAGTTCTCGAGTATCTGGGGATCCTCCAGTCCCGTCCCTCCGATGATACCCACCTTCACCTGCTGCCATGAAAGAACCATCAACTAGATTCACTCAATTACAATAACAGTCCACTCCATAAAATAGACATCGATGGTAAACTTTCCTATCTCGATAAGTAAGTTCAACTCACCTTGGTCGTCATGTCGCACTCTCGACAGTTCCTTCTCTGAAATGGGCTCATCTCTCCCCGTCCACTCCATTGATAAGAGAGATACACGGTGATCACTACACAATTCCTATTCTATCCCACTCAAAGATCAAAGATCATTCAATCAAACCAGCTTTATTTAGATGGGAGCGAGAAAGAGAAGTGAGGCAATGAGCATGGTGGGAAGGTGAGAGTAGTCCTATCTCCCATTCACATAACCTCCCGATCATGGAACGAGAGCGGAATTCAACCATTCCACACGGGGAAACTAGTCAGTTGTCGATTCGATAAATTGAAACAGTCGGGAAGAGGAGTCCGTTATTACAATGAGAAGACAAGGGAGACTCGCACACACAAATTAGCTTTAAAATTGTATATAACAAAATGGGAGGAGTGGAAGAAGGGGGCGGAGCCTAGGGAAAGAGGGGTCAAACACGATAAGGACAAAGGTCGAACAAGTATGCAACATTCAAATAACACATACTAGGATAAGTTAGAGGGAAATAAGCTACATCGACAGAACGGATGGTCGCATCTTAGTCAAGGGATAACAATCAATTAGAGAGCTCTTCCTATCTCACATACTTTTTAAATATCGGATGAGAAAAGAATGCAGAATGAGAATAAGGCATCCCTAGCGGAAACTTAGTACACTTATCAATTGGGAACGAATAACCAAGGCATTTAGCTCGGAGGGCAATCGATCGATTAGCTGTATTCCATTGGATGTGCGACACGAGACGAGTCAAGGCAAATTACGGTAGGATAGGGAGAAGGCGAGGGATACGGTAAAGACACGGGGAGTAGAGTGCCGATTCAAGGAGGGACAAGACTACTTATAGGAAGAAGTGGATGATTGTGAGAAGAAACGGAAGAAAACGAGTCTATTCAAATGGACATCAGAGTAAAAAGAGGATTGTCAAGTAGAAAATTGGAATTGAATAGTGTGTGGTGCAGCTAATAAGCCAACGGGAGTATACAGGGGAGTGAGGAGGGGGGAGGGGGGAGACTAGTTGGGAGAATCAATGGATAAGGGACTTCTCACAGGATGACACACTTTCTCTTCTTCTCTTGCTGGGGAGGCTCGAGTGCAGCCAGAATCGCCTCGTCGAACACGTTCTTCAGCCCTTTCTACAATGAGAATACTTGTACATCCGAACCTATTTCCATACATCCTTCAACATCCATGTCAACAGAATACTCATCAGAATCTCGGTAAATTAGAGATAAAAACAAATGGAATAATTAATTTCTTTGGCCAGACATTGAACGACCCCTTTCGCGTCAATTTTTCCTCGTGCTCAATGGCAGTCATCTCACTTCATCCCCCCCCCTCCCCCTTCTCGTACCTGCGTGAGAGCGGAGCACTCGACGTACTTCACAGCCTTGAGTTCCTTGGCCAGTTTCTCTCCGACATCGGACGAGATTGGTTTCTGCTTGTTCTTCGCCAGTTTCTCGATCATCGACGGGTCGTCTCGCAGATCGACCTGAGATGGCAGAGAGTTAACAAGGATAGAATCCATTACCCAGTCGGGAGATGGGGATCAATTGTAAATGGGGAGATTCAACTAGAAGCGAGAAGTGACAAGTAGTACCTGGGTGCCCACGAGGAGGAAGGGAGTGCGCGAACAGTGATGGGCGATCTCGGGAACCCACTGCAAGCTTACTCTCTATTATTTCAGCAACGAAACATTAATTTAAGGAAAAAAAGTATAAAGAAAAATATTTCGAACCTTCTCCTTGACGTTTTCGAATGATGCAGGAGCGACGACGGAGAAACAAACGAGGAAGACGTCCGTCTGCAGAGACAAAGTCATCTTCCACCCCCCCCCCCCCCCCCCAGTACTATACACGTTATTTAGACCACAGAGACATTTACAGTGGATTCCCAATAATTGGCAATAGAATGCTTCTGGTGAACTCAGCTGACCTGGGGATAAGAGAGTGGCCTCAATCGATCGTAGTCTTCCTGTCCCGCAGTATCGAATAGTCCCAGTGTGTACGGCTCTCCTCCGATCATCACAGTCACCTACAAGTACATCCCTTCGTCTTTCAAAAGCAAAAAACAGCATGCGAAAAGTAGTCATCAACAGTGGGATGTCAGCCGCAGCAACAATCTCATGGCCTTATCCCACGGGAATCTCATGCAGGAAAGGCCATATCATATGGGAAACTAGGCCTTCTATTACAACTTATTATAGTGTTCACAGTGTTCACTCATTGGCAAGTTGTCTTCTTCCCTCAGGCTTATTTTGCCCTTTCTCCTCCCTTCTGCGAGTGAATGGCAAGGAAGGAGGGAAGGGGGAGTCAGCTGATCTTCCCATAGAGATCCCCTTCTCCCTCCGTTACAACGACTATCTGACGTCCGGAGGGAAGGAGCCTCATTTGAATACTGACCATTGTTGGACTAATAGCTAACCATCTTTAGAAGACCTATCCTAGATTACAATATAAGAGAGGATAACTCACGGCATAATTATCGAAGACGGTAGGAACGTATTCCGAGGGGAATTTGTTCGTTGTGTATGAGATGAGCAGACACGTCTTACCTATATCGATCGATTTAAACCCTTCCTTTCTCATTCTCACTTCCATCTTTCCCATTCGTGCATTCGCTACCCCA
This sequence comes from Pristionchus mayeri, assembly GCA_036245805.1. NCBI lineage: Eukaryota > Metazoa > Nematoda > Chromadorea > Rhabditida > Neodiplogasteridae > Pristionchus > Pristionchus mayeri. Next base: position 19,280,975 of record BTRK01000002.1, on the reverse strand, counting down.
TTAAACTACTGCACAGACAGATAAATTCAGATATAGTCATTCATATTAATAATTGACCGTTGACAGAAAGAAAAAAAAATCATAGATAATCAAGAACCATCTAAGTTAAAAATATGTCAATAGTCCAAAAAATAAATGTAAACTGAGATTAACTAACCGACGGCTCCGTCTCCGACTACTACGCACTTGATGGTTTGCATCACTTTCCTAACCTGCAATCGGGCTTATAAATCACTGACAAATGCGGAAATAAGAAGCGAAACCATATGACGTCTCGATAGTGTCGATTGATTACCTTTGTCGACATAATGAATCACAACCGGAAATCGAATAGAGAAGAAAGAATGCGGGAAATTGAGAAGGAGAGGAGATAGGTGGATACGGAAGGTAGAACTATTCGTAGTAAGGAGGGGGGCTGACTACTGGAGTTGTATTGGTTGCCTAGCCATCCACTTTTATCCCTTCTACATTCACCTGTCTGTTTTCACACTGCTAAAATCTGATATGACGCACTGACTACCATTTCTCAAGGGGATTGATAACCAACGGCAAATTATCGCGCATTCAACATACGCAAATAGCGACTACGCAAGAAAAGAGCTATCTTTACACGTGTTTCATAACACTTTTACCTGACGAAATGATGGTGGAAAATGGAGGTGAATAATCGATAGACAATATTGGATATACGCGCTATGAATATTTAGAATTTGCTAGCAAAGTAATATCGATGAAATAGCGTTTGATCAATGATATATATAATAAGAAGTGGTTGAAAAATAAGTGAAGATGTGATAAAAGTGATGATAGAGTGAGGGTGGCGACGAGAGGGTGGAATAGAGCGAAGATAGATGGTATTCATCGGGAGTGACTAATGATAGCGAAGGGAGGTCGGCTATCGATCGATATGTGCACAGTGTGTGTAGCCAGTATAATAGCCCCGTCTGTCCGTCCTCTCCCGTCTCTCCCTTCTCTCTCTCCTTCTCTCCCAATCCACCCTCACTCTCCTATCTTCTGCCAACTTCCCCGGGACCAAACGCAAGCTATGCATTCAATAAACTTTCCTTTCCTTTTTCATTCACCTTTCTTCTCTCTCTGGCTCATATCCTCCCTGTCTACTACACCAATCTCTGTTCCGGTTTGAAATATGACCCTCCCAGGGAAGGCAGACCATAATATTCCCCCACAAACATCACCTGACCACTACATCTGATCTCACTATCAAGGTCATCACCGATAGCTACAGATTTGTGACCTGATAATCGCGTATAGAAGATCTGGATTGATGACAAGCCGCGAAAAATGCCTAGTTGGAAAAAAATCATACGTGAGACAAAATAGAGTGAAAATTACACAATTATGGTAGAGAAACTTCTCAGGTACATACGGATAGACAAATGAGCAATAAACCGCAAACGGAATTTGGAGAAAATCAATTTATTCGAAACTTTCTGTAATAAAAGAGTCCGGAGGTCAAGTTGGGCCTATGCGGCTCCCCAGAGCCGTATCTTCAATGCGGCTCCCCATACGGTATTTTTCGGATATAAAAATAAGTATTAAAAGTCCAAAAAGTAGTAGTCTTGAAGTATTCAAATAAATTTTAAAATATGAAAACAATATGAAAATAAAAATGCAAATGGATTTTAATAACCAAATTAAAAGAAATCAGAAAGAAGACACACCGCTATACAGTAGGATACTGTAAGTAGCAAGAGCAAAAGATTTTCAGAATAGGTTCCAGTGAAATTCTTCTTAGCTGATCTTCGTTATTCCTTTTCTACTAGTTATATTTTAATTCTTTGGATGAAATGGTAATAGCAATCATGATAGGCATGTGCGATCCTTGTTATGTGGTGATTGCTCGCTTGCTGATAGTTGTATGCACGCTTTATTCTCAATACCCGTACTCAGCTTTGAAATTCTTGGCCATAACGCCGTACTCGTTATTGGCAACACATGCATAAACTCCTTGGTCTCCCATGGTGGCGGGATCGACTTCTAACTTGCTCCACATCATATTGTCATTCATTGGCTTCTCGTAGTACTGTAATTGCATACCTATTAGTGATACGGTATGTGGATCAAATTGGTGTATCACTCTGACATACATATTACTACTGTATTGGGGGAATGATGCTCACATGTACGTTATTCTTCGGTTGCATTTCAGCTCCTTCCTTGTACCATTTAATAGTGGGTCTTGGAGTTCCCTTCGCTTTGCAAATGAGAACCAACTTATATCCCAATCTACAATTCATGGTTTCCCTCTTCTCTCAGATGGGAATAATGCACCGAAACATCTGCGAGAAGTGTGAACCAGTGACGATGTGGGCACTCTGTAATGAGTGAGGGATCGATTTAATGCCCTACCCTCTGGCCTCCCTCCTCTCATCTCTTACTCTGTTGTCCGCCAGTGTCGTGTGAATGAGCGAGAATTCAGCCACCTTCAATCCCCATTCGCCTCACTTTTGTATTTGGAACGAACCTGGGCGAATTGCAGATTGCTCTTGCCCTTTCCCTTTCCTCCTCGTCGACCTCCTCTACTCTCCAGTAGAGGGACACAGAGAAGAATCAAGAGGAAGCAGTACAGTACTCTTCTCATCTCTCAATTATCGATTGCCGCGATGCGTCTCTCCCAACTGCCTCGCAAGTACTACAAGTACATCCACCCTTCCTTCCGAGTTCCACTCCTGAGGTTGGTCTTTGATCTCTAGAGAAGCAGTAACTAGTATGCGACGAGTATGTAGCGAGAAATGCGATAGTAAGTATGAGAAGGGAATGGTTAGTGGTTGAGGGGAGTATCGAATCATAGGGGACAATGTTACACTGGGAGTCAGTGAGGGTCTCACGCCGAATCTTAGAAGATTGGGAAAGAGAAGATGAGAAAAGGGCATGGATTAGAAGTAGGTAATGATCTCTGTATTGATCGTCTCGAGGGAAGACTGCGTGTGGGAGGGAGTGAGTATTCAATTAGTGTGAAGTGTCTCTCTCTCCCCTCGCCTACTAGTGAAATCCCCCTCATTTCACACGATATTCAGAGGACGGACCAAGAGACGCAGACTCGTCAAGAGGAAACCCCTCAATCTCATCAGAAGGAAATACGTGCTGTTGGATGTGAAGGTATCGTACTCTCCTTCAGTCCATCCTACAGTATCCCTCCCTTCAGCCCCGCATTCCTCCCCTCCACTGTGCTCGATGTGGATTGGCAACTCGATTCCTCTCGACTATCTCCTATCACGACTGCACTCTCAAGAATATCCATGACTGGAGAGGAACCGGAACGGGTGCATCTGCTGAATTGAATACACTCGGAGACGATGAAATAGGTGAGGAGTACTGTAGGGAAAGATAGGAGAGTACTGTAAGACAATATGAATAATTACAGTAATTGGGTACTGTAGAGTGATATGAATATAAATCAATGTTGTTGAGATGAGGATCTGCTAGCGATGGGAGGTCGCAACAGGATGAGAGATGGAATGGGGATTCTCGAGAGATTCGCCCGTCCTCAGAATGTCTCCATCTACGATATTCACTTGAATGACGTTCGGCACCACTGCGCTACTCACATAATCCGTCTCGTTCAGCCTAACAAATCACTAGTCCCTGTCCCTCCGTCAACTGGGAGATCTGTGCCCACACTCAGGTACAGTTTAAAATTGTCCCCTAGTTGGATACCCATGATAATGACTCTAGAGTCTGTCTCTTGAGTGAACTGGTGATGCGACAGTTGGTTCCTCCTCGTTCCTTCTTCTCCCTCCCTACTGAGAGTGTATTCGAGAAGAAGGAGGTGGCAGTGGTGTCTCGACGAAGGATAGGCAGAGGTCAGTTCATCATTCTTCATTCCACCTCGGGGGGGGGGGGGGGTCAGATGGGAAGTCTCGCTCCCTCGTCCACGATGGCAGCCTTCATCGCTCGATCGAGGAAGCAACCCTTGTGTAGGGGACGACCATCCTCGTCGTGCACGTACGAATCACTCACTTCCTGCAACGACGACCTTTAGAAGAAGACACACGGGGGAGATGCATTCGATGCACGTACCCGCTGGCAGAATGCACACGCGAAGCAGTACGAGTGCCACATCCTTCCTCCCGCCTCGATGTATCGAGTGGAGACGATGCCTCGATTGCAGCCTGAGGGGGAGGGGGTGAAGGGAGGAGAGGAGGGGGAGGGATGACCTACCCTGACACTTCACTGAACTACGCAGTTCGAAGCACTTGCGACACAGCGAGTGAGGCTCGTTCTTGCCAGCCTGGAGTGATCTTTGATCTCTGCGAACGACGTCATTCTACCACCTCATGAGGGCATCCACTCTCGTCGACGACGAGTGCGTACTGCTCATCCTCATGGATGACACGAGTGCAGCCACGACAACGGAAGTGACCCTGCAGGGATACGGTAGAGGGAGGGGGTACGGTAGAAGGAGGGGAATACGGTAGTTGGTACCTCGTGCCACAGTTGATGGGCGGCGAAGATGGCTGGCTCGGCTTGGAGAGAACTCCCGCACTCACCACACACAACCATTGCAAGAGTGAGGAATGACAGGGGAGGGGGAGGGGAGTTGTTGTGAATGCACAGATGGAGAAAGGTGTTCTCAGGTCGTCGAGACGGGCATTTCTGTCTTCCATGTGGTCGTCTCTTCGGATCCTTCGACGACTATGACGTCCATCTGGCACCTACTGTGGATGAGAAGGGCGAGGACATCAACCCGTGCAGAAAAGTTGCCCCCAATCCGATTCCCGTTCTGGTGAGTACCTCTTCTCTTTCATTCTACAGTGTTCTTCTTCAGTTGAACGATCGTGGGAATACTCCAGCAGAGTATGAATTCTTATCTCGTCGTTGTCGTCGAGTGAAGGAGGAGGTGCTCGATTCGTGCACTGCCTGTGGAATGGATGGATTCGAGACGAAGTTGCATCTCCACACTCACATCTTCGAGTGTGCCAAGAGGATCGAGTACGAGAGAGTGGAGCAGGCACTCAATCAGAGGAAGCGACTCCTCCATAAAGTGTAGATCACTCCCCCCCCCCCTTCCCTCTTCCGTGTCTGTATTTATTGTTGCTCAAAAGTTGCCAATTCTTTACGAGGTAAATATTCATGGTTTGACTTGGTCCTACAAATGTAAACGACCCATGAAATAAAAATAAAAGCTTTTTTTATCACTTCACTCTGACAAACAAGTCTCACGCGGACATATCATGGAGGGCGAGAGAGCGGAGGACAAAATTCACAGATCAAAGATCAACGAGAAGCATCACAAACAAACAACATTACTGTAACAAACAATTGATTTTAAGAGTGCAAACAGCAAAAGATCAGAAAATGTAGCGTAAGAGCATCGTAGAATGTGAAAGCTAGCAAAGTTATTGAATAGGGATGATGCAAGTTGAGAAGAGTGGTGTAGATCAGTTATCGTTAGGGAGAGATCGTGACTACTGTAACCCTCTTACATGGGCATCTCCTTGACGGGTCCATCTCCACCACTCGACTTCTTCGTGCCTGCAAAGGGGCACTCGTATGATCCCCATCTGGCATCTGCCCCCTCCCTCCCTCCCTTCTTCCCTTCTCACTAACCAGAGACGATATCGTCGATACGGAGAAGCATCACCGACGTCTCCACTGCAGTCTTCAGCACCTACGACCACCCATAATTACTATCGGGAAATTCAGCATAAAATAAGAGTTAATAACCAAATGGGATCTCACCTGGATTCTCACACTGAGGGGATCCCAGATACCGAGTTCCTTCATATCAACCTGCAAGGAAGCAAACGTTCATGCATGCTCTACACTTGAACTACTGAGAAAGAGGAAAAGTGCCTACTAATTTTCCGGAGCATCCGTCGATTCCCCATGTCCAGTTGTCTGCAGACTGAGCATGCTTCGCACGGAGGGCAGTCAACTGACGGATCGTCGATCCACCGCAGTTCTGCACCAGAGTACGGGGAATGACCTGAAAACAACTATTAGCTTCTCCTTCCCTCCCTTTTCCGTTTCACACAATCTGCACTTGTTTAAGCACTCCCGTGATGTTCGATAAACAAATAAATTTCAAATGGTCGCAATAGAATAAACAAAGTAGAAAGCGTACCTCTAGTGATCTGGCAACGGCCTTGTACGGGAACTGGCGGACTCCCTCGATGGACTTCCCCTTCTCCACCAGAGCCTACAAAGTCATGGCTACAATGTCAGCTCAACCAGTAGATCAAATTCCAAAAGTGCCTACATGGGCGAGTGCCATCTCGAGTGCTCCTCCTCCAGGGACGAGACGGGGGTTGAGCATCACGTTGCGAACAACGTGCAGAGCATCCTGACAGAAGATAATACTCATTCATTCTCTGACTTTGCAATAGCGCTAGTGCATTTCCAAACTGCTGCTCACCTGTAGATTCCTCTCGACCTCGTTGATGACATCCTTGCTGGGACCACGGAGACAGACAGTGCACGCCGTCGTCTTCGAGGAGGTCACGTACGTGTAGTACCTGCACCAATACCCCTCCTTCAGTCATCGGCCAATCTACTCAAGGAACATATTTTAATGACAATGTTAAACAATTGTCCAACAGTTATGAAAAAATAAATAAACAAAGTTGCTGACTCGTCTCCAATCTTGGTGATCTCGAACAATTCTGCTCCCGTTCCGATGTCGTCCTCACGCAGGTCACATGTATCGTTCACGATACGGGCATTGCACACTCTGAACAACGTTAGTAGTCAGCTTTCCAAAATACAGAAGTAACGCAAGAAACGATTAATTTGGCAAGATCAGCATGAAAAATAAATAGCCACGATAAATCGGTTAGAAATGGCGGGGAGTGCACCGGGTGATGCGACTATTCTTGCTATTTCAATGAATCGAACCTTGCGAGTCTGTTGTTGTCGGTCTTCTTGAGTCTTCTGAGTACGGTGATTCCAGCCTTGAGAAGGAAGTGCTGAGCGAGATCGGAGACGCCTGAATACCATCGCCTCCACTAGTTTAATTCCACGACAATGTTGATAACAAGCAAGATTGGCAGACTCGTGTCCACTGACCCTTCTCAGTGAATACGAGGTCTGGCTTGAGGGCGATGATCTCGTCGCACTGTTTGCGGATGGCGATCTCCTCCTGCAACCATCGTCCGTTCACATTATCATTATTTTCAAGAATTAGTAAAAAATGTATATGCAGTTTTTCAACACACTTAAAAACTAAAGAAAGTGCTTGAACCTGCTCGAGGATCTTGCTGATGTCCTCCTCACGGACGATCTCCAGACTCGTCTGCGACTCTCCCTTTTTGTACTCCAGATTGCAATCGAGGAGAACGACACGCGGATTTTCGATTCGACGACGCATCTGAACCATTAGAGATTTACAATAAAAGGAGTGGGCATTTCCAATACAGCAGGAGTGAATTATACTAACCTTGGCATGGACGACGTCCTTGTTGAGGATGACTCCCTTGATGACCTTGCAGTCCTCGATCGTTCCTCCGGGAATCTTCTCGATACGACAGTATCTCTTGATGTCAATCTCGTTGACTCCTCCCTCAAATATTCGAACATATTTTTTTAAATCTCACTCCAACATTATTCTTAAGAAACCAAGTGAATTAATTCCCAAACCTTGTCGACTCTGATGGTCTTGACTGCGTTGAGGGCGATATCAACAGCCAGATCCATCCACTTCGAGATCATCTTAGTACCCAGGCAGGAACGAACCACAGTCTTGATCTGAAATCGTTAAATCGTGCATAGTTCACTCATAAATTAAATAGAAATATTACGTTCGTCCAACGACGATGCATCAACTTCATATTATTAATATCTTCATACCTCCTCATCATTGTTCACATCAATGGAACGGGAGAACTTCTCCTCGGCGAGCTTAATAGCGTCTTCCAGAGCAGCGCGATACGCCTTTAAACATAATATACCAGTTAGTAATAATGTTTCATTGTTTTCTGAACTATTGCATAGTTCAGAAAACAATGAAACGAAAAGTACCTGGATGATAATGGTGGGGTGAATCTTCTGCTCGAGGAACTGCTGTGCCTGCGACATAACCTCCCCAGCGAGAACGATTACGGAAGTAGTTCCTGAATTAAAATATTTAGCCAACGCTCATGCTATAATACACCAAATGAAGGTCAAATATAAATAGGCGTATTCCAAAGAAATGAAGGGTAAACTAAATACGAGAATTCTAACGAATAATAGCAACTTACCATCTCCAGTCTCCTCATCCTGAGTGCGAGCAATATCGATCATCGACTTAGCGGCAGGGTGTTTGACCTACAGGTACTACCTAATTATAGTGAAGAAATAATTAAATTATCGCTTTGAATTATCACAACTTTAGATAAATCAATTCTTAAACTGACAGTGATTTCTCTGAGAATGGCGTTTCCGTCATTGGTCATGACGATTCCTCCCATTGGGTCCATGAGCATCTTGAGCATAGCACGAGGGCCGAGAGAAGTGCGAATAACATCAGCGATTGTCTGCAACATCGATATACATGAGGAATTAAACAAGCATCGGCATAAACAAAGGCCAGAGGCAGTCCCCACCTTGCATGCCGTGATGTTTCCGATTTGGACTTGATGTCCACTCTCGCGCTTAGTGCCCTGACTGAGCACGATGATCGGTTGACCGCCAGCGCCCATCATCTTGCTTCCCTGGGGAAAAATATTCTTCAAGTTCAAAAGGGGCAATTCGAGCAAAAATGAAGCAAACAAAAGTTTCCATACATGGAGGATATATCCAGAACAAGATAGGTGGCAACGGAATGTAAAACAACAAAATTAAACCAGGGGAAAGCAGCCGAAATGAGTTGAGCTCGAAAATTCCTTCCAGAAGAGGTACCGTATCCATTGGAGGGCGATGTTCACGAATGCACACACAAGTGTCAATTGGTGAACATCGCAAATGATACTATTGATTTATACATTTAATCAAGTATTAAATGCTCCATTCAAACGTTGTACAAAACTTTTCTCTGGCATTTGATGAACTAAATGTCGCGTGAAATAAAATTTTAAAAAATTCTTAGAAACATCACTTCTCAATCTTTAGAAACCCCGTAATTATTTTCCGGTTTCGATCGTGCGGGAACTGAACATTTTAATTTTGTTTCGGTCGATATTTGTTTGGTTACGGTATAACGCTATTCTAATTCCTGTTTGCAGAAAATGTCCAGCCAGGCGGACTCGCAAGAAGTCTCGACTCAATTTGATGACCTCGTTCATACCCGTCTCCCTTTATCCAAAGTCAAAAAAATCGCGAAAGTGAGTTTGAATCAGTTTCTTCCTAATCTGAAATGACCACTCTCAGATTGATCCCAACGTGCACATGATCAATGCAGAGGCAGTAAAGTTGATGGCCAAAGGGACGGAAGCATTCGTCTCACTTCTCGCCAAGGCTGCTCATTCGCAAGCTGTTCTCGATAAGAGGAGGACCATCCAGAACAAGGATATCAGTCAGTTTTCCTTTCTTCCTCTGACAGCTTAGCAAGGTCGTTGCAGACGCTGTGATCAAGCAGTCAGCCATCTTCCAATTTCTGCAAGGCGCTCTAGAGGATTGGCCAGAACCCGAGAAGGTGGAGAAATCGAAGACTGCTGAGGGAGAAGAGCAAGGAGAGACAGTAGGAGAGGGAGAGGAGACTATGGAAGAAGGAGAGACGGTAGAAGAGACAGAGGATACTGTAGAAGAAGCAGAGGATGCTGAAGGTATTGTATATCTATCAATGACATTCAATCTCCACTGTTGCTTTGAAGATGACGTCGGTGTGGAACACGATTCAGAAGATGAAGAAAGCGAGGAAGAGGGAGACGAGGTATGCACTTTCCTCAATCGCTCTCGCATGTTTGTATCTCAGGACAAGGAGAACGAATTCATTCCCGATACTAGTGGTTCGGAGGCCGATGATGACGTTGCTGAACCGGAAAGCCTTCCCGATACCGTCCCTCTCGATGACTCTTCCATGGATCACGAGTAACAGTTTATCAATCATTCCATCTTGTAAAATACTACACGTTTATAAAGTTATGCTTTGATAAAAACCATTGTCCTAACTAGAACTGTTATTTTACATCGTTGTGTACACCATAATCGGAACCAGAAGAACTGCGATCAAATGATAGAGGAGGTCATCACATTTATTTCTTCATCTTCTTCATCAAGTTCTCCAGTTTCATCGCCTTCGGGATATTTCCCTATAATGAATCAATCAATAATCCACCGTATTCTTTCTTCATCGATTACCTTGATAACCAGTTTCTTCGTCATGAATGCAGTCGTGGGCGAGAGCTTTCCATTGAACATCTTCACGAAATCAGTAGCAGTGCACTTGAAGAGTACATCGGCTCCTGAGGGGGCTTCAGTTATCGACACTTCTCGTCTACCGTATACCTCCGGGGATAAGTCCCTCTCCGATGGCTCCAGATCCATTCTTGAGATCGAGGAAGACCTTATCAGCTCCAGAAGTCTCGGTGAGTTCGAAATCGAAAGTGGCATCGATCTTGGTGACTAATTCGGGAGAGAGGAGATTCTTCATCTTGGAGAGAACTTCCCCGATCTCTCCCTTCACCACTTCCTTGTTGATCGAATCACGAGAAGCCTGCATTCTCTCCTTCTCTCCTCCTCTCTTCTCCCTCTCCCTCACCTTTCTCTCCTTACTCTTAGTGAAGTGATTGTCGTATTTGCCACCCGGAATGAAGAAATCGGGAGTAAGAGGTGCGCCTGATTCGATCGATCATGTATACTGTATCCCGTATACTGTGCTCACTGGGGTCTAGTGCATACTGGTCGAAGTTGGTCACTCCTTCAGCCTTGAGGATGTCCTCGTCGATGGCGAAGTTGCCTGTGTATCTGAAGGAGAGGAGAGGGGGATATGTCATGATGATGGGGATACAGTATCCCTCCCCTTCTACAGTACTCACTCGGCCGAGTTCTTGCTGAGAATGGCATAAGCGGCGTCAGCCATGATCTGGGGGGATCTCGATCCGGCTGCTCCCTCTCCGTGAGAGAGCATCTCCATCGCTGCTGTCCAGATAGCTGCAGAGAATGAAGAGAGCTATTCTCCATACTTTAAAGTTAAAAAAAGAAAAGAAACAATGCAGGGATTGGCATAGTGAATTCTCAAAGGAGTAACATAACATACAAGTGAGGGGCCAGAGTGCATTCACGGCGATTCTATCGGGACGGAGTTCCTCGTGCATTCCCAGCACACACATCGACATTCCGAACCTAGAAGATAATCAATCAACTTCCATCCTCCAGTCCGCAAAGAAGGGATCAACTCACTTGGCCATCGTGTAGGCGACGTGATTGGCGAACCTGAAAGAAGAAGAAATTGGATGATTAGAGGGAGAAGCTCTGACCATCTCGGTTCCATGAGAAGAGGGGGAGAGATGTTGAGGATGTGCGGATTCTTGCCCTGCTTCAGATAGGGAATGCACGACTTGGACCTGAGAAGAAGAAGTGGAGAGGAGGGGAGAGATCAAAGATTACATGAGGAAGGTTCCTCTCGTGTTGATGCTGTGCATGAGGTCGTATCTCTTCATCTCCGTGTCAAGAGTTCCTGCAGAGATCAAAGATCAGTTGATCATATCCACTCCCTTCCTCACCAGTGAGTGAGATGGCAGAGGCATTGTTGATGAGGATGTCGATTCCCCCGAACCTGCACATCATTCCATTACCATTTAGAGAGAGAGTACTCACTTCTTCACTCCCGCTTCCACGCACTCCTGCACATTCGCCTCGTCTCGCACGTCGACGACCACGGGCAGCGCCTTTCCTCCTGCCTGCAGACTACTGTATCCAGAGGAGTACTGTAGCCTACGGTACCTTCTCGATCTCCTCTGCCGCAGTGTAGATGGTGCCGGGTAGTTTGGGATGGGGAGTGGCAGTCTTGGCTGCCACGATGATGTTGGCACCATCCTGAGGGGGTGCCATTCACAAATGATCGATGGATCACGGCTACAGTACCTTAGCGAGCTTGAGGGCGATCGACTTCCCGATTCCTCTCGAGGCTCCAGTGATGAGGGCCGTGCGACCAGCGAACTTCCTATGGTTATCAATCACTCGATAGATCAAAGATCATCTGATAACTCACCCAACGTTGTGCATTTCGAGGATTTAGTCCAAATATTCGTCGGGCTGAAACTACGAAATTATTAAGAAACAATAAAGAGAAAAGGTACGGGCGCCGACTCGAACCGCTTTATACAGAATTGCCACGAGGTTCCGATTCTCATCTCTTTATCGCCATCTCAAAGTACAAAGTTCTGCAGGGTGAAACGTCAAAAATGAACAAGATCGATACAATTTCTATCTACAGCATGCATAGTGGATAAAAAAGGCGTTGTTGAGGGCATATTAGATCTTGGATCGATTGAATGCTTCGTACTTCGTGTGATCGATCATGAAGTCGGGAAGGAGGTACCCCCCTGCAACACATCCATCATTTAGCTCTATTCATATAATTAAAGTGAATGATATAATCAATAGATAGTCTCTCTATCGTTCACCTGGGTGCACATCGTACTTGTCGAAGTTGTTGACTCCTTCCGCCCTGAGGACGTCCTCGTCGATGGCAAAGTTACCCGTGTAACTGAAGGAGAAGACATTGCTGTCGTCACCATTTCATCCTCTCACTTCACACCAATCATCTTCTATGCTAATAATCGAATTAGTCAAATCCCCATTGTCGTATGTCCTCATTAGATCTCCCTCTCCCTGTCCCTCCTGACCTCGCACTGCTCTTCCCGAGTATAACATGTGCTGCATCACTCATGATCTCAGGGTGTCTGCTTCCCTCTCCCTTCCCATCTCCCATCAACATATCCGCTGCCGCAGTCCAGATCACTGCAATCATCCATCCCTTCCCCCTTCCGGTCATTTATCAATCGATATCTACCGTATACTCACTGGTGAGTGGCCAGAGGGCGTTCACAGCGATTCCCTCCTGCTTGAACTCCTCTGCCATTCCGAGGACGCACATGGACATTCCAATTCTGAGAGCGGAGATACATCGTCCGTTGCACTCCCCCTCTCACTAATTAATCAACAAAGTTTTTTTAAAAGTACAATGTTCTTCTCGCGATCTTGAGGACTACTGGACAACACGGAGTACATCAATAGTAAATTATTGAGGAGTGCAGAGTGATAGGCCTGTGCCCGACATCCCTTCCCCCTCCATCCCTCTTTCTGCTCACTTGGCCATTGTGTAGGCGACGTGTCCAGCGAAGTATTGGGGTTCCATCGCGAGAGGGGGCGAGATGTTGAGGATGTGGGGATTGCGACCACGAGAGGCAGAGACACGCAGATGTGGAAGACACAACTTCGTGCTGAACACACATAAATCATTCACAAAATGAGGATATCACAACCACTTGTACAGACGCACTTTTCAAAAGAAATGAACAGATTTTATAATTAACTCTGAAATCTCTAAGCGATCAAAGAACCGCCACTCACAACAGGTATGTGCCCCTCGTGTTGATGCTGTGCATGAGGTCGTATCTCTTCATATTCGTATCCTGTGTATCTTTGAAGGATTCGTTGATTGGTAGATTAGATTACTGAGCCAACTCACTGGTGAGAGCGATGGCCGAGGCGTTGTTGATGAGGATATCAATGCCTCCGAATCTACAGACAAAGCCCTTCGTATCACCCCATGCCCCCTTCGGGTGGATGCACTCACTTGGCGATGGTCTCATCGATGCACTTCTGGATGGAAGCCTCATCCCTCACATCGACGACGCACGCCAGTGCCTTTCCTCCCGCCTACAGAGATCAAAGATCATCTCCCATCCCTCTCTCTCTCACCTTCTCCATCTCCTCTGCTGCAGTGTAGATGGTTCCGGGCAGTTTGGGATGGGGAGTGGCAGTCTTGGCTGCGACAACAATATTCGCCCCATCCTGTAAAATCCCTGTTAGGATTACAGTGTCCAATCAATAATCAACATAGTACAAACCTTTGCCAATCTCAATCCAATCGACTTGCCGATTCCTCTCGAGGCACCAGTGATAATCACGGTCTTACCGCGGAAACTACTACAATTAATCAATAAAGGGAAATAAGCATAATGCGTAATAACGGAAGGCATGCACTTACGTGTTGGAAGGCATGGTGGAAACTTGGTAAATGTGGGACTGACACAACAAGAGAAGAAAGATACGGAGAGTGAATGGGTACTGCGGAGTGTAGTTTGTAACCACAATGAGTGTATAGATTGGAACAGAGAGAATAAAGAAAGAGGGGGGGAGACGAAGAAGGAGAGGGAGAGGCACGGGTTAACACACTAATGGTACACTACAGATACACAGATAAGAGGGTAAATCATTTGAATACTTCTTTTTGGACAGGAGTAGTCTATCGTAGCAACGAATACATCAATGTCCATTGGCAAAAATACTATAGCTATATTTCAATAGTTCAACGGATTAAAAGGCCGAAAATATTCACAATCCGCAAACAACGGATGAATTCATGAAAGAAGAACACTTGTAATATTAACACGTTTATTCGAAAGGTACAACTCGTTAGTGGGTGAATCAATATATACAGTGATCTACCGTATTCCTTCTACCGTACTCTACACATCATTGAATTCAGCCTTCTCCTTGGTCATGGCTGCCATGGCACTCTTCATGAGATCCTCAGTGTTCAACTGGGACATATTCCATGCCTGGATGTAGTCAAGAGACTCCTTGACCGAGTGATCTCTCCCGTAGTTCAGATTGACCTTCGTCCCCTGTAATCCCCCCCCCCATCCATCATATCTCCCTCTCCTTCCATTACCTGCACTGCGATGGGACTCTTCGATGCAATAGTCGCTGCCATCTCGAGTGCTGCTGCTACAGTAGTCGCCTGATCGGGGTAGATCTTCGAGATGAGACCTGTGATGCATTAATTAATCATTATTAGATTCGGTAATTACCGTATGCGAGTGCCTCGTCTGCATGGAAGTTCCTTGCAGTGAGGGCGAGTTCCCTCGTGATCGAATCGTTCCCCACCACCTTCTGGATTCTAGCGAGTGTTCCTACATCTGCAGCCAGACCCACGTCCACTTCCTGCAGTAGTCGATGGGTGAGAGAGAAGGAGGGAGTCTACAGTATACCTTGATGGAGAATACTGCATCCTTAGCAGCCAGTCTGATGTCGCATGCAGTGATCAGATCGATGCCCGCCCCGATGCAGTGAGAGTGCACTGCTGCTATCACTGGCTTGAAGCACCGCTAGAAGAATGCGATTAGATAGGACCATTGCAAACGACCAGATTTCGAGTATTACGCTACGGCAGAAGTACCGAGTTGCTATAGATACGCAGATGGGCGCCCCCTATTTCGGTTCTCACTGTTATGGAAAAAAATCATACAATGTTATGGACAATATTCCAACTCGTTGATTCCCACATAAAAAATCTCCACAGAAGAAACATGAAAATCTGCCCCCTAAAAGCTAATTTGTTGATTAAATAATTATCATAAAATCTACAAATTGTATTAAACAAGTACTAATCAGTGTAAGAAATAAGATGGTATGAAGATCATATTCTTCTTCTCATTTACTAAATCTTATTTTTTGAATGTCGTCTTTTAAAACATGTTATCTATTTGTAAATTAACGCAATTAACATATTAGATAGGCAGGAGTCGCATAATATTATCGGAATTCAAAACATAAACGGAGGAATTCCAATAATTCTTCCCTAGTTCTCTGATGCGACTTGGTCGTCTCACCCTTCTATTCACCCTTCTTTTATCAACCACTGCCTATTTCAGAGGGGTAAAATGCATATCAATATGAATATCATACCATAACTCTACTGGTAAAGCAAACCTCCAATTATTCGAGCACTAAGTCCTAAACTGCAAAGAAGTATGTTCCATTGAGGTAACCGTCAAAGGAAGGCTGACATGTGGCGCTCTCTCGACTTCCAATCAAACGATAACCATTCAAGATGTCAGACTCATGGAATACGATGCAGGTACTCTGTCTTCAGGCCGATTGATTACCAACTAATTCACAACAGTCGGATCAAACGATCTCATCAACGTGAGTACTAGTGATGGAGATGGGAGATTTGAAGTTAGCGGCGGCCAAAATGAGGTAAAATATAATCCCTCCCATTTTCTCCTCTCATGCTTGAGCACTCGAAACATTTGGCACTTCTTCAGTATGTCCAGAATACCAGAATGAGAGGGGTAAGAATGAGGAGGATGTATGATAGGATAGGGTATGACGGTATAGCTGGTGAGTACCATACGCAACGGTTAGTTAGTAATTTTAGTAAATAGTATTTTACCAACACCTATCCTATCCTATCATACCTCCTCCTCGTTCCTGCCCCTCTCATTCTGGTACGACATACTTAAGAAGTGCCAAACATTACTCGTCAACATAGAAAAACTGCTCAGAAGCTGATTTCAGTTATGGGGACATGAATTTTTCCTCGAAATTCGCTTGCCGTGTTGGAGAACGGGACTGGGATCATTCACTGCATGTGAAAGGCCGAAATTCACGTAGCATCAACTGGTCGACTGCAATCAACTTCTGCTCTCTTTCAGATGCGAAAAGAAAATTTGCGAGCATATCGTAAGAGTTCCTATTCCCGAGAAAAATTACTACGCTGACGGAGAATTGAAGGTACAAGCTGGCCTGATGGAAAATCAATTTCTCCACGTTTAGAAAATTCTGGATATTGGAAATATCCAACTTGTGAAGACAAAAAAATCTGATTTTAAGGATGTGAGTGTATATTGTCCCGACATGAAATGAAGAATTTCAAGGTTCGTCAAACTTCTGTAAAACAAGTAATTTTTTGTTTGAGAAAATACTTCGATTCGTTGATTTTAGCGTCGGAAATATGAAGTAGAAAAAAATAAACAACTTATTTCCCAAACCCTAATTTCTTAATAAAAGGGTTAAAAACTGCATACAAATTCTATTAACCGCACTGTTAAATTAACCAAATACTGTTCAAGTAGAGGAATGCATAAGAGTCCGGTTGCGCAAACACAATCTGTAGTGAACAATTTCATAAATGATTCTGTTTTCCTCGAATAAAACACGTTATCTATTTGTAAAATAATTAGCATATTAAAAAGCCAGCAGTTACATTAAATTTTCGGAATTCAAAACAGAAACGGGTACTTCCAATAATTCTTCCCTATTTCTCTGATGCGACTTGGTCGTCTCACCCTCTTATTCACTCTTCTTTTATCCACCACTGCCTATTTGAGATGGGTAAGATGCTTATCAATATCATACCATAACGCAACTGGTAAAGCAAACCTCGATCACTAAGCCCTAAAATGCAATGAAGTATATTCCGTTGAGGTAAACGTCAAAGGAAGGCTGACGTGTGGTGGTCTCTATACTTCCAATCTAACCATAACCAATCAACATGTCAGACTCATGGAACACGGTGCAGGTACTATGTTTGTAGGCCGATTTATGAGCAACTAACTCACAGTCGGGTCAAACGATCACATCAACTCGAGTACTAGTGATGGAGATGGGGTATTTGAACTTAGCGGCTACCATGATGAGGTGAGAGTTCCTCGCTCCCATTTTCTTCTCGCATTCTCAAACTCGCAGCACTTATCATGAACAGAAAATGCTTATCATAATTGATTTCAGTATTGGGGACATGAATTTTTCCTCGAAATTCGCTTGCCGTGTTGGAGAACGGGACGGGGATCATTCACTGCGTGTCAAAGGCCGTCAATGACGTAGCATCGACTAATGGACTGCAATGAGCTACTGCTCTGATTTAGGTGCGATAAAAAGAATTGCGAGCATATCGTAGCAGTTCCTATTCCCGAGAAATATTACTACAACGAAGGAGAGTTGAAGGTACAATATGGCATTATTGCTAATCAATTTCTCAATGTTTAGAAACTTCTGGTTATTGGAAACATCGAACTTATAAAGACAAATAGAGATGATTTAAAACATTTGAGTGTATATTGTCCTGACACGAAATGAAGAATTTTAAGGTACGTTAAATTTCTGTAAAACAAGTAATTTTTTTGTTTCAGAAAATACTAGTCGTTGATCTTAGCGTCGGAAATATGAAGTAGTAAAAAAATTTCGTCACCTATTTCCCAAACACTAATTTCTTAATAAAAAGATCAAATAACAGACTAGTCGTTAAAAATTGCATCGATATATTATCTGCAATGTTAAATTATTACAAGCACTATCCAAGTTGAGGAATACATACGAGTCCGATTGAAATAGAATTTACGTTGGCGCGTTGCTGTGCTAACGAAATACTGATCCTCACATTGTTTATTAACTAAGGGTAACTCTAACTGGACATCGGCACATCGAAAGCCTCTATCCATTTCTCCTCTCACTCATGCATCGTTGTCCCTCGCTTCATCCTTATTTTCTCTACCACTTTCACAGATGAAAAATCCATGGTCAAACCTACCATAGGATTAATCCTATGGTGGATCCTAAGGTATGGGGTTCGAATCCCAATCTCTACAGTCACCTTTGCCAAGCTTCGGGGGAAGTACCCAACAGTAGGCAAAAATTGTACGAGCTTGGCAAAAGTCACTGTAGAGGCCGGGACTCGAACCCACCCTACCATAGGTATGTAAATTACAGCGCCTTAGACCACTAGGCCACAGTTTCCACGATAGGATGACCATGCTTTTAATCTCTGACCACTTTTTCAGATGGGTAAGATGCCTCCTCATCAATCCAGAGATTTTTCCTCGATTTTTGATCGTTCAATGCATGTGAAGGGCCAGCAACGATGTGAAATATTTTCGCAGGACTTTTTGACAATGTGTGAACATTCTGTCAAAGTCCTACAGAAGGGTTTTTGGTTATCATCCGACCTAGTGCCATTCCAGCATATCTTAAGATTTCCTATTCCCGACTAATATTATTGGGCGGAGAGCTAGTCGAGGGTACATCTCAGCCTACGGCGACATCTAATTTCAAATTCTTAGAAAACTGTTGTATTTTTGAAATGTCGAGATGATAAAGTTGTCGAGATTATGGGTGCATATCGCCATGATATGACCCGGTGATTTTCACTATTCCTCGATAATGATAACTCACATTTTTAAAAGGTGAATAAACAATGAACAAGTGACAAGTGACCGATCTGGTACCTTTTCCCATGGTGATAATAGTCAACTACTCACCTCAAGAGCAGTGTATCCGTCCTGTGCAGTTGCGATGAATTCCCTCATGAATCGTCCCTTCCTGGCTGCATCCATCTGGTCGTTTTCAAATACCTCCATTAGTTGCTGAAAAAAATTGAATTAGAAAAGAACTTTAAAGTATTGCAAACCCCGAATCCTTCCTGTAGGTCGATCCCAGCACAGAAAGACTTGCCCTCTCCGGAAACGACGATGACTCGGCACTTGGGATTCACGGAGAGTTCATCGACGATCTTGCGCGATTCCCTGTAAGGAGACTGTTGAAATTCTATCGCCACGATCGTGAACGAGGAGGCAGGAGGGAGTGAAATAATCACTTCCACATGTCCAGAGTGAACGTATTTCTCTTCTTCGGCTTGTTCAGCTTCACATGGTATACGTACGGGCTGGCTTCAGATACCTGAACGAGTATCATGTAATACATTACATGGTGGTTTGCAGTACCTCAATGTCTGCTAGTCGTTGTCTGGAAGTGGACAGAAGCCTTGCGAAGTGTCCGAACCGAGAGGATTGCATGACAGGCGGGGCTGGAATTGTACATACAGCGAAAAGAAGGGAATCTGAGCAGGCGCAAGGAATCAGTGGGAACAACAAAAGGGGTTCAAAGTATCCCGATGCGACCAAGGTACCTTGGCCAAGGTCGGCAGGCTACAAACTACAAAAGCAGGTCCTCTTTCTATCGCTAACTAGCCATTTTGACTGAGCTTTCCCCTTTTTTAAAATATTTTTATTCTGTTGGTTTTATTTGAATTAAGTTCGTACCCGTCATACCAATCTATGTAGTAACTATCCATATAAATAACTGAATGCTAGCACAAGCATTAATGCTTATACAAATTTGAAATCAATGTATCTTTCAATATCGTTCGGAAATGCGCTTCTAGCGTTCTCATCCTTTTCTCAGCACAGCACAATAAGAGACCTAATGGTGCTCACTTTCCTCCATACTACACTACGCTGTGACCACGATCCCCTCTATCAATCTTGACTCCCTCTCTGTTCTCGTTGTTGCCCCCTTCGCTCTTTCTACTCGTTGACCATTCTCGTTGTTCCTTCACTTCTATCGCTAATCTTAGACATGGCTTGCTCAAATCCTGCCAAGTTTTTTCCTGCCAATACTACGATAGCCCTTCGAGATGGAGCCATGAAGAACAAGGTTCGTGCTTACTGCCAAATCTCGATGGTGACAGGTCAATTCTCTTTCTAGGTTGCCCTCATCACTGGGGGTGGAACGGGGATCGGGAAGGCCATCGCAACCACCTTCGCCGCTCTCGGTGCCAAGGTCGCCATTGCTGCCAGGTACGGTAGTTCGATCAGGGATTGAGAGAGGTATTGATTGCAGACGTACGGAAGTGCTGGAGAAGACTGCGGCGGATATTAGGAAGTCAACGGGAGGAGTTTGCGAGCCATTCAAGATGGATGTAAAGGACCCGACTCTAGTGGCTGCCGCCATTGACGAGATAGAGAAGAAGTAAGAGGGTACATCTCCAAATTTGTTACGGTAGATATCCTATAGGTTCGGGCAGACTCCGAACGTCCTCGTGAACAACGCTGCAGGCAACTTCATCATGGCCACTGAACGACTGAGTGACAACGCCGTCGGTACCGTAGTCGATATCGGTGAGTGTACGGTAGATGGATTACGGTAGGATGGGAATGGTTGCAGTCCTGAAGGGAACAATGCGAGTGACGAAGGAAGTGGGCCAACGGTGCATCAAGAATGGAACGGGTTGTTCCGTCCTCTCCATCACTACTCCATATGCACGGTACTCCCCTTCGATCTGCAGATTGATCTTTGATCTTTCTAGAGCGGGTGCTCCCTTCGTCGTTCCCTCTGCCATCTCCAAGTCTGGAGTAGAGACGATGACGAAGTCTCTGGCCACAGAATGGGCCAAGTACGGACTTCGACTCAATGCCATCGCTCCCGGACCTTTCCCCACTGAGGTATCATCCACAATCCTACCATAACCATTCCTGATTCAGGGAGCATTCGGACGTCTCTCGACGATGACCTTTGAAGAAGCAGTTGAAGCAGCTGCGACTACCGTACCCCTGGGAAGGTCACAATTTTACAGTACTTTTAGCTATTGATTACGTTGCAGATGCGGCGCCCTTGAGGAATTAGGCAATCTGAGTGCCTTCATCTGCAGTGACTACGGTAACTTCATCAATGGAGCTGTAAGTTGTGCTTCCCTTGATCTCCCTTTGATTATCGATTGACAGATCATTGATATCGACGGAGCTCAGCAGCATCACAATCACGGATCTTCGTTCTCTCCCGCTCTTCACGAGGTATCCATCGATCGATAATAGTCTCACTTACCGTATCCCTCCAGATGTCGTCTGAAGACTGGGCAGAGATCGAAGAGAAGATCAGAGGAAGAACGTCTAAGTCGAAGAGCAAGATCTAGAGAGACTCTCCCTTCCCCCATTGTAGACACTGTGAATACGATTGAATCTTTATTCTTATTAGTAAATATATTAATTTGACACAGCAATCGGAATGACACGCGAAGTAAAATGGCTTCAGAAGCTCAATAAGTTAGCTACCGTATATTGGGAGACTACCGTAATCTAGATGTATGTTCAACGTCTTCTCAGTCTTGCGGCTCTCAGCCTCAATCCCAGTCTTCTTAACATTCTCATAGGCACTTTCTCTCCTCCAGCTACACTTCGAAGAACTCGCACGAAATCATCAGGGAACTGGAATATCGATTGATTAGATCGAAGAATATTGTCGTCTCACCAAATTGACCGATTCATCGGCTAGGAATTCATCCTCGGCCATTTCTTCATCGGGTACTTCAGATGCCTGCAATGAAGGTTCTTCTCACCCCGCCGCCACCCCCTCCCCCTCTCCCCTCCTCTCTCCCTGCCGCACAGCTTCTAGGATGCTCTCAGCCATCCCGTCTCCCTTCTTCCTTCTGGCTGCTGCATTGTCCTTCCCGATGGTGAACCACTTACGAAGGTCAATCTGGAAATAGTCCTGATCATTGATCTCTCTTCTCAATCACTTACGTCATCTACGGACTTCGGATCGGCGTTGTTCTGTGGTGATGCAGCGGGATTCCTGATTACCGTAGTCAATGATTGATACTATCAGAAGTTCTCACTTCTGCTCCGTCACTGAATCCTCGTACTCCACATCCTCAGAGTAATCATCATCTGCTGTCTTCGCCACTGCCTCCTCAAATCTGCAATCAATTCAACTCATTTCGTCCTCTGTTGAAGAGAGTGACACCAGAAGAGATGGACAGAAGCATCATCAGTTTTGTTCATTTGCCTTTGTGAATAATAGCTGATGCATCCACTCCGTTCTCTACTAACTTATCATCATGAGGTATATCTCCGTCCAGACTCTTCCCTCCGAATGTCTTGGCCAGATCGATTGACTCGAGGTACTTGATGAGATCTTCCCTCGACATTTCTTCCTCCCTCGTACTCAGACTGTTCTCGAGAGTTCGCGCCCTGAAGACACCACCTTCGAGAAGGCAGAAAGATGAATTGACCCCAAAAAAGAAAGAAGGAAAGGACACTATGCAAGGCGTTTAGAGCAATGGAAGAGGGGGGAGGGGGTTAGCTGGGGAGGTCAAGGAATGGGATACCCGAGAATCGTTCGAATGATCCCTGACTCTTGCTGTCTGCTGCAAATCAGAGGAATGGGTAATACGAGAGGGGGGAGGAAGGGGGGAGGGGGATCTCACGGGAAGTGTTTCTTCTCTTCGTCCTTGTGCTCTACTATCGTCGACTTGGGAGGAGTACGAGGAGTGGCGAAGACTGAGATCTGAAAGAGGAGTATCGGAACTTACAAAGTACGTCTCTTCCGTAAGTTTTCCTACTTTAAATATCCCCTTCTAATGGATTAGTGTACCTGGCTCGGCTCAATTCCTCCATCATGGATGAATACTCTCCTGGTTGTGGTTGAGATGGGAAGAGGAGTGGTCGAACGGACTGGAGTGGTTGTCCTCCAAGGGATGACCACCTCCTTCATAACAGGCATCGGAGGGGGAACGGGAGAGATCCTGAAGGAGAGATCATTGATCTTTCCCTTCTCATCGATTGAGTCCTCACTTTGGTCTGATGGAGATGGTTGCACTCTCTTCATTCTCCTCATAATCAGATGCCTCGATGGGGAAGGGAGTAGTCTGGAAGGGTCATTCCTCTCCCTTCTCCTTCTCTTCTCTCACCGTCGTCCTCACTCTCTTCTTCTTCCTACCCTCTTCTCCAATTGTCGTCGTTCTCCTCTTCAGCTGCAATCACTTCCTTCCCCTTCAATAAATCGGTGGTCACTCACGGATACCGTAGTCGTGATTGATGCGGTCGTCGTGGTGGAGGCCTCAGGAGTGTAGTCAGGGGTAGGTTCTTCATAACTCTGTAATGGTCATCAGAGTGTGTCTCTCTCGTCTCTCACCTCTTCATCCAGATGCAAATCCTCTCCCGAAGTTGTTCGTGCCAGCTTCGACTTCTCATTCACGACGAGAACCTTGAATGGACTTCAGAATGACGTCATTCCTCTTCCCCCCTCACTCGTCCATCAGGGAGGATGAAGTAACTCTTCTTATTCGTCGCGAATAGACTGAACTTGCCCTCCTTGGCCAATGGATGCTTCATGTTCACTGCTTGTAGTTGAGAGACCAACTCGTAGTCGTCCTGCAAGGGAGGGGAAGAGGTCAGCTGGGAAGAAGATGCAAGGCCAACCTTGGGAATTTGGGTCTTATCTTCAGTGCATGAAGTGGGCTGAGACGCCTTTGCACGAGAGACGCCTGAGAGAACCAGGGATGATCGAGGGAGGGGTGAATTACTCACCGTTCTTCTTCTTTTTGAAGTCCATGATTGCCTCGATGGCTCGTTTTCTCGTTCCGATCGAGTTGTCTCCCACTGGAAGACTCATTCCATCACATCTCTTCCTTCCTCTCCTCACCTCCCACATCAGCGAGTATTTGGTCGAGTTCCTGCCCTATCGATGCTTCATTTACTGCGTCTGAGACCACGAGGTCCTCAACCTCAAATGATTCCCTTCGCCTCTCCTTTCTTCATCGCCATGCCCTTCATCCGAAGTGTTCAAACTAACCGCCAGCCTCTCTCCCTTCTTACTCGAAGGCAGTGCGAATGAGAACAGGTCACTCTGCAATCGATGCCCTTCTCCCTACAGTACTCCTCCTCTATCGTACCTTCTGAGTGGTAGTGGGTGGGATGATGGTGGTGGTAGTCACTCTCTTCGACAGGAATTGGAAAGGGTCGTTGTCCTTTCGATTCTTCTCTCCTTCTTCGATGGCATCTCTTAGTTCCCTATCCTCTTCATCAACGATCTCTTCTTCCATCGGAGGGAGGGAGACACTCTCCTCCTCTCCCAATCTATCTGTCAACTGATCACTCAGTCTCTCCAACTCTGCCAGCAGTGCTTCTCTTGGCAGCACTGCTAACTCATCAATCGACATTGTGGGCGAGATTGTGGGCGGAGTCACAGGAATCGGAGTGAGCGGAGTCAGGGTGGGCGGAGATTGAGGAGGAGCTCGAGTGACCACTTGAGAGGATGCATCGCGTGCGTAGAAGAATCGATTATCACCGTTGGGGAGGGAGAAGGGAGAATCCTGGAAGGAATGATAGAGAATGGAAGGAGAACACTGCATGGATAACATGGCAAACAAGGCCAGCATCATGGCATCAGGAGGGAGGACGGTGCACAGTACCTTCTTGGGAAGTACTCTGGGTGGTCTTCCTGTTCTTCTCGTCGTTGTATCTGGAGTCTCAGTTGTTGTCACTGGTTCTTGTATCTGCAAATAACTCTGCAGTTTATAACTCCAATACATTTGCCCGCCAATCTACTTGGAACACAGTGGCTGTTTTTTCAAAGTTTGTCGTTTGTCTCGGAATGCCCTACTATTCTCCCCTTTTACTCACATGTCTGTTCCTCCTGAGTGGTCTCGCTCTGAGTGTAGTCGTCTCTTCCTCTGAATTCATACTGGGCAGAGATGCGAGGGAGGCGGAGTCTGGTGAGGCTTCCTGAGGGGATTCCATCAGTACTAGTCAATCTCCTCCTTTACCTTGGGATGGAAGTTGGGGATGATAGTGGCAGGTCGACGAGAACGAGAAGGAGATCTCAAGGAGGAACACAATTACACATTATTCAACTACAACTTCAACCTTTCCATGTCTGAATCTAATCGATTATTATCGTATCTTCTACATATGTTAGTGATTTAAGAGTATCAAGAGTATTCATCTCTCGCCTGGTGGTAGGTGTCTCCGTGGTGGTTCTTCTCCTCTTGGTCCTCTTCTTCCCTTCTCCCTCCTCTCCTTCCTCCTCTCTTCTCTTCCTGTGTCTCCTCCTCTTCAAGGGGGCAGCAGTGGGAGAGACGGGCGCCAGTTCAGCTGCTCGTAGACTGAATCAGGCAATCATCGTCTCTCCCGAAGTATTCATCTCTCATGGAAAGACAGGAATTGATCAATCGTACCGTGCATGGTACAACTCCTCCAACTCGTTATCGGAAGCAGGGAGGAAGAAGGAATCGGCTATCTGCGCATCGTACTCGTAGTCTTCAGGATCCTGAGAAAGATCAGGGATCAAAGATCAAAGCACAATATTTCATACAACTCCTCGGAATTCCTTGGTTCTTGTCCTCCCGTGAGAGAAGAGTTTGGGTCGTTCTCCCTTGTTCAGCTGAGATGTGGATGGAGATGCTTCTCTTCTCTTCTCTGTCACTCACTCTCAGTTCTCCCTCTGGGTGTTTCTTCATCTGCTCATGATCGACTTGCACTGAATCCTCGAGTGATTTCAGCTCCTCGATTGTCGTCTGAGACTGCGATGAATTCCTTCCCTCGAAGGAATGGACAGAGAGTACCTTCTTATAACTGGACGTGGCCTTCTCTTCTTCTTCCTCTTCACTCTCCTCTTCCTCCATCAAATCCTCCTGCATCATTCCTTCCTTCCTTCCTCTTCCTTTCTCTCTCACCTCTTTGATCTCCTTCGTCGATTTCCTCTTCATCTTCTCGATCATTTCCAATTCACTGGCCAATTCATGCACTCCTGTGTGTCTCTCCTCCTTCTCTCCCTCCTCTTCTCTTCTTCTCTGCATGGTCATAAGTGGAAAGGGGAGATCAAAGATCATTCTCACTTCGTGTCTTTTGAGTGCCTTCTCGATCTCGTCCAGTTCCTTGTTCACTTCACTCAGATCAGCTCCCCTCTTCCTTCTCGTGTGAGACTCCATTGAATACTGCTAGAACCCAAAGACAATGATGCTCCATATCATACATCACTTTTGCAATAATATGTTTAAATAATTGTATGTCCACTATATCGTTGAGGTATCAGCTGACCTTTCTGAGTGAAGGTGACTTGGGCAGTTGGAGTTGGATGGTCTCTTCCTTCTTCTCTTCTCCATTTACTCTTCTCACCACTACATTCTCCTCCTTCTTCTCGAATACTCTCTCGTGCTTCCTCTTCCCTTCCCTCATCGAAGGGGACATCACAGAGTGAAGGAGGGAGAAACGAGACTCTCCCTGATGAGGATCACTACCATCTTTCTAGATGTCAAATTCATTTAAGAACAATCGACAAATGGAAAGTGTTGCTGACCTTCTCGATCTTAATTTCCTTCTGCTCCTTCTTGAATAAGAATGCATGTTTACTCTTCTCCGTCTCTCTCTTCTTCCTTCCATACACTGGTCTATAGTAAACGACTGGTTCGTATCTCAGGATGGGTTGTTGCTGCAGGGGAAGGAGGGGCTGGAAGAGGGACTGGAAGGGAGCAGGTTGGGCAGAGGGAGGAGGAGGGTAGTACTGAGGCTGCCTGCAATGTCAATAAATTTCCATCATACGGATGCCCTGGACACTTTTCTCTGAATGTGAATGAAGTGGTTGGTTGGTAACTTACGCGAGGAGAGAGGGAACGGGATCAGGTCGATAGATGGGTGCAGCCCTTGCGACTGCTGGCTGCAGCTGCACTCTCTCCACTGCTGCAGGAGAGACCTGCACAGGGATTCTCCCCAATGAAGAAGGGGGCCGCCCTACCTGGTGCTGGAAAGTAGGAGCTACTGCAGCTCTGGGTAGGACGAATCTACGAGCTTCAGCAACAGGAGTGAGGAGGGGAGGAAGAGTAGAGGGAGGGGGAGGAGTGGAAGGAGAAGGGGTGGTGGAAGGGGGTGTGGTAGTGGATGGAGGAGAGAGGGAGGTTGTGGGAGACGATGATACAACCTGAGAATCGATTGAACTGCATGAGTGCACAAGATAGAGTGATACCTTCTTAATTCTCTTCCTCGTTCTCTTTCTGATTCTCTTCACTACTACAGTCTCTTCTCCATTCTCAATGAGATGCCGCTTCTTTGGAAGCAACTGCATTCAAATATTATTATTAATCAAACGTATGCACCTGCTTGATCATTCATATTGATCAGTGCTCTTTACCTCAGCTCTCACAACTTGTTTCCAATTCTTCTCATCATCGGGATGGAATGAGTTGTCATGGGCAGTCTTCACCTTCTTCACTCTCGTGTGATCGTTGTCGACCACTCTCAAATGGTTCTTTCCTCTTCCTTCTCTTCCCCTTCTCCTCACTTCTCTCCTTTTGTGTATCCCACGAGTCTTCTCGATGAATGCTTACGGGCAGTATTGTCCACGATGACCACTGCGGAGTTGTTGGGAGTCACCTCAATGCATTCCTCCCCTTCCCTCTCTTCCCTCTCTTCTCCTCACTTTAGTTTTCACTTCTCCTCCTTCTGAGTCAATCTGCACTGCTTCAGTACTCTTCACTTCGTCCATTGGAAGGGAACGACGAGTCGAAGGAGCAGATGATGACGTTGTCGTCGAAGGGATCGGAGACGTCGTCGTTGGGGGGACAGTCTGGGTCGTGCTCGTGGATGGACTCGATGTCGTCGACGAGGATGATGACATGGAGGGAGTAGTGGTAGGAAGGGCGATCGTGGATGGATTCGACTCTTCGAGGGCAATCAACTGGAGGGAATTAAGATGAGAGGGAGAGGAATGTTCACCGTTCACCGTCGATTTCTCGCCTTCGTTGATCTGTCGAAGAGTCTCTTCTACTTCGGATTTCATTGCTCGAAGAGCCTAGAGAGGATGAATTGGATGGAGGAATTGGTTAGATAAACGGACAGTCATGAGAAGGTGTGCTTGTTGCATCTCCTCTGCACTCATCTTCCCTTCCTTCTTCACTCCGATAGGGGGAATGAGAGGGGGAGAGCCTCCATGGAGGAAGGGAGAGGTCTCTCCCATGTCCAATTCACTTCCGATTGCTACTTGGGGAGGGGCAGTGAACTCGTTGGCGGGGAGGGCATTCTGAGATGAGAGGAATCCTCGTGCAGACATCCCTATGGGACTACCTGATCGGAGATGGGTTCTGTTCCCCAGGGATTTCCCTGTATGGATTGTCCTGCAGTGAGAACCCCCGCGATCTTAGGAAGGTACGGCAACTGAGAGAGGATTCAGATGATTCCACGGAATGAAACAGAGGGAATGATCGTGCCTGTATGAGAATGGGTTCGGATGTCTCCACGATGGCTTTGAGAATCTCCTTGTCGGGCAGAGGAATCGGAATCTGACTCATTCATTCTATTTTTTCAACTCGATGATACTCACGAGAATGGGTTTCTGAGCGGCCAATTGCATCAGTTTCTCTTTCTTCTCTGGTGTCGCTGGTGTAGGAGTGGTCGTAGCTACAACGGTATTCGATGGGGGAATTGCACTCCCGTTCTCACTTGTCTCAACTATCACGGTAGTAGACAGTGTTGCAGTCACAGCAGCAGCAGTAGTAGTGGATGCACTTGTGGTCGTCGCAGCTGTCGTGGCTTCAGCTGCAGCAACTGTAGTCGACGTAGTAGACTCTACGGGCATCATTGGATCGATCATTGGTGCAGGTCTCGGGAATTCCGATGATGTTGTCGTTAATGTTGGTGCAGTTGTTGTCGTGGAGGGGGCAGCAGTAGTAGTCTTCGTCTTGGGTTCGACGTATCTCAGTTGAGGTTCCTTCGATGGAAGAGAAGGGACGGGGATCGAATCGAAGAGGGTTAGACGAGCTTCTGTAGAGAATACTCAATTGATTACTGCATTCGAAGTGAATGTTCAATTTCGAACAAAACTGGCTTTTGACAAGTCAAAACTTCATTTAGTACTTCTTTTAATATTAGAGCATGCTTTTACACGAGTCTACCCCTCCCCCACCTACAAATATCTCTCTCTTTCTTTCTCTCTTATCTCTCCCTTGGATCGGTTCCCTCGTTGCGCAATCATTGCAAAAAGAATGAAGGATTAGGGCACGGAGAGAGAGAAAGTGAAGAGAAGAAAGGAAGGATAATGGGAAGAGATATTTGGAACTGATTATGCGGTTCCTTAGTGGAGATGAAAGGAGTTGATGGATGATAGCCATTCACCATTTCGACAAAGAGTAGAGGATGTGACAATGTGTACGACACTATGACTGTGTATGACACTGGATCAGAAAGTAGAAATGAGTGCTCACTCTTGGTTTCCTCCTGATTCTCTTGACTCTCGGGAGTATTGAGTGCAACGAGAGTCTCCAGTCCCTCCATCTCGATCTCCTCTCTGAATGGATCACTCTCTCCCCTCTCTCTCATGCTCATCACATACGGACTGGCTGCAGCTGCTGCACTCAGCAGCAGCAGAAGGAAGAGAAGCCGCATGGGCAGAGGGGGAAGGACCTGCAGGAGAGGCGATCGGGTCACTCCCTTAGGCGAGAGAAAACAAAGATCACACGACAAGAAAATCATGAATTATTTGAAGACAAGAATTCATCTGATGAAATGGAATTGTTCAGGCTGATGATAATCTGGAACACGGATGCTTCGGAATGTGAACATCATAATCTTCATCTCCACGGATACTCAAAGCATCATTGAAAGGGCAGGGATGGCTAATTTGAGTGGCATGGAATGGGGGTGTTCGAGGGAAATTTGGAGTGCCGGTTTGGCAGATTCGAGTGAGAGGAAGAGAGGAGTGAAATCGAGAGGAGGGAAGGAACTGTGGGAGGAAGGAAAGGGTCGTGCCATTGGGAAGAACTGAGAACTTGATTTGACCCGAGGAGATCGAGGGATTGGCTCCCTCCCTACCAATAATCCACTCTTTCCATCTGTCAACTGATCCACTGTCGAGTGACTAGACACGAGGAGAATTGTATATTATCATTTATTATTATCACAACTAGATGTAAGGTTAACGGTAACCAGTGAAAGAATGAAAATCAAGCGGTGAAACTAGGGACTAGACAAAAATGGAACTACTCAATCAATGGCAACTCTGATCCATATTTTACAATAAATAGAGTAGATTTGACTAAAAGTGAATTAGAGTTAGATAGAAAGGGCAGAAATCGAGGTCATAATCAAGTGATGGGGGGATACTGTAGAGTAAAGCTCATAACAATGAACAGAGAGAGCCTAGAAGAGGAAGAGCATCAACGAATTGTTGGTGGAGCATATCGGAATGGATATCATAAAGATTTCCGGTAGAATCATCCACCCTCAGAGAGATAATACACTAATCCCGTTACTCACGTTTGTATGAGAAATTGACTATGGTTATGGATGAGCTCACAATTTCGCTAATATCGCTTTGAGCACATCAATGAAACAAGAAGGTCAATCGATACACATTGACTACGGAACTTCCTGATAAGGAAGGGTACGGTATTAGGCCCAAGCTGCCTTGATCGAGTTCCTCTTCACTATCCTCTTGCAGGCATACGAACCAACGAAGAGAGCAACTAGCACGAGACTGAATGCAACCAATGACCACTTCGCTCCGCCATAAACCTCTTCCATTCTACTATCTATCATTACCTATATATAAAGCGCAGTGTCTGTGTTTCCGTCTGACCGGATTGCGAAACGATTGCGAAATGAGGAGGGAGAGAGATCGCGCGTCAACAAGTTTCGAAACGAGTGATTGCGAAAACTACTCCGCTAGGACGGGGCCTCCGCCGAAGGCGGGGGGCAGCCGGACTAGTTGATCATATCAAGTAGTTTCAATCGAAGCCAATGAGAATAACACAATCTAGAGCGAAAACCACCGTCGATTGACCTAATGTAAAATAAGAACACCTCTCACTTGGAATATTTCTACTGTTTCATTTCCCCCTTCCACTCACGTGATCAACCCCGTGTCGTAGTCATCCTTGAGGATGTCGAATGTTCCCGAGGGAGTGAGACGAGTGTAGAACATATCCAGTCCGTACGCCAGCATCAGAGACGTCGACTCAAGACCTGACGGGCTGCAATCAAGACATCAACACTCACTACAGAACCATCTACGAGCATATCCGACGAGACGGCACTTTTGCCCCCTCCCACTAATTCGAATGAAGTATAACTGACAATGCCTTGATGGCCTTGACGCTGTAGACACTCTGGTTGTAGTTCACCATGTCCTCAGTGGCTGCAAAGAGTTCGCACTTCTCTTCTATACGCAAAGGATGACTCACCGATGGGAATCTCGGGCATGTAGGGGACCATTCCCTCCTCCCTCATCTCCTGAGTGAAATCGACGGGACGAGTGGCATCGATGAAACGACGAGTCACCTGGGAGGTACACCATACAATCAATTAGTCTAATTCTAAATAACATCAAAACATGTGGTGTCGTATATTTATTAGTAAATAGTATAATAGATGTGATACCTCGAATAGTCCTCCGAAGGGCAGTGCCATCACGAGTGATCGTGTGGTAGCTCCCTGTTCTGCAATGGGAGCCTCTCTCTTCTCCATTCCCTTCGCTCCCCTCTCCTCACCAGTCTCAGACACACCCATCGCTTCGATTCCCTCTCTCCCCTCTCCTCACCAATCTCAGACACTCCCATCGCTTCGATTCCCTCTCTCCCCTCTCCTCACCAGTCTCAGACACTCCCATCGCTTCGATTCCCTCTCTCCCCTCTCCTCACCAGTCTCAGACACTCCCATCGCTTCGATTCCCTCTCTCCCCTCTCCTCACCAGTCTCAGACACTCCCATCGCTTCGATTCCCTCTCTCCCCTCTCCTCACCAGTCTCAGACACTCCCATCGCTTCGATTCCCTCTCTCCCCTCTCCTCACCAGTCTCAGACACTCCCATCGCTTCGATTCCCTCTCTCCCCTCTCCTCACCAGTCTCAGACACTCCCATCGCTTCGATTCCCTCTCTCCCCTCTCCTCACCAGTCTTAGACACTCCCATCGCTTCGATTCCCTCTCTCCCCTCTCCTCACCAGTCTCAGACACTCCCATCGCTTCGATTCCCTCTCTCCCCTCTCCTCACCAGTCTCAGACACTCCCATCGCTTCGATTCCCTCTCTCCCCTCTCCTCACCAGTCTCAGACACTCCCATCGCTTCGATTCCCTCTCTCCCCTCTCCTCACCAGTCTTAGACACTCCCATCGCTTCGATTCCCTCTCTCCCCTCTCCTCACCAATCTCAGACACTCCCATCGCTTCGATTCCCTCTCTCCCCTCTCCTCACCAATCTCAGACACTCCCATCGCTTCGATTCCCTCTCTCCCCTCTCCTCACCAGTCTTAGACACTCCCATCGCTTCGATTCCCTCTCTCCCCTCTCCTCACCAGTCTTAGACACTCCCATCGCTTCGATTCCCTCTCTCCCCTCTCCTCACTAGTCTCAGACACTCCCATCGCTTCGATTCCCTCTCTCCCCTCTCCTCACCAATCTCAGACACTCCCATCGCTTCGATTCCCTCTCTCCCCTCTCCTCACCAGTCTCAGACACTCCCATCGCTTCGATTCCCTCTCTCCCCTCTCCTCACCAGTCTTAGACACTCCCATCGCTTCGATTCCCTCTCTCCCCTCTCCTCACCAATCTCAGACACTCCCATCGCTTCGATTCCCTCTCTCCCCTCTCCTCACCAATCTCAGACACTCCCATCGCTTCGATTCCCTCTCTCCCCTCTCCTCACTAGTCTCAGACACTCCCATCGCTTCGATTCCCTCTCTCCCCTCTCCTCACCAGTCTCAGACACTCCCATCGCTTCGATTCCCTCTCTCCCCTCTCCTCACCAATCTCAGACACTCCCATCGCTTCGATTCCCTCTCTCCCCTCTCCTCACTAGTCTCAGACACTCCCATCGCTTCGATTCCCTCTCTCCCCTCTCCTCACCAGTCTTAGACACTCCCATCGCTTCGATTCCCTCTCTCCCCTCTCCTCACCAGTCTCAGACACTCCCATCGCTTCGATTCCCTGCGAGAAGATGTAGGAGGCGACGATGGCAGTGGGTTGATGGAGAGTCGGAATCAGAGAATCGAAGCTGACAATTAACAGCCAATTAATTACTCAATTCACTAATCAAATGAGCAGTAGTTTTATAAAGAATGCGTATCAATAATGTGAATATTCTCTCACACATTGCTCTCAGGCAGTTCATCTCCCTCGTACAACTCCAGAATGCCCAGTTCAGTACGACGGGACTTCTCCGACCAGTACGAGTACTCAATTATCACGCCATTAGAATACATTTAAAAAATGAATCAACGTAATATGTTCCACATCGACTCAATGACGGACAACGGAATGGATAGTAAAGTAAGAATGCGAAGTGACTCACGGCGACCCAGTGTTCGCAGTGGACGAGATGAACGGGGCCAGTGACCTTCGTGACTCGACCAGAATGAACCGTCTGCAGAGGGAATACTCTCCCCCTTCCCCCTCCATTCACTCACTTGTCCCGAGACGGAGTCGATGAGATGGATCGAGAGAGTCTGACGGACCTGCACCCCATTCTGTTACCTTGAGAGGATGGGGCATTCTCACCTCGTCGAGAGACGCCACTGCCACCAAATTGGGGTTGATGTACTTGTAGTGGACGTTCCTGTCGAGGAGGACACGACCACGGGAGTGCACTCGCTCTGAGGAGAACCAGCTAGCCACAGAGGGAGAGCATTCAGCAATTTCAGAGGTTAATAAAGGGGTGTGAGCATACGATTGGCTGGTTTTCCCTGCACGATGACAGCTCTCTCGTCCTTCTCGAATGCGAGATCGCCCGTCCATCTCTTGGAGAGAGATCCCACTCCATTCACGATCGACAGCTCCATACCCTCCAGTGTACCTCACAAGCATTCATTGAGCATACCGTAGTCGAACGATGCTACAGTAACCCTCACCAGTCTCCGGATCAATATCCATCACATGGAGAGACGGAATCGCCTTCGTGTTAGCAGGCAGTTCTGGTTCGAAGACAACCTGCGAATAAAGACGTAACAATTGTAATGGAAGTGCAGGGTTCACTAGTCAGAAACCTCGTAATTAAACTCGATAAATGGGTATGGTATTGAACAACCAATATTCCCTGCTGATTCGTTTTTTTCCAGCAAGCACAGACCCATCTCAAGGAATCTTACCTTTCCGCTCTTGAGAATGATGACCAGGGGATGGAGATGGTCGGCCATCTCCTTGGGAAGGACATCCACTCTCTTCACTGGGGGAGTACGACGGGTTGACAGGATCTAACCAGTAAGATTAGACATTTCTAATATACTAGAAGTTACCTTTCCATTCATAGGATCGAACGAGACCAGAACTGCTTCCAGAGACTTCTGCAAATGTATTCTTACTCTGCTTCATCAGCAGAGAAGATGCTTCCCTCTCGAAGTGCTCACCTTGTCCTTGTAGACAGCAGTGGCGATGGGAGTGAGTCCCGGATGGACTGCCGTCCTCTGCATGAACACTGGCACCTGCACAAAATCCATCCATCACTCTTCCCTTACCCCTTCCTAGTCACACACTTCCCCAGTGGGGGATAACTAATAGCATAATCATTCGAGGTAACTGACAGTCTCCTCTCCCAGTTGACTCTTGAGGGGGGAGAAGTGAGTGGATCCCTGGTCGAGATTCAGTCTCCACACCATTCTTCCGTCTGCGTTATCCAGTCCGAAGATGACTCCCTGCAAGAGTGCATCCTCTTCATCCATCCATCATTCATCGTCATCATCAAATGGATTACCTCGAGAGTGCTTAGCAGCACGAGTTTCCTCGTGTTGAAGAAGTCCCTCTCGAATGGTTCGCTGCGGGAGCCACTCCAATCAATCACATCATCAATGGTCACCCATAATCTCCTCTCACCGAACTCCTTCCTGATTCCTGATTCTTCCCAGGATATCAGCCAGATTCCCACTTCGCCCGAATGAGATGGAGGAGGAGAGCGAGACCAACTGATGAGATGTCTGCAAGGGAGGGGAGGGAGTGATATGGGTAGTAGTGAGTAGTACCTGGATGGCCCATCTCTTCACTTGCTGTGCCTGAGTGGTCACTCGACGGATGAATGCACCCACGATTCCGACTGGAAGGGAATTGAATGATTGAATCAAGAGATGAATCCAGAGGAAACTCACAGTCTCCGCCCTCGAATTCGCTCTCGATCGATGCTTGCAATTCAGACAGAGGAAGATCCAGCATATCCACCTGCACATTAACTATGAGGATGCACTACCGTACCTTCATAACCGTACCTTACTCACTCTGGCGAGAGCCTCTTCACGAGTCCACTCGATGAAAGGCTCTCCTGCAACGAAGAATACGGTATCCCCTTTATTGATGGTTATCATTGTATTCATTGACTACTCACCGGTCTGCTTCACATCGAGAACGAGACTCTCCATTCTGCAATCGACAGAGACGGCGACGATTTGGAATTCGGAAGGAGAGGCAGAGGAGGGAGAGGAGAGGAGAAGGGAGGAGATGGGCACACGGGCGGGAGACGAATGCAGAGTCGTCTGAGAGGAGGAATACGATCAGTCTTCCCTATTTCAGAATGATTTGAGCATCTCGGCGCTAACCTTGGCCAGCTGAGTTCCCTTCTGCAGATGGTAGACAGCGAGAGAGTAGACAGAGTGGGCGACGACGATCATTCCCTGCTCACTCTCCCCGTCCACCGACACTCCCTCGATCGAATCGACTGCCAGAGGGAGAGAAAACATCTGCAAGCACGCAATTGAAAGGATGACAAGAGAGATAGAGTGGCACTTACCTTCTTCATCTCTGCTCCCTTAAGCTGGAAAATGATAGTCTCGCCCTCAGCCACTACGGCGATTGTGTTGGAAATGGAAAGAGGACGGAGGAGACCTCGCTGAATATTTAGAATACCATTTCTGACGAGATTACTCTTTCTTCGTGGAATAGATACCTTAGCATCGATAGTGGTCGGCTTGGCAGAGGTGGAGAGAGGAAGAGCTGTGAGAGATCCAGAAGAAGAGAGACACCACAGAGTCTCACGAGAGATCACACATCTCAAGGGAACATATTGTCAACTACCATGGGTACGCGTCATCACCTCTCAGAGTCGAACCAGTTGGCAGCGGTGGAGACAGATCCCTCCGAGGAAAGACCAGATGCATCGATGGGAGTGAGAGTCACCTGGACAGTTCATTGAGAAGAGATTCACTAATTATATCGTACCTTCTGTCCATTGATTCCAGTTACGAGCACGAGTTCAGAACGAAGCAAGGAAGATCCAGAACCAGTGGAGGATGAGGACATTGTTGAGACACGAGACCAGTCACTCAAACACCATTACTACAGTCATCAACTCAGTCATCTCTAACGCTAACACCAATTTTTTTGAATACAAACAAAATATTTTCACTGCTGTATCCGATGAGGAAGGAGTGGTACCTTTTAGTGATGACTCCTTTCCATGAGTAACTCGTGATGTCGCTTCCTTCGATGCCGTAGATGGTGTTTCCAGAGACGACAGCTACCAGATCTCCCGTTGCTCCCACGGAGACACTACAATCACGCATTACAATTTTAAGAATCTAGAAACACGTATACAGGGTGGCTGATAAATATTGCGTCCACCTTTTGAATAATATCTCGCAAACAAATAAAAGGATAATTATCATATTGCGTTTAAATATATATCAGTACCGTGCAAAACAATTACTAGACGCAGGCTTCATGGTATCGACTGGCCTCTTAGCATGGAGGCAAAAAGTAGTCTACATTTTTACTCAATGCGCCGTTCACATTTTTCGATATATAAAATGATCTCAATGTCCATCGAAATTGCAACCGAGGTGAATATGAAGAGTAACCCTTCCACTAAGTGATAATCTTGTCAAATGCGATATAGGGTCTCTGAAAACAGAGAGAGATAAATTTGATGACTTTCAGTCACGCATATGCAAAAAACTCACTTTTCGGATTTTCTTATTCTGAATGTTGATACCGCCGTATAATGTTGCATAGCTATTAACAGAGTCGAGTTATGAAATATTGTTGCATCAAATTGAATGTAAACATTGAATTAATGGTAGAAGTAGGCACCTCAAAATATCGCTAAAAGCGGCGCTTCGCAGCATTTCGCAACTTATTCTGGTTCCGAATCAATATGCCCAAGCAAATGGAATGCATTTTCACAATAAAGAATGATGGGGTATCATGCATAAAATAGACCAATTCCAATAGCTAATGTGTTCGAAGAATGCGGCTTCGAAATATTATTATTTTTTATAGAGCGCCGTTCATAATGAAATAATGTTAAAGCATTTCTGAGAAAGTTCCGAGGCTCATAATATAATTGATCACATATTTATACGTGTAAATGGTTGTTCTTATTAGGAATAAATGGATGAGTCCTGTATCTAATTCCTTGCTGTAAGGCGGCATAAACTATCAGATACGTTTATGTGCCCAGAAAAGTCCCAATTCCAAAACAAAATATTTCAGAAGTGATAACTCTTGAAATACTTGAACAATCCAGATAATATTTATAGGCTAATAACTTTTGTCCCTTATCAACATAGTTACCAAATTTGATGCAATGGTGTCTACAGAGAATGGAGATTGAGAAACAAGAAAAGTGGCGCAATATTTATCAGCCACCCTGTAATATGATATTTGATTTGGTCAATGATCCCGTTTCGTCTCCATGATCTTCTCTGCATAATAATGAGTACCTGGTAGAAGGGCTGTCACTCAGCCATACACTCCATCGGAGTCCTCCTTTCATCTTCTCCCAGGCACGAACTGATCTGCCACTGTCGGATACCGTTACCATCACTGAAAAGCTAATAGTAATAAATTCATATATTATATGAACAATAAAGAAAATCGATTATACATTGTTCAGTAGTCGCGAAGGAAATGTCATCAGTCGCGTTCCTCTCTTGGAGACGACGCCATGCTAGAATATCGATATTAGTAGACGGATGAAGGGGTCTAAAACGAACCGATCTCTCCATTATTCAACGATATTGCTGCCACAGCCTGCTCCTTGGAAGTAAGGAGGATATTGTCAATCCTTCCACCTAGTGACCTATCCAGGCTTACTTGGGTAGGGCATCCTACGAACCTTTGTCTCCTGAATCATTGACGAGAGTGATCATAAAGTGATGAGAAGTGCTCACCAGTCAAACTTTCCGACTTGATCTTCAAAAAGAGCTACAGCCGAAGAAAGTAAGAGTAGACATGCTCCGAGATGTACCCAGCCCATCTGCAGGATAAAATATAAGATAAGTACCGGACGGAAGCAAACAATCAATAAATGAAAAATAATCCACCAGACTTTCCGGTCTTGCAGGACCGGAAAATGTTAGAGGCCGATGTTTACTAAATAAAAAGCGGTAAACTTCAAAAATAGAACTCATGTTGATTTATAAAGAGAACAATCATTTTATATCCCGGGGGTACTTTATTCTTCTAAATTAAAATATACCGTAAAATTCCGAACAAATATCTCTTAATTTAAATTATCAATTTAAATGAAAAATCATTTCATATTTTGTGATGTGTCGAATTATTACGGTAATCCTCAAAAAAAGCACGCGATATTTTTGAAAATTTGGATGTTAATTTCGTATTTCGACTGTTATTTAAGCTATTATTTATTGCTTGGTTTATTGATATTATTGATTGCAGAAATGCCGCCCAAGAGAAACGCTAAGACCAAGTCTCAACAACCTCCGCAGGCTGAGGAAACGAAAGTCGAGGAGACTAAGGAAGTTCCAGAGGAGGAAAAGATGGAAACTGAACAGGAGCCGGCACAAGAAGCCGCGCCTAATGTTGACTCTAACACAGAAGAAGAAAAAATGGATGACACCGAGGGGGAAGCATCAGCGGAAAGCGTAAGTCTTAAAGCGAGTATCTCTTAGCTGATTATTAATTTAGAAAGATGAGAAGGAGGATGAGGAGAAAAATTCGCCACCGAAAAGGCGTGGAAGGACTGTGAGAAAGGCAGCGGCGGCTCCTCCTCCCACTCCCAAGGTGGCCAACTATTCGATGTTAATAAATTATATTTTTTTCCTAAGGAGACTGAGCCTAAGACTGGTCGAGGTCGCAAGAGAAAGACAAGCGAAGGCAGCAACGGAGGACCGTCTGCCCCTCCTACTCCCTCTAAGAAAGGTTGGTGATCAGATGAAACGAAACACATTTTATTTTGCAGGAAAGACGAAGGGACTAACTCTCTCATGGGAAGACTTTATTAACAAATCAAATGTAGGAGATCGAGTTCTCTCTTGCGGTATGTCACCTTCTATAAATAATATATTGTAATTTTATGATTTAGGCGAAGGTGAGCAACTGGGCCATCCTGGCCGCACTACTTCGAAAAAACCTAGAAAGGTTGACATTGTCGAAGAAGACGAAATGAAGATCTCGCAGGTATGTATACAGTGGCTAATAATTATGAAGTTGCCTATGGTCATAGGTGGTTGCTGGAGGTGTCCATTCTCTACTTCTCACCAGCGATAATCGCATCTTCTCCTGCGGAATCAACGAAAAGGTAAGTAATGCTTAGAACGAATCAAATAGTGCACAAAAATCCTTTATTTTGACTGGATTCTGTTGTTTCTCATGTTGTGAGTCTTCAAGTAGAAATTGGCGACCTCTCGTTTTCGGTCTCTCGGACGCTTCGGACTGACTGAAATTTATTTAGTTTGATACATTTAAACATGAATTTCAACGAACCTTTCTGCTCAAATTCGTTCCCTCATCAATGCTTCGCTCACTTCTATCTTCATTAATAGTTCTTTTTCTAGTCGTTCTTCTCTCCTTCCTCGATCCATCGTTATCTGTTCTTCTCTTGTCTTTTCTCGATCCATCGTTATCTGTTCTTCTCTTGTCTTTTCTCGATCCATCGTTATCTGTTCTTCTCTTGTCTTTTCTCGATACATCGTTATTCTTCTCTTGTCCTTTCTTGAACGGTCATTCCCATCTCCGTCTTCTCCAGTAATCGAACGCGTATCTCGATTCTTCTCTTTGTTCATTTTCAATCGTGCAGCTACAGTGCACTCGCCGTCAAACAACTTGTCTACTTTTGCGGATTCATCTTTCAACTTGAGTTCATCAGACTTGGAGGGTTGTAGATACGAGTCAGAAGCAGTCTTGGTCGATGCTGACTGGCCCATCTTGTTGTTGGTTACTTGTGTTGGGATGAGTTCTTTGCTCGGGAAGGGTTCCCTGCAGGTGTTCTTAGAACACATGATTAGGATGAATAAGGGAGAGAAGAGAGGGAGAAGGAGGGGGATAAGGAATTCCATCGTAGGAATTCCACTGATCGAGTGATAGCACGAGGAATGACCATAGGAGGGGAAAATGCGATCAATATAATTTCATATTTGAATTCAAAATGACGGCTTAATTTTGTGATGTCAGGGCACCGTGCCTGCCGAGGGAGTGGAGAAGGAAGGATCGACGGATGAATTCGCAGAGATCAAACTGGCTTATTTCGTGCCTAACTTTGCGGATGAGCACGGGAAGGTGAGTGGAGTGGAGTGGAGTGGATTGGGGAGGAAGGGTGATTGCAGGTGGTGATGCTCACTGCGGGTGCTTCCTTCTCTGCTGCACTCACCGACAAGGGATCCGTGATCGCGTGGGGAAATCTGAGGGTAAGATAGGAAAGATCTCAATTGATTAAATTATATCTTGATTATGAATATTGGTTGAATGAGTGGGATACAAAATGGTTCAGGATACGTCGGGGGAGATCAACGTACATCCTCTCCTGCACGAGATGAAGGAGAAACCAGTAGTGATCATCCACAGCAAGAATAAGGTTATCGCAAAGGTATGCGCAACTGCTTCAACCATTTGTCATTCATTTACTTGTTTCAATTGGCATGATAAAACTAGCCCGACGCGCAAACGTGGGCGCCATTTCCGCTAGATGCAAAATCCTCCCGGTTTTTTGGATGGTGCATCTTACAATTTTAGGGCTCTATTTTACCAAAATACTTCCGGTTTTGTGCCTGAACAAGTGGGAATCCTCCCGGTTTTGAAATTGAGCAGCAATACCTGCCCATGTTTGTCGACAAGCTTTATGTCACGTGAGAGAAGGAAGGAAAAGTATGGTCATTCAGATCGCAGCAGGCGAAAATCATCTCGCCATGCTCTCCCACGATGGGCACATTTTCACTTTCGGAGATGGAACGATGGGCCAACTGGGAAGAACCACCAGGACTGGCACCATTAGATCGCGTATGCCCACACTCCCTACTTCGTTTTTCGATGATTTTGCTATTAAACATCAATTTGAATGTCTAATTAAATGTGTTTTCTCGCAGGGTTCATGGTGGACGGATCGGGTGATGCTCTGCATGTCAAGGTAGTTGATAAGAAGTACAAGGAGATTCTCTTCAAGGTCAGCTTAATTCCCACCCATAAATATTGGGTTTGCGATGGCACGATCACATCGTTATATCATAAACTTTGTAAAGCAAT
The DNA here is from genome assembly GCA_036245805.1 of Pristionchus mayeri. Classification (NCBI taxonomy): domain Eukaryota; kingdom Metazoa; phylum Nematoda; class Chromadorea; order Rhabditida; family Neodiplogasteridae; genus Pristionchus; species Pristionchus mayeri. Next base: position 19,239,148 of record BTRK01000002.1, on the reverse strand, counting down.
TACAAAAGATAGATGCCTTGTTTGAAAATATTCAATTTTCGAGGTGTATACACCCATCTCTTGCAGGATATTTACGCGGATGGATTCTGGACTGCCGCCATCTCAGTCACTGACACAGTTTACTCTTTCGGACTCAATAATTTCGGCCAGTTGGGAACTCCTTTCGAAGAGGCTATCCAAGAAGAACAGCAAGGCGGTTAGTGATATATCATATTTTTTTGTTCCTGTTATTTAAAAAAAAGGGTAATAATGTATATTTTCACCAACGGTATCATTAATCGCGTGGAGTCTAGATGGTGATTGATTGCAGCTGCAGCAGCTGCAGACGGAGCACCGATGGAGGACGAGAGAAACTTGAAGGTGAGAAAGGATGGATGTGGGCTCAGCATATCTGTAGGCGATTGAGGAACATATTTTTTTTCTCATGATTTGAATAAAAATTTTGAAAAAAAGACAATTTTATCCTATTATGACAGGATTTGCTACTAAATAAGGATGTTCATATGTGAGTCGCATGCTTGTTGTGTGGTAGGGTGGGTTGTGATTTGAGTTGGTTGTAGGTGTGCAAGCCGACGGAAGCAGAGAAGTTCGGGAAGAAGGAGTACACTCACATGGCTGGAGTGCAGCATGTCGTCGCCGTCACTAATGAGGGTCAGTTGGACCACAGGAGATAGGCAGACACTCACTCGCTTATGAAATCAAAGTGAATGCACGGCTCGTTGCAAAACGCGTAGTCGTAGCCGCAAACGCCTTAGAAATGTTAGTTTCACCTCCGGAAACATTAAGAGGCCGGATCTGAGGAGAGTTACCGTTTGGGCCCCCCTCCCAGACATTCCGCCAAGAATTCCGATTCAGTCCTTGGTACTGATAGGACCTAGAGTACTTAGGGTGTTAAATTGAAATTTCACAGGGATACTGCCAGGGTCGGGCAAAGCGTCCAGCAGGGTGCGGGTATAGTGAAAAATGATGAAAATTCTTATTTTCTCAGCCGATCAAGCTAGACTCAAAATTACTTTAGCATTATAATATATACCCCCTAGGCGCTCTGAACCACGATTGAAATCGAATTCGGCTCAACTTGGGGTGTGATAATCTCGTCAACTATTTTACTTGTTACGATGTTTTATTGTGACGCAAGAATTTCGGCAACAAATTTTGCGTGGTCCCATGGAGAACATTCAACCAAGCATACATTGCAACTATCATAATGGAAATTCGATCAACATTAAGCCATGAAAAATCGATCAGAACATCGTAAGGTCGTTATCGGATAGCCTATTTTGGAGATTTCCGCAAGTACAGTGTAGTGCATGTGCTAATATTGAGTCTAAAACAACTTTTCATGGACACCTCTACATAATCACACTAAAAAAGCTAAGGTTTCAAAACTGAAAAAAGCGGTTTTCTCAGCCTCGGAATTTCTCAAATTCACAATCATCTATATTCGAATTTTCAAACATCTATCGTTGAACACCAGGCAATTATTGTAGTATGGACTAACATTAATACATCAACATAAAAGGGGACCCTCCTATCCCCTTGCATCTGGTGAAATTTTACCTCGAAACCCAGAATCCATGAGATGGTGCACACGGTTGGCTCGATTCTGACAAGATGATCGACTGAATCAACAAGATATGAACGTTTTTCAACGTCTCAAGAAAATATTAGTTAGAAAATCTTGAAAAGGACGAAATTTCAATTACTTTATAAAAATTTAAAATTTGACCATCTGCCGAAGAGCTGAAAAAAGAGAAAAAATCATATTTTGAAAACCAAACGAAATATACGCAAAATCATTTTTGCATTATGCTATCATGCCCAAGTGTGCTCTGGTGCACCAAAGGAATCGAATTCGAATTGATTCTAAATATGGAATTTTTTCATAAATTTCTGATTTTGCAACGAATTTTTGATTTTCTTTGATTTATTTTGTCTTAATGTTGTACCGATTTCTATTTTTATATTTTTATTCGATTCCTGGGTGTATATGGTGCAAGTGCATATATGAACTTTGTTGCCCAAACAAATGAGAAGAGAAAATAAATCAAAGAAAATCAAAAATTCGTTGCAAAATCAAAAATTTATGAAAAAATTCCATATTTAGAATCAATTCGAATTCGATTCCGTTGGTGCACCAGAGCACACTTGGGCATGATAGCATAATGCAAAAATGATTTTGCGTGTATTTCGTTTGGTTTTAAAAATATGATTTTTTCTCTTTTTTCAGCTCTTCGGCAGATGGTCAAATTTTAAATTTTTATAAAGTAATAGAAATTTCGTCCTTTTCAACATTTTCTAACTAATATTTTTTTGATACGTTGAAAAACGTTCATATCTTGTTGATTCAGTCGATCATCTTGTCAGAATCGAGCCAACCGTGTGCACCATCTCATGGATTCTGGGTTTCGAGGTAAAATTTCACCAGATGCAAGGGGATAGGAGGGTCCCCTTTTATGTTGATGTATTAATGTTAGTCCATACTACAATAATTGCCTGGTGTTCAACGATAGATGTTTGAAAATTCGAATATAGATGATTGTGAATTTGAGAAATTCCAAGGCTGAGAAAACCGCTTTTTTTCAGTTTTGAAACCTTAGCTTTTTTAGTGTGATTATGTAGAGGTGTCCATGAAAAGTTGTTTTAGACTCAATATTAGCACATGCACTACACTGTACTTGCGGAAATCTCCAAAATAGGCTATCCGATAACGACCTTACGATGTTCTGATCGATTTTTCATGGCTTAATGTTGATCGAATTTCCATTATGATAGTTGCAATGTATGCTTGGTTGAATGTTCTCCATGGGACCACGCAAAATTTGTTGCCGAAATTCTTGCGTCACAATAAAACATCGTAACAAGTAAAATAGTTGACGAGATTATCACACCCCAAGTTGAGCCGAATTCGATTTCAATCGTGGTTCAGAGCGCCTAGGGGGTATCTATTATAATGCTAAAGTAATTTTGAGTCTAGCTTGATCGGCTGAGAAAATATGAATTTTCATCATTTTTCAATATCCCCGCACCTGGCTGTCCGCTTTGCCCGACCCAGGCGGTATCCCTGTGAAATTTCAATTTAACACCCTATGCACTCTAGGTCCTATTAGTACCAAGGCCTGAATCGGAATTCTTGGCGGAATGTCCGGGCAGTGGTGACTGTTCTCCGATCCGGCCTCTTAATTATGTCTGAGTTGATGTTGGACGAGTCTTATATGTATGGCAAGAATTGGTAGTCGTGTTTAGGTCGCATGAGTCTGTAGAAAGGCCCATATTTGTCCCAGTATAGTATGGGGTATATATTAACATCTATATAAAAATATTAAAGGAGAAGTGTTCGCGATTGGAAAGAATGTCGACAACGCCCTTGGATTGGGAACGTGGGTTGACAATAATGATAGAGAGCACTGGAGATACTTGACGCTCCAGAAGGTGGACAAGCTGCCTGGAAAAGTGAGAGACTTGATGAATACTTATTATTTTATAATCAGTCGTTATTATTAAAATAGAGATTAAATATTTTCATGAAAGTTGCCCAACAATGGCGAAATTGACTCCCTATTTTTCCTCCATCGAATAGCCCATGATTAAATTTGTTGGGAAAGAATATGAACCCGTTTGCCGTTTGAAGAATCGAGCAAGAGCCGGCACAGCCAAAAAATGTCGATTTTTAAAAAGATTATGTTGTGGAGTAATCAAATGTGCTGAAAACGATGGGCACACTCATTTTTCTCTCACAACACCTTCTTCGGAAGGTGCTCAAAATAGGCGAGTAGGGTTTCCGAGGTAGAATTCGATGCTGATTACGCCTATCCACATCATATTTTTATGAATGATTAAAATAATTTTTAAAACTTCAACTTTGTCCAAAGTGGGCTTAGCAAGTTGCATGGTTGGATCCGCCGTGACGAGAGGATTCAGAATCTATTTTTGGTACCAGCAAACCAAAAATTGAACGCATTTAATGAGCCGAAACCTGGAGAAAGCGCCACCATCCCTTCCCCCTTTCACTCTACGACCTCCTTCCCACTCTCTCGTCACGCTTGTTCTCTCGCCTCTATCTAGCTTTCTCTAGGTTTCGGCTCACTAAATGCTTTAAATTTTCGGTTTCCTAGCACCAAAATGTACGAAAATGAAGATTCTGAATCCTCTTGTTACGGCGGACCCAACAAAGTAACTCGCTAAGCCCACTTTGGATAAAGAGAAAAGTTGAAATTTAAAATAAAATATTTTAATAATTCATGAAAAACGTATTCAGCATCAAATTCTACCTCGGAAACCCTACTCGCATATTTTGAGCACCTTACGAAGAGGTGATATTTGCGAGAACCTGTTTTCGACGTGTGGAGCCAACTAAGGCTCTGACTTGTGAGAGCAAAATGAGTGTGCCCATCGTTTTCAGCACATTCGATTACCCCAAAACACAATCTTTTAAAAATCGAAATTTTTGGCTGTGCCAGATCCATTCGGATCTGCTCGATTCTTAAACGGGCTCATAATCGGACAAACGGGCTCATATACAAAATGCTAATAGCATAGCCATTAATACTATTAATATTATTAATTTAATAGCTTTAAAATTGAAATATTGCGGATTAATAATTAGAAGGGAGAGTCTGATTTGAGATGAGTGGCTGCACTGCCAAGTTGGGAGCATCGATTGCGTGGAACGAAGAAGGGAATGCATGGGGATGGGGATGTGACACGAGTGGACAACTCGGACTGGGAATCAGAGACGACGATGAGAAGGTATGCACCCTTTTACTTATATTCACATCATTACGAATTTAGGTTTGTACGCAAAAGCTTCGTGGGTTAGCTAAATTATGGAATGTGACTAGAATGATTCTCAGGTGGTTCCGGTGCCTTCTCCCATCTCTTCGGCCCATCTGGATGGGTACAAGATCGTCTCCGTCTCTGTCGCTGACAACCACTCGCTCTTCCTGGCCAAGAAGGTGGAGAAGACAGAGAAGACAGAGTAGTCCTCCTCTCCCTCCGTTAGACATCCTGTTAAGTGCCCCCCTGACGGTTCATCTTCCCTTTCGTATAATCAGCATCGGACTCTGATACTCAATCACCAAACTGTATCATTGACTGTAATCATCTCTTATGACCATTTAATCTCAATTTAGTTTATATCTCACCCCTTAATCTCACCGTCTATGTTTTGTCCCTCTAAATCTGTTCTAACATTTTGGTTGATAGAAGTGTTTGGACGCGATATATATTATTGAGCGTTCAGCATTTTTTGTTATTCGAACCAACTCTCGTTTCTTGTCCCAGAGTAGGTTGATTATTCTCGTTTATTTATTAATTGTTCTCACATCGTTCGTTGCTTTTGTGTACTCCAAACTACTATGAACCTATTCACCAAATTGTTAGTTCTCGTTTCAAATTCTCAACCGTTGAATGTGAATTGATAAAGATCGGTTAGACAAGTCCAGGTGCAGTAACGTTGCATCGGGATGGGGCGGGGGTGGATTAGGACTCCAGTCAGTTTGTGATTATTACGACAGTATTTAGTGAAGATTGAAGAGCATTGGATGCTTATTATTTGAATGGGCAAGGATAAACACTAGAACTGCTCTCTACAGTGAATGGATGAGTATTGGTGGGGATTGGCCCTTCCCTCGATAGTTTGACCTCATCTCTTCCTCCCTCTACTCGTGGTCCTTCAATTTCCTGCTCATCCCCCTTTCACAGCTCCATTTCGTCCTTTCTCTTCGTCTTCCAATGCAAGGAAAGCACGTCGACTGAAGAATTCCCGTGAGTTATTTCACTATTTTCGAGTAGCGAAATTTGAGTAGCACCCTGAAATATTGATGATCTCCCTTAGGAGGAAAGAAGTGTACTGCGAATGAACAATTGGGGGGGGGGGGCACTAGGTCGATTGAGAACTATGAGGACATGCCATCTTTAATATATCAAAAGCGGTATGACGTCATAATTCTTATCCGATCTAGTGTCGGGTAGTCGAGTGTACGAAGTATGTTCAACCTGGTGGGAATATTGTAGAGAGAAATGCAAAGATTCGCGCATTATTTCGAATTGTGAGCCGTGAGTATTGCGGTTTTGCTACCGTGTATTGTGAGACGAGAAGAGTATCGTAATTGAGTGGAGTGGAGTCTAGAGGGGAAGGAGTCTTGTCTGGAGGGAGACTAGTCAACATGAACAACCCCTGCTTCGCTCATTCCCAAAGCGATAGAGATGAAACTAATAATGTTTTTCATCCTGTGCTTATTTTTCGGTAGGGGCGAGGGAATATTCCATTCCCACTGGGACTTTCCACCATGACGTCACTCTCATTTGAAGTGTTTCATTCTGTTTGAGAATTGAATGGGTATTTTCGTTTTCATTAGTGGCTGCCCTCTTTCTCTCGAGGGTCAATACCTTGCACCTTCCACATCAAACATCTCCTGCACGTCTCCGAATACACTTCCTAGATATACATCCTCTCATCTTATTACAAGGGTTCATTCCCTTCATTGAATAGTCTTCCTCTCTGATATCTCGACCCTTCCTTCCTCCTCCATCCTCCTCTTCTCCTTCTCCAACTTCCTTCTATTCTCTCTGGTGAATATCAGCTGGTCACTCGTATCTCATTCCTATCTCGTCTTCTTTCTCCTCCTTCTTCTCACTCGAAGAATGGCAGAATCTCTCCATTCAATGGACACATTTTCTAATTGGTCGTCGTCTCTCCTCTGAGATCTCCCTCCACCCTTCCTTCCCCTCCCTCTCCTCCCTCCCCCCTCCCTCCTCCCTTCCCTCGCTTCTCTGAGCTGCATCGATGGCATTCCGAATGCGTAGTACACCGTTGATCAAGACTCCTTCAACGGATCGACCTCCCATCGATGGAGAAGAGGAGAGACCAAAGGAGGGAAGGAGGAACTCCAAACCAGAGACTAAGATTGCTCCCGTCCACACAAAGTTGCACGCTTCGAAGACGGTTAGTTGCTTCCTTCTCTCTCCATTAACAGAGAGGTCTAATTCTCACGGCGTACTCCCGCTCCTCATCCAATTTATGATAGGCAGCAACTCGGAAATGCTGATTTCAGCTTATTTTCTGCTTTTCTCTGTCTGCTTTTTGTGCCTGCTCAGGAAAAAAGGAAATCAGAGTGAGGAGATGGCAGGGGATGGGACTGTAGGGGAATGGAGGATTCTCCCCAGAAGGAGGAGCAGTCTACTCCCTTCCTCCTTCCTGAGATGGTAGGGTGCACGAGTGGCAGTTTCGTGCATTCTCAATGATTCCACCAGGAAATGGACTGAATTGGAGGGCGGTCTGTCCATTTCAGTCTGTTTCAGTTGAGTAGAAACTACGATCGAATTTCCGAATTTTCGTTGTTGTTGCAATGTATTCACGTAGAGAACGGTTCGTAGGGGGATAATAAACTGATACGTAAGACTGTTTCCATTGAATGTTGAGTGGAAGAAAGAGTGAGAATGAGCTCCGCATTGTTAATCACTTCCGTTCCTTCTCTTCCTTCCTTACTCCATCACCTTCTCCCTCTCTTCCTTCTTCTCCATTCCATCTCCTCCATCTCCTTCTCCTCCATCTCCTCCTCCTCCTCCTCCTCCTCCTCCTCCTCCTCCTCCTCCTCCTCCTTCTCCTCTTCATTCTTCTTCTCCTCCTCCACTCTCTTCCATTCACCTACATCTGCCCTTACCTAGTCTAGTCCCTCCAATCTCGTCTTATTCAATGGTCTGAATCCCCCTTCGTTCCCTCAACACCAACAACATTTCACTTGCCTTTTCGTTCCAGTGTACTTCTTTGATTCTTCGATCTCTCCTTCCTTTCATTCTTCTACTCATCACAGTGCGATCTGGGAGGAGAGAAGACTCGTTCGGGGGCATAAAATGATCCGCTCTCTTATTCCTATCTGAATGGCCTCTCTCCTTCTCTCTCTGATTCCACAATGTTGATTGAATCCTCCTCCACCCTCGTGCACTTCTCCATTTGCCATTCATCGTCGTAGGGGGGTGAGTGAGTGGAGAGGCAGAGAGTGCTAGATCAGGCGGTGCAGTCGTGCAAAGAGCACATTGGGCAGTGATCTCGAGAGATTAGGGATGATAAATAGTGGAATGGGAGGGTCTTTACCCTGTGTCTCTCCTTCTCTCCTTCGTAGATCTAAGACATCTCTCCTCCCATTTCCTGTTCCCACTCTCCTTGTGACAATGCCAGGGGGAATCTCTTCTCCGTTCCTCTTCTCACTTCTCTCAACGTGGGTCGAAGAGAGGTTGTAAAGAGTGAGAGAAAGTATCTAAACAGATTCTCTGGGGTTGAAATGGGGCTTCTCTTCACTCTAGGGGAAGGGCACCAATTTCCAGACTATCGCGTGTTTCTCTACATCAAATGTTCAATTTGTTCACTGTCTGGAATTCAGTTCCGATCCTTTCAGATGGACTACCTGGGGATAAACACTGAAGACGACGGGAGTCTGAGTATGGCCGGATCTGATCGATCCTTCGTCGAGAGAGGGTATTTTCGTTATCATCATTTGTAAAGATGCAGCAATATAAATCGACCGTAGTCGTCGAGACGACGACGTTAGGTGGTGCAGTCCGGTAACACCAACTGCTGCTTGGACTCCCTTCTCACCAAAGTGATTTAAGCGAACGCTACCTTTTGCGAGCGAAGTCCTTTCAATCGATATTGTTTACCTTTATCATTGGACCTCGAGAAGTGTGCCCCTATAGGCTATAGCAAGAGTATCTAGCTATATTCATTCATCAATTGCATTGACACTCGGGTGAAAGGAAACCAAACAACATCATCGTTCAGTATTGTTCACGGCATAGTATTGAACACATAGAATGCATTGATTCATCGTAAGATTAGATGGCCACATATAACCCAGTTTCCATGTAACGTATTACAGTAGCAGCCAAAATCTGTTCCCACAAAATGTAAACAACATGAATTCATTATAGATGGAGAAAGTGAATTAATTTTTATCACCACATTCTTGTATCTTTCCTCTTCCGGTATTCCCCCTCCAGTCTTTCTCTCTCTCCCCTTGGGGGGCTCAAATACGAAGCTCTTGCTGGTCTTTCGAGCACCAAAACATATTAAATTACCGGATGGAGGGAGGTTATGGGATCGAAGCACGCATTCCATCCATCCATGAGTACGTGCAACAACCACTGGGACTCCCACTCGAGGAATGATTCAGTGTGGGATACAATTGATGCATCTCTACAATTGATGATTCTTCATCGCAGATTCTCTCGATCAGCAAGGAAGAGATCTTCCGTGAGGATGTTCTACGATGAGAGTTCACTCCAGGATCGGAAGACTGTACGTTATTTTCCCTTTCTTCTAATTCTTCTTCTAAATTATCTCCTTTTGAATTTATATAAATGAAAACGAAACGAAAGTACCTGATCTTCCATCTTCGTCGCCTTCAAGGCCTTGTATAAATATAAGAATAAGGAAGTATATTTAGAGTTTGCATAATATTTTTGATTCTTCATTCCACTCTCGTGTGAAAATCCCGAAGATGAAATAGTGATACAAGATTGGTCAGAAGGGGGATTCTGGAGGGTATCTCCCTAACTGTGTTCGTTCGTAGATGAGAGGAATGAGGGAGACGTCAACGGCAGTCGGGAATGGAGACTGACTAGAGATGACAGCCATCCCTCTCCTCCTTCCCTAATTGTTCTACTTTAACAATCAGGACTGCCCCTTCTTCTGCTCTGCTCATTCCTTGCCTTCTCCTCCCTCACCAATTTCCGAAGTAGTTCACAATGAGACGGACTCGACCTATTCTCACCCCTCCATTCCTCTCCCTCTCTCAATCTCTCGATGGATTCTTCAGATTGAATGGACAGTCCATCCAGTAGACTCCCTCTGATTCATTCTTGTTTCCATCTCTCTTACTCAGTGGAATTAGCCTCTTCCCTTCATTCTCCGATCTCTTCCTTTCCTTCCTCCGATTCCTCTCCCTTTTCGGCTCTTCGCAGGTCTGTTTGGTCCTCTTTTTCCTCTATTTGATTGCCACTAAATTGAAAGAGCACGCATCAATTTACATCATCATCGAAGTTCAATCTAACCAATTCGTCGGAAAAAAACTGATCATGTTTTCCTTTCTCTCTTCACATTTTCTTTTCTTTATCTTCTTCCACTTCTGAGAGGCTCTTCTCATCCAATCTTTCTATTCTTCTATTATCTCAGCCCATCCAATCCATTCCAGTATCTCCTCCAGTTATCATCTCTATTTTCCATCTTTTCAATTTGTGTTCATAGTGGATTGTGTTAGATGTAGTTCCCCTCCTCTTCTTTCCCTATCACCTCTCCTCCATTGGGAGCCAATTCACTTCACTCCAAGAATAGAGAGGCGTCGTCTAAAACTTCTCTTGCCTCTGTGTGGATTAGTGTAAGAAGGAGCAAAATATAGAGGGTTATGACGAGTTCTTTCGACTTCTTCTCCCTACTTCCACTCTTTCATTGTTTCGAATCTCCGCTTTTCTCATCGAAGCTACTCGCTCCTCACGTTTCATTCCATCATTACGTCTTTCATTTAACTACTACTCCTTCCTTATTGACGTAACAGTTCGTTTCTTCTCTCTTTCACTCTCTAACTTCAGTTGATCGTACCATCTTCCATCCCTCTATCAGTATGATCAGATGCTGTTCTCCCTAATAGATGTCCTCTTCTCTTGCCCGTTCCCCTTCCCTCTACTCTTCCACTTCTCTTCAATTAGTTCCTTGGTCTTCCGTGTCTCCTTCACTCTACTCACTAGAATGAGTCTTCTCTTTTTCCCTTATCATTCCTTGCCATGCCCTATTTCACCCACCATGAGTATGCATTATGGAGTGAAGACATCTGAGAGACTCCTTGACCCACTCCCTTCTCTCTCTCATCTCATGAGATGGAATGACAACAACTATAATATTCGTGTGTCAATCCATCTGGAGACTCGTTCATCTATCATCTAAGTTCTCTTCCTCCCTTGTCCTTCTCTCCCTCCACTCACTCATCTCCATCCAGATTACACCTTCATACTTCTAGGTGTCCTCTTTCAGAGATGGTCTACTCTTTCCCCTCCATTCTCTATCTATCGAGATCCCGATCAATCATCACCAGTCCTCATCTCTTCTTTCTCCTCTAAATCTACTCCTCTACAACTCTCAACGCACTCATCAACGTAGTGTAAATGAGTCTAAATTAATATCTCGAATTTTATCAGCTAATTACAAATACTTTTCATCATCTAATAGTGACGAATGAGTATCGACTGCCCGTTATTGACTCTCGATCCATCTCAATCTCATCAATTCTTCATGCTTACCTTCGTGTCCTCCCTCGCATCTAGATTCCCTGTAATTCCTCCCCTCTTCCTCTTCCTCTCGATCCTTCTCCTGATTCAGGGATGAGAAGGGACACCTACTGGAGTTCGTTGAGGAGATCAGGAGACGTCGCCATTGCAATCGGGGCCACTTCCACTGTGAGTGAGAGAAGGACCGTATCCGACCCCCCACTTCTTCCTCTCCTTGCCCTTCTTCCATACTCTTCTTCTTCCCTTCATCTCGAAGGGTTACAGAAGGAGTGGCGAGAGAGATGAGCGGTGTCTTTGAGAGGAGTGGGAGAATGAGTGATTGAGTGAGAGTGAGCTTCTTCTTCCCCATAGTTTCACTCACTTATCTCTCTCATTTCATTACAAGGACTCTTCTCAATTCATCTCAACTCTCCACTCTCCTGGTCTAAATGACAAAGTTGAATGGGAGGGGGATACGAATTATTGATGGGGCGGCTCTAAATTGCTGGTCCCTCCAACCTCCCGAGACATCCTGAGAGAGAGAACAGCCTCTATATGCAATGGACAGAAATGAATGAGAAGAAAGAGAGGTAATGTAATCATCTTCCTTCCTCCTCCCTCTTCCCACTACACTCTCCATTATTTACCCTCACGAGTTTCAAAGCACTACTGAAGGTGCAAATATATGACCATTGCTTCTATCTCGTGAACATAAAAGAAAAGACGACGAGAAAGAGCATTAATGGAAGGGTAATGGAAGATGCTCGACGTGTCAATGGAATTAGAGATTCCATCTATACGATAATGGACCGGGAGACGTCATTACCGTACTCCTCCTCTTTCAGTTCTCGATTCTAGTGTACCACTCCTCTCGCAGTTGATGGTGCTCATTTTCTTCGAGATAGTCTCATTCTCTTCTACAGTGAGTATCTCCTCCTTCTCTCCTCTCCACATCTAGTCTATACAGTATTTATTCGTCTCTCTACCTCACTCCTTTTAATCCCCCTATCTCTTTCCCCTCCTCTCTCCACCCCTTCTCCTCCCTCTTTCCTATCTCCTTTCCCATCTCAAGAACATCATCCGTTCCCACCTCTAGTGCCCTCTCTCCGTCCATGCTCCAACGTTTCCTGGCCGAAGAGTTTCTCCGTAAGGCTCAGGGGAAGGAGTCTAAATCAGGGGAGAGGATGAGTGGAGGGTCGACTGGCTGGTTGACTCGACTCAAGGAGACAGGCAGTCTTCGAGAAAGGGAGGAAATGGGAAGGAAAGGACGGAGAAGATCTTCCCTCCATGCAACTCGAAGTGTCACTCTCATGCAGAACACTCAGGGGTCTGTGCATACAATTGGCAGAGATCAGCCATTGAGGAGTTCAAGGAGGAATCCAAAGGTCAGTCTTACTCCCCCTCATACACTTACAATACTCATATTCTTCATTGTCCATATTGCTCATTCTTCATTTAGGTCTATGTGTGTGTAATCATGCCATTTTGTTCTAAGAATCAATAGGGTGAAAACGGAGAGAGGGGAAGGGAAGGGGATCCTCCGTTGTCTCACTCGAATAGGTCAACAATGGATGTTGCAGCTACTCTAAAATGTAGAGATAGAATACCCATAGAGAGAGAGGAAGAAGGATTAATGAATCGGGTGGTCGATGAGGTCTACCTTCCATGTACGCCCTCCATTCCCATTTCGATGGCTGTCATCTTTCATCTCGAATGTCTTCTCTTGTTATTCTGTAGGACGGAAGTGGAGTTCATTTCATTCTGTCAGTGGGAAGGAACACGTAGAAGAGTAGGGAAGCATTCAAATAAGATCTCATCTGTCGCTCCTCCTCTCATTCCTTCTCTCGACCATCCATTCAATCATTCTCTCCTCTTCTCCTCTTCTGGACTGTTTCTCCCCAGTTCAAAGGAAGTCATTCGATCCCTCCTCCTCCTATTTCCTATCAGTTGTACGCGAGTAACTCCATGGGTAACTTCATTCCTTTACTCTTCCTTTGTCTCTTGATCTTCCCTTCATCTTTCTTCCCTTCTTCTTCCTCCCATTTCTCACTACAAATAAACACTGCGCCAGCTTACAAAAGCCGTTTCCAATATTCATTTACCATGTTTCCAATTTCCTTTTGTGGCCAATCTAGCAATTTGGATGCCCACCCACACTTTTGTGATCATTGAGTGGGAGGTGGCAAGTTCCTCGTTGATCATCATAGCCCTCTCCTCTCGTCCATCTCGTCCTCTTTTAATGCCGTGACTTCTCGTGAGTGGTGATCACTGCTGTTGTCCCAACACTCCTCTCCCCTCTCTTCTCTCCTTCGAAGAGAGGACAGTTGTTCTGAGTGAGTCTCTGAGTGTCCCTCCATGACGAGGTTTCCATTCTGTCATTCCACCTTCCCTTTGATCTCCGATCATTCCCTCTCACTTCTCCTTCTCGTCTCTTATTGCATCAGGGGCCTTCATAAGGACATCCAAGTGGGATTGGCCCCTCCTTCCATTCTTCTCTTCATACTTCTCCTTCTTCTTCCCATTCAATCTTCATTCTTCCTCCTTCCACTTCATCACTGCTTCTCTCGATATTCCATGCGAATCAAGTAGTGATACAATTATTTGTACCCTCCCTCTTTTCATCACGAATACATCACATCGGTCTCGTCTAATCGTGTTGCTGATCCTTCAGTTCCTTCCTCTCTTCTCTTCAATTCGACCTTTCCCTTCCTCACATCCCAATCTCTCCATTGTACCTATGAGATTCTTGTCCCTCCTCATCTTCAAACTTCTTCGTCCTCTTCTTCTTCTTCTCCTTTCTCCTAAACGTATGTAGATTGCATTTCTTTCCATGTGCTCTCTTCTCTTCTTCATCTTCTTCTCCTCTTCACTCTATTCTCGAACTGTTCCTCATTTCAACGAGGACCCTTCCTGATTCCCTCTGTTCCTCTCTTGCATTATCCTTCTAAGGTCATCTCTCGTTCTCATCTAGGAAGAGCTCCTTCCCACCTCTCTTCTTCTCCTCCTCTTGTCCTCTTCGTCTCTTCATTTCATGATCTCGTTTCAATTAGCAGACTCCTCTCTTCTCTCCCCTTTCTCCTCAGTCACGGCAATAAATCAGACGTGAGATAAGACAAGCTTCTAATCATGTCTATTTCTTTCTCTCCTTCTCTCGTTCCCTTGACCTACCCTCCCTTTGACCTCTAAGAGACAGAAGATGACTTCATCCTAGAGGAAATCGGGATGGCCCACCAGTCGAAATTTGAGAGCTCACTCGTTGAAAATGAGAGCGCAGTCCTGAGAGAGAGAGAGGGAGAAGGGGGAGGTGTACTATGTAAATGGTCTTCTCTTCACTCTTCCATATCACCGACTACAAGTTGTGATACAGTATCCCCTCTTCACCTCCAGGACCCTCACTATAAATGCAGTCTCGAGTTGTTGTGGAGTGCCATCAAGCAGCCTGTCGGTTGTCTCCATTCCTTGTCTCATTCCCTCCTACAGTCGTCCTCCTCCCATTCATCCCCCATCTCTCCATATCTCCTTCCCTTGTAGTTCTCGAGTAGTCTCAATCTTCTCTGGGTCCAAATCTCTTTCCGCTTCGATTCTCTTCACTTCGCACCTCTGCCATTCCACTCCAGTCTCTTTTGCCCCCAAGGAGAAGAAAAAGAAACGAATACTCTCTAGTCCTCCTGTCTCCCATACAAAAACGAACAATATGGTCTGATTAATCTTAGAAATATATGGACAAGTATGGCTGTCATCCCGATCAAGTGATTGATTAGCTGAAACTAGATATTTAATATTAGTTCAAAATCTTTTTATCGAATCATCCTCCCGTACCTATGACTCGTGGGGGAGATTTAGATAGTTTCCGTGGAGTAACCACTTGTTCAACTTCTTCCTCTTATCACTCAATCACTTCTTCCTCCTCTTCTCTTCTCATACATAAACACTCAATTCTTCTGTCTTCTCTCTTTCTTCCTCTCCTTTCCTCTCCCTGTCGTTTCCCTTCATCTCAATCTGTAGAGAGAGAAGAGAAACGGCATAAATACTGTTAGTCTCTCCATTCCTTCCCTCGACTATCGATCATCCTACTGTAATTCCCTTGATTTACGATCCTCCTTCAGATCATTAGACTGTACAAGTCTCAATCTCTTCGTTAGTAGACGGGGATTAGAGATGAGAAATCCGAAAGGTCATTCGTTCCTCCCTTCCCACTCATTTTTAGTCTCTTCTTCTCTTTCTTCTCAATAGCTTCCAAATTCCTTCCATGTGAACAAATCGGGAGTAGTTTCATTCCCTTCTCTCCTTTCTCCATCTTCTCCTCTCGATGCTCCACTTGATTCCCTTTGATCGAACTCGTCGAAAGACCTTTTGTATATCGAGAAGCGATGGAGGAGAGGTAATCTTGCTCCTTCCCCTGTCCATCCCCCAGGGGAGAATCAACGAGTGTCATGAGAGTCTCATTCAGTCGTGGATGGACACTGAGCATCGGGTGATTCTCAATGTGGGAGGAATCCGACACGAGACTTACACTCACGTACTCAAGAAGATCCCCGCGACGAGGTTATCACGGTATGTCTCCTGATGAAGATTGAGATTAAAGGATCAGATATTGATGTAGTGCTGACTGAGGGAACAAATATTGAAATTAGTAAAAAGAAATAAGTTGAGCGTTGAGAAAGAGCAGAAGGAAGTATTTGGTTGCAGGTTAACTCCCAATCTGGCGAATTACGACCCAGTCCTCAACGAGTATTTCTTCGATCGACATCCCGGAGTATTCGCCATGATCCTCAACTACTATCGAACAGGTCCATTCCTCCTCCTCAATCGATTCTTCATCCATCTGGGAATGGAATAATCCCCTCTCCATTCCTTCTTTTCGTCTTCTTCTTGTTGCCGTTTTCCTCATTTTCCCCACCCACAAAAGTCCTCTTCTCCTCTTCCTCTTAGAAGGAAGAAATGGGTCACGATTGAAACTAGAGAGAGGAGGGGGGGGGGAGTGATGGTTGGGTGCATGGGACGAGTGATGAGTCTTCCTCCTTGGGTAGATGGACCATGACAATGGCCGTCTCTCACTCAACGCCTTTCGATCCAATTCTGCACCAGAGATTCGATTAAAGTCAGAAGGACGTCACAGACAAAGAAAAGTGACGTCATTTCAAACATTGCAGGAAAACTACATTACCCTACGAACGTATGCGGACCGTTGTTCGAAGACGAATTGGAGTTCTGGGGACTGGATTCGAACCAAGTGGAACCATGCTGTTGGATGACTTATACTCAACACAGGTGAAGGGAGGGGGAGGGGGGGAAGAAGGGAGGGGGAGGGGGGAAGAAGGGAGGGGGAGGGGGGAAGAAGGGAGGGGGAGGGGGGAAGAAGGGAGGGGGAGGGGGGAAGAAGGGAAGAGGTACTTCGACAGAAGACGGTATAATTGTCGTTGTCTGCAGAGACACACAGGATACTCTGGCTGTGATCGAGTCATTGGATCTAGATGGAGATCCTCCCACTCAAGAAGAGATCGCCAAGAAGGTAGTGATCCCCTTCCCTTCCCTCTCTCTACCCCATTTCAGTTCGGATGGGAGGATGATTACTACTCTGGAACTCTCACTCGATGGCAACAGATTAAACCACGAATCTGGTCTCTCTTCGACGAACCATGGTCATCCCAATACGCCCGAGTGAGTGGGAATCCTCGGCCATCAGGCCATACCCAGTACACCACCATACACCACGGGGTTCTCCTCTCCTCTCCTCTCTCTGTCTCTATGCCTCTCTTGTGTCCGGCCTCACTCACTACCGTATACTACTCACATCTGTGCTTACTGTATTCGGGCCGACTACCGTACTGGCTGTGTACTGTAAGCCCTTGGCTGCTTCGCAGGAACGAGTCAATCAATCAATAATCAACACTGTCCAATCGATATTCCTTGGTTTGCCTCTCTAACCATTGAGTGTAGCGTGATCCCTTATCCCATCGAATGACCTCTTCAGTTTCCCTCAACCCTACCTTTTTCTTCTCTGATTGACTCGTTTTCCTCTGAGATGGGCTTATTGATATGGGCCGAGTGAGATCAAAGATCATTCAGTTAATATCATGCTTCTCCGTCTTTTTCGTCGTTGCCTCGATAATCTCGTTCATGCTCAAGACCCATCCCACTTTCCGAATACCGCACATCGAAGGTATACTGTAGAATGGACGGATTGATCTACCTCCCATCCATTCAGTCATTGTCGAGAGTTCGCTGAAGGAGAATGGTGTAAATGCGATATTCGAGGCGAGACCGATAGGTAGGTCACAGGGAGGAGTAGATCGAGATAAATGGTTTGTAGGACTAGGGAAGCACTTAACCGTCCCTCACGATGCATTCTTCTATATTGACGTCGTCTGCAACGTCTGGTTCACTTTCGAACTGGTACGAGTACTCATCTGCATTCCTCACGATCAATGATATCTTTGAGATTATTCGTACGATCTTCTGTCCCTCCTTCCATCGCTTCGTCTCTTCTCCTCTGACGATCATCGATATCACTGCCACCTCAGCCTACTACTTCGACGTCGTTCTACACGTTGCAGTCCCCGGTATAATTTCACTTTTTTTTAAATCAATAAATTCATGAAAAGTTTAATAATGGAAATGGAAATGGAAAGGGAAGTGAAAAGAGTGGAGGATCTTCTCAGATTTCCCCGACTTCATCTCGATCTTCTGCGTCCTTCGTCTCTTCAAACTCGCGCAGCATTTCTCTGGACTCAAGATTCTCATCCAGACATTCAAGGTATCAATCGCACTCAAGCATACTACTTAATGAATAAAAATTGTATTTCAATTTGTTCCTAGACCAATTCACGGCTCCCTCCTGGTTCTTATTGTGACCCACTTCTTTCCCGTAGGAAGATCAGACAAATACCTTTGATTCGAGTACTAAATGAGGTCTCTGGCACTCTAATGACTGGCCGATGGCAGGCGTCGGCACAGGAACTGCTCCTCCTCGTCTTCTTCGTCCTTCTGGCCATCGTCATCTTCGCCGCTCTCGTCTATTATGCAGAGAGGAGTCAGGTGAACACCCAGATTATACCATTCAAGGGATGAGATTGAAAGGAGAGGAAACAGATTAAGATACGGAAGTGTTATTGATAGAATACTTCAACTTACCTCTGATATCGTTGAGTCTTTCATACACTCTTTCGTGAAAAGGAATGTCTTGCAGATCAATCCCTCGAATCAGTTCACTTCAATTCCTGCTGGTCTCTGGTGGAGTCTCATCACTGTATCCACTGTCGGATTCGGAGATATGGTTCGTTCATGAAACACATCTTTGTTAAACAAGTAGATACCATAACTCGACATCACACAGGTTCCTAAGACATATCTGGGAATGCTGGTCGGTTCTCTGTGTGCCTTGATGGGTCTCTTGACGATTGCTCTTCCTGTGCCTGTGAGTGATCTTTGATCTCTTCCCTTCTCATCTTCTCTTCTCAGGTCATAGTCTCCAACTTCTCCAATCTCTATTCTCATTCTCAAGCGCGTGCGAAATTGCCGAAGAAGCGAAGGAGAGTACTGCAGGTATTACTTCTCATGGATATCACACGCGACAGCTTAGGAAATAACTCAACACTCATTTTATCAAGTCAAGTAATCCATAGATCACCATTGATTGATATAATCATTACGCAATAGTACATATATCACCACTCCACCATTGAATGCTCAGGCTCACGAGGTTAAACCCCCTGGTCTCGCTCCTCATCTCAAACCAAATCATCATGCTCATAAGAATAGGAAGAAGTCGTCTACAGCCACCTCTCCGTGAGTCTCTTCCTTCTCCTTTCTCCCTTTCTACTCTCATCTCAGAATCGCCAATGGACCCACGAGAATCAATCACAATGGGGGTCCCAACACTCATCTCCTCTCCAATTCTCCGCCCAGCAACTGATTACAGTATCCCTCAATCGACTACCGTAGTCTGTCTCTTCTCCTCAAGACCATCCCCTTTATCTCCCATTGTCGATCTCATCCCCTTCGATCATACGAGTTCTCTTCCCCTACTGCCCTTCCCTTTCTCCATTCTGTTATCTCTCACGGGTTTCACACCTCCGACTCTTCATTTTTCGTTCCATTGATCTGTTGGTCGTTCCGTCCCTCATATCGATTGATTGTCTCTTTGAGATGAAGTCCTCGTTATCCTTCCAATCTCTCGCTAGTCCATGCTTTCCTTCGTTCTGATAAAGATTCTATGAATCGATTATCCTTTCAGACTTCTTCTCATTCTCTTCCCAATGGTCAGTTCCATCTCTGCATGCCCGTGTGCCTTTCACTCACTTTCCTCATTTCCTAACCAATTCGTCATTCGTGTTCGTCCTATCATCTGCTATCTATTCACATCTCTATCAATCTTCTCTGTCTATTTCGGGGTCTCATCGGGAAAACTACCGTAATCACTCCTATAGGAAGTTAATCGAGTTCTTTCAGGGGATGAGCTGTCTCTCAATAACATTCGTTGTTATCTCCATTATTTGCTTCTGCCTCAAAACTCATCCATCCTTTCGGTAGTGATGTTCTCAATCGATTGAAGTGACGTCCTCTCGTCAGAATCCCCGACTTCCACACCCATCTGCTGAACAAGACTCTCTACGTGGAGAAGGTCATCACCAAGTCGGTTCTTGCTTCTCTCAATGGAAGAATGGATTCATTCTCAGACCTCATCCTGCTTTCTTCTTCCTCGAGTTGATATGCAACGTATTCTTCACTTTCGAATTCTTCATTCGAATCCTCTTCACTCCCAATAGAATTACATTCATCAGGTAACAATACTATTTCCAGTGCCGCGTGCACAATGTGTGATTATATTTCTTCGTTAAATGTTGGGGAGGGATGATCAAGGAGATATTCCTTTTCTCCCTTCAGGGAACCAGTGAATATCATCGATCTGATAGCGACTCTCTTCTTCTACATCGATTGGGGACTGGAGACATTCCTTACGGGATCCAATCGTGATTCAGTCGAGTTCTTCTCCATCATTCGAATTCTTCGGTTGTTCAAACTCACTCAACACTCAGTGGGACTCAAGATCCTCATCCAGACCTTCAAGGCCTCTGCTCAGGTTGGTCCCTCCTCCCTTGAGAGAGTAATCCCTCCCTCTGGAGGAATTGTTCCTCCTCGTCTTCTTCGTCCTTCTTGGCATCGTCATCTTCGCTGCTCTGGTCTTCTATGCGGAGAGACTCGTCGAGAATCCCTCCAATCAATTCTCGTCCATCCCCATTGGATTGTGGTGGGCAGTCATCACCATCTGCACTGTCGGATTCGGAGATTTAGTGAGTACATCAAAGATCTTTCTGGAGAGAACAAAATGAATCTACTCGTTGATGGAATACGACCGATAATCAGGCTGATTCTATCCTTCTCAGGTGCCCAAGACGTATCTCGGAATGGTGGTTGGTTCAGTGTGTGCTCTGATGGGAGTGCTAACCATCGCCCTCCCTGTGCCTGTGAGTGATCTTCGATCTCTCTTCCTCCCTCTCCTCATCACCTTCCTCCTTCAGGTGATCGTCTCAAACTTCGCAATGTTCTACTCCCACGCGCAAGCTCGATCTAAATTGCCGAAGAAGAGGAGGAGAGTCCTTCAACCTCACGAGATTAAGACTGCTCCCGTTAGTTTATCACCATTTATCGTTTCCATTTTTCGAAACTAAAAAAATCCTTTAAGGTGGGTGGTCGATCGACAACAGCAGTTCTTCTCAATTCTCTCGGTCCTCGGCCAGGGAAAGGATCGAACAATGAACTGGGTGAGTCTCTTGACCTACTTCCTTCAAACTGATCGATAATCAGGAGGAGGTCTGGGATTCGCTGCTACTCCTCTATTGATGACCCCAACGAGTGAGAATTCGTCTCGGAAGACGTCCTCCAACAAGCTCAGCAAACTCTTCTGACTCCATTCCCCTCTTTCCTTCCCTCCGTGTGATACTCTCCCTAGTCTCGTCGTAGTCTCTTGCTGTTCCTTCTGCTCATTCGACTTCTCTAAATATCTCAATGTGGGTTGTGCCTCATGGAATTGTGAATTCACCCTAGTTATATTATTTATTTGTTGTATCGAATCTAGATGTCATTGGACTCCTCCGAGTGTCTTTCACCCCTCTATCTGAAAATTCCTTTATTTAAGTATTGCATTGAATATATTCACGCGGAAGAATATGAATGGCCACACAAGGGAAGGGTACATCACATGGGTGCCTAGATTTGCATCCTAGACATTCTACGATAAGCAATCATTCGAATGAGAGATCTCAATCGATGTCCTCATGAACACGAGCATTTCGTAGCGAGAAGATCGAATACTCGCTCCACTTTTAGTTCTTTCGTGTCCGAGAGAAGCATGATATCAAGATGGGCACTCCTGCAAGGGAGATTCATTGAGGGGAGAGGGGGGAGGGAGGGGAGGGAGGGGATGGGGGGAGAGGGGGTGGGAGAGGGGAGAGGGGCTCACTCCGTAGCATGGCAGCAACGATGTCCATTCGAGCCATCATCAAACAGTTGAGTCGTATACTTCTCGAACAATGGCTTAAGCTGATCTTTGATCTCTTTTCTCTCCGTTGACCTACCGTGAAGCTTGCAGTGTTCTGGCACGTCCCTGCACACCAAGTCACTCTTGCAGTCGTCGGACTGACCAGATTGGTGAAGTTGAGACTCTGAAATGGCCAGACTCTCTCCCTCTCCTCTCGATTCTCGCCCTCACCGATAGATTGAGGACTTTGTGTGCCAAACAGCACTCCTCTCCGGGCAGAACATTCCCATTCTCATCCATTCTGCACTTCTTCTCCTCACTCGTTGTCCTTCTCTTCCTACTCTTCCTACTCGAAACTTCCCTCTCGAATTCCATCGTGGGAATCTGATGAGATGAAGTGTACTTCAGAAGATGTCATCATGATTTCTTGATTCTTCAATTCCCGAAACGGATGAGTCAGGTGTCCAATCTATCTTTGGTCGTCCCGTGACACTTCACTCTCCCCATCCCTTCACCGTTGCTAATAAGCTGCCCCCTTCTCTTCCCCTCTTACTCACCTTTCCAGAAGAGTCTTCATCGCTTCTGACTACGATGACATCATCCACATCAAGACAATCGATGGAGATCACCATCAACTCAGTTCTCGATTCGATCCATCTCAAGAGTGAGCATCGAGAAGAGTACGGTAGAGTAGAGGACAGACCTCTCCAATGCTTCTCCCTCAATTCGTACTCTGACTTTCTCCGTTGATCTGGGCGAAGGAATATCGATCGAATGAATAAGATATGAGTAATCCTGAATGGGATTCTGGTGATGTTTAGAGGGGAGGGCAGTACCGATCCGAGTTCTCTTCCTCTCACGTTGATGGTCAATCGAGTGGCAGGAATCACTCTGGAAGCCCACGATCAGATCTGTCTGAAGCGGGGGGGGGACATACGGTCTGACGTAGAAGAACAGATGGACAGTGTGGAGATGGCGTTTATTCGCTGACGACAGTCGGAAGAGATGATCAGAAGGGGCTTCAAGGGGGGAGATCCAATCTACTCGCGGGGATATGGGACTGACCCAGGAGGGAAGTCTCTTCTTCTTCCATTGCATAGACAATGTAGTGTTCAGAGTGATGGGAGGAGGAGAGTTGAGGCAAGAGGAGACGGGCATCCTTCACTGTCTGCTCCATCTCTCCCTTCTGATGATGGACCACCTCAATCCTCCCTTCTCTCCCTCTCCCTTCCCCTCACGCACCTCCATCTCATCCCCATTCTTCTCCATTCCATTGAGGATTGCATCCCTCAACTCATTGATCTGACGATCGGGACAGCGAGAGTCTGGACAGGCAGTGAGAAATCTGGAAGGAAGGGAGGGATACGGTAGGATAGAATGGATGAGTGGATCGAGAAGTGAACTGACCCGAGGATTCCCACGAGAACGGTGAAGAATATCTTCATGAGCATCATTCGAAAGGAGAGACTCCAATTGATATGAGAGTAAAGAGTGAGACTCCTCTACCTTCCCTGTCCCCGCCTCTTCGCAATTCGAGCAATAGGAAGTGACTCCGCCTACTTTAAGAAGTCGATTTGAGGATGAATCAATGAAGACTCCGCCTTCCATTTAGAGGAACTGATGAAAAATCGAAAATGTGAAGGATAAACAATAGTAACAGGCAACAACCAATTCGTATCGTTCACGTGAGAAATAGGAAGTGGGACAGAATATCATGACCGATCACAAACATTTCAAGACCTTCCCAGAAATTCCAGAAATAATCAACCGAGAGAAGTGGAAGTGTTCCTTCTCACTATCGTATAGATCCCCTTCTCCCTTTGAGATTCGTAGTCCTCTTGCCTCTTCTCTCCTCTCGATCCATCCCTTGACGTCTCCCAATTAGTCATCTCATTAGTCCCTTCCCCTGGTCGATCTCAAGTGTCAGGGTATTCTCGTGATAGATGACGGAGGTTGACTACTTCGTACGTCAATCTTCTCTCTCTCCTTCATTCTCAGAGAGGAGCTACGTGAGAACCTAATAGCTCAACCGGAATCCTAATGATCAACATCCGTGTAGATGACAAAAGACCTAATTGTTGTGAGAAAGTCATCCGTTCGAGTGCTTCCTGTCTAGACCTTTCTAGATCCTTTCAAAAAACACCTGCAAAAACTGTTCCAATGTAGTCGATGTCTCTGCTTTAAGTATGAGATGGTAGGTAATGAGATCATTCCTATCGATCATCCCTCGGTTCATTGGATGAAGCACAACAATATGAAAATACAATTTCGGAACGAAGCCAAATTGGCAGAAAACAAAGCTATAACATTCATGGAAAAGGGTGTACCATTGATAAAGCTTTATTGCTAGCATTTTTCATTAAAAAAATGTTGAAAATATTTTTTAAATCTCCATCGTTCTCGACGGTAGAAGCCGAAGTTCAGAAGCCGAAGTTTTGAGGAGAGGGTATGGATGGGAAATACGAAGACGCTTCCTCTTCATCTTTGTGTTAATTGGAAAGAGAGTTGGAAAATAGGACGAAGTTGTTCACTCGTTATCTGGGGAACGTAAGCACCAGAGTGAATACCAATATATTGAATACAATTGGAATCATCAGCATCTCAAAATCGGTACTAGGTCGGATGAAACTGATGCCATACCGTCTTTGATATATCAAAGACGGTATGACATCATAGTTCTCATCCGACCTAGTGCTTCAAAATCTATGTATCTCTTGAAATGAGTGATGCACATCAAAGGTCGGGAAATATTTCGAGAGACAATGGAGTCTTTATTATCCATAGGAAGATATTTCACGAAGAGGGACTAAATATTTAAAAATTAAAAATAAATAAATGCGAGGGGGAGAAGGAAATGGATGATGACAACCAAAGAAATATCTTCTTTAGACTGAGAACAGAAGTGTCAACGTGTGCAAGATAGGGAAGAGAAAGGAGGAGACTGTTTACAGTCGGACTATCTCCCTTCTCCCTCCCCTTTCTTTCCTTTCTCTCCTCCTGTGAAAGAAGTGAGATTACGGTACATCCATACAATATTTTATTCGATTGCTCTACGAAAGGATTAGGATTCAAAAAGCAACCTACCCCTCCAAAAAGTTAGAAGATTCCATTGGAGAAGAGTGGCTTCATCACTACTTGATTGCAATGGCAGGCTAGGAGAGGACACAACATTGATATCAGTATTCATTCCCATTGACCATGCGGTGTCTTTTATTTTAAAAAAATAGGGTCGCCCTGGAAGTTTGCTCTATCGATGGGCTGATACCACAGATGAAGAGAAAACACTGCACGAAATCGATTGTCGTAAGGATAGATGAAGACAAAGGAGTAAGCGAGGGGAGTCACTGAAATATGACATTTCGAAATCAGATAAATCGGATATGCGAACAGAAGAAGAAAGTGAGTGATGAATAGAGCAGAGAGAAATAAACTGTAAGGATGAGTAATCGTTTCCCCTTTGAGACTCAGATGAGACATGGAAATGGGAGCAACAATGAGCACTGTTTACAGTGTATCCCACACTTTCCTCCCCCCCCCCCCTTCCCTCAACAAGGATGAGACAGATTCCTCTTGGGATCTCCACGTGTAATCTTCCCTCCGAATATCTATTACAATGAGTCTCAAGAGATACAATGTATAGAATAAAGACACTTTATCGGTTTGCGTCATGGCGAATAGTCGTGTTTAATTTTTGGATGCCAATTGATTGAAGGAATGACGGAAGGGATTAAAAGGAACTGGATATGATTGAGATTCGGTCTCCTTCTTCACATTGTGAAGCAGAGGAGTGAAGGATGTTGGGAAGAGGATGAGTGATGGTATTTCGGATGGAGGGGAGACATTCTCTCTCCTCGCCTTCCTCATCTCTTCCATTCTCTTCATTGTCTCGATTAGACTCGCGAAGTGGAGATAACTGATGAGACTCGCGAAGAGGAAGACGACACAGATTAGCCAGGCTACGATATTCATCACGGGAGGAGTTCTGATGGAGAGATCAAAGATCAGCCACATTCTTCCCTTCCTACCTTCTGGCTTAACTCCATTGAGCATCGTTGCTGCCCATTTAGTCGGTTTGTCCACTGTGATGAGAGCATATCCGAAGGGAAATGCACACAGAATAGTCAGCACGAATTTTATTCCCTGTAAGAATGTTGTGAATATTAATCAGATATATTGTCGTCTAAGAAGGAGATGGAAGAGGGAAGAGTGAACCTTGTAGGCAATGAAGATGGAAATGCAGCAGTGAGACTTGGCGAGGACGGAGAGAATGAGAGAGATCTCGATGAGGAGAAGGAAACAGAAGACGTACTTGACCTGAAGGAGAAGAGTGAAGGATGAAGGGAGGAAGGGCGGGGGATAACCATTGGAAGAACGAAGAGACCACCGAAGATTGAAGAGATGAAACAAAGGGAGAGGAAGATAGAGAGCATCTAGGAGGAGATGAATATCGATCGATCGAAGGGAGAGAGAGAGACTCACGGGACCATCCACGGTATACGGTCCATGGTTAC